>CM059197.1:29518708-30118708 GCA_030323885.1 Branchipolynoe longqiensis
CGTACACACAACATACGTAACTTATGAAGAACGTATCTCTGACCTATTGCTAGCATATGAGAGCATTCATGTGCCTCGCAAAATGTTTGTAAAAAGCTCGCAAAACGCTCGGAACACTGAGCAACATTACATACGTTACTCCATCGCTAGAACTATGGTGTATACGTTAAATACACTAGAGATACGGCAGGCATAAATTCAAAGTATGTTAGGAGTATGTAATGCATTCGTTGGCAGTATGCGGACTGTACGTGGACTGCACGTTCCCGCCGGCTGATGTGCAGTAACGTAAACCAATGTATCCCTAACATACTCCAATGTACGGCGATGTATCCCAAACGTACACGCAGCGTACATTCAACATATGAGCCACACATCGACACACTTTGGAAATTTTGAGCATGCACACAAATTTTTCGGGGCCTCGATGCACGGCGACGTAAGACGATGTATAACGACGTACCCGGAACATACCTGTCATCCACCCAACGTATATGTAACGTATGACGATGTACGCCGACGTCTTGGTCGAAAATCACATATGTCAGCATACGGTAAGGCTATATGTCGTAGTGTGACAGGCCCTTTAGTAGTGCCAAGCGTAATGTTTTATAAGTCATTGCTTTGACTCAGCCAGTATTCGGGTGCTCAACTCATTCGGCCATCTCGTTTGTGTTGTTGTTGTTGCTGAATTGACATGCAGTTTAGGTTAAAATATCAAAGCATTTGTTTGAAGGGCCTTTAAGGTAGTTTCAAGTGGGTTCTCCCTCCAGGTGATTAATAGGATATGACATGGACCGGTCTCATCAAAATCAGGATAATGTGACCGAGGAGGATATCCTTTAGGATGTGGGGGCCCGCCCTCCCAGTGAAGCAGCACTATAAAGTCGGTACACATCATGGTATGACCTTAGATGTTGCCCGGATGTAAAACTTCAACAAACAGATATAAGATCATAAAGCCAACCAACCAAATCCAATATTTGTAATTATTATCTCTTCAACTCATCCCCCCCCCCAAAAAAAAAAACACCACCAAAAAAAATAAAAAAAAATAGAGCTACAATGTTTTTAAGCCCAGAAGCACGACCTCATTGCTGACAACACAACCTGTTATTGAACTGAACACGAGTTTTGGAGCAATAAAGAGTGGCTTTTAATGGAATGGTGCGTGGGGTGAAAAATCATCATGCTCTTAAACCTTTAGAGATATTCTGGTTTTACGCGGTCGGTGATTAAATCCACACTACAAGTATTTTCCAAGCACACACACGTGCACCTGACCCCACGTAATGTGAGATGTGAAGTGTGCACGCCACGTATTGGCTGACCACATACGGATCATTTCAGTCAGGGGAGATGCTGAATGGTTCTGGCTGTCCGCCACCAGGGGGCGCGGGGGAGGGAGGAAGGGGGAAGGGGGGGAGGGAGGGGCGGCATGGGGAGGGAGGTAGTATACTGGAGGGGGGTGGAGGAAGGAGGGAGGGCAGGGTAAGTAGGGAAGGGGAGGGGGGTAGGGGAGGGAGGTGGGGGGAGGGAGGTGGAAGAGGGGGAGGGGCAGGGAGGGCAGGGAGGGGGAGGGAGGGAGTGGAAGGGGAGTGGGGGAGGGAGGGAGTCGAGGGGAGTAGGGGGGAGGGCAGCGAGAGCAGGGAGGGAGGGGAGGGAGGGGGGAAGGGGGAGAGGGAGGGGAGGGTGAGTGTGAGGGGGAGGGCAGGGAGGCACGGGAGGGGAGGAGGGGAGGGGAGGAGGGGAGGAGCCGCATAAGAGTGGTTAACAATGAAGAGATCCATTGTGTTGAGCCATCAAACATCATCATCATCATCATGCTGTCGGTCGCGATGCGACAAAGACTGCTTTCATTACTTGACTGCCGCTCTCCATTTAGCTCTCTGCTGTGAGAGTGATGTCCATGAGTCGGTCTAAATGTCTCTCAGCTTCAGGTTTCTCTTGATGGTATCCTTGAAGCAGAGACAAGGGTGCCCTCTCTTTCTGTAACCAGAAGACAGTTGAGAGTAGATACTTTTCATGAAAGCTGCCTGCAAAAGTGTTGAAGTGTTGCTGGCTTTTGCAAGTTACCAGCGTCACTTTCTCGGGGAGCAAATAGAGGTTTCACACCGGCAAGAACATGTCCAGACAGGCACAAAACTATTTGTCCCTGCAGTGGTTGGTCGGGAGATGTTGGGAGTTCCATACATCAACTGCCCTTGATGCTGCCACAGTGTCATGGTTTTCTGTTCAGGGTTTGATCCTTTAGCCTTCGGTTCTGTCAAGAACCTGTACCACAAGGCAGTGGTTTACAACTCTGTAGGGCAGGGGTGTTAAACTCCCTGAGGTATTGCAATACCTGCATACCATCAAACAAGGGTCATGTATAATACAATCCTTTTGAGTTTCTACCATATTATGTCAGATGACTATATTAGGTTGATCAGAATCTACTTTACTTTTACTTTAAGTTATTTTTGTACATTAGTTGATTAAGCGGGGGAAATTTCAATCGTGAACGATTGGTCACCTAGTGTGGACTAGGTTTCATTGTAAAGGGTTAACTTTGGTAGGTATTTGGAGTGAAACCACCTAGGCTCCCTGATGTCATCACCTTATGCATGCCTACCTGTCTATGTGGCTCGTTGCCTGAGAGGTCAGTGCATACCACTGCAGTATTCTATTATTCATAATCTGGTTTCATCAGATTGGGCAGTTATGAGCCAGGTTGCATTTCATTGTTTACGTGACCATATTTGGCTAACCAATGGTTCCACGGAGAGTAGCATGAGGGGGCGGAGATCCGGCCAGTGTAGTTAACATGCAGCCTGTCTGATCAGGCCTGATGTCAGATAACTGTCTCCTTAATGTATATAGATAGCAAACACCCTGTTAGCCTGCTGCCACCTGGCGATCCTTCTGACCACCAACGGTGAGCGTAATTGAGTCTGCCGCCATCTGGTGGTGGGATTCGATACTAACTACGACACAAGTTGTATAATGTACTATGAATATAACATACCAAATTGGATACTGCGCGATGCTTAGTTGGCTACTGTAGTCGTTTTCACTGAGGATGAATGAAACTAATCTGGTGGGGGGGGGGGGGGGGGGGGGGGGGGGGGGGGGGCGGGCCAAAAAAACAAAAACATGGATGGGCATAATTAAGGGTGTTACGCCTATCCGGTTTCCCATCAATTATCCTCAGAAATGCAGAATGCATTTAGCGTTATGGATCGCGTGGGGTGGGTTGGTGGGTTGGTGGTGGGGACGGTTTGGGGGCAGGGGATTTGGATCTCCAGTATGCGAAGCATTAGATCGGTATGGGTGATATAAGACTCTTTTTGGGTTTCTATATCGCTTTCTCAGAAAATGTCAATTTTTGTAATAGGTTAAAGTTGCGTACTCTGATGGTTTTGAATTTCTGTATTTTTTCTGAGATAAATATATTAGATCGATCACTAGTATCTACTTTACATTAGTTCAAAGTTACTTTTATTTTAAATGGTAAACTTGGATATTTGAGTGCAAACATGGAAATAGTTTTGGGAACCTTGCCAAGACTAACACCATAGACTTCTGCAGTAACAGGTTCTATTAATTGACCGTATTGCCTTCTACCAGACTGCTAATCGTCCTTAGTGGATGGTAATATGTTTATTCGCTGAAAGCTTTGTCATGCCATAAGCACTGGTCTTCCAGCATTTTTCATTCAGGGTATTTAACAAAAGGAATAGAATAAGGTGTACATACCTTTGAATAGCAATTTGCACCAGTACCCAATGAAATCTGAAACCCAAAGTTCCATAACAATATGTACAAGTTCAAAACTAGTCAAATTGTCAGATCAATGTGCAGTATTTACATAGTCATTAGAAGTGTAAGAGAGTTCTATGTTTCAGTTGGAAAGTGCAAGCAGTTTGCAGTTGGAAGGTAATAAAGTTGGATAATTGGTTTGGTTTTGAAAATTTGATATTTCATCGGACTATGTAGCTTTAAGTTATATTTATGATAATTGGGGCCGTTCTTCGGCAATATAAAGTAATGACTTTTACAGATGAAATAACAGTCTCACAAGACTAGCTGTGTTTTAATTACCCAGTAAATGGCCAGCTGCAGCTAATGGCGTTATTTTATGAATGTTTATCTCTATCTAAATTAGATTGCCTGCTTTGTGATCAATGCCTACGATATGTGCAATTGTGGAGGGCCAGCCTTTTTTTTTTGTCTGTGTTAATGAACTTTGTAAGTTTACTAACAAACAGGGAATGCATGGTCAGGTGTTAATTCTCTTATAAAGAATGCAATTGTTGATATTTGTTGATATTTGTAATGTTAAATTATCCCCTCTTTGAATCATGTGTATAAATATATACATGGAACGATGTGGTGGCCGAATTGGTAGATCGAGGCCTCCTTCCATGCGGGAGATCGGGGAGTTCAATTCCCAGTCGAGTCAAACCAATGACTTATCAAATTGATACTTGTCACTTCCTAGCGTGGCTCTCAACATTAATAGGATGGGACTGGTTAGCTTAGAGTCAGGATAATGTAAATGGGTTTGGATATCGGGTCATATTGCTGGCGGCCTGATTTCCCAGCGGGGCAGTGCTATAAAGTTGTCATGAGTGTGCACTGTTGCAAGTCAGCACCCGTCCTGATATGACTTTAGATGTTGCCAGGAAGTAAAACCGACCAATATATACACATGGCTTTACAGTTCATTTCAAATGTATGTTATTTTATTCATTTTGGTGTTGCCAACATGGCTCACAACTATTGACTCGTTTGGTTTAACCGAGCTTGGTTTAACGGGGTTGTACTTTATAGTCAATGGCAATAATATCCGTCGAGCTGTGAGGCGTCATTGGCTATGGTTGCCATTTTTGCAGCCCTGTTGTGTAGAACCTGCTGTGACAGCACATTTCCTATAAGACACTAATCGAATTACACAGCATAGTGTCCTAACGGCGGCACGGCAGATTTGCTTTTTTTGGCGAGCTATTTTTTATGGTGTGCTGTGTGGGGTTGTTTTTAATTCCTGGCTCAATCTTTTATGCTCTTTTCTTTTTTTTTTCTTTTTTTTTAAACCAATTAGTGGTCACAATGTGATAATCACTGGGGACTTTGAGCGTAAAAGAAGTCTTAACTGGAGTATCCTGCTCAGACACCTGCTTTTAAGGCGTCGTCAGTCTATTCTTTTTAACACCTATTCTTTTTTTTCCCTCACCCACCCTCCCCCGTCCTTTACGGAAAGTGTGCTGACCGAATCGGTGAAAGCGCTGGCTTGCTTCCCATGTGGGAGATCATGTGGGTACAAGCCCTGGCAGAGTCAAACCAATAACTTAACAAATTTATACCTGTCGCTACCTAACCTCCTAGCGCTCAATATTAATAGGATCGGACAAGGACTGGTCAGTTCAGTATCTGGATAATGTGACTGAGTGGGATATCGAGTTATCATGCCATCAGCCCAAACTTCCAGTAGCCATGAGTGTGCCGCTGTCACAGGTTGGTATCCATCCTGATATGACCTGAGATGTTGCTATAAAGTGAAACCCCCAAAATGCTCCCCCCCCCCCCCATCCTTACTCTTCTTCTTCCCAAAGAATTTTCTGCGCGAGATTCAGGTCTTCATCGCGTGAGTTAGGTTTTACTCTGCCGGGGATCTCACACGGGATGCGAACTCCCTACCCTCAATTGTGTTAGAAAGAGACCAAAAAAATCATTTTTACAATCTTGAGAATTTGTCCTTTCAATTATGACTGCCGCTCTCAGACCCACGTCCACACCCACCACTGCTACCCACACCCACCACTCACCCACACCCACCACTCACACTCACACCCACCACTCACACTTACACCCACCGTTCACACCCACCACTCACACCCGCACCTACCACTCTCACCCACACCCACCACTCACATTCACACACACCACTCACAATCCCACCCACCACTCATACTCACACCCACTTTTCAAACACACTACTCACACCCGCACCCACCACTCTCATCCACACCCACCACTCCTACCCACACCCACCAATCACACACACCCACCACTCGCAGTCACACCCACCACTCACACTCACATCCACAACTCACACTCACACCCACCGTTCACACCCACCACTCCTACCCACACCCACCAATCACCCACACCCACGACTCACCCACACCCACCAATCACCCACACCCACCACTCACACCCACCGTTCACACCCACCACTCACACCCACCACTCACACCCGCACCCACCACTCTCACCCACACCCACCACTCACACCCACCACTCTCGTCCACACCCACCACTCACCCCCACCACTCACACCCACCACTCACACCCACCACTCACACCCACCACTCACATCCGCAACCAGCACTCTCACCCACACCCACCACTCGCACCCACCACTCACACCCACACCCACCACTCACACCCGCACCTGCACCCACCACTCTCGCCCACACCCACCACTCACCTCCACCACTCACACCCACGACTCACACCCACCACTCACACCCACACACTCACACCCACCACTCACATCCGCAACCAGCACTCTCACCCACACCCACCACTCACCCCTACCACCACTTACACCCACCATTCACACTCACACTCACCCCCACCACTCACACCCACACTCACCTCCACCATTAACACTCACACTCACCCCACCACTCACACCCACCATTCACACTCACACTCACCCCCACCACTCACACCCACCATGCACAATCACCCTCACCCCCACCACTTACACCCACCATTCACACTCACACTCACCACTCACACTCACCCCCAACACTCACACCCACCATTCACATTCACACTCACCCCCACCACTTACACCCACCATGCACACTCACACTCACCCCCACCATCACTCACACCCACACCCACCACTCACACCCACCATTCACACCAACACCACCACCACCAACGCCCACACATCGCTGGCCTTCAGTTGAAATATGCAAACTGTGACCACCAGGGGGCTTAATGGCGCCTTTAGTGCCGGGACTCCCTCTGGTGGCGACGCCTGGAATCCTGCCGTCCACCCGACCCTCCGCCACAAGCAGGCCCAGTGTAAGGGCCTGCATACATCTCCAAGGGTTTGCGATTGTTGCCAGACTGGTACCCATACCCCTGTCGACTTCACAACTTCTCGGCAAGCTTGTCAGTTATCCCCCAAAACGCCTGTAATAGTTTGGGATTGCTAGTGTTGGTTGGGTGGTTGGTGTTTGCTAGCATAGTCACTGGGCGCAGGGGCCTAATCGGGAGAGCGTGAGCCTCGCGTGCAGAAGGTCAGAGTTTGTTCCCTGGTCGAGTCAAACCGATGACTTTAAAATTGATACTTGTCGCTTCCTAGCCTGGCACTCAGCATTAATAGGATATGGCAAGGACTGGTTAGCTCAGTGTCAGGATAATGTGACTAAGTGCGATATTGGGTCATGGTGTCGGTGGCCTGATTTCCCAGTGGGGCGGTGCTATAGAGTCATCATGAGTGTGCACTGTCACAAGTCGGTAACCGTCCTGATATGACATAGATGTTGTTAGAACGTAAAAGAACAACAAACAAATAACAGCTACTGTAGTCCCTCTATAATATGCAGACAGGTGGCTAGCAGTAAATGGTAAGTAATTAAGGGTATATTGAACTGCTAATCCAATGGGATTAAGGCATCGTCATTCTATTCTTTTTAACACCTATTCTTTTTTTTCCTCACCCACCCTCCCCCGTCCTTTGAAAGCAGGCTTTGTCGCATCACGACCGACAGCATGATGATGATGATAATGATGATGCCATAAGCCCAAACTTCCAGTGGCGCAGCACTATAGTCGCCATGAGTGTGCACTGTCACAGGTTGGTATCCATCCTGATATGACCTGAGATGTTGCTATAAAGTGAAACACCCAAAATGCTCCCCCCCCCCCATCCCCATCCTTACTCTTCTTCTTCCCAAAGAATTTTCTGAGTGAGATTCAGGTCTTCATCCCGTGAGTTAGGTTTTACTCGGCCGGGGATCTCACACGGGATGCGACCTCCCTACCCCAAATTATGTTAGAAAGAGACAAAAACTTCATTTTTACAAGTGTAATTGTAGTGCACACTACTAGTCACATTATCATGTAGTGTGGGCCAGTCTACATGGTGTAATTGAAGTGCACACTACTACAGTCACATTATCATGTAGTGTAGGCCTGTCTTCATGGGGTAATTGAAGAGCACACTACTACAGTCACATGACCGTGTAGTGTAGGCTGGTCTTCATGATGTAATTGAAGTGCACACTACTACAGTCCCATTATTGTGTGATGTAGGCTGGTCTTACATGGTGGTGTAATTGAAGTGCACACTACAACAGTCACATTATTGTGTAGTGTAGGCCAGTCTTACATGGTGGTGTAATTGAAGTGCAGACTACCACAGTCACATTATCATGTAGTGTGAGCCGGTCTTACATGGTGGTGTAATTGAAGTGCACACTACAACAGTCACATTATCATGTAGTGTGAGCCGGTCTTACATGGTGGTGTAATTGAAGTGCACATTGCAACAGTCACATTATCGTGTAGTGTGAGCCGGTCTTACATGGTGGTCTAATTGAAGTGCACATTGCAACAGTCACATTATCGTGTAGTGTGAGCCGGTCTTACATGGTGGTCTAATTGAAGTGCACACTACTACAGTCACATTATTGTATAGTGTAAGCCGGTCTTACATGGTGGTGTAATTGAAGTGCACACTACAACAGTCACATTATCATGTAGTGTAAACCAATCTTACATGGTGGTGTAATTGAAGTGCACACTACTACAGTCTCATTATCAAGTAGTATGAGCCGGTCTTACATGGTGGTGTAATTGAAGTGCACACTACAACAGTGACATTATTGTGTAGTGTAAGCCAGTTTTACATGGTGGTGTAATTGAAGTGCACACTACAACAGTCACATTATCGTGTATTGTAAACCAATCTTACATGGTGGTGTAATTGAAGTGCACACTACAACAGTCACATTATTGTGTAGTGTGAGCTGGTCTTACATGGTGGTCTAATTGAAGTGCAGACTACCACAGTCACATTATTAAGTAGTGTAGGCTGGTCTACATGGTGTAATTGAAGTGCACACTACAACAGTCACATTATTGTGTAGTGTAGGCCAGTCTTGCATGGTGGTGTAATTGAAGTGCACACTACAACAGTCACATTATCATGTAGTGTGAGCCGGTCTTACATGGTGGTGTAATGATTGATTGATTGATTGGTGGTTGCTTTACGCCGTGTCGGCAGCATAGGCCATATTCACGGCGAGAAATGTTTGTTTTTTGTTCAAACCATCGCTTTTACATGTAAAAGCAGACAATCAATTATGTGCCAATAGACACTAATTAAATTAGAAAGCTCACAATCATATATCTGTGGTCAAGGGAAACAAATTCCCATAGAAAAAGAAAAGTTTCATTAATAATTAATAGAATCCATTTAGTAAACTATATAAGGTGGTACAGTCCAGCTGCCCTCAAAAAGGCTAAAATGTTTTCCTGTTTTACCTTTGTAAAAAGGTCATGCATACTGCCTGCAGTGTAGAACCGTTGGCGCAGGGCCAAAAAATCAACGCAACTTAGTTCAAATGTGTTTGAGTGTCAGTGGGGGACTGACACCCAATACATTCAGGGGGAGGTTGCCCCTTGAGCAGAAAAGCATGTGTAAGCCACGAGTGGCCAACACGGCAGCGACTAAGGACCACTTGGTCCCGCCGACCTCCCGCATGAGTCTGTGGTGGCTTTCCCACAGATGGTTCAATTTCTTTAAGTTTATTGATGTTTTCATCCCACTCATGTTGCCATTTGGATTTTATGTGGGTGGCTATTAGTGGTTTCAGATCAGAGTGAGGGATCAGACACGGTTCAAGATCACAGTTCAGGGCCTTCTTCGCAGCCCGATCAGCTCGTTCGTTTCCTTGTATGCCAGCATGGCCAGGCACCCAGCACAGGTGGATATCATACCCATCTGTTGTCAGTTGGTTCATTTTATAAATGACCGTTGCTAGAATAGGGTGATTCGTTTTCAGTCCAGCAACAGCCAGGAGGCAAGAGAAGGAATCACTGTATATAACATAGTTAGTGTGGTTGGATACCTCGATACACTCCAAAGCGAGAAGGAGTGCTCGGGCCTCTGCAGTGAAAATCGAGCTCTGATCGGGCAAACGTACACTAAATTTTTTCCCATCGGCAGACTGCCGCAGCAGCTACCCGGCTTTGGTCTTTCGAACCATCAGTGTATATGGAGAGGTGGTCTGCAAACTGGCCTTGAATCTCTGCATGCAGTCCTTTGTACTCGAGTGGATGTGTCCCAGATTTCCTCAGTTCCGTGAGTCGGAGGATAAACCGATGGCTTTCTCAACGACCACGGGGGATGTTCTGGGACTTTGGCATCCTCCAACACGTCCAAATCCACGCCTAAGGCCTCCAAATGAGGTTTTCATTCGGAGCCTCAGTGGCCGGATGTAATTTGGCCTGGCTTCATACCTGGATTCGTCATGTTGCTCGAATAGACAATTGTGTGCAGGATTCAATGCATTAGTTTTTATCTTGACTACATATTGCATGGCCAGTTTGATTCTTCTGTTATTAAGTGATGGTTCATTGGCTTCGACATAAAGGCTCTGAACTGGTGAGGTGCGGAAGGCCCCAAGGGCCAAGCGCAGTCCCTGGTGGTGGATCGTGTCTAGCAGCCCAATATATGATTTCCTTGCGGAACTCGTGGTGTAATTGAAGTGCACATTGCAACAGTCACATTATCGTGTAGTGTGAGCCGGTCTTACATGGTGGTCTAATTGAAGGGCACACTACTACAGTCACATTATTGTATAGTGTAAGCTGGTCTTACATGGTGGTGTAATTGAAGTGCACACTACAACAGTCACATTATCATGTAGTGTAAACCAATCTTACATGGTGGTGTAATTGAAGTGCACACTACTACAGTCTCATTATCATGTAGTATGAGCCGGTCTTACATGGTGGTGTAATTGAATTGCACACTACAACAGTCACATTATTGTGTAGTGTAAGCCAGTTTTACATGGTGGTGTAATTGAAGTGCACACTACAACAGTCACATTATCGTGTAGTGTAAGCCAGTCTTACATGGAGGTGTAATTGAAGTGCACGTTACTGTGCAGGCTGACCACAATGTGTCGAGAAGTGTGTAGGAGCCGTGGGTAAGTGGACGTCGGGGACCAGCTGAAACATGGGATGGGACCAGGCTGCCACGGTGGGTGGCCGCAGAATGGGGCTTAACCACGTTGTCTACCATAGGGAGGGTGGATTTAGGAGGTGGTCCCCAACAAGATGATTCCCCGACAGAAATGCGCCTCTCGTCGCGCCGCGAACGCCCGCGCAGTCTCGCGAGACCGCGCGTTAGCCAATCGCCATGGCTTCGGGCAGGCGTAAACATAAACGGAATGGAATGAACGGTCACAGACATCTGACCCATATCCGTCGCGCATGCGCACTGGCCGTACTGGCGTGTATAGAGCACGAGCAAGATGGGCAAGGGAGCAGCTTTCTTTTTTTTTTTTTTTTTTTTTTTTAAAGCCACCAGAACCAGCGCTTAACTCATAGTGCTTGCTTACGATGCTTGGGTTAAAAGGCTTCTGACATTGGCCGTAATGTTCAGGATGAGATTGTTTGTTTGTTTGTTGTTGTTTTACGTCCTAGCAACATCTAAGGTCATATCAGGATGGGTACCGACTTGTGACAGTGCGCACTCATGGCAACTTTATAGTGCTGTCCCACTGGGAAACCAGGCCACCGGCACCATGACCTGGTATCCCACTCAGTCACATTATCCTGACACTGAGCACACCAGTCCTTGCCCTGTCCTAATAATGCCAAGCTCCTGGCTAAGAAGCGACAAGTATCAATTATTAAGTCATTGGTTTGACTCGACCATGGTTCGAACCCACGACCCCACGATCTACCAGCACGGGAGACGGATGCTCTAACTCATTCGGCCATCCCGTCTGGTGCCTCAGTATGACTATGAGAAGAATTTAACAAATATCCCTCTCCCCCTGGCCCTTCCAGTTCCACCCGACGTGATGGCGGAATATTGTGCAGAAAGTCGTTGGGTTTGAAAACCCAGCCGAGTCCAATCAATGGTCTACAGAGTGTATACTTATCGATTCCTATATAGTCCATTTGCAGCTCATATAGAAAGAACATTCACAGTTGCACTATGGAATGCATGCGTATGGTTTTTTTCTTGTTGATTCGCAACATAATGGGCACCTGGAAGCATTTCATCTTGGGCATTTTTTTGTTTATATATGAGGATGTCTCAAAAGGTGCTAAGCAATATGGGACAAAACTTTGTCCATTGTAACGATCAACATACTATCTGCTTATGCATTTGCTCAGGATAAACTGATTTGTTTTTTACATGGTGTTTCATAATCCCAATAAAATACATATTGATTTGAAGCAAATGTCCTTATGTTTTCAGTGTAACTGTTTCTGTGCTGTTTTGTGTCAATCATTACAATGGACAAACAAAAAAAGAGTTATCACCTTTTGAGACAGGCTCATATACAAATTAGGATTGCCATTATGCCTACCGAAAGAAAAAGCCATTTCTTCAATATCTCAGGGAATAGAGGGTGAGGTGTCAAAGGTGATGTCTAAATCTATGTTTTTAAAGTCGATGATTAAGATGGAGGATTCAAATGCTTTCATCAGACTAAAGGTGCACGTCCATTGGCGATTAAATGTTGACAGGGTGAATAGTGCATTGCATAGATAATTACCGCTAGATGTCAGTGTCTAAAACATTGTCAAATGCCAGTGGTTGCCACCATGCGTTTTGAGTCCTCTGTCGGTGGGGGCTTAGGATCGCAAACAAAGCAAACATTGTGCCTAGAGTGGGACTCGAACCCATGTTATTCCGGTGCGAGTGACCTAATCGTTGGGCGATCCAAATTCCAAGTTGCCTGTTCCAATCACACTACTCAGACATGTCTATGCATCTCCTTGCCTCTGAGGTCAGTGCGGACGACTACACTAGGATAGGGCAAGCTCAGGTTTCTAAGTCTCTCCCAGTGGGCCAGTGTACGATGGTGCAACACTTGAAGAGCGATGGCATTGGTATATTAACTTACTTACAGATTACCTTACAGATCCTCTTCTGGCTGATCTAGGGACTATTGGGCCTCCAATGGCAGCTTGCTATGGTAAAAGAATAAGCATCTTTTTGCACATATATGGGGGTTGATGGAGCCTTGAAGTCATATAATTGTCGGTGTCCTCTCCAATGTCTGTCCAGCCTTCTCTCAAATGCTTCTCCCGTTGGTGCTTCAAGCACTTGGTCTGGAAGACGGTTCTATACATCTGTCATTCGAAAGAAAAATGAGCATTTTCTGCCCTCACATCTAGGCCTCTCGAATTAGCGAAATAGCGAAATGGTAGACAGAAAGTGTGAACACCTATTTGTCTGAAGATGTTATAGTACTGCTGACCTCTGATGTTGCTTTCTATTCTGAGGTTGAATAAACCCAGGTGGGCACTGGTAGGCCAGGCGCGACACAGCGGGTTCATCGGAAAACATGCATCAGGTGCGGTACGGAGAACTGAGGATACCTGGCGCCATCTAGTGTTTCTGGTGAGCACCAGCAGGCAGCAGGTGCTGTATGGACCACTGAGGTTACCTGGCGCCATCTAGTGTTTGCGTCGAGCCCTAATTGCA
Organism: Branchipolynoe longqiensis; assembly: GCA_030323885.1. Lineage (NCBI taxonomy): Eukaryota > Metazoa > Annelida > Polychaeta > Phyllodocida > Polynoidae > Branchipolynoe > Branchipolynoe longqiensis. The sequence goes on from CM059197.1 coordinate 29,532,456, forward strand.
TACCAGCTCCACCTATCGACAAACCTGTGATTGTGGGAACCCATTGCGCTGCTCTGACTGAGAGAGTGAGAGGGGGCGCACTTTTACCGCGTTGCAAACGTGGCAAGTCTCGTTTTGGCGAGCGTTGCCACAGACCGGCTGGCAGGGGGGGAGTTTGACGGCGCGGACCCGCCGGCACGCCAGGTGTTCGTTGCCCATCACACTAGTGTCTCCTCACCTGCTCACACACGCTGTGCATGGACGCATCGCGCTCGCCCTCGCCCCCCCCCCCACCACCACCCTCGCCCCCCGCCCTCACCCCCCTCTCGCCCCCTGCCCTCGCCCTCGCCCCCGCCCCCACCCCCGCCACCCCCCCCCGCCCTCACCCCCCCCCACCTTCGTCCCCCGCCCTCGTCCCCCGCCTTCGCCTCCACCCTCGCCCCCCGCCCTCGCCCCCGCCTCGTCCCCGCCCCTTTTAAACCAGTTTCATCAGCGTCATTGAAGGCAAGTAACCCCATCTGCGTCGACGATTGCGGGCATCTAGATTAAAGGCTAATATCTGGATGGACAGCTGACATTTGGCGAGATAAGTTATCTTATAAGTGAGGCATCTTCATGGAAGTCAATCGGACGCGGTGGCCGAATCGGTAGAGCGCGGGCTTCCAGTAATGGAGATCGGGAGTTCGATTCCTCGTCGAGTCAAACTGATGACTTATGAAATTGATACTTTTCTCTACCTAGCATGGCGCTCGGCATTAATAGGATATGGCAAGGACCTGTTAGCTCAGTGTCAGGATAATTCGACTTGGTGAGATATCGGGCCATGGTGCTGGTGGCCTGGTCTCCCAGCGGGGCAGCAATATAAAAGTGACGCACTGTCACGAGTCGGTACCCATCCTGATATTACCTCATATGTTGCCATGACATAAAACTCCAACAAGAAATCATGAAAGTCGTGGGGCCTCTTTAATGACGTGTGGAGTGTCATGGGAGGCCATCTTGGCCCACCGTACTAAAAAAATGTTGGCCATGTGAACGAATAATTCAGCGATCTTTTTTCCCCCCCTCAAATTATAAATTAGTTCAACATCAATTTGTGAGTTGATGCCTCACGATATCGGCACTTGTCTACCCATTTTGTAGATGTTCATTGATAATTATACCCCACCCAGCAGACATCCCCTTTCCTCCCCTTCTCCTGACTCCCCGCCCCCTTCCTCCCTCTGATTTCTCCCCTCCTCCTCTTCCTCCCTCCCTCTGATCTCCCCCGCTCCCTCTGATGCCCTCCTCCCTCTGATCTCCCCCCTCCCCCTCCCTATGATGTCCCATCCCTCTGATCTTCCCCCTCCCCCTCACTCTTATACCCCTACCGATCTCCCCCTCCCTCCCCCTTACTCTGATGACCCCTTCCCTCTGATCTCCCCCCCCCCTCTGATCTCCCTCCACCCTCTTATCTCCCCCTCCCCTCCCTCTGATCTCCCCTCCCTCCCTCTGATCTCCTCACCCTTGATCTCCCCCTCCCTCTGACTCCCCTTCCCCTCCGATCCCCTCTGATCTCCCCCTCCCTCCCCCTGATCTCCCCCTCCCTCCTCCTCCCTCTGATGCCCCCTCTGATCTCCCCCCCTCCCTCTGATGCCCCCATCTATCTCCCTCCCCTCTGATCTCCCCCTCCCCTGACTTCCCCTCCCCTGCCCCTCCCTCTGATGCCCCCATCTGATCTCCCTCCTCCATCTGATCCCCCCTCCCTCTGATTCCCCCCCTCCCCTCCCCCTCCCTCTGATGCCCCCATCTGATCTCCCCCCCCCCCCCCTCTGATCTCCCCCCTCCCTCTGATCTTCCCCTCCCCTGCCCCTCCCTCTGATGCCCCCATCTGATCTCCCCCTCCGTCTGATCCCCCTCCCTCTGATCTCCCCATCCCCTCCCCCCCTCCCTCTGATGCCCCATCTGATCTCCCCCTCCGTCTGGATCCCCCTCCCTCTGATCTCCCCCTCCCTCTCCCCTCCATCTGATGCCCCCCGATCCTCCCTCCCTCTCCCCCCCTGACCCCCCCCCACTTCCCGCTGCCCACTTCTATTAATCCACACCATCAGATTCCACTCCATCTTCTTCCCACCAGCACATGTCGCCTACTAATGAACAAAAACAAAGGGACAAAACCTGGATCGATGCAGTCACTGCGGTTTTACCTGCCCGTAAAATATCATTCGGTTGGCAACAACGAGACCTGCTAATCGTGTCCCCCGATCGCGTGAGACTGAGACAGAACTTCACTCTTCTTGCTTTTATTTTTTCCCCTCAATTCGGACAGAACTCGCCGCAAATAACTACCCTGGTTATGGGTCTAAGTAGATCGCACGGGGTAGCACACATTGTAAACAGTGTGAGACCTTGACTTTGATGTTAGTGTCTAGTGCAGTTCATTTATTATAATTAAGTGGTTATCGTCAGTGAATTGATAGTAAAAGGATAGCGGAAATCTTCTCCTTTTTTTTGTATTTCCCCTCTACTCAACCTCCACACATTCACTCACCCATCATATCTCTGCTGTCATGCACTCACCATTCCTCTCCCCTGTTCAATCACCCATCCTCTCCCCTGCTGCCATTACCTCACCCATCCTCTCCCCTGCTCACCCACCCATCCTGTCCCTGCTCATTCACCCATCCTCTCCCCTGTTCACTAACCCATCCCCTCCCCTGCTCATTCACCCATCCTCTCCCCTGCTCACTCACCCATCCTCTCCTCTGCTCACTAACCCATCCTCTCCCCTGCTCACTCACCCACCCTCTCCCTTTCTCACACATTTACTCACCCATCCTCTCCCCTGCTCATTTATCCATCCTCTCCCCTGCTCACTCACCCATCCCCTCCCCTGCTCACTCACCCATCGTCTCCCCTGCTCACGCACCCATCCTCCCCGGCTCACTCCCATCCTCTCCCCTGCTCACTCACCCATCCTCCCTGCTCACTCAACCCCTCTCCCCTGCTCACTCACCCATCCTCTCCCTGCCTCACTCACCCATCCTCCTTCCCTGCTCACTCACCCATCCCTCTCCCCTGCTCACTCACCCATCCTCTCCCTGCTCACTCACATCGTTCCCTGCTCACCACCATCGCTCTCCCCTGCTCACTCACCCATCCCCTCCACCTGGCTCACTCACCCATCCCCTCCCCTGCTCACTCACCCATCGTCTCCCTGCTCACTACCCATCCCCTCCCGTGCTCACTCACCCATCCTCTCCCCTGCTCACTCACCCATCCCCCTCCCCTGCTCACTCACCCATCCCCTCCCCTGCTCACTCAACCCATCCCCTCCCCTGCTCACTCACCCATCCCCTCCCCTGCCTCACTACACCCATCCCTCCCGTGCTCATTCACCCATCCCCTCCCGTGCTCATTCACCCATCCCCTCCCCTGCTCACTCACCCATCCTCTCCCCTGCTCACTCACCCATCCTCTCCCCTGCTCACTCACCCATCCTCTCCCCTGCTCACTCACCCATCCCCTCCCCTGCTCACTCACCCATCCCCTCCCCTCCATCACCCATCCTCTCTCCTACTCACTCACCATCCTCTCCCCTTCTCACACATTCACTCACCCATCCTCTCCCCTGCTCACTCACCATCCTCTCCCCTACTCACTCACCCATCCTCTCTCCTGCTCACTCACCCATCCCCTCCCCTGCTCACTCACCCATCCCCTCCCGTGCTCATTCACCCATCCTCTCCCCTTCTCACACATTCACTCACCCATCCTCTCCCCTGCTCACTCACCCATCCTCTCCCCTGCTCACTCACCATCCTCTCCCCTACTCACTCACCCATCCTCTCTCCTGCTCACTCACCCATCCTCTCCCCTGCTCACTCACCCATCCTCTCCAATGCTCACTCACCCATCCTCTCCAATGCTCACTCACCCATCCTCTCCCCTTCTCGCCCTCAGCTGTCACTTGCTCGCCTTCTGCTCATTGACTTGCTCACTCGGCCTCCACACTCCCCCACCCTCCCACCCACCCACCCACCCACCCTCCTCTGCTGCTGCTCCTCCTAAGGCACCAGCGATCATTTTCAGAGATAATGTCCAAAGTTGATGGAACAGAACCCATATCGGCCGAATCACTGCAAGGTAATGTTCTGTCATTGGGGTGTGTGTGTGGGTAATATGCGCGCGCACAAAACCAGGCAAGTGTGTGTGGTGGTGAGGGCGTGTGTGGTGGTGGGTGATGTAGACTGTTTTGTGATGAGAACTGGGAGTTTCATAATGCTTTATTGTGGGAAAGTTGGGAATCATTCGCCTTTCGAGCCATAATGCAAACGCTGGATACTGCTTGAGGTGGCTTCACTTTTTAAACTTGTTTGGTCCTGGGATTAAGTGGGGGTGGGGGTGGGGGTGGGGGTGGGGGGGGGGGGGGGTAGTTGTTAAAGGAAGGGCCTGTGACCATTTGGTGTTAATATTTGTGGGAAGCAGTTTGTCACTCATGGGAATATTGTAACGAGCTCAAGACGCAAGTTTTGAAAGCATTGGATGTGATCTATTAAAGGTGCATAGTTCGATGTTTTGAGTTTCTGCCATATATTTTTGTATATGAGCCTGTCTCGAAAGGTGATGACTCTTTTTTTGTTTGTGTCCATTGTAACGATTGACACAAAACAGCACAGAAACGATACTGAAAACATTTGCTTCAAATCAATATGTATTCTATTGGGATTATGAAACACCACGTAAAAAACAAATCAGATTATCCTGAGCAGATGCATTTAAGCATATAGTATTGTAGTGGTCTGCACTGACCTCTCAGTCTCAGGCAAGTAACCACATAGACAGGTAGGCATGGGTAGTGTGTTGATATCAGGGAGCCTAGGTGGTGTAATGGTTAGCACACTGGCCCGGAATGCAAAGAGATGTGGGTTCGAGTCCCACTCTAGGCGCAATATTTCCCATTTTCATCACCCCCATGACACTGGTGCTGTGACCAGGATCATGTACACCCTGTGTATGTATGTGTAAGTACATTGCCTGTATGTATGTAATTGTAAGCATTAAATGACCATTTAAAAGACTTACAATTACAGGGGGACGAGTGTAGTGGTCTGCACTGACCTCTCAGGCAAGTAACCACATAGGCAGGTAGGCATGGGTAGTGTGTTGATATCAGGGAGCCTAGGTGGTGTAATGGTTAGCACACTGGCCTGGAATGCAAAGAGATGTGGGTTCGAGTCCCGCTCTAGGCGCAATATTTCCCATTTTCATCACCCCCATGACAGTATGTTGATCGTTACAATGGACAAAGTTTTGTCCCATATTGCTTAGGACTTTTTGAGACAGTCTCATATATAATTACAATGTACTTTACTTTAGTTTGAAGTACCTTTTAAAGGTACTTCACACTAAAGATGAAGTTTATCTTAATGGTATTGTTGGGGATATTTAAAGTGAAAAAAATTACTTTTGGTATCACATCAAAATGCTCGACTCCATAGGTTTCAATAGTTATAGGTTCTATCAAATCTATGTATTCCTTCCGTGTAGAAATATGTGTTTAATGAGTGCACCGGTATCTGATACCCCAGTCACACTACAGCTTGCGACCACTTTACGACCACCTTAGACCAAAGAACTCACACTCACCCGTGAGTTCCTTGCTACCAAAACAATGGTTGCTGATGTCTGGGGGTCACTGGTGAGTGTGGGTTCTTTGGTCTAAGGTGGTCGCAAAGTGGTCGCAAGCTGTAGTGTGACTGGGGTATAAGTTGAATATGTAGGATCAAGTCTAGGGAAGTGTCAAGGCTCACACTATTTCATTACATTGTGTTTCCATAAAGAACAGTGTATTTGGGCCATTAGATTGTTTGTTTGTTGTTGTTTTACGTCCTAGTAACATCTAAGGTCATATCAGGACGGCTACCGACTTGTGACAGTGCACACTCATGGCGACTTTATAGTGCTGCCCCACTAGAAGACCAGGCCACCAGCACCATGACCTGATATCCCACTCAGTCACATTATCCTGACACTGAGCCAACCAGTCCTTTCCCTATCCTAATAATAAAGAGCGCCAGGCTAGGAAACGACAAGTATCAATTTTTTAGTCATTGTTTTGACTCGACCAGGGTTCGAATCCACGACCCTATGATCTACCAATACGAGAGACAGACGCTCTAACTCATTCGGCCATCCCATCTGGCTAAGGGCCATTAGACAAACTGACACTTTGTTTGGTACTTTGGCTCTTTGTAGTTGTAGTTTTTGTGCATCTATATTTCCATGATGTATCAGTCTGTACTAACTTCACAGGCAAGGAGCCACATGAGACAGAATGGCGTGGATAGATGTTGCTAGGATGCAAAACCCCAATAAACAAAACAACCCCATGCCCCATGCCCCCACCTCTGCCACTTTGGATTTCCACCTCTGTGTATAACTTACAGTGTCATCAAAGTCCAGTTGCTCTCATACCATGTCTATGTGGTGTGGGAGATTAAAAATCCCTTGGGTCGGTAAAAGTGTAGGCTCTGGCTTTCTATCGACAAACTGTCTAATGGTGAAAACAAGTCTATTCAGACTTATCCATGATAGGCAGTATAAATCTTCAAAGAGAACCTCTAAGGTCATCTCAGGACAGCTACCGACTTGTGATAGTGTGCACCCGTGGGGAATTTATAGTGCTGCCCCACTGGAGGACCAGGCCGCTTGCATCATGACCCAATTTCCCATTCAGTCACATTATCCTGATATTGAGGAGATCAGTCTTGCACTATCCTGGTAATGCCGAGTGCCAGGCTAGGTAGTGACAAGTATCAATTTAGTAAGTCATCAGATTGACTCGGCCAGGTTTACAAACTCCTGACATTCTGCACCGGAAGCATGTACTCTTACAGATTCAAACACTGCATCCGCTCTGTGGATAGGATGCTTGCATCAGGAAGCCTAAGTAGGCTAGGATGCTAACCCTGGACAATGGGTTCGAATCCTGCTCTATACACATTAACCATTGGTCTCACCCTCCCCAATATAATTTTCAAGCAAGTTGTACAGGCAAGAGGCTGAATCGTGACAGCTGAATAGACCAGGTGGCAGCACCAGGCAAGGCAGAGAGCCTGTCCATTCGCCTGAGTTGTTAAAGCTGCATAGTCCGATGAAATATCAAATTTTCAAAACCAAACCAATTATCTAGATTTGATTTTACATATCTAACTTAGATACCGATGCACTTATTAAGCATTTGTTTCTCCGTATAAGGCAATACTGAGTCAATTTAACAGAACCTGTTACTGCAGAGGTCTATGGTGTCAGAGTTTTGGCAAGCTTGCCTAAACTAATGTTCCATGTTTGCACTCAAAATATCCCCAAAGTTTACCATTTAAAATAAAAGTAACTTTGAACTAAAGTAAATACTAGTGATCGATCTAATATATTTATCTCAGAAAAAATACAGAAATTCAAAACCATCGGACTATGCAACTTTAAGTGTCACTGTCAGTAGTTGTGAGGTGTCCAGACAAGGTGCAACCAGCGGCACCATTAAAGGATTATCGGTTTACGGATAATTATACTCGTATAATGCTTATACAGCACATATATATATTCAATATAATGCATTATATATATATAAATAGGCATTGAACTGGATTAATGTTACTATCTTATCTGTATGTGAATATTATGTCAATATATTATTGTCCAATCACGGTCGACCACCCATTTGTTTCACCGCGAACCAGGCCCTAGCAACATTTGACAACCCAGGCACTATTTTGAATCATCACTTCCTGCCAGTGTTTGCTTTTGAATTTCGGTAGAGCAGTTATTCTAAGCCGTGAGTTATAAACTTGACCAATCCAATCGGTCTGCGTCTTATTTCGTAGACCATATTTATATATAATATATATATCTGCAGACCTTAATCCACGCACTCTGCGAACGACCCATTCCCAACTTCCGGTCTGTACACGTCGTCGGGCGCTAAGAGACGCTAACAAAAGAACCCCCGAGTAACATTTGCCATCAGATGGCGTTCCGCCATTAGGTGGGTGTGTACTGCAATTTGGGACTTAACCGCAACGCACCCTGGTGGCGTTGTCCTGCAACTCGCTGAACAATTCCCGCGCCAGAAATAGATCCATCTCAGCAGGTTTCCCGCCTCTAGCTTTGCGCTGGGAAACACGCAATGCGTGGTCATATATATATATATATATATAACTATATATATATAACTATATATATATATATATAGTTTGATGGATTGATTGGTGGTTGCTTTACGCCGTGTAGGCAGCATAGGCCATATTCATGGCGATATATATATATATATATATATATATATGTGTGTGATGTATAACGAATTATGCGAGTATAAAGATACATAAGGGAATTATCATCATTATTGTTATACTCCGTAAGACCCAACACTGTACTGGTGGTGCCACCTGCGGCCTCCTCGCGTCCACCGGATGTAGACCAGTGTCAGTCGCACCAGAGGATATTTTCTATATATACTCATATATATATACATATAGACATAATGTGTGCATGTGTGTACATATACACATAGATATGCATTATATAATGCATTACGTGAGTATAGAAAAGTCTCTGGGCTTTCTATGGGGGAATTTTCTTTTCATTGTTACATTAAGCAGGGGAAATTTCAATCACGGACAATTGGTCTTCCACATTCCACTGTTCCTTGCCCTATCCTAGTAACTGCAAGCATTATGTCAGGTATCAGAAATCAATTAGAATCATTTGGTTTGACTTGGTCGGGGTGCGAACCTACAACCTGCCAGAATGGGAAGTGAGCGCTGAAATCATTCAGATATTCCCTCATGCCATATCGCAGTCGATGGTTTGAACCCTACTTGCTGCTACTTTTCCCAGTGCTAGTGTAACGTCCAAATTAGTGGACTAAGGAACACCTACTGACCTACATTTTGCACTTGAAATTCCCATCTTACCAAAATAAACATACAAATAAATCTAGATTATTCACAGACAATCCACTAAAATTACAGCTTTTTTTTTGCTGACAATGAATTATCAATCAACGAGTCGCCTTTCCATTAAATGCAACATTTGAAGCGTCCTGACATTAACTGAGACGTTGCTAGGACGAAACACCCCATTAAAGGAAGCCAACTGTATCCATGCAGAAGGATCCAGCCGCCCTTCGCGTTCGAGGTTGAAGTACTTGGGCCGTTGGGGGCGGTCCTGTCTCCTATTATGATGCATATTGGCTCGAGCCACTAACAGTTCATATCATGAAAGAAATATGAATGGACCCCCCCCCCCCCCACACACACACCCACCCACACCCACACACACCCACCCACACACCCACACACACACCCACACACCCACACACCCGCCTCCTACACCCCCGAACTGTGTAAACAGGCACCGGAGCAGCGACAGGAAGGCATTCTTCACCTCCTGCTGTATGCGCGGTACTGCAGATACGGATACACATCAGGGCCGTATCTAGGGGGGCGGGAAGGGGTATTACGTACCAGGACCGTAGCTAGCCGGGTGAGCGTGGGGTTCGCCACATATCAGGCCCGTAGCTAGCGGGGTGGGAAGGATTATACACACATCAGGACCGTGGCTAGCCGGGTGGGAAAGTACCTACACTTATCAGGACCGTAGCTAGCGGTCTGGAAAGGATTGTTGACATATCAGGGCCGTAGCTAGCAGGGTGGGAACGGTCATACACACATCAGGGCCGTAGCTGGCGGGGTGGGAAAGGTTGTGTACATATCAGGACCGTAGCTAGCGGGGTGGGAAGGATATACACATATCAGGGCCGTAGCTAGCGGGATGGGAACGGTCATACACATATCAGGGCCGTAGCTAGCGGGGTGGGAACGGATATACACATATCAGGGCCGTAGCTAGCGGGTGGGAAGAGACACACATATCTGCCCATAGCTAACCAGGTGGGAAGAGAAAAGGGACAGTTGTATTTTCCCCCTCAGCTGTTCACACCAAAAAACACCCACGAAAAAACTTCAGCTTAAACACAAATAACATGACAATTTACTGTTTATTGATAATAACCTTTTCACTATGTATCCTCCCTTAAACAGTTAAATGGCTAGAAATACCTTTCAGAGCCTATTGAGTTCAAAGTTTCCTGCGGGGAACCCCCTTTTAACCCTCCCCCTCCTCTAGTCCCTTGCACGTTCAGCACTCGTCCATTCCAAGAATATTCCGACGACCCGCAAACAAAGATTCCTAGATATGGCCCTGCATATATATGTATATGAGCCTGTCTCAAAAGGTGGTAACTGTCTTTTTTTTTGTCCATTGTAAAGTATTGACACAATCCAGCACAGAAACAGTTACAATGAAAACACAAGGACATTTGCTTCAAATCAATATGTATTCTATTGGGATTATGAAAAACCATGTAAAAAAACAAATCAGTTCATCCTGAGCAAATTCATAAGCAGATAGTATGTTGATCGTTATAATGGACAAAGTTTTGTCCCATATTGCTTAGCACCTTTTGAGACAGTCTCATATGTGTGTATATGTGTGTCTATGTGTACATATGTGCATATATTATATATAATGCAGAGCCATAGCTCGGAATGTGTGAGATGTATAGCGCATTAGGCATGTTGACGGGGCAACATGTTTAATTCATGCACGAGGCAAAGGTTGACCTCGGCACTGACCTCGTTTCCTCCCCGTGACTCTGCCACTTCTCGGTTGACTCTCCTACTAGCAACTTGAATTTTCCCCACCCACCCACCCTCTTTATAGGGGGTTAAGTGCTGAGGTTTTGATTTTCTCCTAATTGTTGATTGCCGATGTTGTTATCTATCTCGCTCCAGGCACTGACTCGACAACCAGTCTGAACATTATACCGGGAAATGCGTTTCCTTATGATTAAACATTGAGTTCAAGGTGCCAGCCGCCTTCGGGTGTCCGCCAGCGACACCTTGTTTCGGAGCCAGCCTCCTGTTCGCCCCAGTGGCATGATTACTGATTGTTTCGGAGCCAGCCTCCTGTTCGCCCCAGTGGCATGATTACTGATATGATTCCTTGAATCAATAAAGTATTTGTTCTTTATATCTGACTTATCGTCCTTTGTCCGAGTGTCGTGAATTATGTAAGTATAAAGATGCGTTTACAAGGGAATTAGTATTACTATTGTTAAACCCCATAACACCCATCACTGTACCGGTGGCGCCACCTGTGGTCCTCCTCATCCCCATCAGATGTTGACAAATGTCAGTTATATCAGAGGATATATTTACACACACAAAGTGAGTACATGTGGCTTAAATAATTCGTTGATACCTAACGAATGTTGACGCAGGGAATAGATCTGAAAGGCAGTGTTAAATATGCAAGACCTTCTGCTGCCTGTCCGATTTAATTGAGAGGGGGATGGGGGGGGATGGGGGGGGGGAGAGAATACAGGAGCGGGAGGGAGGGAGGGAGGGAGGGAGAGGGGACAGAATGTGTGTGTGTGGGGGGGGGGGGGGGGGGGGGGGGGCAATGTGGGATGGAGGCAGGGAGGGAGGGGCGGGGTGAGGGAGAGAATGCCGGAGGGAGGGGGGAGGGGCGGAGAGGGGGACAGAATGAATGTGGGAGGGAGGGACGGAGAGGGGGGAGAATGTGGGAGGGAGGGAGGGAGGGAGGGGCGGAGAGAGAGGGATAGAATGCAGGAGGGATTCGGGGGTAGAGAGGGGTAGAGAATGCGGGAGGGATGGGAAGGGGTGGAGAGGGGGGGGGTGTGAATGCAGGAGGGAGGGGTGGAGAGGGGGGAGAGAATGTGGGAGGGAGGGAGGAGGGGCGGTGGAGAGGGGGATAGAATGCGGGGGAGAGGGGGAGAGAATGCGGGAGGGGGGGGAGAGAATGCAGGAGGTATGGAGGGAGGGGGACAGAATGTGGGAGGGAGGGAGGGAGGGAGGGAGGGGGAGAGAATGTGGGAGAGAGGGAGGAGGGGCGGAGAGGGGGGATAGAATGCGGGAGAGAGGGGCAGAGAATGCGGGAGGGGGGAGAGAATGCGGGAGGTATGGAGGGAGGGGGACAGAATGTGGGAGGGAGAGAGGGAGGGAGGGGGAGAGAATGCAGGACGGAGGGAGGGAGGGGGAGAGAATGTGGGAGGGAGGGAGGGAGGGAGGGAGGGGGAGAGAATGTGGGAGGGAGGGAAGGAGGGATGGGGAGAGAATGCGGGAGGGAGTGAAGGAGGGAGGGAAGGGCGGAGGGGGAGAGAGGGTGTAGGAGGGGCAGGGAGGAAATGGTGGGGTATGGTATTTAAGGCTAATCCGTATAATACTGCCCCTGTATAATGTATAAGAGCCTATTTATTTGCAACTCTCGTTCAGATCTCGTAAAGCCACTTCGACTTTTCTCCTCGTACACACCGCGGCGCGAAAGACGGGGTGGGGGATTTCGCACAGGTCGCAGTTCTGTCACGAACACCATGATGTGTTGCACCAGACGGGATGGCCGAATGAGTTGAGCGTCCATAGGTTTGTGGGTTCAAACGCTGGTCGAGTCAAACCAAGGACTTAAAAATTGATACTTGGCACTTCCTAGCCACGCGCTCGGCATTATTAGGGTAGGGCAAGGACTGGTTGGCTCAGTGTCAGGATAATGTGACTGAGTGGGGTATCAGATCATGGTGTTGGTGGCCTGGCGTCCAAGTGGGGAAGCACTATAAAGTTGCCATCAGTCCACACTGTCACAAATCGGTACCCGTCCTGATATGACGTTAGATGTTGCTGGGATGTAAAACAATGAGAACAAACAAACCATGGTGTGTTGCTGCTATCGTGTAATCGCAGGGAGTAGGCATGCAGGGGGGTGTGGGAACACGGAATGGGCGATGGTCTAAAAGAAATAGCTGTCAGTATAAAATAAATAAAAATCACAAAATAAGTAGATTTTTAAACATTTTTAATCTGAGAAAGAAAATGGTCGAGGAGGATGATTCTTGAAGCCATCAGGAATTGTTTATTAATAGAAGAAAATCCCTAGCGAAATCTAAGTATACATGTATGTATATATGAATATATGTGTGTGATGTATAACGCATTATATGAGTATAAATGCTAGGGGAACATATACTTATTATTCCTCCATAGGTGCCTTGGTGGAGTGCCCCCCCCCCCCCAGCTATTAAGGTAATCTATTCAAGTGGCCTCCCTCGCGCCGTACGTATATAAAATATAGCATATAAAATATATTCGTGTTTGTTATACTGTGTTATACTTGGTGTTTGTTTGTTAAACTCCGGGAATAAATCTTGTCAGATTGGACATTTTGAAGAAGGGGTCTTGGATGAAGTTCTGCCTTTACACACTGCCTGAGTAGACGGGGCACTGACGGCGGTACCCGGGTCCGGTTACTGTGTGCCTACTATGGTGGTGTTGGGGGAGGGGGGAAGGAAGGGGGAAAGCGAGGGGGGAGGAGGGGAGGTAGATGCTGCATGAGCTTTCACTTTCGTCTTGTCAGCCATGTTTTATCTGATTGTGAAAGCATCCTGACAGTGCATCCTAATGTGACACACTACATCACCGCCCTCACCATCCCAACAACTGAATCCCACACTGCACTGGCTCTTGCTCTTCCAACAGCCCATGGGTCCAAGTAATGCTGCAGTCACACTACGACGCTTCTCTCCAACGCGTGTCGAAGTGTGTCTGTTTTTGGCGAAACGTCGGGAGACGTCGAGAAGCGTTACGAGCGCGTTATGCGCACGTCGGTACACGTCGGTACATATTCATGGACGTTGACGGCGGTGAGGATCGTCGGCGCATGTCGGCGCATGTCAAAAGTTTTGTGCTTGCGCAAAACTTTTCGATGCATGCCGACGCGCACCAATGTGTGGCTGCAACCATTACGGGGATGTTAGACGCATGTCGAGATCCGTTGGACGCGCTGGAATAACGTTATGCGAACGCTAGGCAGACGGCGCGAGTGTGGGAGGGTTGTTCCCACACGTTGTGCCAAACAGTTGCTTTGTTGTTTTACATCCTAGCTACATCTAAGGTCATATAAGGACGGCACACCAAAACCTTTTTGTTTTTTTTCTCATGCGTCGATATAGGTTACCACAACGTCGGCCGCATGCTACCAACACGTTGCGCTGACATCAGACTTTTTCCCAAAATGGCGAAAAGTTGGACATGTCTCGATCCGTACAACTTATTTTGCATGTTGGTGGTATGCCGGTGAGAAGCGTCGAAGTGTGACTGCACCATTAGTAAAAGAGCTAGATTCAGTCGCCATTCCCTCACTCTATTATTCGGAGGAATTGAGATGGTTTAAAACCGCTATAAAGTTGTCGTAAGTGCGCACTGTCACAAGTCGGTAACCGTCCTGAGATGACAATAGATGTTGCTAGGACAGGTGAATTACTAGATGGTGATATGCCACTATGTGAAGAGGTTCCCCTTCTGCTAGTGTTTCCAAGTTCCAATAGCAAGAGTCTGGCATTACCGCTCCCCCTCCGCCCCCCCCCCCCCCTTCAAATCTGTCTCCGCTTATTCTGACACAACACGCAAGCTACTTAATTACACACATTAAAAAAAAACTTGAAATAAACACACTTTTTCGTGAATTTCGCATGTCCCTGGAAATGAGGAAGGAAAAAATGTACTTTTTCCCACTCAAGCACCCTCGTTAAGATAGTAAAATCTGGTGTTTTTTTAACACCGCATTCGTGATAATGAAGACCTTGTGGAATTGTATTTCCCTTCACCTCACTTAACAAAGGTTTTAATTCTTCTATTTTTTTAATTAATGGCTAGTTTGTGTTTAGAAGAAACATGTGTGCAGTGAAGGGGAGGGTGTCTTTCAGTGGGAGGTTGTGGAGGCGGGGGGGGGGGGGCTTTCAGTGGGCGTGGGGAAGGTCTTTCGGTGGGAGGGGGGGGGGGGTCGTGCTGTGTTTGTTACAATAAGAAATCGGTTAGTTCTTCATCTTAAATCTCACAAACTTCCGATTGAAAAAAAACCCACAACGAATACTCATGTTATCTAAGATTAGGAGTTTGTATTCGGAATGTTGGTGCTTATGTTTGTTTATTGTTGTTTTACGTCCTAGCAACATCATATCAGGGCGGGTAGCGACTTGCGACAGTGCGCACTCATGGCGACTTTATAGTGCTGCCCCACACGGAAATCAGGCCAGCAGCACCATTACCCAATATCCCACCCAGTCACATTATCCTCACACTGAGCTAACCATAATGCCGAGTGCTAGGCTAGGAAGCTACAAGTATCAATTTTAAAGTCATTGATTTGACTCGACCGAGAACCGAATTCCTGACCTTCAGCACGCGAGGCCCGCGCTCTACCGATTAGGCCGCCGCGCTACAGGGTGAGTGCCGATGGTGGCATGGGAGGGGGGGGGGGGGGGGGGGGGGGGGGGGGGGGAGACGATATTGCTATTCTATGTGATAGGCCCTGCATTGTGGTAGGTAGGACCTATGACTGGATCCTCCTTATCTATATTAACTGCAACATGAAGGAATAACAGGCGTAGATTCATGTATGCTTCAGACGTTTACAAAGTCTTTCCGCTTCCTTGTGGTGCCACAAATCAAGTGACCCGCCCAGACCAGCCAGGTCACAGGTGCCCTCTCATCTGCTAACCAGTCGCACCGGGCGTGGTGGCCGAATCGGTAGAGCGCGGGCCTCGCGTTTGGGATGTCGGGAGTTTGGTTCCCGGTCGAGTCAAACCAATGACTTTTCAAATTGGTATTTGTCGCTTCCTAGCCTGGCGCTCGGCATTATTAGGATGAGGCAAGGACTGGTTGGCTTAGTGTCAGGATAGTGTGACTGAGCGGGATGTCATGTCATAATGCTGGCAGCCTTGTCTCCCAGTGGGGCAGCATTATAAAGTTGTTATAAGGGCGCACTGTCACAAGTCGGTACCCATCCTGATATGACCTTAGATGTTTCTAGGACATAACCCCCCCTCGCCACCCCAATAAACTAAAGCCAACTAAGTCAAGCCGAACTGGCTGATGCTTGACTGGCGGTGATATACATCTGACTTCCAGCAGGTAGCCAGCCAGTCACATGCATAAAACGTACTTCCGCTATCTTGCCGCGCTTGCGCAGTGGTTGTCGGCATAGATTTGGCCGCCATTGCGTTATCGCCCGCCCATCGCATCCCGATGCGCAGAGCCGATGCGCACTGGAATGTAAATGGCGCGCTTATATGCCTGTCTGGTTGGCACCAGCGGAGGTCCGCCTAACAGCGCCACCTGTAGCGGCTACGAATCTGCGCTGTATATATTCGCTTGGGTAAAACTATGTAAGCCTGTTTGTTTATTCGTATAATATATACTATATATGTGATGTATAACGCATTATGCGAATATAAAGGTGCGGAAGGGTATTATTTCCTTATTATTATTTATTACACTGTATACTGTACTGCCTCCTTCATGTGTCACGACTAGTGGCGCCACCTCCAGCGCTCCCCGGTACCTGTATATCCGGAAAACATCACTCCGTCGGAGGACCAGACTCAGTGGCCGAATCAGTAGAGCACAGGCTTCCCACCCGCAAGGTCGGGTGTTCAAATCCCAGTCGAGTCAAACCAATGACTTATAAAATCGCTACTTGTTGCTACTTAGCCTGACGCTCTGCATTACTAGGATAGGGAAAGAACTGGTTAGGTTAGGTTAGTATCAGGATAATGTGCCTACCTGATGTCCAAGTGGGACAGCACTATAAAATTGTCACTAGTGTGCTGTCGCAAGCTGGTATTCGTCCTGAGATGACCTTAGATATTGCCATAGTAACGGCATATGAGCAATAGGTGAAGATGTTCAAGCAGTTGTAGGCCTATTGTCTAGAAAAGTGTCAGTAAAACCAACGCCTTTTCATGGTCAGACTAATGAAGGCGGTAGAAACGCTTAATACAGTGGTTAATTACAATATACGTCTTTATACACACATTGTCACATAACAGCGATACATAACGGCTTAACCCGCAGGTAGGGTGATACGCGACATCCTAAATAAGTAATACCACCTAACGAGCAGTGTCGCCAACTCTCACGAAAATCCCATGACTCATGGAAATTGAAGGTTTTTATCAGTCACCTCACGAGTCACTGATCGACCCCCAAAATCCCATGAATTTCAGACATTAAATGCAAGTAAATATCATGTTATACATATGTGAAAATATCAGCACTTTGCAAATACCCTCAAATATCCTATTTTAAAGCCATTTCAAAAAGATTCTGGGAGCCATGCCTACGGACCCCCCCCCCCTACCCCCAACCTCCCCACCCGTAGCAAGCTTGACAAGACTGGATGGCTGAATGAGTTAGAGCGTCCATCTCCCCTGTTGGTAGACCGTGGTATCGTGGGTTCGAACCCTGGTCGACTCAAACCAATGACTTAAAAATTGTATACTTGTCGCTTCCTAGCCAGGCTTTGAGCATTATTAGGATCGGGCAAGGACTGGTTGGCTCAGTGTCAGGATAATGTGACTGAGTGGGATATCAGGTCATGGTGCTGGTGGATTGGTGTCCCAGTGGGGCAGCACTATAAAGTCGCCATGAGTGAGCACTGTTACAAGTCGGTAGCCGTCCTGATATGAGCTTAGATGTTGCTAGGACGTAAAACATGAACAAACAAACAAAACAAAAACCTTAGGTTAGTATCAGGATAATGTGCCTGATATTGGGTCATGGTGCCGGTGGCCTGATGTTCCAGTGGGGCAGCACTATAAAGTTCCCACTAGTGTGCTGTCGCAAGTTGGTATTAGTGGTGTTCTCTGTGGTGGAGTGGTTAGAGTGTCTGACTTTTTTCTAGGTCAGACTCCTAATCTGAAGCTTTGTGTATAACTTACAGCGTCATCAAAGGCCAGTGGCTCTCAAACCATGTCTATGTGGTGTGGGAGGTTAAAAAATCCCTTGGGTCGGTAAAAGTGTAGGCTCTGGCTTTCTATCGACAAACTGTCTAATGGTGAAAACCAGTCTATTCAGGCTTATCCATGATAGGCAGTATAAATCTACAAGAAAAAAAAAAAAGCAAGCTTTCGGCTAACGCCAAACTTCAAGGATTCCCAATACCTCCAGGTTGGCCACACTGAACGAGTTATACAGTGCGTACTAACGATGCCACCAGTCAATAAGGTGGCGTTGCGGTGCTGGCCTCCTCTGGGTGGAGTGGGATGTAAGACAGGGGGGGTCACTGCCATGGCTGTATTGGGATTTCAGGCCCCTTTATCCAAGCAGGCAACGGGAGTAAACAGAAGGATGTCGGACTGGAGCCGTCTGGGTCAGGGGTGAATCAGGAGAGAGATGTGGTTGGGGAGGGGGGGGGGGGGGGGGAAGGTTTGTTTCTTTATTCCAAATGTGCACTCGGGTAATGACAAATATTAAGCCGATATTGCTAGATATGGTGTGCGAGGCCTGAGGGCCTCTGGGACCGTATTGAACGAGGATTGGAGGCCCGAAGAACTCAATGATTAACCTGCTATGCGTGCTCACTTCAGTTTGTATGGGCAGTGGTGGCGGGGGGGGGGGGGGGGGTGTGGGGGGGGGGTTCTGAGGGAATGTGATCGTTTAATTTGTGAGTATGGGCCGGGGGTGACTATTTTATACTTTTTTCGGGTGGTGTAAGCGATTTGGTTCCTTCGCAAATTCGCTTATATATTTCTAACTAAAATATTAGAAATAGTGTGTCTGTGTATGTGTGTATGTTTGTGTGTATGTGTGTGTGTCTGTGGGTGTGTATGTGTGTGCCTGTCTGTGCGTATGTGTGTGTATGTATGTGTGTGTCTGTGTGTGTGTCTGTGTGTGTATGTGTGTGTCTGTATGTGTGTGTCTGTCTGTGTGTATGTATGTGTGTGCGTGGGTGTATGTGTGTGTCTATGTGTGTGTCCGTGTGTGTATGTTTGTATACATGTGTGTGTGTATGTGCGTGTGGGAGAGGGGGAGCAAAAGGGGACTTTACATGTAAAATAATCCCATTAGAAGTACATCGATGTGTTCAGGGCAATACTATATGTGACAACCCTGCATTCTATGTGTGTGTGTCCGTGTGTCCGTGTGTCCGTGTGGAACAACTAATGTCTGCGTCCCCGTCTGTGTCCCTCAAAACGTCACGTGACGTCCTGTTGCGTCGCGTCTTGTGACGTCACGTTGTGTCCTTGTACCAGACTCGAATCGCCATTTTTATACACGTCATTCACACGTCATCAGTGTTCTTTGTGTGTGCGTGTGTTATTTTGGAATACAACTTGGAGGCATGTCCCTTTTATGACATTGCAAGGTCGAAAGGTCAAACGAGCATGTCGAGTGTTTGATGATCGCATGTTGGCATGCAGGTGCATGCCCAGTCCCCCTCCTAAACCCCCCCCCCCCCCACCCCCAACAATGCGACTCACAAACTGGCCATAGGTATAGAATATCGGTAGTGTTCCTGACATCATACCTGTGAGGAGGGAGGGGTATCCTGTTTGACTGAGCTCGTGATTGAGCAGCTGAAAAGCACCACATCATTTGTTTATTTATTAAAGAGCCAGCAAGCTTCTTCCCTCCGTGAAAAACTTAATTAATAGTAGTGCTGGTAATAATAGTAATAATAATAATAATAATAGAATAATAATATTAATAATAATAGGCCCTGTCCCATACTAATCGTCGTGATGGATACACATCGACTATTAATTATATGTGATTAAAATAAGGATTTAAAGAAAGGAACCACACTTAATCAATATTAATAACAGGCTTGTCTAAAAATAGTGCGGTCAATGAGTAATTAGTCACCACAAACAACCATAATTATTAGTAATGGCCATAATTAACAACCAAGATAATAATAGTCATAGCAACCACAATTATTAGTTATATTGATGACCTTAATTATGGTCATGACCTTGAGTAACCTAACTACAGAGTACTAATGATAGACATGGTTAATAATATAGACATTAAATCATAGACTTGGCTCATCATAGACTTACCCAAATCTATTCTAAAGACTTGACTCTGCTAGAAATGACTGCTAATAGCTAATACTTGTAATTATTATTAGCATGACCCAAATGGTAGTGTTTGCAAGATTTCTATATAAGCAAGTCTCGGCCACTGACATTGTTGTTGTAATAGCCCACTCAGAGCTATGGGAGGAATGAACGACTTAAAGTTGCATAGTCCGATGGTTTTGAGTTTCGGAATTTTTTGGGGATAAATACATTAGGTTGATCGTTGTAATGTACCTTACTTTAGCTTGAAGTAACTTTTATTTTAAGTGGCTAACTTTTGAGATATTTGAAGTGGAGCCATGCAAAATTAATGTTGGCAAGCACGCCAAAACTCTGACCCCATAGGCTTCTGCAGTAACAGGTTCTATTCAATTGCCTCAGTATTCCCTTCTATGTGCCAACAGATGTTTAATAAGTGCACCAGTATCTAAGTTAAATATGTAGAATCACAATTAGATAATTGTTTTGGTTTTGAAAATTTTGATATTTTCATCGGACTATGCAGCTTTAACAGGGGGCTGAATTCTCCTCGACCTATATTATGTCAAGGGTTCTAACAATTAGTCACCCTTTGTCGCACCAGGCGAGATCGCCGAATCGGTAGAGCGCAGACCTCCCATGCGGGATATCGGGAGTTCAATTCCCAGTCGAGTCAAACCAATGCTTACAAAATTGATACTTGTGAAATCCTAGAATGGTACGCAGTATTAATAGGATAGGGAAAGAACTGGTTAGGTTATTTTCAGGATAATGTGACTGAGTGGAATATCAGGTCATGGTGCTGGTGGGCTGATTTCCCAGTGGGGCACCACTAAGAAGCCACCATGAGTGTGCGTTCTCAAAAGACGGTACCCGTTTGGATGACCTTAGATGTTGCTAGGACGTAAAACTCCAACCAACCAAACCTTTGTCTTGTCAGGAAGGTACAAGGTAGTACTACTAGTATATTATACTAGTACTACTAGTATATTATATTATATTACATTATATTACACTAATAGGATAGGGCAAGGACTAGTTAGCTCAGTGTCAGGATAATGTGACTGAGTGGGATATCGGGTCATAGTACTGGCGGCCTGATTCCCCAGGGAGGCAGCACTATAAAGTCGCCATGAGTGCGCACTGTCACAAGTCAATACCCATCCTGATATGACCTTAGATTTTGCTAGGACGTAAAACAATAACAAACAAAAACTAAATGAACCCTCCAACTTGAATCACCGCCACACCATAGGGGGCGCAACCGTGTGATATCGTCGTCCTTTTTTGTGACACGCCGCTGAGCGATCTGCAAATGCTCTAATTTTCACCATCCGTGTCAGAAATCTTTGTTTTGTGTATTATCCTTGTTCAAAAGTGCATTAAAACGTATTGGAATAACTAACACTTCCACAACTTTATCCAATTTTGTATTGAGGCACAGAACTCTAAACCATGGCATTTCTGGGGTGGTTTTTTTTCTCTCTCTAAGATCAGTTGGGTAACTAATATTAATTTTCCAATCAAGACGGTGCGAGTGTGTGATTGGTCAATGCGCCACTTCCGAGTTCCTCAAGTCACCGTCCTGATATGACCTTAGATGTCGCCAGGACGTAAAACTCCAACAACCAACTCAAGTCACCTGCTGGTTCCTGTACCGTGGCCAGTAGTTCTACCATGAGTCAAATGATGGTGGGAGTACTGGCAAATTGTACAGTACTGAACCATTTTTAATATATCGCTGCACATTCCAGTACCCACTCCTATGGAAGATACTGGAATGTGGGGGAAGCCTCGGAGGTTCGATTCCCGGCCGAGTCAAAGCGATGACTTACAGAATTGATACTTGTCGGTACCTAACCTGTGCCGATATGCATGGAGCAGTGTTAGCGGCATGTGGTGTTAACCGTCTAACACAGGGTAGCTACCACCGGTTATCGGAGGCGTCAAGAACTATGTCAAGCCGTATGCATGGTGGCCTAAACGGTGTGTGTTAGCTATATGTGAATTAATTTATTCATTATGGAAATTTCTCTGAGCCTGTTGCCGCCGAGCACCTGGTTGGGCCTAATATATTGCCTTCTCTACCCACCGGGAACCAGCGCGCTTGTTACTGGCAATTCGGCGACGGCGATTCGGCGATGTGTGACAGTATGGATATCGACGTCTGCGATTTGTTTACTTTAAATTCGTCAATTCAACAATATTAATATCGCCGCCAATGCGGCGGCAGCGTTAATATCGCTTCGTTTTTAGGGTTAATTTGATTAAATTTCACTTATTGCGTATTTAATTCTGTCAAATATGATAGCATTGAATAGTTTGGTCTCCATCCTGACACTAACCTAACACTAACACTGCTGTAAACCTGCTAGGGGGTAGGTTTACATTCTTCAACTTTAAACGTGTGGTGTTAGGCCTAACACTGCTCCATGCATATCAACTTTTCGGCGCTAAACCAGAAATCGCGCCCTAACCGCGGTTTGGCTTGCTAACACCGCTCCATGCATATGGGCCCTGGTGATGAAATAGGACAAGTTAGGTCTTTTGTTTTTCGTGGGCGCTATTTCTTTTTAGGGTCATATTATAAGATTGAGATTTCTAGTTTTAAATGTTCCAACGCAGGCAAGTCCAGCATAAAGATAGTGTAGCTGGTTGCGTGGTCTTGGTGCTTGTGCATGCTGACAAAGCAGGGTGCAGGGTGCAGGGCAGCCGTCAGTGGAAAGCTGCCTCTGTAGTGGGCGGGGAGGGGGGGGGGGGGTCTATGAATAAATAAGGATGTGAATAAACAAGTCCCAGCTACTGCCAAGACCTACTGTATGACATGACCGACTTCCTTGGCTGTCAACATGTGCTGTCAGACGAGACTCGGCTCAACACCAACTGAGTGACAGACAATAATTGCGCAGAAAAGTGGGAGGAGAGTGGACATGTCGGGGTTGGTGTCAATCTAAAGGACAACATGTTGGGCAGTGGGATGCAGGCATTAGTCAGGATGCTCCATAGGAGCACATTTCTGTGCTCATCTTGAAATGCAGCAACAACAATGACAGTGGTGCTAGTTGACAGTGACAAGATCAGGGATGCTTTATTTTGTGACATTTCCTTCCAAATTGTATTGGTTTTTGTTTTACTTTGGTAATAGGTTTTTGATTGGAATTCTATGATTTATGTCTATACCTTACATAGATATTAGGAGGGGGGGATTGTCTTCCCCCCCCCCCCCACCCCCACACCATCCCAATTTAAATTGTAATAACTTTTGATGTAGCGGTTTTCTTTTGAATATCCGAAAAGGTAAAACACAAACATGAACCCAAATTAAGGAGTTGGCTAGTAATAGAATAAGTGTCAAAATTACACTAAATAATTTGTGGCAATATTTAAAAATCGGTAACCTTTAAAGAATTGATATGAAGAAAATGGGTATATATGTGCATAGGTTTGGAGTTAGGGCCAACTATAATGTATCCTTCGTTTCCTAAAGTGTTGGGTGGCTACATTTGTATTTTATGAATAAGAAATTAATTATTACTTTCTGCACATACGATAGCTATGCCGTAACAAGGATACTGTCAATTATTTATTTATTCATAAGCTGAAGTATTGTTAGATTCCGTCCTATTATGACCTTAGATGTTGCCAAGATGGGAAGCCCCCCCCCCCTCCCGCAACAAACATTATTATATTAGTTAGGTGAAAGTAACCCAACAGATAAGCTAGCATCACTAGAGCCACCATTAACTGCAATCTTGAATATACAATTTTAGATTGAAAGGATCGCACTTTCGCGTCTTTCCCCTGGAGAATTCTTTACATTTAATATTGAAATTAGTTAATTTCCCCATATTCTACAATCCTAGCTCGTTCAATAAACAACAAATAACTTTTTTGTTTGTTTATAAATTAAAGTTTTTCCTCATTAATTGTTCTCCTCAAATTTATTTAAATCGATTATGCAGGAAGAAACAATACCCACTCAAATAAATGAAACCAAAAGAATAATGAATTTCCCAAGATTGTCCATGGATCTTATAACTATTAGAAACTTAGCACATTTTCTTATGACCTCTATTTAGAAAATAATACCAATTTTTTGTTAAAAGAATAACAGAAAAAGTGACGGAAATCCCACATTGCTGTCTCGTCTGCGTCTTGTCAACACTTCCTGTTTCCCCTAACTACCCCGTGACCTTGTACGCGTAACCATGTCCTAGATCTGACCTTGAAGCCTAGTCCCGCAATGCTCATGTCCCTGCTCAAGCGTCCGATGTTACCTGAGAGCCAATCAGAGAGTAGGTAGTGGGGGTCATGTGACCAGCCGTGCTATATGAGGAGTCGGTGGTGCATTTTGTTCTTATCCAAAACCAACATAGTTTTCCGTGGATCTTAGCTACCAATACCTGTGTAATAAATCATGAGTTGGTCTATTCATGACGTCACGCCTGTAGGGGCCTGTTTAGTGCATTGATGAGCTTGGAGGCTTTATGGTTCGACATCCACTGAAAACTATGTGTGCAAGAATCGAGTAGATGTGTGCTCATAGTTCTCTATGAGTCAGCCTGGTGAGCTACCATTGCTCTGTGTCAATAGGAAATAATTAGAGCCAAAGCCTTGGCTTGCTTTTGTTACCAAAAATAATCCTAATCGTGGTACCAATAGAATTATTAAATTTGATTAAATGATTCATGATTTCAATTCGGACCACCATTTCTCTTCTTCTTATTCTTCTTCTTCTTCTCCTCCTCCTCTCTCAGAAGGTCATACCTTTGTCTGTTAGTTTCTCAATGGTAATACTATTTAATTTCATCAGTGTTTTTTTTTCTTCAGGAATGGCGTAAAGAAATATTGCATTAATCAGAATTATAGCAACTGTAATAGCAAGTGACACACTAAATGGAAGCTCAATTGGTGTGCGCATGCGCGCAAAAGAACTGGAATGAAATACACCTGGGAGCAAAATGAAAAAGAAAAGGAAGTTCTATTTCAAAGAACATAGAATGACTTGAATGTGTGTAGTATTTTTTCATATATATATTCTTTTCTTTTTTTAAATCTTAAGGCCCTGTCACATTATGACGCATCTCGCAAGCATGCGGCCAACGCATAGAATCACTTTTTTTACATTGAAAAGCATCAAACGTTTCAGCGCAGGGGGAAAATTAACTTATACCAAAAAGCGCCTAACGCACATGTAACGCATAACGACGTATCCCGATGTAGCTGCCAAAAATCACATACGTCGGCATACGTTGGCACGATGCATCGTAATGTGACAGCCCCTTTAGACACCTATAATCCCCCCCCCCACCCAACTACCCCAATAGACACCTATGATTCCCAACCCCAAATCAAATCCCCCTCCCTCCCCACACACATCCTTAATTCGTTCATATTTGATAGAGAGAGAAAGAGAGCTATTTATAGCTCGTTAGAAGCAGAAAGCTGTGCGCATAAATACAGGACCGAAGCAATCATTCTCTTGTCGGCCTTCTCTGACGATTCTTTCAGCAGCGCTGAGAAAGCGGAAACCTGTGCACAAAGCGCGCAAAAGCAAGTTGTTTTTTTTTGTTCACCTAAGTCGAAGCTGTTATCTCTCTCTCATATATATATATATAAAATATATATCATATAAATGGAAGCTTGGTGCCTTTTCTTATTACATATATTACCTACTTCTTTGTACATTCTGCTTTGCTGGTCTGTTATTATTGGTGATGCTGTGTTGCTGGTGCAGTGGCTGTGAGATTATCCAAAGACCCTGGTACTGCGCATGTCTAAATAGTACTTTGTAGCTATTCAGCAAAGACCCTATAACACTAAGACAGCTCACTCCCTATCTCTCCCCTGGTAATGTAAATTTCGCAGTGCCACCTTGTGGTGGGTTTGATCAGCCTGGCTGCTGGTTGGTGTTTCACATGTAAACACATACAATTATATTATACATGATATAGGTAAGTATGAATACACATCAATATGAAATTGCTATGAACAAATATGCATCATCATCAGCATTATCATCAGCATCGCCATCATCACACATCTTTCACATTCATATATACATTTATACATATAATATAGCAACTGTGTAATCAAGAGAACAGCCAGTGCACCAGGTGGTGGGTTTGATCATTTTGATTACATAGGTCAGGCTGAGTGAGCCGTCTTAGTGTTATAGGGTCTTTGCATTCAGTCAGTGCAGTCCTCGTTGAATTCCAAACCCCAGACTCCTCCAACTCCCCCCCTCCTCCTCCCCTCTCCCGCAGCCCCCTCCTTCTTGTTATCATCTTATTAGTTTTTTGTTGTTGTTTTTTTGTTGTTGTTTTTGTTGGTTTTTATTGGTTTTGTGGCATAATGGCTACACGCTGGCTTCTTGTACTCCTAAATCTACGCACCGCATGGTGGTCAACTTGGCATGCACCCACCACCACCACTACTACCCCCACTACCACCCCCCTCTTCCATCCCCACACAACCCCCACATAACCCCCACCCCACTCAAATCCCCCACGATTTCCCTCCAGTTTATGTCGAACGATTATTCAAACAGGCACAGCCGTCGGGGGTCGCCACCAGCGGTCGGTTTGATAGTGTAAGGAATGGCACTAATGCTGTATGAAGTAGAATTTAATTACGAATAATAAAATATCCAAGTAAGCAGTACATTTGCAGTAAATAAAAAAAAGCAATAACTAATCGTTGGGCATGCATGTGTTACACTGAGTGTGTTGATGGAGTGGTTTCAAATGGGTCTCGGCCTTCGGCTTCGGCTTCGACTTCAGTTTTTACACATCTGAAATCATCATACTCATGCACTCAAGAGTAGTGAAGTCTTATCTTTTAATAACAATATCGTAGAAATAAGGCCATACTAGAACTGTTGTGTTCATTGGCTGATATTAGCCTAGAAGTAGGTGGGCGCTCGCGAACGTTCGCGGGCGTACGCGGGCGCTCGCGGGCGCTCGCGGACATTTGCCAGGAAGGGGGCTGTGTCTGTTGGATAAGAGTTGAACATTACTATTACTCTGCTGCAGAAATCTAGGGAGTCGTATATAAATATCACACAAAGTACGGGCGGTTACCATTCCTGAGACACATGTCACGTACAAATTTAATTTCATGGTTTTCTTTTGTTGTTTTTTAATTGCTCCATTAATAAAGTTTTCCAATGCATTTTTTATTCATGTAATATCTCTCCATTGTATATGGGGATGTGGGTATTACCTTTTCTTTTAAATAAACCAAAAGATCTTTGTTCTTTTAATGTAATGGCTCGTTTTTAAAACACGTCAATTATTGACTTTAAAAACCAATCAATGAGATCTTTGAGATCTTTGTTTACAACTGTTAAGTATGGTACTTACATTTCTTATTGTTTTATTTACATATGTAAATTTTATGTAGGTATATAATATATATTAGTGGTATCGTGTACATGTCAGGTGTAAGATAAGTTGATCTATTTCGATACATTTAATGTCTGCTTGGACGTAGTTACTTAGGATTTGGTTTGAATTCTTCTGACAACAATGCAGACAAAAATACTAGCAGCCTATAATTTTACACACCATTTACTAATATTTTGAACTGTACTCGGATATCACCACCAATGGATACTTTATTACATGGAATTTTTTAACCACAACCTCACAAAACGAAGTAGGTTTAGCCCTAAAAGTGTTCGACCATTAAAGTTGCATAATCACATGAACGCATAACATTTTCAAAATCAAAATATACCTGGGGTTCATGTGACATTCAATGTAGACTCAGGTGAACTTATATTCAGCATTTACTTGCTTCATAGAAAGGAATATGAACCAGACGGTATGGCCGAATGAGTTAGAGCATCCGTCTCCCGTATTGGTAGATCGTGGGATCGTGGGCTCGAACCCTAGTCGAGTCAAACCAATGACCTAAAAATGTATACTAGTCGCTTCCTAGCCTGGCGCTTGGCATTCTCAGGATAGGGCAAGGAACAGTGTCATGAGGAAGACCAATCGTCTGCGATTGAAATTTCCCCCGCTTAATCAACTAATGTACCATAGAAAATATTTTTAAAAGTCATATTTGCTTAGTATATTACTCCTGAAGCCTCTGGTGTCAGGATTTTGAAGTGCACACCAGCATAAATTGTATTTTTTATTTCAATATCTCTAAGTTTAGGCATTTACACCCGAAGTTACTTCAAACTAAAATAGATAATGATCAAGGTCATATTTCTACCTAAAAAAAAGTAAATGGTAAAAATGCAAAAGCATCGGACTATTTCTTTCTTTTTTCTTTGGTACATTAGTTGTTTGAGCAGGGGAAATTTCAGTCGCAGACGATTGGTCTTCCTCATTCCACTGCTCCTTGCCCTATCATAATAATGCCGAGTGCCTGGCTAGGAAGCGACAAGTATCAAATTTAAGTCATTGGTTTGACTCGACCAGGATTCAAACCCACGATCCCATGATCTACCAACATTGGAGACGGACGCTCTAACTCATTCGGCCATCTCGTCTGGGTCATATTCCTTTCTATGCAGAAAGTCAATGCTCAATATAAGTTCACCTGAGTCCACGTTGAATGTCAAATGAACTCCAGGTACATTTTGATTTTGACTATGCAAGTTTAACCAATAATATCAATTAGATTAAATTGCAAAATTTCTTTTTGTCTATTATTGATATATTATATCAAATCAATAGCAGAAAATGGCATAGTCAGGCTGAGGACCCCCGTGTGTATGTGTTATATTTATATCGATCTGTATATAAAGAACCTGTCTTCACCGACCTCTGCCGTCCTGATATGACATTAGCTGTTGTTAGGAAGTAAAACTCCATCAACCAACCATCAGCGACCTCTGTGATCGGCGACCCATTGCCATGTGATAAAAAAGAAATCTCAATGTATAAACTGGTTTGTCTGTTTTATGAAGACACTTCTTATATCAGGACAACACTGGTCTGAATGAATGCAGATTTATTCCTTGAATACAGGTACTACTATAGTCGCCATGGCGACCACAGTAGCACAAAAGCAGAACAAAGTTAAACTGGGGACTTGGCTGGGGTGGTGTTTGGGGAGCAGGTCGGGGGAGGGGGGGGGGGGCGGTAATGTGGTGGGAGGTGGGGGAAGGGGGGTGGAGGTGGGGGAAGGGGATGTGGGGTGGTAGGGGTTAGAAGATAGATTAATTATCTCCACCTCCCCACCCCTCTATCCCCACCTCTGTCCTGATGGGTAAGATAATAGAACAATCTCAGGCTGTTATACATATTATACATAACCTACACCCCTACTGTCCCTACCCTGCCTGCCTGCCTGCCGCATGTCCACGTCGGGTGCTCCTCAGTAGTGGCGGTAGTCGAGCCCTAGTGCGTGTCTCCTGCAGCCCGACGTTAGCTGCAGCCCCAGCGTTTGTTTATCTGCCCGTCGTGTCGTCAGTGGTTGGCGAGTTGTTCCGTGGTCGCCGTGTGAGGCAGTGGCGACCTCTACGTGAGGTCACCCAGCCCGCATGGCTGACCGCTTTGGTTTGATGTTTCCTCCTCCCCATCCTCTTTCTCCTCCCAATCCTCTTCCGCCTCCTCCTCCTCCCCATCCTCTTCCTCTTCCCCACGCTCTTCCTCCTTCTTCCCATCCTCTTCCTCCTCCCCATCCTCTTCCTCCTCCCCAACCTCTTCCTCTCCCCATCATCCTCTTCCTCCTCCCTATCCTCTTCCTCCTCCCCAACCTCTTCCTCTCCCCATCATCCTCTTCCTCCTCCCTATCTTCTTCCTCCTCCCCATCCTCTTCCTCCTCCCCATCCTCTTCCTCCTCCCCGTCCTCTTCCCCCTCCCCATCCTCTTCCTCCTCTTCCTCCCCATCCTCTTCATCCCCTTCCTCTCTCCTCCCCATCCTCCTCTCCACCCTCTTCCTCATTCTCATCCTCTTCCTCATCCTCCTCCTTGTCCTCATCCCCTTCCTCCTCTCCCCTTCCTTCCCCTCCCCTTCATCTTCCTCCTCCCTTCCTCCTCCTCCTCGACCTCCCTTCCCTTCCTCTCCTTCCTCTCCTTCCTCCTCCTCCATTCCTCTTCCTCAGCTTCTTCCTCCTCCACTCCCCTTCCTCCTCCCCATCCTCTTCCTCCCCCTTCTACCCCTCCTACCCCTCCACCCCATCCTACCCCTCCTACCCCTCCTACCCCTCCTACCCCTCCTCCGTCTCCTTTCCCTCCGTCTCCTTCCCCTCCCTCCCCCATCCCTCCCACTCGCCCATCCTCCCCCTCCGCTCCTCCTCCCCATCCTCCCACCACCACCTCCCCACCTCCTCCTCTTCCTCCCCCCCTCCTCCTCCTCTTCTTCTCTTCTATTCATCTCCTTCCACATCCATTTACACCCTCTCCTTCCTCTTTGCTCTTCGCATTCCTTTCTTGAATCCCACCCACACACCCACACACCCACTTACTTACCACCCCCATTTCATCCTCTTCCGTATTCACAACGCCTAAATCTGTACGATACATGTGTCGGTCGGTGCCTTGTGACATTCAGGTGTCGCCCATACGCGAGGCAGAGTCTGTGTACTGTTGCTAGTAGGGGTTAAGTCCTCTCTAACAAATTTCTTTATATATAACATTTGTTTAGATTGCTCTTTTGAGACAAGATTAATATATATATATATATTAATGCTAACCAAATTTAACCTGTACACCTTTAAGCCCTAGCCCAGTGGTGCATGCTGCTAAGGTGTGGAGGGGCATGTTTCGGCTGCTGTATTTTTTTTTTAATCTCTCAGCTGAACTCCTGCAAAAGTTCCAATCCTAAGTGTGTGTAAGTTGTGTCTGAACGCCCGGTGGCGCCCTGACTCTGGGTATTCCCGGTAGATGGCGGCACCACCCCGCGGCGACGTTAAGTCTGTGACGTTTTGAGACCATCCCGGTACTGTGGCGCCCTCCACAGGCAGGAACTAATTACTAACTTTTTCTCTTATTTTTTTTAAATCTTTTTTTTTAAATCTGAAAGAACGGGGGGTAAATCAATTAAAAAATGTATTGAGTTGTCAATCTTACCTAAAGCTGATTTGGTAGGTACCAGTTATTGATGTGTATGTGTGTGATTAAACATGATTTAGCCATTGATCGGCTGTATTTATAGCACATTGAGTGATAAACAAATATTGATTGTTGTGCAAACTGTGCGCAATTGTACTGCTCATTATCTATCAACAAATATGAAAAAGGGGAAAATGCCAACTTAGATATAAACCCTTCCATTATCGCCTTTGCCCTTAAGTACCACACCCAGGGTTTTAGTATAAGACTGACAATGAATTGGTGTCTCATGAAATAATTAACTATGCATCATATTGTTATTGTTATTGTTATTGCTATTGCTAGTAACTGTTTTTAATTTATCCCCTCTGTGCACTCATAAACTATGCGTACATGCAGGAGAGTGATGCATAAATGTATTACAACCAAGTATATATCGATATATATGTAGATATATATCGATATATATGGCAATATATCTAATAGATAATACTCTGAACATAGGTATTTGTATTTAGATAGCTATATTTACATTTATCCCTATCTCTATCGATGTAGATATTTACTTATGGATATCTATTAGTCGATGGATATCTAATGGTAGATAGATATATCTATTGGTAGATGTATATATATTGGTACATATATATCTATTGGTACATGGATATCTATTGGTAGATGGATATATATCAGTAGATGGATATCTGTCGGTAGATGGACATCTATTGGTAGATGGATATATATTGGTAGATGGATATCTATTGGTAGATGGATATCTATTGGTTGATGGATATCTATTGGTAGATGGATATCTATTGGTACATGGATATCTATTGGTAGATGGATATCTATTTGTAGATGGATATCTATTTGTAGATATATATTGGTAGATATATATCTATTTGTAGATAGATATATATTGGTAGGTATTAATCTATTGGTAGATGGATATCTATTGGTAGATGGATATCTATTGGTAGATATATATATATATTGGTAGATGGATATCTATTGGTAGATATATATCTATTGGTAGATATATATATATTTGTAGATGGATATATATTGGTAGATATATATCTATTGGTAGATATATATCTATTGGTAGATATATATCTATTGGTAGATATATATCTATTGGTAGATATAAACAAAACAGTCAGCTAGATACACGCATAACATGAATATAAACAATTGAGTTGTACCCATGTCGCAACTGATTCAGTTCTCGCGGTTGCCGCGGGTGGCGTGGGCGTCGTTTGACCTTGACCTTGGTGTTGCTCGCTCGCTACAGGACTGAAGGTCGAGGCATCCGAAAACATCTTTATGGAGAACCTGCACAGTATGCGGAATCTGGAGACGACGTATTACGTGACCGACCTGACCCAGGCTGTAGACTTCTACTGGATCCGCGAGTCGGGTCTGCGGGTAAATATCGGCATCATGGACGTGAACGTGATCCCTACGTACGAGGACACGGACCACGAGAGCGACAACAAGTACATGCTCGGCAACCCCAACAACAGCGAGGACAAGACCAAGTTCAGGAAGATCGTCAAGAACCACTGCAGGTGAGCTATCAGTATTACCACCACCACCACCACCACCACTATTACCACCACGACGATGACGATGACCCACCCCCCGCCCGCTGCACCCCCACCCCCGCACACTGCACCTACAACCCCGCCCGCTGCCCACTCAACCCCAATCCTCCACCCTCCCTCCACCTTCCACCCTCCACCTTCCACTTTCCATTTTCCACCTCCAGCTTAACAATTTGGTTTGTATTACTATTAGTCCTCGTGAGGTTTATACATCGTTGCTCTTTTGACTTGATTTCTTTATTTTGGGTTAAAACTTAAACCTCATTTATGTTGATATAATGCATTCTTAGAAAGATGCTGTAAAGGATCATAGTAATTTAATTGTTTTGGGGCTTTTTTTCCCCCTCACAAATAATTGACGGTTTATTTATTGAACGAACATTTCTGTGTATACAGTAAAGTGTCACTTGTATTTTGGGGATGGATGGGTGGGTGTCAACTGTCTTCTGGCTACAGAAAGAGAGGGCGCCCCCGTCTCCGGTTCAAAGATACCATCAAGAGAAACCTGAAGCTGAGAGACATTAAGACCGACTCATGGACACAACTCTCACAGCAGAGAGCTAAATGGAGAGCGGCAGTCAAGTAATGAAAGCAGTCTTTGTCGCATCGCGACCGACAGCATGATGATGATGATGGGTGGGTGGGTGGGTATGGGTGGGTGAATCCGAACACTCACCCCACACTCCCACCTCTCATCCCGGAGAAACGTTGGTTAAAAGGCACTGGTAGTTAGTTACCAGCTCGGTGAATTGTTAGGCATGCGTGGCCATGATAGTTGTGCCCCGCTAGCGATGACAGACCGGCACTTTCCCACCAGGTGACGCGGCTCTCATCCACCTTCATCCGGGCACTCCGCTTAGTAAGACACATAGCTCCCAGGGGGCGCCACAGTAGACCTTGCGTTTTCGCCTGGTTTTCGTGGTTTTTTTAGTTGTTTTTTTTATTTGCCTTTTTTCCCCTTCTTTTTTTTTTTTGAGCGAGAGGGGATACCGCCCCCACCCAGCCCCCGCGTGCAGTGGCTGGAATTAAACCCGTGGCAACACGGTAATGCCTCCCTGGACGGCCGCCCGTGTTCCCACGGGGTCTAGACAGTGTCCGTTGGATCCACGTGGTAGACGAACCCTGAAATTAGCCGCTGATGTGTGTGTAGAGCAGGGTAAGAAACATAGGTAGAGCAATGTGCGTGTAGAGCAGGGTAAGCACATCGGTAGAGCAATCTGTGTAGAGCAGGATAAGCACATATAGGTGTGTAGAGCAGGGTAAGAAACATAGGTAGAGCAATGTGCGTGTAGAGCAGGGTAAGCACATAGAGGTGTGTGGGTGGTTATAGAGCAGGGTAAGCACATAGGTAGAGCAATCTGTGTAGAGCAGGATAAGCACATATAGGTGTGTGTAGAGCAGGGTAAGAAACATAGGTAGCGCAATGTGCGTGTAGAACAGGGTAAGCACATAGGTAGAGCAATCTGTGTAGAGCAGGATAAGCACATATAGGTGTGTGTAGAGCAGGGTAAGAAACATAGGTAGATTAATGTGCTTGTAGAACAAGGTAGGCACATAGGTAGAGCAATCTGTGTAGAGCAGGATAAGCACATATCGGTGTGTGTAGAGCAGGGTAAGAAACATAGGTAGCGCAATGTGTGTGTGGAACAGGGTAAGCACATAGGTAGAGCAATCTGTGTAGAGCAGGATAAGCACATATAGGTGTGTAGAGCAGGGTAAGAAACATAGGTAGCGCAATGTGCGTGTGGAACAGGGTAAGCACATAGGTAGAGCAATCTGTGTAGAGCAGGATAAGCACATATAGGTGTGTAGAGCAGGGTAAGAAACATAGGTAGCGCAATGTGTGTGTAGAACAGGGTAAGCACATAGGCAGAGCAATCTGTGTAGAGCAGGATAAGCACATATAGGTGTGTAGAGCAGGGTAAGAAACATAGGTAGCGCAATGTGCGTGTGGAACAGGGTAAGCACATAGAGGTGTGTGGGTGGTTATCGAGCAGGGTAAGCACATAGGTAGAGCAATGTGTGTAGAGCAGGGTAAGCACATACAGGTGTGGGTGTAGAGCAGGGTAGGCACATAGAGGTGTGGGTGTAGAGCAGGGTAGGCACATAGCGGTGGGTGCGTGTAGAGCAGGGTAAGAAACATAGGTAAAGCAATGTGCGTGTAGAGCAGGGTAAGCACATAGAGGTGTGTGGGTGGTTATAGAGCAGGGTAAGCACATAGGTAGAGCAATGTGTGTGTAGAGCAGGATAAGCACATAGAGGTGTGGGTGTGTGGCTGTAGAGCAGGGTAAGCACATAGAGGTGTGTGGGTGTAGAGAAGGGTAAGCACATAGGTAGAGCAATGTGTGTAGAGCAGGGTAAGCACATAGGTAGAACAATGTGTGTAGAGCAGGGTAAGCAAATAGAGGTGTGTGTGTGGGTCTCGAGCAGGGTAAGCACATAGAGGTGTGTGGTGGGTCTAGAGTGGAGTAAGCAAATAGAGGTGTGTGTGTGGGTCTCGAGCAGGGTAAGCACATAGGTAGAGCAATGTGTGTAGGGTAGGGTGAAGGCTGATGGGGGAGGAAGCAGACAGATGGTATCATTATTGGTATGAATTTGAAATATATATTAGTATTGTTTCATAGAGGATTCCCTGGGCTACATCACTCTTCTAGTTCTAGTCTTGCACGGTCATTGGGGTTTACTGACCATAATAATCAGTTTGAGGACAGCCCCCCCCCCCCCCCCCCCCATCGCCTTCGGCGCCTCCCCGCTAGCCCTCCGCGCCTTCACGCCTTTTCTCTCTCCCCCAACCGCCTTCTCCTCCCCCAACCGCGCTCTACGCCTTCGCCTCCTTCTCCCCCGCCCTCCGTGCCTTCCCCCATCCACCGTCCTCCGCGCCTTCTCCCCCCCCCCCAACCATCCTCCGTGCCTTCTTCCCCCAACCGCCCTCAGTGCCTTCTCCTCCCCCAACCGCCCTCTGCGCCTTCTCCCCCCCCCCCAACTGCCCTCCGCCCCTTCTACTCCCCCAACCACCCTCCACGCCTTCTCCCCCAAAACTGCCCTCCGCGCCTTCCCCCCCAACAAACCTCCATGCCTTTGCCTCCTTCCCCCCTCCTCCCCTTGCCCTCCGCGCTTTCTCCCGCCCACTGTCCTCCGCACCTTCTCCCCCCCCCCCCCCCCAACAGCCCTCGGCGCCTTCTCACCTGCCAACCGCCCTCCGCGCCTTCTCCCCCCCCCCCCAACCGCCCTCTGCGCCTTCTCCTCCCCCAACCGCCCTCCGTCCGTCCCCCCCCCCCCTGCCCACGCGCCTCTCCCCCCCCCCCAACCGCCCTCTGCGCCTTCTCCTCCCCAACTGCCCTCTCGCCCCCCCCCCCCCAACCGCCCTCTGCGCCTTCTCCTCCCCCAACCGCCCTCCGCGCCGTCTCCCCCCCCAACTGCCCACTGCGCCTTCTCCCCCCCCCAACCGCCCTCTGCGCCTTCTCCTTCCCCAACTGCCCTCCGCGCCTTCTCTCCCCCCAACCGCCCTCCGCGCCTTCTCCTCCCAACTGCCCTCTGCGCCTTCTCTCCCCCCAACCGCCCTCCACGACTTCTCTCCCAACTGCCCCCTGCGCCTTCTCTCCCCCCCAACCGCCCTCCACAACTTCTCCAACTGCCCTCTGTGCCTTCTCTCCCCCCCCAACCGCCCTCCGTGCCTTCTCCCCCCCTACTGCCCTTCACGCCTTCTCCTCCCCCAACCGCTCTCCACGCCTTCTCCCCCCCCCCCCCAACCGCCCGCCATGCCTTCTCCCCCAACCGCCCTCCGCGCCCCCCCTCCCTCCGGGGCTTCTCCTCCGCCCCTTCCCTCAACCCTCCACCCCTTCCCTCCCCCACCCATCCACCCTCCGCGCCTCCCCCCGCCTTCATTTACCTCATACACAAATATTTTCCAGATAAATACATATTCATCCTCTTCAAATATTAGAGCGAACTCAAACAAATGGTTTCCGCTGATCTATTCCCGCCCTGCTTCGTTGTGGAGATGGTGCGATTGGTCTGGGAACATGACTCGGTTGTTATCTAAATTAAAAGTGTCCGTATTTGACAAACTAACAAATGATTCATCTTTCTATAAAAATTTTTTTAAATGGACTGGCTTTCCGGCCGGCTGCCGTTCCATCTTTGCTTCTCTGACAGTCGTTCTGATCACAAATCAGCGGACAAGTTAAAATGAGTTTTATCAAAATTAGCCCAACCAGAATCTGCCCAGTGCTGTCCTTTTTAATTTTAGATGAATATCATCGTTCCCTTTTGCGGTAATGTAATCAAAAATGGCAGTTTTCTGATGTGCACTTTAGATTTCATAATAGTATGACAGAATATTTGGTGAGTTTGATACCGTCATTTCCCCTTATTTGTGTTCGAATCATTTAGACTCGCAATACCCTGTGCAACCCATTACGCCAGGAAAGGCTAGCATTACTTTTACAAGCAATAGTGCCATAATCGAGGCAAAACAACTCAAAACAACTCAACACATCTCACACAGAAGTGCCTGATACACAGTAACTTAAATATATATATCTGTAAAATAGTATTTGAATTAATCGGACCATCTTGGTAGTTTTTTTTTAATTGGGCCCTATTTATAATAATTAATATTTGATCCCCGGCTTCCCTTAACTTGAACCCCCTCCTATATTGCTTCAGGTTCTCAATACCCCCCCTAGCCCTTTGCTCATTGGCTAACTCTTCCCCCTCCCGCCTCCATTCACACATTTGCCGGTAGTGCAGGTGGCGACCTCTATATTCTAATTTTACCCTATTTCCTCACATGTCAATACTCATCTTATTCCCATCACTGTGCCTTGACTAAATATCAGAACAAAATTATGCGAGGACTTGTGTCGACTTTGGACAGTGCTTATGCTGCGTTCGTATGATCCTGGTGAATATGGTGAACTTCCCACTTACTGCCGGTTAACACGACCATTTAAACTGAGAGCGTTCATTTGACAATTTGTGGTAAACAATGACAATATGGACTCCAGAAGGCTTTTAGGTTCTTTTTTTTTACTATGGTGTAACCATTATATTAAAAACAGAATCTAAGTTTAGATACATCTGAGTTTAGATAGATAGATTTAATCAAATACAATTGAAATAATTAATTTTGAGCAAGTTTTTACGGTCTATGATAAAAGAATTGAACGTTTCAGGCTGGGCGATAATAGAGGCAAAGTACAATACATGCGTAAATAACACGTAAACTGCACATTTTTGGTAGATAGCATCCACTACCATATTATACACTATGTAGGCTATGATTTGTTTTAAGACCACACATCATGGACAATGGTTTCAATACAACATTTTTGTCAATTTATTACGGAACCTTACCATGCAACTTTTCTCCATTCGCTGCCATTTTTTCACAAGTGGTGAATAACGAGCCCCCTTAAAAAATCTCCAGTTCACAGGTGCTGTTCACCAGTTGTGAAGTCAATTGAATGTAATTCACCAGTTGTGAAGTGGGAAACACCATATTGACCAGTTCATATGAACGCAGCATAATACTGATGATCTTATTGGACGGCACTACTTGGATACGGGCACATTAGCCTCACAATGAGCCAACATTTGTCGTAGGCATGGGCCGTAGCTAGGAATTTGTGTCTGGGTTAGATATACATCCTTGGAATGGACGAGTGCCAAAAGCACGAAGCACTTGTGGGGGTCTGGGGGTATGCCCCCCCCCCCCTCTCTCAGAAAGGTTTTTGAGTGGCTCTGAGAGGTCATTTCCCTCATCACCTACTAGTGGTGCTACTGGTGGTGATGGCGGTGGTGCTACCTTGTGGTGGATTGTGGTGGTGGTGCCATCTGGTGGTGGTGGTGGTGCTACTAGTGGTGATGGCGGTGGTGCTATAATCCTTGTGGTGGATTGTGGTGGTGGTGGTGGTGGTGGTAGTGTCTAACCCAAAATTGGGTCAAACAATTTTACTTATGTGTCATTCTGATGGGGTTCAATTCAATTTCAATTAAATCAAGTTTATTTAAACATCCTCATTATATAAAGTTACAATTTCCATGAAACTTAATTAAAGTGTTTATGATATACATTTCCCTTGGGAAAAAATTATATACTAGGTTGTATTAGTCTATTATTTATAATGGTTTCAAAACCTTCCCCTGCCCACGCAAAACTATAAAATTGTTTACTCTTCTTTTAATTAGAAGTTTGGACAATCTGGTATTCTATATGAGTTAATGAACATTTTCTTAATATTTCCGAATCTTACAAGTAAGTTAATTTCATGTAACCTATCCGTCGATCAAGATCATTCCATAATTTTACACCAAATGGAAGGTGGTATTAATATTACCAAGTTTCATCAATTGTTCACCCAGCATAATTAATCTTAATACATCGACCGTCCAAAAGTTCCGGGCGCAAGAGACAGTGGTAGCGCCGGAAGTATGGTCGGGCGGTGGTGGAGCCACCAGTACCTGTATGAGTAAGGAGCAAATACATGCAGAGAGCCCATTGGCTAATAATATAATATCAGAATAATATAATATAATAATATATAGAACAATCCCTTCCGCGGCTTTATACTTGCATAATGCATATACATCACATATATATTATAACGCATTATGCGAGTATAAAAATACGATGGGAATTGTTGCATTATTTATTATGATTATATATTATTGTTATACTCCGTAAGACTCCACACTTTACAGGTGGCGCCACCTGTGGCCCGCCTCCCCTCAAACGAGGTCGACAAGTGTCCGTCGAACCAGAGGATATATATATATATATGCTGTATAAGCCATTATACGAGTATAATAAGCTGGAAGATTCATCTACTCCCCCAGCCACTAAGTCATCGGCTGGTCACCTACTCATTAGGTCATCTTCTGGTTCCTCATGACCTGAGCACGTGGCGCCACCTACTCGCCCACGCCTGTCCGGCTGCATTCACTCACTGTACCGCTGAATTGTTCTCCTTGTTCCTTATTTATGTAGGTAACTATTATATATATATAATCTTCCATATAGATATATATATATGTAATCTTCCATATATATATATAATCTTCCATATTTCTGATGACGATGGCTCCCTGTTCCTAATCACTCCTCCTTTGCTTCTCTCTTCCCGCACCCGACCTTTCTGCACCAGGCACCCGATCCCTGACTACTACAGCATCACCCTGGAGATATCACGTGACCGCATCACCTCCGCTCAGGAGGTGGTGTGTGACTCGCACGACCCGTCCAAGCCCAAGTGTCCTCGGAATTACAACGATGGGGAAACCTACCTGCACCGCACCCTCAATGAGCCATGTCAGAAGATGGTGAGTGCACGTGGCGACGGTGCTGTCGCCATGGCAACGCTGGCTGTTGATAAGGGAGGAGGGTGGAGGGGGAGCGGGGAGAGGGTGGTGGAAGTTGGGGATTGAGTGAGAGTTAGGTAATGATGGGGGGGGGGGAGTATCTCTGTGTGGAATATATACGCTTTGTGTGGTTTTAATCAAAATGACGATGTTATGTGGGATGGTTCAGTCAGGCATGACAACGCTGGGTGTTGATAGGGAGGCGGAGGGAGGGGGGAATATTTACGCTTTGTGTGGTTTTAATCAAAATGACGATGTTATGTGGGATGGTTCAGTCAGGCATGACAACGCTGGGTGTTGATAGGGAGGCGGAGGGAGGGGGGAATATTTACGCTTTGTGTGGTTTTAATCAAAATGACGATGTTATGTGGGATGGTTCAGTCAGGCATGACAATGCTGGGTGTTGATAGGGAGGCGGAGGGAGGGGGGAATATTTACGCTTTGTGTGGTTTTAATCAAAAGGGCGATGTTATGTGGGATGGTTCAGTCAGGCATGGC
Source organism: Branchipolynoe longqiensis (assembly GCA_030323885.1). NCBI lineage: Eukaryota > Metazoa > Annelida > Polychaeta > Phyllodocida > Polynoidae > Branchipolynoe > Branchipolynoe longqiensis. The sequence goes on from CM059197.1 coordinate 29,572,874, forward strand.
AACGCTGGGTGTTGATAGGGAGGCGGAGGGAGGGGGGAATATTTACGCTTTGTGTGGTTTTAATCAAAAGGGCGATGTTATGTGGGATGGTTCAGTCAGGCATGGCAACGCTGGGTGTTGATAGGGAGGCGGAGGGAGGGGGGAATATCTACGCTTTGTGTGGTTTTAATCAAAAGGGCGATGTTATGTGGGATGGTTCCGTCAGGCATGGCAACGCTGGGTGTTGATAGGGAGGCGGAGGGAGGGGGGGATATTTACCCTTTGTGTGGTTTCAATCAAAGTGGCGATGTTATGTGGGATGGTTCAGTCAGGCTTGGCAACGCTGGGTGTTGATAGGGAGGCGGATGGGGGGGGGGGGTATTTACGCTTTGTGTGGTTTTAATCAAAAGGGCGATGTTATGTGGCATGGTTCCGTCAGGCATTACAACGGCGGTTGTTGATAGGGCAGCGGAGAGGTGGAATATTTACGCTTAGTGTGGTTTTAAAGCTGCATAGTCCGATGAAGCACCAAATTTTCAAAACCAAAACAAGTATCTCAATTTGATTCTACATATTTAACTTAAATACTGGTGCACTTGTTAAACATTTGTCACCACATAGAAGGGAATACTGGGGCAATCTAATAGAACCTATTACTGCAGAAACCTATGGTGTAAGCATTTTGGCAAGCTTGCTAAAACTAATTTTTCTTGTTTGCATTTCAAATATCTCAAAAGTTAGCTATTTAAAATAAAAGTTACTTCAAATGAAAGTAGGGTAGATTATAACGATCAGCCTAATATGTTTATCTCAGAAAATGGCAGAAACTCAACACCCATCGGACTATGCAACTTTAATCAAAAGGGCGATGTTATGTGGGATGGTTCAGTCAGGCATTACAACGGCGGTTGTTGATAGGGCAGCGGAGGGGGGAATATTTACGCTTTGTGTGGTTTTAATCAAAAGGGCGATGTTATGTGGGATGGTTCCGTCAGGCATGGCAACGCAGGGTGTTGATAGGGCAGCGGAGGGGGGGGGATATTTATGCTTAGTGCGGTTGTAATCAAAATGGCGATGTTATATGGGAGGGAGGGGTATTATCAGGAAGTGGTTTATTATGTGGCGAGATGGTCTGAACTCCGAAGTCAATGCTCAATTACGTCAGTATTGACAGTAGTGTGATTCTGGTTTAAATTTGTTCAGTTTCCTGGCTGCTGTGAACAGATTGAGGCGGGGCAATTCATATTGTGAGTCTGAGACTATGTAGACATGATTGGGCTGACGCAATCTGCGGTGCATTTGCTGAATGTACATCTACGAACTGCTATTGTGTGTGTTTTTACGGGGTGATTTTTGTAATATATATACACACATAACAAAATGTATGTATATAAAATATGTGTTATAAAGCTAGGTTTTTATCTAAAAATAGTTTCTGGTAGTTTCGATTAATCCTAATTTATGTTTGCGACAGTACCCTTGGCAATATGAACAGCTTTTTTCTTGAAGATTTATACTGCCTATCATGGACAAGTCTGGATAGACTTGTTTTCACCATTAGACAATTTGTCGATAGAAAGCCCGAGCCTACACTTTTACCGACCCAAGGGATTTTTAACCTCCCACACCACAGAGATGTGGTATGAGGGGCAACTGGGTTTTGATGATGCTGTAAGTTATACACAGTGATGGCAATCCAAATTGGTAGAGGTGGGGGCACAGGGAATCAAACCACCAACCTTCAGATTAGAAGTCCGACCTAGAAAAAAAGTCGGACACTAACCACTCCACCACAGAGTTATGTTTGAAAACTGTTCTCACACACACAAAAAGATTTATATTTCACAAATCGGAAATGCATTGAAATTAGAATTTGATCATTTTTAGCGGATGGGAAATTAGGCTGAGTTATGGTGATTTGTGTTGTTACTTATAGGTTGTGGTGAATACCGGGTGGAAGTATTAACTGAGTGGGTTGGTTGGTTGCTTTGTGGTTGTATACTAACACTGGAGAAGGCTGGTGGCGGGAGTAGTGGTGTGGAGCAAAATGGTGGTGGGATTAACATGGTGGTAGCGGGGGCAGTGGGGGGGGAGTGATTGACATAATTAGATGTAGTGTTTGTAGTGTTAAAACTACATAGCCCGATGAAGCATCAAATTTTGAAAACCAAAATAATTATAAATTAATTCTACATATCTCACTTGGATACTGATGCCTTTATTAAGCATTTGTAGCCACATAGAAGGAAATATTCAGGCAATTCAATAGAACTTGTTAATGCTAAAAAGCCTATGGTGTCAGAGTTTTGGCGTGCTTCCCAAAACTATTTTTACAAGTTTGCACTTCAAATATCTCAAAACTTAGCCATTTAAAATAAATTAATTCAAACTAAAGTGAGGTAGATTGTTGTTGTTTTACGTCCTAGCAACATCTAAGGTCATATCAGGTAGATCAAGTGAGGTAGATCATAACAATCAATGTAATATATTCATCTCAGCAAAATGACAGAAACTCAAAACCATCGGAGTAAGCAACTTTAGCTAATAGCGACTCAAAGAGGCAGTAAGTGGATGCTAGGGGGGGGGGCCCCAACCACCCCCGCCCAAATTCCAATTCAATCCAAATAAATGTTACGCTATGGCTAGTTAGCGCAATAAAGGGTCACATTTATTACACATTACTAGAAGGGTTAAATGGCACAGACATCAGCCCATAGGGTTAAGCCAATGTAATATAGACCTGGATAATTATCTAATTAAGTGACCAATCAAGATGGGTGGTTATAGTTAATTAGGCATGACTGCACTTTTCAAAATAAATAAATAAATACACCTCTATCTTCAGATGATTCTGATGAGTGAAAGGTGTTCGATTTTAAATGATTCTCATTAGCGAGGCAATTAATTAGCTTGTTAGTTTCATCTATTTATTTATTACCCAAACAGTTATCATCTAGTACAAATAAGCATTTTAAGTAATATGCCTAAATCATAGCATAGTACGATGAAATATCAAGTTTTCAAAACCAAATCAATTATTTAGATTTGATTTTACATATCTAACTTAGATACTGATGCACTTATTAAGCATTTGTTTCTGCGTATAAGGCAATACTGAGTCAATTTAACAGAACCTGTTACTGCAGAAATCTATGATGTCAACTAATTTTCCATGTTTGCACTCAAAATATCTCAAATGTTTACCATTTAAATTAAAAGTAACTTTGAACTAATGTAAAGTAGATACTAGTGATTGATCTAATATATTTATCTCAGAAAAAATACAGAAACTCAAAACCATCGGAGTATGCAACTTTAATGTTTGATTGCTCATTTCTATAAAAGAAATCTAGTATTCAGGAGTAATAGCTTATTAAAATAAATATATTATATGGATTGAAGAATGATTGATTGGTTTTTTTTCTGGTGTATTCCTGTCAGATGCATCCACATTAATTTCTGGTGGCTCATCCGTATCTCTCTATACTATCAGATGTTGGGGTGGGCCGGAAGTTGCATTGTAAGGTGTCAAAGAAATATCAAAGATCTTTAATTAAACTAAAATCCAGACAGGGGTTGATCTGGGTATATTCAGTGGTGGCCATGTGTGCTGTCTGTGAAAGGAAAGAAAGATGGATAGAAGGGTGGATGTAATGTCTGAAATTGTTCATATCGGGTATCTCTGTTATCACAACATCTTCACTCAGTGACGTCATGGGCAGAAACTCCCAAAGCAAAACTGTACCCATTACAAATGCTAATAAGATTCTTACATTTCAGACTAACGATGTATGTAATGAATATATATATATATGTCTATTGAATAGCTAGATCACTCTCCATCTCTCGCTCTTTGTTAAAAGAATTTTAAAGAGTAAAATGCAAGTTAAAGCGAAAGTTTGCAAACTGATATTATTATTAGTATTATTAATAAGTGACCTTGTTGCATTGGATAGCATCTAACATGGAATGCATAACATGCATCGTGCATTCTATAAAGACACTATCTGGTAGCCCTTTTCTAGCTTTTAAGTGAAAACAATTGATTATTTGTCTAGAGCCTTACAGAAAATATTATAAGTAGGCCTACCAAAAAGGAACTTTGTGTTTTTTTCTTTAAAATAAATATCTTACAACTACAGCTGTTATAGATAGTGCAAATTGTATACTGTAACTTTATTTATATATATGGATATATGCATATTATATATATATATATATGCATACTTATGTATATATGCATATATACATTCGCTGATTGTGTTTATTTAAGGACTAATTAAAATGTGTTTAATATACATGATTAACAGTCTAAGATCCTAAGGAGACCGCCTGTGTTTTCAGTTGACTACTACCACTTTGTGGCCTGTATTCAAGTGGCCATTTGTGTGCCGGTGAAGCCTAGCTCTCTCTCTCTCTCATCTTTGAATCTCCGTTCAATATCAATATAAAAAAAACTATGTCTGTAACATTGTATGTATTGCACTATTTATTGTCGCTAGCAAGTGCTGCCACCTGCTGTTGCACCCAGTAGCCACTCGTTCTTCACCCCTCCACTAGGGGGCGAGGAACAGTCGTATTTGACCTACTTTTATTCCATCAGTGACCTACTTACACCCCACCTCCCTCCTCAGATGACCTGTTTTTCATATTCTCCTATGTTATAGACGTGCGTGTTCCATCCTACCCACCCAGCCACACACCCTCCCCTCACCCACACAACCACACACCCTCTGATCGTTGTCTATTCTCTGTGTGTGTTCCTTGTGTCGGAAATCATCGCGTCTTGAACAAACCTCACCCACCTCCAGATTTCTCCCACGTTTCTGCATTTTTGTTTGTTTTTTGCTGTTGTTGATATAGTGCTTCCTCGTGTGTCTATGTCCCCTATTTGCCCCCTCATTAATAATAATAGTATATAATAATTAAACAACAACAAAAAATACCCCTGAAAATACCTAACAGAAGTCGTCGAAAGAAATATAAGGGACAGAAAGAGAAGGAAATAAAAAAAAATATATATAAGAAAAACACCAACAACTACCAAGGCTGGACTCAGTTTTGGGTGTTGTGTTCTGTTGGTGGCCTGGTCTCCCTTCACCTGAATGGTATGGATGTCTTGTCTTTCAAACCTAATGTTTCTCTATTGTTTCATTTTGTTTTCTTTCTGCTTCACATTTATCCGACCAATCAAAGGCAAAGGTACAGTAAATGTTGAATCGCCAGTTGGGGAAACCAGATTTGGCCCGCGTGGGCTGGCCAGGGTGTGTGTGCTAGACTAGATGCTAGCAGGCATCGTCTTGCACATTTGACCAAACAGTGCTCAGATTTACCTTCTTTTTTTTTTTCTTTTTTTTTTTAAAGCTTCTTTCTTTTAAGGGGAAAAAATGAGGAAAAAAAAAAATCTTCAGAGTCGTCAGTGCTGTGGCGAGATCTCTCTTTTCTTGTTATGTTTCTGTTGTTGATAGGCAGCTGCTTTTGATGATGATAATAAGTCACAATAGCAAGCTGCTGATCTGGGGCAGTCCTTCTATTTTCCGATCCGCACTCTTTTGTACGTGTCTCTGTCCCTATTTTTTTAATTATTTTTTTTGGTAGACTTGAGGAATTTCTACGTATACATACTGCCTAGTATCAGTGTCTCTAGGGTACTTTGGGTAGATACTGTGGTTAGTGTGTTTAGCTTCTTTCTTTTTTTCCCTTTTAAAAAAAAAAAAGTGACTTGCACGGTTGTGTATCTCAAAGTCTATTTTATATATATATGTGTGTATGTAGTTGGGTTTTTTTTTTTTTTTTTGCTCACAAAGACCTTTTTCTGTTTGTCACTTATGCTGGGGTGCTCCAGCCCTTGATGCATGTGGACTGCTAATTCAGCTTAACCTTCTTGAACTGAGCTGCTCTTGTCTTTGTCTGTTTGTTTGTTGTTGCTTTATTTTGAGCTTTTTTTCTCTCTTTTTTTTTTTTTAAATCGGTGTCACCCAGAACTGTGGTCGCGAGTACGCATGCGTCGCGGCGACAGTCCTGGCCGAAGAAACGGATGCATGTTGTTGGTATTGCTGCATGTCTGCATTGCCTTGCATTGCATTGCATGCAACTCACCATACATATACATGTGTATCTATCTATATATTATACATATATATATACCACGTCGGAAATCAATGTGTCAACTTTTCTGCATGCCCTACGTGGAATGTACACGCATGCGCACGCTGAGGCAAGGAGAGTCAGGTGCTCCTGTCGGCCTCTTTTTATTATCGCATGCAACCTTTTTCTGATTGCATCGTGAGTGCATGTGGCGCCGCTCTGGCGGAAACTGCCGGCATTGGGCATGCCCCCCTCTTCCTACCACCACATGTCCAGGTTGATGTATTCAGGACTGTGCATGCGCATGCGCATGTGCATGCTCACCTCTTTTCTTCCCCTCTGCCAGGCTCTGTGGCATGTGCGCATGACGCATGCTCATTTCCGTCTCCGGTTGCCCACCTCTCGATGTTTCTGCGCATGCGGACTGCCTCTCTCAAAGTGTGCTCTGCATGGCATATCGCGCTGCTCTGCATGACCTCTGCATGACCTCTGTCGAGATCTGCATGCTGCATGGGGTGACCAATCCCTTTGCTTCCCACTCTCTCCTCCCCCCCCCCACCCCCTTTTTCTGCATGCTCCTATTGATGTGTGATTTTTGAATGTGTACCTTGCCATACTGAAATACCTATATCATATGTGTATGTGTGTATTTTTTGTGCATTTTGTGCATTTTTGACCCTGAGAATCAATTTTGCATGCGCATATCTGTCAGTCAATCTAGTCTCCCACCGCTACTCTGCTCCCCCCCCCCACTCCTCCTCTTCCTCCTCCTCCTCCTTCAGTCACTATTCCTACACCTAGTATTATCGGCTCCTCTTTCAAATTGAACCTGGCCTTTGAAAAAAATCTGCAACCATTTTTTTTTAAAATTCCCTTGTAGCTTCTTGATGGTCTATCGCTGCCCCTGCTCTCCACCCTCCGCCCCTATTAACCAACCGTTGGTGAAATGCATGTCTTCGGCTAGCATTTAATTTATAGAGTACCTCCCCTCTTCCCCTTCCCACTCTTCCCCCCCCCCCGCCCTCCCTTCCTCGTCCTCCTTCCCCAAGTTTTTTTTCTATCCCTGGTTTCATCTCTGTCCAGTCTGGTTCTAGTCTACAACCTCTTCAGTTCGAGTTGGCAGTTTTTGATTATTCTGTAAATGTTGCGTCAGCCTTCGTCCACCTCCTTCCTCATGAATATATATATATATGTATATATATATTTATATAATATATATATATGTGTATATGAGACACTGCGCCTCCCAGGAGTGGAACGCCTCTTGATGCTGGACCACTGGCACCCCATCTCAAATCCCAAGCACACCCTTGAACAAGTATTCCCCCCACTGGTGACCTCACTGACCTTCAGCCAACTCCCAAAGGACAACAATGACGATGATGCTGTCGCTGATGATGCTGCTGATGATCGATGCAACTGAGCAAGATCCTCTTCCGTCCCTGTGACTAAAAATGGTACCTTTATCCTTGCAGGTGGACATTTGTGACGACCGCTCCTGACCACTGTTTCCTTACTATGTCCTTTTACATCATCAAAGGTCCTTGTTGCCGCTAGCAATCCTGTTGCCGCTAGAAATCCTGTTGCCGCTGGCAATCCTGTTGCCGCTGTCAATCCTTTTGCCTTTGGAAATCGTGTTGCCACTGGCAATCCTGTTGCTGCTGGCAATCCTGTTGGCACTGGCAATCATTTTGCCTCTGGCAATCCTTTTGCCTCTGGCAATCCTTTTGCCTCTGGAAATCATGTTGCCACTGGCAATCATGTTGCCACTGGCAATCCTGTTGCCACTGGCAATCCAGTTGCTGCTGGCAATCCTGTTGCCACTGGCAATCGTTTTGCCTCTGGCAATCGTTTTGATTCTGGCAATCCTTTTGCCTCTGGAAATCATGTTGCCTCTGGCAATCTTGTTGCCACTGGCAATCCAGTTGCTGCTGACAATCCTGTTGCCGTTGGCAATCTTTTTGCCTCTGGAAATCCTGTTGCCACTGGCAATCCTTTTGCCTTTGGAAATCCTGTTGCCACTGGCAATCCTGTTGCTGCTGCCAATCCTGTTGCCGCTGGCAATCCTTTTGCCTCTGGAAATCCTGTTGGCACTGGCAATCCTGTTGCCACTGGCAATCCTGTTGCCGCTGGCAATCCTGCTGCCGCTGGCAATCCTGTTGCCACCGGCAATCCTGTTGCCACCGGCAATCCTGTTGCCGCCGGCAATCCTGTTGCCGCTGGCAATCCTGTTGCTCCTATAGCAGCGCCATCTAGCAATCATCCCTCATCATGCTCACTGTTCACGTTCAGTTCTCACGAGTTGTTCACTGCGTGGGTTGTGTACCTCCTCTCCCCCTCCCACCCACCGACACTGAGAAGGGACAGGCACTCACACCTGCACACAATCGTCACACCTTTCTCCTGGGGTGTGCAGTGACGCCTCTGGCACCTGAGCGTACATCATATATACAAGGCTAAAAGATGCTACTTGAGCTAGCCCTACATCCTAAATGCATTTTCAGGGCCATTTCCAAATGTGACAGCAAGTTGGGATATTTAAGACACAAAGAGAAATACAAATATAAAAAGTATATGTATGTGTATGTATGTGTGTATATGCATACATATGTACACATACATATATATTCACATATATATTCACATATATATGTATATAATGTATATGTGCATATATATATATAAATTGAGGTGTGCATTTTGAGTAATACATTCTGAAATATGGACCTTTGGTTTGATTTGGGTAGTCAAAATAATCCAAATCTAAACCATCAAATTCCCAGGAGTTGGAAATAATCATTGAGGTGGGGGCATCAACATCTGTTTAATATAGACTTAGTGAATATGCCTGTCAAAATTGATATAATGTGTAAAATTGAAACATTTCAACAGTAATAAATAAAAACAAAATATGAATAGGATTATATATGTTTGATTCTATCCATGCATTGTCTTTGTCGGAACATGTCTATGTGTTGTATATTTTGTTGTTACCCTCCACTAACCAATGATATGGCCCCCCTTGCTGCCAGCCGCATGAAAGCATGGCTGTGATTGGCTGAGTTTGTCCTGCCTGGTTGTGTAGTCAGTCCCATGATTCCTTGCATTAGGTCTTGTATATTCAATCAAATGTGAATGCCCAGCAGTATTACCGTACGACGGAATGCAGTAGAGAATTGAGGCTCCCTGTCTTGTATAGATAAACAAATATTTTCATTTTCATTTCAAAACAGCAAATTGAAATCACTCACAAAAAAATAGAATTATTAACAAATATTCACCGTGGAATTTTCTGATGCAACTTAAAATGTCACCATTGCTGTGGAGGTACCTTCACTTCAATTTGGGGACTCGTTTTCGTCCAAATCTTTAAGCTAGATTTCACAGCTCCTAAAATAAAGTTGAATATTTCCTTTCTTTTAAGAAGAAAAAGAATATTTGGTCTATTCGGAACATCTCCTTCACCTGAATGTTCAACGTTCGGTTTGCATGCTGTTTTGAATGGCAACCAGTTCTTAACACGTTACTTTTAATTTAATCACATATTTCACCAACCAATATATATATCACCAAAAAAAAGGTCGCATGATTTCATTATTATATTCGAGGTTGGCAAACTACACAGTGCCAGTAAGCAAATCAAGAAAGGACCTTATTTTATTAACTGAATTTATTTAGCATCTGGGTCAGCTGATGATTTTATCAACGATGATGATGATGATGAATGTTGATGCTGATGATGCTGCTGCTATTGATGATGATGCTGCTGATGCTAAGCAAAGAAAAAAAACTCCAAAAAAGAACTCGACCTAGAAAATAAGGATTTTTCCTTTCATGGTATTTTTATTTTATTTTATATTTAACCAAGTGAACAAACCTTTGTATTGAAACCTGTCATGCCGCAGTATGCGTGCGCACGCAAGCAAGCCACATATATACATATATATATATAATATGTTGTTGGGTCTCAGGACCAGCTTTGTTTATCAGGCGCTTGTTGCTCTTGTTGCAGGGCACTTTCCCTGAGCCGCTGGAGCCTGCATCCAACAGCATTGTCTGTACCCAGAATACTGACCTGCTCCGTGAGGTATACAACCAGACCTACACCACCGAGCGGCCCATCCACTTCGAACCACGCCGCTGCAAGTCAGCCATCTCCCGCTGTCACCAGTGCCTCTCCCAACACCGCTGCAAGATGATCGGTGCGCGCGGGCAATGTATACTCTACCCACCCACCCCTATTATCTCCCATCTCACACCCTTCTATTATCTCCCATCTCACACCCCCTATCATCACCCATCTCCCACCCATATCTCCCACCCGCTATTATCGCCCATCTCACCCCCTAATATTGCCCATCTCCCACCCTATTATCGCCCATCTCCCACCCGCATTATCACCCATCTCACATCCCCTATTATCGCCCATCTCCCACTCCATATCATCACCCATCTCCCACCCATATCTCCCACCCCTTATTATTGCCCATCTCACCACCTAGTATTGCCCATCTCCCACCCCGTATTATCGCCAATCTCACACCCATATTATCACCTATCTCAAATCCCCTATTATCAGCCATCTCCCACCCCCTAGTATCACCCATATCCCACCCCCTATTATTGACCATCTCCCACCCCACCCCTATTATCACCCATATCCAACCCCCTATTATCGCCCATCTCCCAGCCGTTATTATTGCCCATATCCCACCCCCTATTATCATCCACCTAACACCCCCTATTATCGCCTATCTCCCAGCCCCTATTATTGCCCATCTCTCAGCCCCTATTATTGCCCATCTCACAGCCACCCATTATCGCCCATCTCCCACCAACTATTATCGCCGATATCCCACCCCATATTATCACCCAACTCTAACCCCCTATTATCACCCATTCCCACATCCCTATTATCACCCATCGCCCACCCGCTATTATCGCCTACCCCTATTTGGGTCCATCATCCCCTATTATCGCCCATATCCCACTCCCTATTATCACCCATATCTCACCCTATTATCTGCCATCTCTCACCACCCCCTATTATCGCCCATTCCCTACCCTCTATTATTGCCCATCTCACATCCCCTATTATCGCCCATTTCACCCACACCCATCTCACCCCCGCTATTATTGACTATCTTACCCCCCTATTATCACCCATCACACACACACTATTATCGCCTATCTCACCTCTCCTTAATCGCCCATCTCCCACTCCCTATTTTCACCCTTCTCACACCCTCTATCATTGCCCATCTCCCAAGCCCCACAGAAATATGCTGAGCTTGCTATATATACTAGATCTAACCCATACTGGGCACGGATTAAAGCTAGGCTCTGCATCAATCCCTGAACCAATGTTGTGTTGACCTGTCATTATGGGCGTAATCGATTAATCAACTCGGGTCACCCGAGCCACTTTTTGGCACATGCGCACATCCTACAGACTCGGATCGAATAATCGAATATGCCTCTCCGCACTCGGGTGAACATTTTTTTTTTTTTTTTAATAACCGATAAAACTATAGCAAAATAGGATTTGAAGTATTTTATGATGGCCTAGTTTACCTATATTTCCATTTCGTTAATCTAAGTTACTCTTTTAAAAAAACATGTATGACTGGTACCGGTAGGTGTTATCCTGCAGGGCGTTACCAGAGCAAATGTGATGTCATCGCTTGTAGCCAACTCCAGCTAGGAGGTGGGTTACTTGGGTCGGATCATTTTGTACACGGCACGTGTATTTGTCGACTCTACTCACAGTGTTTGATTTGAAATTCTGATGACTCGGGTGACCCGAGTTGCTCGGGTCGTGTTAATCGATTACGGCCTATGTGATGTATAATGAATTATGCGAGTATAAAGATACTTATTATAAAGTATAAAGATAATTATTATCATTATTGTTATACTCTGTAAGACCCGACACTGTACTGGTGGCACCACCCGCAGCCTCCTCGCCTCTACCACATGTAGACCAGTGTCAGTCGCACTGGAGGATTTTATATATATTCACGGTCTCTGACTATTTTCATAAACCGTGTATATATCTATGTTCTGGACTTGTGCACAGTCCCATTTCAATATAGTGCCACCATCTGGTGAAATCCATCTGTATCATTATATGGTATACCATATCAGTGGTGCTATCTAATGGTGGAGTTAACAACACTTGTGGTTGCATGACTCAAAATGGGTGCCACTCTGGTGGAACTGACCAAAGTTAGTAAAAACCATCAAAATTAATATGATGTGTGTACGGTAGGCACAAAAAAACATGCTATGAACCCATACATGGTGAAGCATCAGTGGAGTATAATGATGCGCGTTGACAGCACTGATTAACACAGGAGTAGTGATCAGAACGACCGTAAAACATAATCACCGTTTGGTATTATAAATAGATATCCTATTTTCGCTCAGAGCCACATAGCATAGGAGCCCCAATTTGCAATCAAATACTTAATGAGTAATCAGTTATCTAAGGTTGTCCTGCCACCTAAGCTTAGATATTGCAGGCCGTAAAACTCAATCCAACAAACAAATTATGTAAGCTTCATATGTCTGGTCAAAGCCTGGTAAGTGTTTGTGGTTTTGACAATGTGAGGCTTTCTTTGGACTATGCTGCTTTAAATAGAATAACCCTACTTGCATTTAATTTCAGTTAATTACTCAAATTAATACAAGTCAAGTTTGGTAGATATAGTTGGTGAATTTATATTGTAATAAGTTTGGTTTTTGGGAGATTGGTAAAACATTTATTTATGTATGTGTTGCAGACATCTTCGACCAGACGTGCTGCCAGATTGACTGCTACACACTTCGCGACTGTAAACAAGCGACAAGCGATCATTGCACAAGCCCTCCAGTTGAATGTGCCATGGGTAGGTCATTGATAGTCATACCGGAAATGAGTCATTGTGGTGTTCTCTGTGGCAGAGTGGTTAGAGTGTCTGACTTTTTTCTAGGTCGGACTCCTTATCTGAAGGTCGGTGGTTCGATTCCCTGTGCTCCCCATCTCTGCCACTTTGGATTTCCACCGCTGTGTATAACTTACAGCGTCATCAAAGGCTGGTTGCTCTCATACCATGTCTATGTGGTGTGGGAGGTTAAAAATCCCTTGAGTCGGTAAAAGTGTAGGCTCGGGCTTTCTATCGACAAACTGTCTAATGGTGAAAACAAGTCTGTTCAGACTTATCCATGATATGCAGTATAAATCTTCAATCAAGTAATTTATGCTTCATGGAATGGTGTTCTTCTCTGAGCCAGTAGAAAATGATGACTTTGAAATATGTCAGGTTTACTATCCATGTGTAGGATACCTGACATTGGGAACTTCGTTGGCAAGAGGTGTGTAGTTTATTATCCTATTATGTATCATCTGTTCACAATCTTAACTTTGCTGTGTGTTTTTTTGTTCCCTCAACATGAATTGTCTGCATCCTTCAATGACTCCTGCCAACTTCCAGGGCAAGAGCTAATGGGTTTGAATCATTGCCGATTCAAATCAATGACTTGCAAAATTGATACTTGTTGCTAGCTAGCCTGGTGCTCCTCATTAATAGGATAGGATAGGACATGGACTGGTAGCACAGTATCGGGATAATGTGACCGTGCGGGAAATCCAGTCATGGTACTGGTGGCTTGTTTTTCCAGTGGGACAGTGCTTAAAAAGTCACCAGGATTGTGCACTGTCACAATGCGGTACCCATCCTGATATGGCCTTATATGTTGCTAGGACATAAACCCCACCTAACCTCTTTTGTTGTGTGCACGCGTCCTGAGATATGACCTTAGATGTTGCTAGGACATAAATGCCACCAAACCTCTTTTGTTGGGCGTACCCGTCCTGAGATATAACCTTAGCTGTTGCTAGGACATAAACCCCACCAAACCTCGTATGTTGGGCGTACCCATCCTGAGATATGACCTTAGATTTTGCTAGGACTTAAGCCCCACCAAACCTCTCATATTGGGCATCCCAGTCCTGAGATATGACCTTAGATGTTGCTAGGACATAAACCCCCACCAAACCTCTTATGTTTTGTGCGCCTTCTTGCAGGAGACGCGTATCGCTACACGATCCAACCGGTCTTCCAGAACATCAAGCAGGAGTTCCAGTGTCACATCAAGCACCGCAAGCCGAAGATCCTCTACAAGATGTTCTACTACATCATGCTGCCCGAGCGCAACTTCGAGACGCCGCGTGTCCAGAAGACCGTCTATGCGCATGACCTCGAGTACCAGTCCCACGGCGAGTTCATGGCTGACTACATCACTATCGAGCACAATACCGGCCTGCAGATCTTCGATGAGTTCATCATGGTGGGCAGGGACCTGGATACTCCAGGCGGCATGAATTACTCTGTGCACAGTATGAAGCAGGAAGCTGATTTCCGCAAGAAGCGTGTCACTGTGCATGAGATCTCGCACAACATCCATATCGCATCAACACAGTTCCGCAACCCATTTGACTACTCGACATCTAGCTGGGACACAAATAATGACTGCGAGAAGGACGCAACCAAGTTCAAGAGCATGCAGAAGCACTATAATCCAGACGGGCAGAGCGTCAAGGTGATGATGGAGAATGTTGATGATCCCTTCAAGTACTTCCTCAAGTCCATGGAGAACCCTCCTTATATTCGGTTCCTTGCCCCGGGTCAGTACACTTCAGTGTTAATCTAGTTCCCAAGCCTTTGGGCGCCATGTTATGTGGAAGGGGGGGGGGGGGGGGGGGGGGGGGGGGGGGGGGGGGGTGGGGGGAGAGGGTTGGCTGACTGGGTAGAGAGCATTCTCTTTCCTCGCACTGAGTCAAATTATTTTACCAGACGGGATGGCCAAATAAGTTGAGCGTCCGTCTCCCGTGTTGGTAGATGGTGGGATTCGAACGCACGGGTTCATTCAATATGCCAATTTTTGTTAATGCTTGTAAACATTTAATTCATCAGAATAATTGTGTTCAGTGTATTGCAGGTATTTTCACTAAATGTCTGAATACGCTGAGAGACACTTAGATGGGTCCTTCGTTTCTCTTCTATACTTCAGTTGAGGAATTCCAGATTAGAACGATGTGATATCCATTGGAATTGAATGGCTAGTGTAAATGTCTAAAAGAAAATATTAAAACAATATTTAAAAAATATTAAAAAAATATTGTGCTATATGCTCCAAACATACCATGTGCAGATTTACGGTAGGTAGGCATTAGTACTTTTTTTTAAATTCACGTGACGTGTGCGCATGCCCTCTCTGCAGGCAACACCTCAGTGCTGCCTTGGTACTTCCGGGACAATGGTCCGACGCTTATCACGAACGGGTCGCTCAACGCCACACTTGAGCTGGTAGCCGGCGGGCGCATCTGGAACATCATCATTACAGGTCAGTGCAGTTTTGTGTGGGTTTATTTTTTTGTGGGCTTATTTTTTTGTGGGTTTATTTAGGTGTTGGGCTTTTCTTTGTGGTTTATTTTGTTGTGGGTTTATTTTTTTGTGCGCTTAGTTTTTTGTGGGTTTATTTAGGTGTGGGTCTTTTCTGTGTGCGTTTATTTTTTGTGGGGTTTATTTTTTGTGGGGTTTATTTTTTTCTGGGTTAATTTTTTTCTGGGTTTAGTTTTTTCTGGGTTTTGTTTTTTCTGGGTTTTGTTTTTTGTGTGGATTTGTTTGTGTCTGTTTTTTTCCGGGTTTTTTGGGGGGTGGGCGGCAGCAATAACTGCTTAATAAGTGCACCAATATTTAACCTAGAAATGTAGGTTCAAATCTAGATAAGTGTTTTCCTCTTGACAAATTTTATGCTTTTATGCCAATGTGCAAAGTAACTAACCAGGATTAAATCTAGTTGTTTGCCAAAATGTGATGCTTTCATCAGATTGCAGCCTTTTATTTATTTTTTTTTGTTCACCCATTTTTATAGTATTTTCTTCTTCCCCACCCCCCCCCCCCCTTAACACCACCACCACAC
The DNA here is from genome assembly GCA_030323885.1 of Branchipolynoe longqiensis. Taxonomy (NCBI): domain Eukaryota; kingdom Metazoa; phylum Annelida; class Polychaeta; order Phyllodocida; family Polynoidae; genus Branchipolynoe; species Branchipolynoe longqiensis. The sequence goes on from CM059197.1 coordinate 29,588,906, forward strand.
CCACCACCCACAGGTAAGATGTCCGACTGTCCCGGCTACCTCGGTGTTACCATCAACAACCGCATCGACCTGGAAGAGATTTACAAGCACGATCTGCTCATCTTCTGCCCTACCAACTTCACCATTACGTTCAAGGTGCCCAACTGGGGCCAGAAGCCGGACAAGACGTTCGATGTCCACCTGGAAGACTCCCACAGCAGCTACGACGTCTACTTGACGCATATCATGTTCGAGCAGAACAGCGTCGAGCGCCAGGTGGACCTGAAGCGACAGGTGGCACCACCGCCGCCCGTGGGCGCCATGCTGGTGGTGCTGGCGGCGTCGCTGGTGCTGCTGGTGGCGGTGCTGCTGTTCGTCTATGCATACCTCGACTGCAGCAAGAAACGCGCTCTTCGACAGCGTCAGATCAGCGTCTACGAGAACGCGGCCAACGGACGCGTGGCGGCCGGAGACTACTGCACGGCCGCCAAGAACCTGAGTCAGGGCCAGCTGCTCTTCATCGTGCTCTACACCCTGTTGCGCCTCCTCTACACACTCGTCTTCACCTTCTCCGTCTTCTTCGCCGTGCTGATGCTCTTCGTCAAGATTGACTTCCTGACTCTGTCGCAGCTGCCCGAGTACCAGCGCCGGAAGCACAACGAGACGCAGACGCTGGCATTGCGCATTGACGCCTACGGGCAGGGCGAGCTGCTGCGACAGGCGAAGCTGGTTACCGGCATGCAGGGCGCCTGCAGCCACTACATCGAGGAGCTGTTCGACTCGATCCAGATTGAGATGGACAACATCACCAGCAACCAGCACCGGCAGGACATGTGAGTGTGGTAGTGATAGGGGTGGGGGTTGGGATGGGGAGGGAGGGGAGGGGGAGATATGGAGTGGGGGCCCGGGGAGGGGGAAGAGGAGAGGCTAGGCAGGGAGGGGCGAGGCGGGGAGAGGGGCGAGGCGAGACGGGGGGAATGGGGAGGGAAGGCGAGGTAGGGGGAGATGGGGGAAGGGGCGCGAGGAGGGGAGGCCCTTACTCTCTGTATATCGAGCTGAAAAGATGTGTTTCCCCAATGAAGTATGCGGGTTAATAGTTTATTATTCCGAATAAGTCATTATTTGTCAGTTGTCCGGTACTGGCTTTCCAAGGTGTTGCTTTAGTTACACACATAATTAAAGACACGGAGTTAATGATTGCCTTTTAAAGAAGAGAATGTCTGAGGACGAGAAGTAGTGTACTTAATTCCTGTGTATCAGCCCTTGGGGTTTAATAGTTGTAAATATGTTCAAAACAGTTCATGTTTCTGCGTTTCTGTGATCGTCTTCCAGCCGTAAATACAGAGTTATTTACACCAATATTTCATGACAACGAGATCAATTAATACAAATGTAGGATACTGTGTGAGACGGGTTGGGTTGGGAGGGGGGGGGGGGCGCGGGGGGGTTAAGGGGGGGGGGGGGGGGGGGGGGGGGGGGGGGGGGGGGGTTAAGGAAGCAGGTAGAGGGTGACATGCCACCAGCCAATCTATCATAGCTCATGTTGTCATTCTACATTGTGTTTATATGGGGCTATGCGTCATATATTTACTCCATCAGAAAAGAGTAGTGTAGAAAGTGTGCTGGGGAATAGGTGAGATGTAATTAGTAAATAGCTATTGTTATTGAGGGGTGGTGGGTGTGTTGGGGTGTTATTAGTGCTTGATAATTTGCTTCTAGATGTGAAGATTGTCCAGGGGAAGTGAATCGCGGATTGCTTTGTCTCGGTAGAGCTTTTAGCTGTAATAGATTATGAAAGAGAAACATTATGTTGATGTATTGTATGCACTGATTTGATGTGATCTTTGTTTTACTATGAGTTAGTTGATACAAAACCTTTGAAATTGTTAGAATATTAAATTGTGTAGTTGTGATTGGAGTGTTATGTTAGTAACGCCGACATATTCGCTATTTATAGCTGAATAAGGGATTACACAGCACAATTGGTGTGCGTGTTTATGTGTGTGTGTGTGTCTGTATGTATGTATGTGTGTATAGGTATGTGTGTGTCTGTCACTGTTTTTGTGTCTGTGTGCCTGTCTCTCTGGTTCTGTGTATGTGTGTCTGTCTCTCTGTTTCTGTTTGGGTCTGTCTCTGTCTCTCTGGCTATGTCTCTCTGTATCTATGTGTCTCTGTCTGTCTGTCTGTCTCTCTGTATATGTCTCCATGTATCTCTCTGTCTCTCTGTCTCTGTTGCTGTGTGTGTGTCTGTCTGTGTCTGTTTCTCTGTGTGTATGTCTGTCTCTGTCTCTGTTTCTGTGTGTGTGTCTCTCTGGCTCTGGCTCTGGCTCTGTCTCTCTGGCTCTGTCTCTCTGTCTCTGTCTCTATGTACCTGTATCTCTATGTCTCTATCTATGTCTCTGTCTCTCTGTCTCTGTCTGTGTGTGTCTCTGTCTGTCTCTGTTTCTGTGTGTGCGCATCTGTCTCTGCCTATGTCTCTGTTTATGTGTGTGTCTGTCTGGCTTTGTCTGGCTCTGTCTCTGTCTCTCTGTACCTGTATATCTATGTCTCTGTTTATGTGTGTCTGTCTGTTTCTGTGTGTGTGCGACTGTCTCTGCCTCTGTCTCTGTTTCTGTGTGTGTGTCTGTTTGGCTCTGTCTCTGTCTCTCTGTCTCTGTCTCTCTGTACCTGTATCTCTATGTCTCTGTCTATGTCTCTGCCTCCGTCTCTGTATCTGTGTGTGTGTCTGTCTCTGTCTCTGTTTCTGTGTGTGTCTGTCTGGCTTTTTCTCTGTCTCTGTCTCTCTGTACCTGTATCTCTATGTATCTGTCTCTGTATGTGTGTGTCTGTCTGTCTCTGTTTCTGTGTGCGTCTGTCTCTACCTCTGTCTCTGTGTCTGTATGTGTATGTCTGGCTCTGTCTCTGTGTCTCTGTCTGTGTGTGTATCTGTCTGTCTCTGTGTCTGTTTCTGTGTATGTGCGTCTGTCTCTGCCTCTGTCTCTGTTTCCGTGTGTGTCTGTCTGCCTCTGCCTCTGTCTCTGTTTCTGTGTGTGTCTGTCTAAATCTGTCTCTCTGTCTCTGTCTGTGTGTGTGTGTCCGTCTGTCTCTGTCTCTGTTTCTCTGTGTGTGCGTCTGTCTCTGCCTCTGTCTCTGTTTCTGTGCGTGTCTGTCTGGCTTTGGATCTGTCTCTCTCTGTCGCTGTCTTTCTGTATCTGTCTCTCTGTATCTCTCTGTATGTGTGTGTCTGTCTGTCTCTGTTCCTGTGTGTGTTTGTCTCTGCCTCTGTCTCAGTTTCTATGTGTGTGTCGGTCTGTCTCAGTCTGACTGCTTCTGTGTGTGTGCGCAGGCCTATGTATATATATATGTATATACATATATATATATACATGTGTACATGCTGAAACGATGCCCATGTGAGTTAGCTGTCGGCTTACTGTGCTGAGGAGAGAGGAAAGTCTAGGTGCAATTATGCACTTAGCAGAGGGAGGTAGCGACTTCTTAGAAGCCACGCAGCTGGTTGTCGTAGTAGGGTGTAATAGTGTGTGCAATTAGTGTTCTACAGTCAGGCAGTGCTCTGTTACACCAGGCTTTTAGTCGGCGTATTTAGTAGAGTCTGCGCCCAAATTCAGTTGTATACATACCTAATTAATGCATTAGTAGCTCCTAATTAATGCATTACTAACTACTAATTAATGTATTAGTAGCTCCTAATTAATGCATTAGTAATGCCTAATCAATACATTAGTGGCTCCTAATTAATCCATTAGTAGTTCATAATTAATGCATTCGTAGCCCCTACTTAGTGCATTCGTAGCCCCTAATTAATGCATTAGTAGCTCATAATTAATGCATTAGTAACTATTAATTAATTATTAGTAGCTCCTAATTAATGCATTAGTAATGCCTAATCAATACATTAGTGGCTCCTAATTAATTCATTAGTAGCTTCTAATTAATACATTAGTAGCTCCTAATTAATACATTAGTAATAGTAGCTCCGAATTAATGCATTAGTAGGTCCTAATTAATGCATTGGTACCTCCTAATTAATGCATTAGTAGCTCCTAATTAATGCATTAGTAGCTCCTAATTAATGCATTGGTAGCTCCTAATTAATGCATTGGTAGCTCCTAATCAGTGCATTATTACCCCCTCCTTAATGCATTAGTAGCTCCTAGTTAATACATTAGTAGCTCCTGATTAATGCAGGGGTAGCTCCTAATTAATGCATTAGTAGCTCATGCGATGCATTACATAAATGTAATAAAATATTCATATAAAATGCAATGTCATGGAGTGCATTGTGCATATTTTATGTAATCCATTGTACATAATACAAGATCAAATATTGTGTGTGGGGGGGGGGGGGGGTTTCAAACCCTAAGCATGGGAAGCTTATTTATATTCACATAGTGCCTTACATAACTGACATGTATATTACATACAGTGCACAGGGCCGCTCACAGGGGGCGCCACCGTGGTCTATGTCATAATAACAGGGTCAGCTAGATAGGATAAGTGCTAACTATTACATAGGGAACTGAAGATCGGTAGTGTCCTTGTTTATATTCCCATAATGGATTATAGAGCACATATGCTTAGATAATGTATTACTAGGTGTACATCTTCAGCTGTGCATTATCTGAATATATATTTATGCGCATACAGAGCGCGGTGGCCGAATCGGTTGAGCGCGGGCATCACGTGCGGAAGGTCGGTAGTTCAGTTCCCGGTCGAGTCACACCGATGACTTATAAGATTGATACATGTTGCTTCCTAGCCTGGGCCTGGCATTAATAGGAGAGTGCAAGGACTGGTTAGCTCAGTGTCAGGATATTGTGACTGAGTGGGATATCGGGTCATGGTTCCGGCGGCCTGATTTCCCAGTGGGGCAGCACTATAAAGTCACAATGAGTGCACACTGTCACAAGTCGGTACCCATCCCGATATGACCTTAGATGTTGCCAGGATGTAAAGCTCCAACAACCAACCATTATATGTACATGAGACTGTCTCAAAAGGTGCTAAGCAATATGAGCCAAAACTTTGTCCATTGTAACGATCAACATACTATCTGCTTATGCATTTGCTCAGGATAAACTGATTTGTTTTTTACATGGTGTTTCATAATCCCAATAGAATACATATTGATTTGAAGCAAATGTCCTTGTGTTTTCAGTGTAACTGTTTCTGTGCTGTTTTGTGTCAATCGTTACAATGGACAAAAAAAAGAAGAGGTATCATCTTTTGAGACAGGCTCACATATTTTGTGTGAGTCGTAAACCTCGAAAAACGTACTTGGAATCCACCTTGACCTTGACCTTGACCCCTTGCAGGTTCGGTGACGAGTCGTCTATTAGCTACCTGATGAACCAGCACGTGAAGAGAGCCATGAACGACTACCAGAGGCGGATTGGTAACTTCACGGCTAGGTACAACTCTCAGTTCGACAACAGCCTCGGCTCCAAGGTTTTGCGCTACAAGCGCTATCTCAGCAAGATCTATGCCAACGACTGGTTCAAATTCGCACAACTACTCTATAACCATAGCAACTATGCCATTGGCAGGTCCAAGGTAGGTCTGGTCATCAAGTGACACTTCTCTAATTTTTATTATTTGCAATGTTTTCTTATTTAAAGTTACATAATGACATGCTTGTCGTACTGGACGTGTTGGCGGAATCGGTAGACTGCACGCTTCCCGTGCGGAAGGTCCGGAGTTCGATTCCTGGTCGAGTCAAAGCAATGACTTACAAAATTGGTACTTGTCGCTTCCTAGCTTGGCACTTGGCATTAATAGGATAGGGTAAAGACTGGTTAGCTCAGCGTCAGGATAATATGACTGTGTGGGATATCGGGTCATGGTGCTGGTGGCCTGGTATCCCAGTGGGACAGCACTATGAATTCGCCATGAGTGCAGTTTTGAATCAAAATGTCTAAGTTTAGATATATTTGAAGTGAAACCAATCCAAGACAATTGTTTTCACATTAAAATGGACTTCATACTCTTGTATGAATTGCAGCAGTGGCATCTTCTAATAAAAGGAGTTAATATTCGTTATATACAGAAATATATATCAAACACACCAGTGTATAAGTTTGCTATTTAAGATAAACTGTATCTAAGTGAGTAGTTTATCGTTCATGAGCTAATATTTGCACTAAGCTGCACTGCAAAGGGGCATGTGATATGTCATGGCCCACCAGCAGGACACCCAATGGAAGGTAACCATGCCAAAAGTAGCCAGATAGCACACCACACAGCTACGTACAAGCCTATGATATGTAAATAGGAGTAGGCTAGTCTAGTAGTAAGAGTAGAAAAAATAAAACACATATATGCCAAGAAAATCCAAAAAGATTAACATAGACTACTAACCAGACCAACCAACTATCTATCTGCTACTGAAATGCAGGCAATCAAATACCTTATCAGCAGCCACTGTGTGATAAGATAACACCAACACTAACTACAGCTCGCCAGCATTGAAAACAAGCCTGAAGACCCAGGCTTATATGCTATGGCCAGTATAAATACAGCTCAATAAAAAGAATAAAAAGATTTTTAACTGTTTGGGCCCATAGCCAATAGAGTCAGGTTGCATATATACTGGTATTGTCCAATCAGAATGGGTGTTGCATGTAGTTTGAAAGAAACACGTGGGATCTCTACTACTATTAACTGCATCAGTCATGAACCCCCCAAAAAGCATGAAAGTGTGATATCTTGCTCTAAATATTTCGAAAAAAAAGGAAAGAAGGAAAAAAATGTTTAAAGACAATTCTAGAACCATGCAATACATATTCACTGAATGCATGATACTTTTATTGAACTGGAATTGTACACATTTACTACTACTTTATGAAATGTATAATACTTTTAGTATCAAACAAGATTTGCATGCAGTTACTGTTACAACTGATAGTAGTTTCATTTATGTATCAAGAAATTGTACTGTACGGTCGGAAGACCAGTGCTCTGGTGCTGACAAGAGATATTATTCGATGAATAAAATACACTTTAGTAACAAAAAAATAAATTACCATGGAATGCAATGTCAATAAAGTGCATGAATCATGTGTATTTAATGTTTCTTGATGCAGGTCTTCAAGAAGGCGAATCTCTCAGGGACTGTGGTGGACTTTTCGGCCTTCCTGGAGGTGGAGGAGGTGGAGGCGGTGCAACTATGGCCTATCCGCTTCTGGCAACGGTATGTAGACCTTGTGTACATTCATCGCTTAACATTCTCACTTGACCAGACAGGAAAGTCGGATGAGTTGATCGTCCATCTACTGTTTCGGGAGATCGGGGGATCTGAACCCATGGGTTTGTGGGTTTGAACCCTGGTCGAGTCAAACCAATGACTTACAAATTGATACTTGTCGCTTCCTAGGCAGATGCTCGGCATTATTAGGACAGGGCAAGGACTGGTTGGCTCAGTGTCAGGATAATGTGACTGAGTGGGATTTCAGGTCATGGTGCTGGTGGCCTGGTCTCCCAGTGGGGCAGCACCATAAAGTCGCCATGAGTGCGTACTGTCACGAGTCGATACCCGTCCTGATATGACCTTAGATGTTGCTAGGACCTAAAACAACAACAAACAAAACAAAAGATTCTCATTTATTTTCACATAGCGAAAGAGAGATGAGCAGATGATAATTGAATCAGTTAGAAGTTAATTGAGATATATATTATATAGTACATATATATATCCCATATAATCCGATATTCTAGTACAAATAACTGAAAATTCTGTGACTATTCATTTCCGCTTAGTCCTAACTATGTGATGTTAAAGTTGTATAGTCCGATGAAGCATTACATTTTCAAAACCAAAACATTTTTTTTAAAGCTTATATTCGTCGACGCGCACAAACTAATCAATGATGTTTTTTATTTAAGGTGATTTTTGTGGGTTTCTTATCCTGGCTCTTGATTTTTATATTAAGACTATCTAAATGTTTTGGGTTTTTTTATGCTTAATCATATCTTACACAGTGAGCCGACTATGAATATGGCCGTGTTTTTGGGGTACTTGAATTTAATAAACATCTTAAAAACATTCTGGAATTTTTCCCTGAAAGGTCGTCGTGGGAAGTCCTGGAATTTGATGTCAAAATGGGTATGAACCTTGCCATGCAAATAAATTGTCTGAGCATGCAGAGATACCAAGCATTCGCATCGATTCCTTGCGCAGCAGCTCGTGTGTATTATTAAAGGCCCAGTCACACCTTATACCCCTGTCGCAGTATGATGTAATGAGCCAACATAAGTATGATGTGCGCACGTTTCATCATTACGTTGACGTACGTTGGGTTACGTTATGATGACGTCAGATTGATGTTAGACTGACGTCGAGCTATGTCACGTTATGTCGTGTTACGTTGGCACGCGTCAAGGTTTTGAACCTGTTTAAAACTTTTGACGAAACTCCAACATAAGGGTTTACGTTCGCCGTACGTTCTGTACATGTTCAGCGAACGTCAATGACGTTAGATGGATGTTAGTCAAACGGTGCACACTACGTTCCACTACGTTGACCCACATTAAAGCCGGTGGAAACATCCACGCGGCGTAATGGAAACGTCAGGAGAACGTACGCCGAAAGTACATCCAACGTAGGTTCAGCGTTTCGCCACCGTGTCATGACGTATGTAACATCACATAACGTAGTTCTGGCGATGGAATAACGTACATAACGTTCCGTGAGCATAATTACATTGTCCTCTCTTGTTGAATGATACTATCACTACACTTTAGCGGCGTTACGCTCTCATCAACTAGGCTGCATCCACGTTCAACTTGTGCCCAAATTTGCATACTACGCCGAGAAGTTCGACGTTTTTCACGTTCTCCCTATGCTGACATCGTTACGTCGTAGTGTGACAGGGCCTTTACCGGACTGGGGTACTGGACGAGAACCGGAGACTGTCCGGTACTGTACGGCGATGTCTGGTACATGTCCGGTACCCATCCGGCGGTGTCCGGTTGGGTCCAGCGGTGTCCGGTACAAGTTTTGAACATGCACAAAACTTCTACCGGAGTGAGGTGTCCAGTTGGTGTCCGTTTTTTCCGGTGCATGTCCGGTACCCATCCGTACATGTCCGGTACCCATCCGTTGGTGTCCGGTTTGTCTGTTTTGTCCGGTACATGTCCGGTACCCATCCGTTACGTGTCCAGTTCTCGTCCGGTTCTCGTCCAGTTCTCATCCGGTACATGTACGGTACATGAACGGTACTTATCCGGTTGTCCGACGGCAATTGACCCAATTACACTCCATTTCGATACATTTTGTGTACCGGAGAGCACCGGACTAGACAATTCTTTGTCCGGTGGTTTCCGGTACTCAGTCCGGTAAGGTGTGACAGGTGCATAAACTTTTAATTTGGAATGTGTTGCCATGGTGACGCTGGCATCCGCTATGTTTTTGTTTATTATAGACGATGCGAGAGTTGTACTTAATTATTCAGGAAGGATGGTTAGCTGAGCTGTTGGTTGTTGGAGTTTTACGTCCTGGCAACATCTAAGGTCATATCAGGACAGATTCTGACTTGTGACAGTGCACACTCATGGTGACTTTCATAGCGCTGTCCCACTGGGAGACCAGGCCACCGGCACAATGACCCGATATCCCACTCAGTCACCAACCAACCAGCTTGCTTCGTGTCTCTTAATTTGGTATATAACTAACTCCCTGCTTCAGTGATGGAAGCCCATCGCTTCGGTGCTAATAATATTTTTCACAAGAATGTGGATTGAGCAGTATTAAAAAAATAAAAAGGACAGATGCCTGACGTCCGGTTCCCCCGCCGCTGTCCTGTCCCTATAGTCAGTTCTGTCCTGGCTGTCTGTCTCTGTCGTTGCTTTGTTAGTGTCCCCTGCTTGTTGCGCTGAGTGATCTGCGCTCAACTCGGCGTAAATGCAATTTGCATAGATCTAGCTGGGCACAGGCTTGATTGCTCTGCTAACTTGGTTTGGCGCCGGCTGTAATTTTCATCTGGTTAGAACCACGCCCCCCCCCCCTAACACCCGCCCTCCTCGCTCCCCTGTCCACCCTCATTCCTTGCTCTCTTGTCTGTCCTCCCTCCTCGCTCCCGTGTCCGCCCTCACTCCTCACTCTCTTGTCCGCCCTCCCTCCTCGCTCCCTTGTCTGCCCCTCACTCCTCACTCCCTTGTCCACCCCTCACTCCTCACTCCCTTGTATGCCACGCCCTCCTCTCTCTCTTGTCTGCCCTCACTCCTTGGTCCCTTGTCCGCCCTCCCTCCTTGCTCCCTTCTCCACCCCTCATTTCTTGCTTTCTTGTCCGCCCTCACTCCTCCCGCCCTTGTCCGCCCTCACTCCTCCCTCCCTTGTCCGCCCCTCACTCCTCCCTCCCTTGTCTGCCCCTCACTCCTCGCTCCCTTGTCTGCCCTCACTCCTCCCTCCCTTGTCCGCCCTTCACTCCTCCCGTCCTGATATGACCTTAGATGTTGCTAGGACGTAACACAACAACAAACAAACAACAAACAACCTTCACTTCTCACTCCCTTGTCCACCCCTCACTCCTCACTGCCTTGTCCCCCCTCACTCCTCACTGCCTTGTCTGCCGTCACTCCTCACTCCCTTGCCCCCCCCCTCAGTCCTCCCTCCCTTGTCTGCCCCTCACTCCTCCCTCCCTTGTTTGCCCCTCACTCCTCACTCCCTTGTCCGCCCCTCACTCGTCACTCCCTTGTCCGCCCTCACTCCTCACTGCCTTGTCTGCCGTCACTCCTCACTCCCTTGCCCCCCCTCACTCCTCCCTCCCTTGTCTGCCCCTCACTCCTCCCTCCCTTGTCTGCCCCTCACTCCTCACTCCCTTGTTTGCCCCTCACTCCTCACTCCCTTATCCACCCATCACTCCTCACTCCCTTGTCCACCCTCACTCCTCACTCCTTTGTCCACCCCTCACTCCTCACTGCCTTGTCCGCCCCTCACTCCTCACTCCCTTGACCGCCCCTGCCTCCTCGCTCCCTTGGAATTTGCAATGTTATTTCAAATATAATATTTGCCATGGCAGCTACCAAAAGTTTGTTTTATTTAACGACACCTCTAGAGCGCATGGATTTTTATCATCAGCTATTGGACGTCAAACATATGGTCATTCTGACATATTTCTTTGGAGGAAACCTGCCACAGCCACATTGGTTACTCTTTCCGATAAGCAGCAATGGGTCTTTTATATGCACTTTCCCACATGCAGGACAGCACATACCACAGCCTTTGATGAACCAGTTGTGGACCACTGGTTCCGTTGCAGCTACAAAGCTATACTAAAAATATCCACAGTTGGTTAAGGGAGATTTCTGCGGGTGGGTATATATTTACCTAGCAATTTCAGGGATTCTTTGCCAGGTTAGAGTTGACCAAATTCACCTGAAGGTTACATAATAACTTAAATAAGATGCGATTTTGCTTAGAAAACGGATGTATTATGTGTTCTGTGTGAGGGGAGGGGGCGAATAATTGGCAATCCTGGCAACTACTTCAGTTTGAAGCAGATACCGCACTGTAGAAATTAATCATTTTAATCACACTCGGTGCCAATGGAGGGGAACCTTCAATGACTGATATAATCCTATTTCACCGCTCTAATTTAATTACTGGGAACTTTAAAGCAAGATAACTTATTTAGAATGCGGTATGTCTGCGTTGATTACTTGCATAATTAGACAGGTGATTCTAACCATTGCACAAAGTGTGTGTGATGTGCCAAAGTTCAGAAATCATTCCTGGCAGGCAAAGTGTGTGGGTGGTTGGAGGGATGTGGTTGATTTGTTCGATATATGAGTCGTTTCATGGTAAATGGGGCCAAAGTGTGACATTAGGGTAAAAAATTAATATTGTGTATTTCCCTATTTTTTTCGCTGAGTAGGCAACTATGCATGCTCGTAATGTGAAGGAAACGATAGCTTAGGTTACCATCTTGTCAGAATAATAATAAGTAGTTGACTAGCCAGCCTCAAAGGTGAATGTAACATATGATTAATAAATAACAATTATTTTAGAATATTTAATGCATGAAACAATTAATTTGTATGCTATGAAGCCCTAAGTATACAACCGCACTATAAAAAAAATCTTTCTAGGGAAGTTATAGTCTTCCCAATTTTGGGTTGTGGAGATAACACAATTGAAGGGGACACCAAAAAAGATAGGGGACTTCAACTTCAATTATTTTCATACAGCCTTGTAGAAAAATGCTATTATTAGTTATGATATTAAAAAATAGGCTTACACATGCAATACCGTAGCAAGTGTTTTCTAACTGAAGCTCTGGTATTCCCAGAATAACATATTCCCTGACATAACAAGCTAGGGACAAGCAGGGGACACCGCAGTTATGTCCAGAACCAGTTTAATCATCAGGGAATATTAGAAAAAGATACATGGACAAGATGGACATATATTTCAAGTGAGAGTGTCCTTTTATTAGTTTATAGAATAACAGGTAATATTCTATGCAAAATAAAGGTCTCATCATCATGCTGTCGGTCGCGATGCGACAAAGACTGCCAGCCGGTATGGTGTTTTGTGCAGTTGTACATTTCATGAAAGCTGCCTGCAAAAGTGTTGAAGTGCTGCTGGCTTTTGCAAGTTACCAGCGGCACTCTCTCGTGGAGCAAATAGAGCTTTCACACCGGCAAGAACATGTCAAGACAGGCGCAAAACTATTTGTCCCTGGAGTTGCTGGTCGGGAGATGTTGGGAGTTCCATACATCAACCGCCCTTAATGCTGCCTCAGTGACATGGTTTTCTGTTTAGGGTTTGCTCCCTTAGCCTTCGGTTCTGTCAAGGACCTGTACCACAAGGCAGTGGTTTACAACTCTGCAAGGCAGGGGCGTCAAGAAAAGACCGCATTCTCCATGTCAGAAATTCATGCCTTTAAAACACCATATTTATTTAATGAATATGTTGCCATTTTTTTAATATTTCACATTAGGCCAATAGTTTGTTCATATCTATCCCTCCAAAGTGTAAGAATACCAGTTCTATAAAGAAAATAACTCCTCTACTCTTTCAATAATTGGTTTTGACCATTACCTACTGGAAAATATATTGGCCCCATTTACCATGAAACGACCCATATCGAGTTTCGCTATTAAATGTTAATCAATTTCAATGCTCATATCACCACAACTGACTTCTAGGAAATGTGGTAAAATTCACATGGAAGGATTCGTAGTATGCAAAGTAAAGTAAGTTATATCAATCAATGTAATATAATTGTACCAAATATATGGCAGGTCAAAAGCATCGATTATGCAACATTAAAACGCTGGAGGGCGCTTTTAATTAGAATCAATATGTCATTTTGATGTGGGGATTTCTTTGTTGGTCATTTATGTGGAGGGTATTAATAGAACATAGCTTTTTATGGTTGGTTATTTCATGGGGGGTCTTAATTCACACTATTCACACCGCGGCCATGTTGAAACCAGACCGAGGCCACTTACGTGCCCGTCCTGATATGACCTTAGATGTTGCTAGGACGTAAAACAACAAGAAACAAACAAACAACCACTTACGTGTCTGCGAAGTGCCGCTGTATGAAAAGTCATGCAAATACTTTTCTGTCGACCAATACCTTTCAAAATCACTCAAAGTTGATGGTATTCATTTTTGAAACTACCATATTCATCCTTGAATACCTGTTTTCTATCTATTGGCCAATTTTCACGAAGATTGGGTGACCCTTGCATGGTGATTTTCCCATTCTTTAACTACAATGTGACTGTCAACTTCAAGTCTGCATAGTTATGGTGGTATCATGTACCATGCAACACTGTCAGCATAGTTATCTGTGTAACACAGTTAAACAACTAGTCTTAGTAATTACAAATTAATAAAAGCTTTAAAAGGGTTAAAATATATTTGTCTAATATATCTATATTAAGAAAGTTATGCAATTTTGAATTTAAGAAAAGATTGGCAGCCAAGGTGAGTGACTTTGTTGACATTGCCTACTGAAATGCATCTGATCATCACTCAATCTTTATGAAAATTGTCCAATAAATAGAAAAAAGGTAAGCAAAAATGATTATGATAGTTTCAAAAGTTAATATCTTCAAATTTTACTCCTTTAATTTATGTAGTAGTTCATACACATCGGCACACAGTAGTGTCTTATGGCCATTTCCAATACCGACCCTTACTCAGACTTGTTCTAATGCCGAATTAGGTCACACGTGAATAGTGTTAATAACAGTATTGAATGCTTGTTGGTGGTGTTACTCAATGTCTGAAGCAAAACAATATTGAAGGCGAATATCAATATAGCAATTGCATTCCAATTGGCGCTTTATTTAAATATTTTTACAAGTGCGCATCCGTACACTTATAGGGCGGTTTGATAGGCATGGCATCCTGCATCAGTATCTCGGAAATCCCCGAGTATGTCACATGGGTGTAGATTCTTAATAACAAGCAGTGAAATCTTTACTTAAAAAATGATATATCATGACGGGTACCGACTTGTGACAGTGTGCACTCATGGTGACTTTATAGTGCTGCCCCACTAGGAGACCAGGCTGCCAGCACCATGACCTGATATCCCGCTCAGTCACATTATCCTGACACTGAGCCAACCAGTCCTTGCCCTATCCTAATGATGCCGAGCACCAGGAAGTGACAAGTATCAATTTTGAAGTCATTGGTTTGACTCGAACCGGGTTCGAACCCATGAACCCATGGGTTCATTTGAGATAGATAAACTATTCATCTAATCTTGCATTAAGATAGATAAACTATTCATGTAAGCAATAAGTAGTAAATCAGGTACCTAGATCTTTAGCATAGCAATGGTATATTCTACTTGGTTTCAGCTGGTGTGCCTGCATTGTCATACTTGCACTGCAAGTTTATCTACAAGTCAGTTGTCAATTTCAATCCAGCTTAAATTATGGAATATATATTCATATTTCTGTCATAAAAACCAGAGAAGACTTCATAATTGATTTAAATAAGCCCTATATGGAGGTATTGCAGGTATTGCAATACGTCAGGGAGTTTGACGCCCCTGCCCTGCAGAGTTGTAAACCATTGCCTTGTGGTACAGGTTCTTTACAGAACCGAAGGCTAAGGGAGCAAACTCTAAACAGAAAACCATGTCACTGTGGCAGGATTAAGGGCGGTTGATGTATGGAACTCCCAACATCTCCCAACCAGCCACTGCAGGGACAAATAGTTTTGCGCCTGTCTTGACATGTTCTTGCCGGTGTGAAACCTCTATTTGCGCCTTGAGAGAGTGCCACTGGGAACTTTCAAAGGCCAGCAGCACTTCAACACTTTTGCAGGCAGCTTTCATGAAATGGAGAGCAGCAGTCAAGTAATGAAAACAGTCTTTGTCGCATCATGACCGATAGCATGATGATGATGATGATGATGATATGGATTCATCTATAATTCTTTCCTCGTCTGCTTCTCATTGAATGATATATTAATTATTCTTCCTTTGTGGGTCTGTTTAATTTGTTTATTAATTCAACTTGTCATTGATTGATTACTGGGTTTGCTTGACCGCCTCTTATGAGAAGGTTCAGTAATTATTATTGATACTTCTCCTTGATTAATTCATTGTTTCTGCTTCTCATTGCTTGATTTGATAATGTAAATAGTCCTTAATGAACCGTGGCGGTAGTGGTGGTGGTCTCTCAGACCAGCAGGTGGCAGCACACTAACTGGGCGATCTCGATGGCGTATCGTGACTGCTGGCCACCCCCCTCCCCAAAAAGAGGCGATGTGTTACCTGACTGTGGACCTAGGTGGAATACTCTGGGATATGGCCCTGAAGATCCAGACGGGATGGCCGGATGAGTTAGAGCGTCCGTCTCCCGTGTTGGTTGGTAGATCGTGGGATCTTGGGTTCGAATCCTGGTTGAGTCAAACCAATGACATACAAATTTATACTTGTCGCTTCCTAGCCAGGTGCTCGGCATCATTAGGATAGGGCAAGGAGCAGTGGAATGAGGAAGACCAGTCGTCTGTGACTGAAATTTCCCCTGCTTAATCAACTAATGTACCCAAAAAAAAAGAAAAAGACTGAAGCAATTACAGTGTCGTTCCGTATTCCATACACCGCTACAAGGATAGAGGCCGGTCCATCCGATCCATCCCAATAACCCCCTCCCCACCTAATGTATTCCGCTAATACCCATTTGTAATGTTAAATTATACCCGTGCATCTGCTGCTGCTCGTTGTAGGTATGAGATTGACATGCCTGTCATTCCATCCATGCCGTTGCCCAAGATCAACCACCGACACCTCCGCTGCGATCTGTCTGCAGGCGACGCAACCTTCAACTTCCCAGCCAAACCTCGTCCGAAGATGCTCGACTCGAGTAAGTTCTTTGCGCCGCACCTGCCAGGCAAGTCACTGGAGGGCCCCACGTTCAAGTCGACGCATATCGACGAGCAGTACAAGTTCCTGTCCAAGTCACGCCCGGCCAAGGTTCCGCGAAGCACCTTCTCGGTGGCCGAGTTCCTGGAGAGCATCGATACTCGCCTATTGAAGATCCTCTTCCTGGTGCTGGATGTGTTGATTGTGGTCTATCGCTTCAGTCGGACGTACATGACTGCGACGACGCTGTGCCGGGGCTTCGAGGAGAGTGTCACACTGCGGCCCGGCCAGCATGTAATCAAGCCGCCGCCACTGAAAGAACACGAGCTTCAGAACATGCAGAACCAAGCGAAGCATATGGCGCCCGAGGAGTGTCGGACTAGCTGTGGCGGCGGCGGTGGGGGTGGGGTCGGGGAGGCTGGTGGCTACGCGGGGCATTCCGGCAACCCGACGCTCAGCGATTACCATTCTGCTACGCTCGATAGCCAGAAGAGCATGTTGCAGCCAAAGCATGTCAACAACACGCCTCTGCATCCTTCATACATCCATAACGACGTGGGCAGTGGTGGTGGCGGTGGTGGTGGGGTCGGTGGAGTCGGAATGGGACTTCCCCCACCGAGTGTCCTCCACAAGCCACTGGTCAATGCGGCACCGCGTTCATGGACGAAGAGGCGCATCGACCGGCTGAAGGTCTTCACGGGCAAAGTCCTTCAGAGCAGTGTTGTGCCGAAGCTCCTGATCGCCTTCGTGCTGTTCACGCTCTTCTACTTTGCCATCGGAGTGGTCGCGGTCGTGCTGTCACTCGACACACTGGAAGAGGCGGACGGCTTCCGCACCTTCCTGGCCGGCCTGGAGGTACAGGTGAACCAAACCAATTGGTATCTGGAGTCGCAGGCTGAGCACTTCAACACGGTCACCATGAAGATCTACGAGACGCAGATGCGCTCAGAGCTGCTCCACCTTGAGAGCATGCTGCAGTACTTTAACGAAGGTAATTTGTGGTTTCCAGTCAGATTGACTAAGTTCGATTTACTTGACTGCACTGTCGTAAATGCTCAAATATATAAAATAATATTCTGGATATTAGGTTAGTTATCTCTATATCGAATATGCAGTTCCTTTATCCTTTGGGCATTATATACAATCCTAATTATCCATGATATTGCAATGGCTACACAAGCAATGGTATCTTACTTAAGGTAACAATAGTGGAAGAAGGGGACTTTATCCGATTTAATCGGAATTCCGTGTAATTATGTGTTCTATACTAGTTGAAGGGCTTCGACACCCTCCCTCCTTCCATCCCTCCTATCCCCCTTCCCTCCTTCTCCACAACTCCCTCCTATCCCCCTTCCCTCCTTCCCTCCTTCTCCACAACTCCCTCCTTCCCCACGTCTCCCTCCTTCCCTCCTTCTCCACATCTCCCTCACTCCTTCTCCACGTATCTCTCCCTCCCTCTCCTCCTCTGTCTCCCCCACTCCTTCTCCACGCATCCTTCCTTCCCTCCTTCCCCCTTCCCTCCTCTCCTTCTCCATATCTCCCTCCATCCTGCTCCACGTCTCCCTCAATCCTTCTCCACGTCTCCCTCCCTCCTTCTCCACATCTCCTTCACTCCTTCTCCACGTATCTCTCCCTCCCTCCTTCTCCACGTCTCCCTCCCTCCTTCTCTCCTTCTCCATATCTCCCTCCATCCTGCTCCACGTCTCCTTCCCTCCTTCTCCATATCTCCCTCCCTCCTTCTCCACGTATCTCTCCCTCCCTCTTCCTCCATGTCCCTCGCTCCTTCTGCACGTCTCCTCCACTCCTTCTCCATGTCTCCCTCCCTCCTCCTCCGTCTCCCTCCATCCTTCTGCACATCTCCCTCCCTCCTTATCCACGTCTCCCTCCTTCCTTCTCTGTCTCCCTCCCTCCTTCTCCATGTCTCCTTCCCTCCTTCTCCTCGTCTCCCTCCCTCCTTCTCCACGTCTCCCTCCCTCCTTCTCCATGTCTCCCTCCACCTCCTTCGTCTCCCTCCATCCTTCTGCACATGTCCTTCCCTCCTTCTCGACGTCTCCCTCCCTCCTTCTCCACGTCTCCCTCCCTCGTTGTCCACGTCTCCCTCCTTCTTTACGTCTCCCTCCATCCCTAATCCCTCCGTCTCCACGTCTCCGTCCCTACATCCCCACTTTCCCCGCTCCCGACTGCCCAACTCCCTCCTGAAGTTCTAGTGTCGTCCCACACATAATCATCTCCATCATCTCCATCATCAACCTTCCCCTACCCCCTCCCCCTCCCAAAGTTTGCGGCACACACTATACCGCCTGCCCTACTACACCCCCCCCCCTCCATACACACACACCCCTCCCCCGCTGCTTTGATCGTCCGATTCGCTGAATGCGAATGGACTAATTAGACGCCTTGTCGTCTCCGCGGCCGCCGCTTGGGGCGCGGCAGTCGGTGCGTCGGCACATGCATTATGAAGGAACAGCGGCTCCTCCGGGGCGCCCCCTCGCGGCCCACCCGCGCCGCGCCGCCGCGCCCCCTGGTGGGACGCTGCTGTATTATTGAGAGGGGCGATCGCGGAGCGCGCTTTGATGGACGACTCCTGGCGCCCCCTGGGGAGCGGTGGTGGCGCCATCCTCAGGACCGGCATGTAGCCGGAAATGACGTGGTTGTCGCCTCGCGCACGCGCATCGAGACGGCAGCGTGTGAGGTCCGGGTGTGGGTCCAGGGGCGGGTGGGGTGGGAGTGAGTGGGTTGGGGAGAGTGTCTGTCTGTCTGTATGTGTGGGCGGGGAAGGTGGTGTGGAGTGGAAGGAAGGGAGAGAGATGGTGAAACCTAGTTTGTTCCGACTGGTCACCAGAAAGTCGTTCAATGGGGGGGGGGGGGGGGGGGGGGGGGGGGGGGGGGGGCGGGGGGGGGGGGGGGTGGGGGGGGGGGGGCAGACCGGATGTCCATAAGTCATGAGGGCTGATGACCTTGTTGTCTGCATAAAAGGTGATGGGGGCTGCGAGGGCGGGGGTGCGGGGTGGGAAGTGGGGGTGGGGGGGAGGAACCCAGACGTCGCTGTATTAATAAAGCATGTGACTGTCAGTGTAACCGCATCATCTTAACTCAGAATGTTCTGTGCTGAGTGAGCACTAATTGAATCTAAGTGCGTTGTTGTTTTGTTCTTATATTAGCGATCAAAGATTTTCACATTTCTTTTGTGAATTTCCGCCATTTTTGATATTCACTGATTAATGTTCACAATATATATATATGACAGCAATTGGTTCAGTTTAGATGTTGTTACAACGTAAAACCCTCGATAAAAGACTCACCTCTGTCTCAGAAAAAGAGCTGCTGGAGTAACTAATCAACCTAAACCCCCCCAAAAAAGAGTTTGATATGGGTTAGAATCCAGTCACGATAGACTACATCACGGTTCCAGCGGCGCGGTGCATTGTGGGATGCATCAGAGCAAAACAAACCCTCGAGAAGCACATGGCACATGCTAATACACTGGGTGCAGCTATGAAATCTGCTAGTTTCAGCTCATCTCAGCTCTTGTTTGAAACATAGAATACCAACTAAAAAAATATATATAATAAATTAAGATATTCATCTTTTATCCACCATTGCATTTACTTCAATATAATCAGCACATCTTATGCCATGTGCATTTAGATTTAGACAAATCTAGGCACTCAGACTAGTGTTAGAGCCATAGCCAGAGCCAGTTTTACTTATTTTGTTCATGTTTTTATTTATATCCTATGGTTAATGACATATGTAGAAATAGAAAATGAGTAGGGTTAACCAGATATTGGTTGTATATTTCTTTGAAACAAGTTTTTGTTGACACATTTGACATTTTAATATTTAGAACAAGAATTACTTCTGGCTAATCAATGGTGATGTAAACATTAGCCTGAAAAGTGACTGAAATTGTATGTTCCTTAGCTCAAAATGCTTAATTATGGAGAGTTGTATCTTAAACATATTCATTATATTATTATATTGCATCCTTCCGTCCATATTTGTGCCAAATTGTTATGTATTTCTATTCATTCTGAATAAAATCAAAGTTTTGCTCTACGCGTATCGGCAAACTCAATGGCCGTAAGCCTTTGCTTTGCTCCCAACGCCGTTTTCAGCGCATGCGCAGTCGGAACCATGATGTAGTCTATCAGGACAGTTGAAACCTGAATTTCGGTATTTTCCTCACGATTCCCTAACAGTGCTAATCCTATGAGCGGAACATCTGTATTTTCGCGGAAATTGACCATTGGTTCTACCGGAACCTGCTAGCCTAAATTCCACATTTCTTTGCCAGATACCACTTTCATCCCTGTGAAATATACATAATATATAAACCATTGTAACTACTGTAAAAAGTTGTACCCATTGTAAAAAATGCTTATTTCAGAACAAACTCGACTTGTGAAGAACTACATTGCTGAGGCGTGTACCGTGAAGAAGTCCATTTTGGGAAATAGGCCGTGTGACGTCACTATGGAGCCGATGCAGCTACAAATACCAGTGTTGCCATGCAACTTCATTCCCATTCAACCTCAGCTATATACAGGTATGATGGTGAAGCCTTATTAAGGCCAAATACATTTTCTTAAAGTTGGTGATCGTCCTTTTGATCACACAGATTAGGATCGGGCGGGCGGGGTTTTGGGTTTTTTTTTTTTTTATCCTTAATTTTATTTATTTTTCCTGGTGTATGACGTAGACGTAATACGTAACTATGTGTGGGGCAGCACTATAAAAGTTGCCATGATTGCGCACTGTGACAAGTCTGTACCCGTCCTGATATGGCCTTAGATGTTGCCAGGACTTAAAAATCTAACAACAAACCATGAGCATGTTGCATAGATTGTGTGCTTATGAAATTTGAATTGCTGCTAGCCCGACGCATTTTTAACATTAAAAAAAAAAAAATTAATTTGTGTAATCAGGGGCGGGCGATTTTTCTGGCACGGGCGGGGACGATCACCAATTTAATTTTATATTTGGCCTAATTACTATTACCAGATAAGTTGGTGTTAGTTCATACTCTAACCATTAGGCTACTGGAACACGGGAAGGTGAAGCTATGTCCATCTGCGGTCAATTATCTCTTATCCCCCCCCCCCACACACACACACACACTCCCGCCCCACATACATGACAGAAGTGTGGATTACAGGTGAGTCCTGGATAAAAGATTCACCCGGTACTTTTGGTACACGGGTGAACGACAACGTAGTGTAAAGACGGGCGAAAATAGCTTTAGTATAGAACAGGAAGTAGAATGCCTGCCTCCAGTATCAAATGGGTACTTATATCGGCACAGAGTTGGTGAAATGGGAGAGAATGCAAAAAGACAAGATGGCGGCATTGGAATGCCGTCGATTTCACCTTTAAATTCTATTAAACTATATGTTTTATTATATTTTTCAACTCAAAGGTAGTGGGGAAATGTGAATATATATATAAAGAATAAGTGTTGCTTCTTAGATTGTGAAATTAGGCTCTCATTTCATTTCCCCGTATTTTCAACCATTTTTATATAGGGCTGGTATTCACCAGTGTACTGCGACTACAGGGTGAATCCTTTATCTAGGTGAGTCCTTGCCATCTCTGGGCAGTGTGTTAGTATGCTATCCTTTTTTAGTTTAAATTAAAAAAGGATTTACTCTGCACATTATATCTGAGAAATGTACAGCTTATTACATGTAGGTAATATTGGCGTGATGCCAGATTGAGAATGGGACACATAGCTGATCTCTGCCCTGATATTACCTTAGGTGTTGCCAGGACGTAAAACTCCAACAACCAACCATAACTGATCACGTGACGTAGGTTAGGATCGCCAGTCTACCTACAAGTTGGCTGCGCTCTCACCTCTCGAGAGCTGTAATTATTTCGAGATCACCCTAGTTATGCTCATTTGCCACAGTTATACGAGCAGAGTGAGGATAACTAATAGTAATAATAGGAATAGTGTGGTAGAACCAGAAGGTAGTTTGTTCATAAGACAGTGATGTGTATATTCCCTGGACTAGATTTACCCGGGGCTGGATGGCAATTAACTGAGTTGAGCGTCTGCTTCCCGTGTGCCAGTTTGTTGGGTTCGAAATCTGGCGGAGTCAAAAGCAATGACTTAAAACTTGGTACTTGTGGTGTACTCTGTGGCGGAGTGGTTAGAGTGTCTGACTTTTTTCTAGGTCAGACAACTAATCTGAAGGTCGGCGGTTCGATTCCCTGTCGTCCCACCTCTGCCAATTTGGATTTCCACCGCTGTGTTTAACTTACAGCGTCATCAAAGGCCAGTTGCTCTCATGCCATGTCTATGTGGCATGGGAGGTTAAAAATCCCTTTGGTCGGTAAAAGTGTAGGCCCAGGCTTTCTGTTGACAAACTGTCTAATGGTGAAAACAAGTCTACTCAGACTTATCCATGATAGGCAGTATAAATCTTCAAGAGAAAAAAACAACAACAAAACTTGTCACTACCTAGCATGGTGCTCGGCATTACTAGGACAGGATCAAGAGTGGAATGAGGAAGACCAATTTTCCGTGATTGAAATTGCCCCTTCTTAATCACCGAATGTAACCAAATAAATAAATATTTTTTCAGAAAGGAAAAATACAACCAAACATCTACATATGCTAAATAACCACAATGTACCTGCTACTGTGTGAGAAACAAAAACATCTCATCACCTCCTACTGTGTGATAAGATTAAACCACTACAACAACTGGCCAGTATTGAAAACAAGCCCGAGCACTTGAGCTTACATGCTATGGACAGTATTTATAAACACAGCATAATTTTTTTTTTTTTAACAAAAGAAATCGTGGGAATGGCTTGAGCCTCTAGAAAACACCGAACTGGACGGCAGAATGTGTACTGGCGGCTGGCTTCCCACGCAGGTCATGGGTTCAAATCCCGGCCGAGTCAAACCACTGCTGTACATACTCAATACTTGTCATTACCTATGGTTTTGGTGAGTATCGGTACAATATGACTGAGTGTGATATCGGATCATGGAGGGCCAGTGTATGGGGTCTCCCAGTGGGGCAGCACTATTAAGTCACCCTGACTGTGCAACCCATCTGTATATGACTTTTGGTGTTGGTAGGACTTCAAACCCCAACAAACAAGACCAATCTACTTTTGAAAGCGTTGAGGACAAGATGCTGGAACTACTTCAATGGCAGCAAATGGAACACTAGTGTGGATACAGATTGTCAGGCTCTGATGTTACTCCTGCTAATGAACAGATAATGCCCGCCCCCAGATGTTGATATAGGCGCACGGGCGTAGAGGGTTTAGATGTTGCTACGGAAGAGATGAAGTGATTATGGTAGAGGAGAGAAAAAAGGTAAAAGTAAGTTTATTTATTGTACAAAATGTTGTATAATTAGTTGGATTGGCGGCTATCATTCAAGTGGGCTACTTATTTACTGGGAGTATATATATATATATATTATTTATTTATATACTTTGCTATTGGCCTATTTTACTATTAAACAATTTAAAGGGAGCACATAGTTTAGCTGCTACGGGAACCTTGCATTGTAAACAATGCGAGGTTGCGACTAAATATGTGACCACAGAGCTAGGTTAGAAACATTTTCTAAAAGAAATTAAATGAAAATTAAAAAGATGAAGGAAAAGACTTCACTCTTTTCGTTGCCCTGAGGCGTGGCGACAAATGCGGGATGTTCGAAGATCCGGTATAATACGTGAGTGAGTGTGGATAGCACTTGTCTAATGTGGGTGTCAGTCATAGCACGAGAGGTGCTGGCTGATGCAGTGACTGATGTTGATGCAGAGGCAGGTGATGATGCAGGCGCATATGCAGACGCAAGCACTGATGCAGACACATACGATGATGCAGATGCAGGTGCATGTGCAGATGCAGATGCAGACGCAGATGCAGATGCAACCACTGATACAGATGCATGGGATGATGCAGATACAGACACAGATGCAGATGCAAGCACTGATGCAGATGTATGGGATGATGCAGATACAGACGCAGATGCAGATGCAAGCACTGATACAGACGCATGGGATGATGCAGATACAGACACAGTTGCAGATGCAAGCACTGATGCAGACGCATGTGATGAGGCAGATGCAGGCGCTGATACAGATGCAAGCACTGATGCAGATGCATGCGATGATGCAGATGCAAGCATTGACGCAGATGCAGGCGCTGATGCAAAAGCTGATGCAGCGACAGGCGCTGACATGTCTCTCAGAGAGGCCTGCCACGGTAGAACACGACTGTCCCCCATATAGTCTTGACTTTAGATTCAGAAAGCATGACTTTCCATCCCTTATCCATGCCCAGTTTTACAGCAATAAAATGGCTATAGTAAATGGTATTCTGGACCGAGGTCAGGGGTCTAGGCAATGACGTAAAACCAAATTCAAAAGATTTGAATTGAATCAAATTGCACTAGCTGACGTAGATACAATATTCACCCCGTACTGCTGCAGTAGGGGTGCAAACCAACCTTATGTAAAAGCTGGCGAAAATGCGGGTCAAAGAATTGAGAGCCTAATTTTACAATGTAAGAAGCAACAATTCTTCTTTACATATGTCTTATTGATAGCCCGCTACCTTTGAGTTGAAAAATATAATATAATATATAGTTTAATAAGATTTAAAAGTGAAATCGACGGCGTTCTGCGGCCACCATCTTGTCTTTTTGCATTCTCTCCCATTTCACCAACTCTGTGCCTATATGCATAATATGGGTAGCCATTTGATACTGGAGCCACATACTGGAGCCTCACTTCCATACTAACGCTATTTTCGCCCGTATTTATATAAGGCTGGTCTTCACACGTGTACTACAAGTACCGGGTGAATCTTTTATCTATAGCTGACGCTGCCCAGCGGTGAAAACAGGTGTTAACACACGTATCCGTTATGAGCTGGGTAAATAAATTCATAACCACAAAAAAAAACTCATATTGTGTAATACAGCTGTTTATTCCTTGGTTTGAATGAGTTATTGAAATTGGAGGACAGACATCGTTGGTATGCTATTGATTTTTTTTTTACAAAACACGGCAAGTAATTAAAAGCAAATTAATCAGCGTTTTGATATTTAATTCTACAGCAAGTTTTTTTTTTAAATGCACTAATAGCTTGTTTGTTTGTTGTTTTACGTCCTAGCAACATCTAAGGTCATATCAGGACGGGAACTAATAGCACATCCAGGGCAATCTGTATCTTTTTGTAATAACGGATATTAAAGAGATGAATCACTATTCGATAGCAGTAGGAAACGTTTAGCTTATATGCCCGTCCTGATATGACCTTAGATGTTGCTAGGACGTAAAACAACAAACATTACCTTATCTGCTTCCTGGCCGAGTTCAATATGGTCTTGGGTGGATATTAAAATTTCACAGTTCCATGTGACGTGTTTCGATGATAAATATTTGAGCTTGAAGTCACTTTAATTAGAAATAGGTATTCATAATTCAGGACACGTGGTGGAACTACATAGTATGGGAATTTATTATTCTGAATAAAGAGTACAGGTCAATCAAACATAACAAGTAGGGATCAAGTCTCTGCATGACCTGGGACTCAACCCTTGGAATTGAGGCCATTAAAGTAGGGTCGGGTGGGGCGGTGAGAAAAGGAGGTGGTGCTGGTCCGGCATCTGGGTGAGAAGTGCCGATGGGGCAGATGCAGGGACGGAAGTGACGTCAGAGAGGAGTCACCGGGTACAGGCGGCGGCTGCCGGCATGGCCGCTTGTGTCGCCACCTGGAGTTAAAGGAGTGGCCACCTATGAATAAAAGGGGGGTTGGGGGGGGTTGGGGGGGGGAGTTAGGGTTAAGTCGGGTATGGTATAGGGGAGGGGTGTCTCGGTCCCAAATGACCCATATTGCCAAAGCAATATGACCATATCTCCAAGGTTAGCTGTTACCATAGGCTTCAACAGTAACCGTTTTTATTGGATTTGATATATCCATTCCATTGGTTAAGAAAATCACCATGGTGCAAGTTGTATGTGTCGGGAAAAAAAATGGTGGTTGTTTAGCGTCCTAGCAGCATGTAAGGGCGGGTTGTCAAAGAAAGTCATGGTAAGTTCTTTTGCTTCTGACAATCTGATGCTTTCAGTGGAATATGAAGTTATACACTTGAGAAACATGTAACGCATTTGCTATGAACATGATAAGTTTAAATTATTCGGTTTATGGTGCAATGTCACTGCCTTGGTATTCAGAGTACTATGGATACGGGTCATTCCGGACTATGTCATAGCTAGGTATGCGCCATTTCGATATTGAACATTTAATATAAGTTAGAAAAAGAAATTGGCCAACAAATGGATTTGAATTCCAAGTTTGAAATAGGGTCACTTTCAATATATTGAGGGAATTTTTTTTTTAATTGGTTCTTACGGTGAAGTGGAATCTAAAAAAAATCAGACTATGCAGTTTTTATAAAGTAATAAACTGTTAAAGCTGCATAGTCTGATAAAAAAGTATAAACTGTTAAAGCTGCATAGTCTGATAAAAAAATAAAGAACTGTTAAAGCTGCAGTCTGATAAAAGAAAAGTAAGAAACTGTTAAAGCTGCATAGTGTGAAAACAAAAGTAATAAACTGTTAAAGTTGCACAGTCTGATTAAAAAAAAGTATAAACTGTTAAAGCTGCATAGTCTGATAACAAAAGTAAACTGTTAAAGCTGCATAGTCTGATAAAAAAAGTAATAAACTGTTAAAGCTGCATAGTCTGATAAAAGAAAAGTAATAAACTGTTAAAGATGCATAGTGTGATAAAAAAAAAGTAATAAACTGTTAAAGCTGCATAGTCTGATAAAAAAAAGTAATAAACTGTTAAAGCTGCATAGTCTGATAAAAAAAAGTAATAAACTGTTAAAGCTGCATAGTCTGATAAAAAAAAGTAATAAACTGTTAAAGCTGCATAGTCTGATAAAAAAGTAATAAACTGTTAAAGTTGCATAGTCTGATAACAAAAAGTATAAACTGTTAAAGCTGCATAGTCTGATAAAAAAAAGTAATAAACTGTTAAACCTGCATAGTGTGATAAAAAATATATAAACTGTTAAAGCTGCATAGTCTGATAAAAAAAAGTATAAGCTGTTAAAGCTGCATAGTCTGATAAAAAAAAGTAATAAACTGTTAAAGCTGCATAGTCTGATAAAAGAAAAGTAATAAACTGTTAAAGATGCATAGTGTGATAAAAAAAGTAATAAACTGTTAAAGCTGCATAGTCTGATAAAAAAGTAATAAACTGTTAAAGCTGCATAGTCTGATAAAAAAAAGTAATAAACTGTTAAAGCTGCATAGTGTGATAAAAAAAAGTAATAAACTTAACGCTGCATAGTCTGATAAAAAAAAGTATAAACTGTTAAACAAAATACGTAATTAGGTTTCAACCTATATAATCCATCTACAGGTGATGCATAGAAGGTTCTGTGTAGCATCAGTGTATGTTACTGTTAGAAGGACATTTGTCTGCAGTATGTAAATGTGCATGGGCGAAATAAATAGCCTTAAGAGATTTTAAATGTAGATATGATGGGCGTAATCGATTAATCAACTCGGGTCACCCGAGCCACTTTTTGGCGCATGCGCACATCCTACAGACTCGGGTCGAATAATCGAATACGCTTCTCAATGCTCGGGGTGGAAAAAAATGGGGGCTTAATCCAAAACCTTTTCTTTTTTTAATAACCGATGTAACTACAACAAAATAGGATTTAAATTGTTTTATGGTGGCATAGTTTAGTGATATTTCCATTTCATTAATCTATGTTATTACCCAAAAAAACATGTATGACTGGTACCGTTGGCTGTTATCCTGCAGGACGGTACCAGTGCAAATGTGAGTTCATCGCTCCTAGCTACCCCAGCCAAGAGGTGGGTTACTGGGGTCGTTTTGCACACGGCATGTGTATTTGTCGACTCCACTCGCGGTGTTCTATTTGAAGTTTTGACTACTCGGGTGACCCGAGTCGCCCGGGTCATGTAAAGCTAAGATTCCACATATGCAGTACGTGAATGTGAATGCGGCAAAAAATCTAAAAGCATGTAAATGAATAGTGGTGCTTCCATACGTCCGAATGCGAATTACGAATGCGGCAAATGGAATGCGGCAAATGGATCGACCCGTGGACCAATTGGTGCGAATGCGAATACTGCTGCGTTTGCCATAGCAAACAATAGTAACTTTGATCTTCCTTCACAAATTTGGAGGAAAAACCCCCAAAAATGTCATGGGTAACTGTTTTGGTGTGTTTGTTTGCCCATCCCCCAGAACAAAACGTAAACATCGGCTATTGGGGGTTGGCATATATCTCTTCCCCATATACCACATTTGCATGCCGCATACCGCGTATATGGAATCTTAGCTTTAATCGATTACAGCCGATGACGTCACTTCAAACCAGACCCAGTTAGGTTATAACGAGAAACTAACTTTAAATACTGGTGCACTTGTGGAACATTTAATTTTGTAGCTGAATAATTTTATCCATGGTAATTCTTGTAATGCATAGTTGGACAAGTCAAACTATGCATTATAAGAATTACCATGGGCATGTATAATAATGCCTTGAAACTGTAAGTAGTGTAGATGTAGATTATATATAATTAAAATATTATTTCGATCAATGGAATTATAAAGAAAAAGGGGGCGAAAGGCATCATGCATATTTTATTGACATACATACTTGTATCAAGCAAATTCTATTGTATCAAGCATATTCTCTTCACATACATACTTTTGTATCATGCATATTTTATTGACATATATACTGGTATAATGCATATTTTATTGACATATATACTGGTATAATGCATCTTTTGTTGACATACATACTTGTATCAAGCAGATTCTATTGACATACATACTTGTATCAAGCAGATTCTATTGACATACATACTTGTATCAAGCAGATTCTATTGACATACATACTTGTATCAAGCAGATTCTATTGACATACATACATACTTGTATCAAGCAGATTCTATTGACATACATACATACTTGTATCAAGCAGATTCTATTGACATACATACATACTTGTATCAAGCAGATTCTATTGACATACATACATACTTGTATCAAGCAGATTCTATTGACATACATACATACTTGTATCAAGCAGATTCTATTGACATACATACATACTTGTATCAAGCAGATTCTATTGACATACATACATACTTGTATCAAGCAGATTCTATTGACATACATACATACTTGTATCAAGCAGATTCTATTGACATACATACATACTTGTATCAAGCAGATTCTATTGACATACATACATACTTGTATCAAGCAGATTCTATTGACATACATACATACTTGTATCAAGCAGATTCTATTGACATACATACATACTTGTATCAAGCAGATTCTATTGACATACATACATACTTGTATCAAGCAGATTCTATTGACATACATACATACTTGTATCAAGCAGATTCTATTGACATACATACATACTTGTATCAAGCAGATTCTATTGACATACATACATACATACTTGTATCAAGCAGATTCTATTGACATACATACATACATACTTGTATCAAGCAGATTCTATTGACATACATACATACATACTTGTATCAAGCAGATTCTATTGACATACATACATACATACTTGTATCAAGCAGATTCTATTGACATACATACATACATACTTGTATCAAGCAGATTCTATTGACATACATACATACATACTTGTATCAAGCAGATTCTATTGACATACATACATACATACTTGTATCAAGCAGATTCTATTGACATACATACATACATACTTGTATCAAGCAGATTCTATTGACATACATACATACATACTTGTATCAAGCAGATTCTATTGACATACATACATACATACTTGTATCAAGCAGATTCTATTGACATACATACATACATACTTGTATCAAGCAGATTCTATTGACATACATACATACATACTTGTATCAAGCAGATTCTATTGACATACATACATACATACTTGTATCAAGCAGATTCTATTGACATACATACATACATACCTGTATCAAGCAGATTCTATTGACATACATACATACATACTTGTATCAAGCAGATTCTATTGACATACATACATACATACTTGTATCAAGCAGATTCTATTGACATACATACATACATACTTGTATCAAGCAGATTCTATTGACATACATACATACATACTTGTATCAAGCAGATTCTATTGACATACATACATACATACTTGTATCAAGCAGATTCTATTGACATACATACATACATACTTGTATCAAGCAGATTCTATTGACTGACATACATACATACTTGTATCAAGCAGATTCTATTGACTGACATACATACATACTTGTATCAAGCAGATTCTATTGACTGACATACATACATACTTGTATCAAGCAGATTCTATTGACTGACATACATACATACTTGTATCAAGCAGATTCTATTGACTGACATACATACATACTTGTATCAAGCAGATTCTATTGACTGACATACATACATACTTGTATCAAGCAGATTCTATTGACTGACATACATACATACTTGTATCAAGCAGATTCTATTGACATACATACATACATACTTGTATCAAGCAGATTCTATTGACATACATACATACATACTTGTATCAAGCAGATTCTATTGACATACATACATACTTGTATCAAGCAGATTCTATTGACATACATACATACTTGTATCAAGCAGATTCTATTGACATACATACATACTTGTATCAAGCAGATTCTATTGACATACATACATACTTGTATCAAGCAGATTCTATTGACATACATACATACTTGTATCAAGCAGATTCTATTGACATACATACATACTTGTATCAAGCAGATTCTATTGACATACATACATACTTGTATCAAGCAGATTCTATTGACATACATACATACTTGTATCAAGCAGATTCTATTGACATACATACATACTTGTATCAAGCAGATTCTATTGACATACATACATACTTGTATCAAACAGATTCTATTGACATACATACATCATCTATGTATCAAGCAGATTCTATTGACATACATACATACATACTTGTATCAAGCAGATTCTATTGACATACATACATACATACTTGTATCAAGCAGATTCTATTGACATACATACATACATACTTGTATCAAGCAGATTCTATTGACATACATACATACATACTTGTATCAAGCAGATTCTATTGACATACATACATACATACTTGTATCAAGCAGATTCTATTGACTGACATACATACATACTTGTATCAAGCAGATTCTATTGACATACATACATACATACTTGTATCAAGCAGATTCTATTGACATACATACATACATACTTGTATCAAGCAGATTCTATTGACATACATACATACATACTTGTATCAAGCAGATTCTATTGACATACATACATACATACTTGTATCAAGCAGATTCTATTGACATACATACATACATACTTGTATCAAGCAGATTCTATTGACATACATACATACATACTTGTATCAAGCAGATTCTATTGACATACATACTACATACTTGTATCAAGCAGATTCTATTGACATACATACATAATCTTGTATCAAGCAGATTCTATTGACTGACATACATACATACTTGTATCAAGCAGATTCTATTGACTGACATACATACATACTTGTATCAAGCAGATTCTATTGACTGACATACATACATACTTGTATCAAGCAGATTCTATTGACTGACATACATACATACTTGTATCAAGCAGATTCTATTGATGACATACATACATACTTGTATCAAGCAGATTCTATTGACTGACATACATACATACTTGTATCAAGCAGATTCTATTGACTACATACTACATACTTGTATCAAGCAGATTCTATTCACATACATACATACTTGTATCAAGCAGATTCTATTGACTGACATACATACATACTTGTATCAAGCAGATTCTATTGACTGACATACATACATACTTGTATCAAGCAGATTCTATTTGACATACATACATACTTGTATCAAGCAGATTCTATTGACATACATACATACTTGTATCAAGCAGATTCTATTGACATACATACATACTTGTATCAAGCAGATTCTATTGACATACATACATACTTGTATCAAGCAGATTCTATTGACATACATACATACTTGTATCAAGCAGATTCTATTCACATACATACATACTTGTATCAAGCAGATTCTATTCACATACATACATACTTGTATCAAGCATATTCTATTGACATACTACATACTTGTATCAAGCAGATTCTATTGACATACATACATACTTGTATCAAGCAGATTCTATTGACATACATACATACTTGTATCAAGCAAATTCTATTGACATACATACATACTTGTATCAAGCAAATTCTATTGACATACATACATACTTGTATCAAGCAAATTCTATTGACATACATACATACTGGTATCAAGCAAATTCTATTGACATACTGACATACTTGTATCAAGCAAATTCTATTGACATACATACATACTTGTATCAAGCAAATTCTATTGACATACTGACATACTTGTATCAAGCAAATTCTATTGACATACATACATACTTGTATCAAGCAGAATTCTATTGACATACATACATACTTGCATCAAGCAGATTCTATTGACATACATACATACTTGTATCAAGCAAATTCTATTGACATACATACATACTTGTATCAAGCAAATTCTATTGACATACTGACATACTTGTATCAAGCAAATTCTATTGACATACTGACATACTTGTATCAAGCAAATTCTATTGACATACTGACATACTTGTATCAAGCAAATTCTATTGACATACTGACATACTTGCATCAAGCAAATTCTATTGACACGCATACTTGTATCAAGCAAATTCTATTGACATACATACATACTTGTATCAAGCAAATTCTATTGACATACATACATACTTGTATCAAGCAAATTCTATTGACATACATACATACTTGTATCAAGCAAATTCTATTGACATACATACATACTTGTATCAAGCAAATTCTATTGACATACATACATACTTGTATCAAAGCAAATTCTATTGACATACTACATACTTGTATCAAGCCAAATTCTATTGACATACAACATACTTGTATCAAGCATAATTCTATTGACATACATACATACTTGTATCAAGCAAATTCTATTGACTACACTTGTATCGACATACACACTTGTATCAAGCAAATTCTATTGACATACACATACTTGTATCAAGCAAATTCTATTGACATACATACTTGTATCAAGCCAAATTCTATTGACATACAACATACTTGTATCAAGCAAATTCTATTTGACATACAACATCACTTGCATCAAGCAAATTCTATTGACATACACACATATGCTATCAAGCAAATTCTATTGACGTACACACTTGCATCAAGCAAATTCTATTGACGTACATACTTGCATCAAGCAAATTCTATTGACATACATACTTGCATCAAGCAAATTCTATTGACGTACATACTTGCATCAAGCAAATTCTATTGACGTACATA
Source organism: Branchipolynoe longqiensis (assembly GCA_030323885.1). Taxonomy (NCBI): domain Eukaryota; kingdom Metazoa; phylum Annelida; class Polychaeta; order Phyllodocida; family Polynoidae; genus Branchipolynoe; species Branchipolynoe longqiensis. The sequence goes on from CM059197.1 coordinate 29,622,768, forward strand.
CTTGCATCAAGCAAATTCTATTGACATACATACATACTTGTATCAAGCCAATTCTATTGACATACACACTTGCATCAAGCCTATTCTATTGACATACACACCTGCATCAAGCCTATTCTATTGACATACACACCTGCATCAAGCCTATTCTATTGACATACACACCTGCATCAAGCCTATTCTATTGACATACACACCTGCATCAAGCAAATTCTATTGACATACACACTTGCATCAAGCAAATTCTATTGACATACACACTTGCATCAAGCAAATTCTATTGACATACACACTTGCATCAAGCAAATTCTATTGACATACACACTTGCATCAAGCCAATTCTATTGACATACACACGTGCATCAAGCCAATTCTATTGACATACACACTTGCATCAAGCCAATTCTATTGACATACACACTTGCATCACACATTCTATTGACATACACACTTGCATCACACATTCTATTGACATACACACTTGCATCACACATTCTATTGACATACACACTTGCATCAAGCCTATTCTATTGACATACACACTTGTATCAAGCAAATTCTATTGACATACACACTTGTATCAAGCAAATTCTATTGACATACACACTTGTATCAAGCAAATTCTATTGACATACATACTTGTATCAAGCAAATTCTATTGACATACACACTTGTATCAAGCAAATTCTATTGACATACACACTTGTATCAAGCAAATTCTATTGACATACACACTTGTATCAAACATTCTATTGACATACACACTTGTATCAAACATTCTATTGACATACACACTTGTATCAAACATTCTATTGACATACACACTTGTATCAAACATTCTATTGACATACACACTTGTATCAAACATTCTATTGACATACACACTTGTATCAAACATTCTATTGACATACACACTTGTATCAAACATTCTATTGACATACACACTTGTATCAAGCCTATTCTATTGACATACACACTTGTATCAAGCCTATTCTATTGACATACACACTTGTATCAAGCCTATTCTATTGACATACACACTTGTATCAAGCCTATTCTATTGACATACACACTTGTATCAAGCCTATTCTATTGACATACACACTTGTATCAAGCCTATTCTATTGACATACACACTTGTATCAAGCCTATTCTATTGACATACACACTTGTATCAAGCCTATTCTATTGACATACACACTTGTATCAAGCCTATTCTATTGACATACATACTTGTATCAAACCTATTCTATTGACATACATACTTGTATCAAACCTATTCTATTGACATACATACATACTTGTATCAAACCTATTCTATTGACATACATACTTGTATCAAACATTCTATTGACATACATACTTGTATCATGCATATTCTATTGACATACATACTTGTATCATGCATATTTTATTGACATACATACTTGTATCAAGCATATTCTATTGACATACATACTTGTATCAAGCATATTCTATTGACATACATACTTGTGTGTCGTGCATATTCTATTGACATACATACTTGTATCAAACATATTTTATTGACCTACATACTTGTGTATCATGCATATTTTATTGACAGTGAAATAGAACAATACAAATTCTTATATAACTATAATATGTTTTATTTGGTTGCAGACTACAAGGCTGCCGTCTACACGACTGAGCTGGGTCGCGACTTCCTGCCCTTCCTGGCGTCCTCCATGAACGTGCTGCTCCACACCGGCTACGCCGTACTCACAGCCGGCGGTGCAATGCTGCTCACGCACGTCGTCGGGGTCGTCATCTTCCGCTTCCTCAAGACGCGCCAACAGTTTCCGGTCCACTGCGTCTACATCACTTCCTGTCCGCCTGTGTACCGGGGCCGGCGCGCACGCGCCAAAGACTATGAGAGTGACAGTGACGACAATGAGAGCGCCGGCTTCAAGGGTTACGCGGCCCGATCGCGCTGCCCGGGAGAGGCGGACTATTCGAAAACTGACACCCTGCTCAGCGCTGACTTTAAATATACAGAAACGAAAGTATAGTAGTATTCTAGGGGGGTTCCATAACGAATATATTATATACATAAATAAATTATACACGTGTCAAGTTGAATGGACGATTCCTAAGGTAATTATTACAAATATATAAATATGGTATGTAAGTGTTTATTGGCCTTGTGAGTGTAAATAATCCCTCCGCCCCCCCCCCCCTTTCCCCCCTTCCCCCACATGGATGACTGGTTTTTCATTCGCTACATATGGAAGTAGCGTGATCGATATAAATTGGCGATGGTACTGGTGTGAGTGAATATTGACGAATAAAAAATATATTAAATCAATAAATTGTGTCGATTCATTTAATTTGTATAAGATGAGGATATTGGTTCTGGAAATGTGACGACATCTATCGAGGAAATCCGCGACCATGAAAGGTATTGTGTGCATAATGTAGCAGGTAGGAGGATGGTTGTCTGCTGTGCCATCATGCCTCCCCATGCACCGACATCCCTGTATCATACCCTTCCCATAACGGTGCTGAATGTACTCAGAGTATTTCAAAGTGTCCGAATCAAACATGCTGGTTTCCGTTTTTATGTGTGTAAGATTTGTTACCATCATTAAATATATTGTAATAAAAACTGTCGTGTTGTGTTTTTATTTGAGCCGAGTGGTGTTGATGTAAAAAAAAAAATTTCAAAATAAAATTGTTATATTAAATAATAGAATATTCTATCCCTCTCCGTGCCACAGTCAGTGAACGCGGTGGCCGAATCTGTTGAGCGCAGGCTTCCCGTGTGAAAGGTTGGGAGTTCGATTCCCGGTCAAGTCAAATCAATGACTTATAAAACTGATACTCGTTGCTACCTAGCCTGGCGCTTGGCATTAGTAGGATCAGCTAAGGACTGGTTACCACAGTGGTCATGATAATGTGACTGTGGGATATTGGCTCATGGTGTTGGCAGCCTGGTCTCCCAGTCGGGCAGTACTATAAAGTCACCATGAGTGTGCACTGTCACAAATCGTACACTGATAAAAAGAAAGTATGGTGCACACCCGACAATTGGGGCATAATCGATAAATCAATTCGGGTCACCCGAGCCACTTTTTGGCGCATGCGCACATCCTACAGACTCGGGTCGAATAATCTAATACGCTTCTCCACGCTTGGAATGGGGGAAATGGTGGCTTAATCCAAAACTTTTTTTTTTTTTAATAACTGATATAACTACAGCAAAATATGATTTCAAGTATTTTATGATTGCATAGAATATATTTCCATTTCATCAATCTGTGCTATTACCAAAGAAACATGTAGGACTGGTACTGGTAGCTATTATCCTGTAGGATGGTACCATCACAAATGTGATGTCATCGTTCCTAGCAAACCCAAGACAAGAGGTGGGTTACTGGGGTCGGGTCATTTTGCACCACGGCACGTGTTTTTGTCAACTCCACTTGCGGTATTTGATTTGAAATTCTAGCAACTCGGGTGACCCGAATCGCTCAGGTCGTGTTAATCGATTACGCCCTTGGTGAAATTGCATAAAGAGATAGACAATTACACAATTATTGTAGGTTGCATAGTCTGATGGTTTTGAGCTTCTGTAATTTTTCTGAGATAAATATATTAAACTGATTGTTATTAATCCACCATATTTTAGTTTGAAGCAATTTTTATTTTAAATGGCTAACTTTTGATATATTTGAAGTGCTAAAAACGTGTAAAAATAATTTACGCCAGCACGCCAAAAGTCTTGACGCCATAGGTTTCAGCAGTAAACTAAATTGACTCAGTATTCCCTTCCATGTGGCAACAAATGCTGAATAAGTGCTGGAGTATCTAAGTTATATGTGTAGAATCAAATGTAGATAATTTGGTTTTGGTTTTGAAAATGTAATGCTTCATCGGACTATGCAGCTTTAACTATGCCGACTGTACGACTGAAGTGGCACTCGCCCAGAAAGAACAGGAACCAACGGCTAAGCTAGGCAATAGATCCCACCAGTTAAGCTAGTGACATCTACCGGCAGAATCTGGAATCACTCTATTCAGGTACTTCCCCCCACCCATCCCCGCCACGAGTGCCTGTCATTTCACATGCTATATCTCCCTAAAGAATGCATGGACAAATAATAAAATGCATGATTATATTCAGATAGTCATATCGCAATAGCCATCAAGCCCTTAACTTTTTAATATATATAAAAAAGACAACTAATAACTTAGTGAACGAGTCCTCACACATCGCCCATAGTAAAAAGTGGATCGGGCGCAGCTGGAACCACTTTAGTCAGGCTTCCCCCCTTAAAGTGCCTGTCACACGAAGGCGGACTGAGCAACGGACAGAACCGGACAAAGAATATTCTAGTCCGGTGTTATTCGGACTTGAAATGTATCGACGGGAACGGACGAGAAACGGACTAGGAACGGGTGGGGAACAGACGGGGAACGGACTGTAACAGATAATAACTGCATAGGTCAGTCCGGCGCAATCCGTTACAAGCTTTGTGCATGCTCAACACTTGTAACGGATCGGGCCGGATATCAACGGATAACAATAGATATCAATGGATATGCAACGGATATGCAACAGACTGGACTTTGCCGGATATCAACGGACTTTGTTCGGTTTCTTTCTGTCTCCCCAATTCGGTGATGTGTGACAGAGCCTTAACTGACGGTGTGTATTGATTGTTAGATCAGAAGAACAATTTAACTAATTGTTGTAACCCGACCTGTATGTTGATAATAAAGTTGTTACCCAAAGCTTTCGACTTCCATACTCAATCACCGTGTAATGTACACTATGGCTATGTTAAAATACAACGTACATTAAGGTAAGTCAAGGGAAGTGGTTTTGTTCCCGATTTGTGTTTTGTTCTGATTGCAGCTTAAAACGTGATACAGTATAACCCCGTTAAATCAAACTTGAAGTGACCCTAGAAATTTGTTTGTATTAACCGATCATTGGTTTAACCAAGCTTTGGCTTCGACTTTGACTTTGAGTAAGCGTGTATTGCACATGTAATATACAATGTATGAGGACACTGATTCTTGTTTTTTCTTATGTATATACAGTATAACCCCATTAAACCAAGCTCGGTTAAACCAAACGATCGGTTAATCCAAACTTTTTTCGGTGGCCCAGCAAAATATTACCTAAAATAGTTGGTGGGGTCTCAGATGACCTTATAACGACATGAAAGTTTGGTTTAACCACACCGCAGTGGCCTGGAGTCCGACAATTTTGTTTGGATTAACCGATAGCCTCGGATAGACGTGGGCTAGGGAGAGGTAAGCACATCCGGTTCAGCAATCTTTACATACTTATTCAGGATAAAAATGATCTTAAACTCAAATGGATACTTTAATGTTTTCGTCTTGGCACAAGCAAACATGATAGACGTGGCAGGGTGTGGAGGGCGGGCCCTAGCCCACGTCTATCTGAGGCTTGTACCTCGGGAAAACAACAGTTATCCATCATCTGTACCCAGGTAAGATTAGTATAACTATACTATTTTACCTCGGTACTAAGCCTCTGGCTAGCCTCAGGCTAGGGAGACTTTACGTAACTTCATTTTTATCCTTCATTCATTTCAAATCAAACCATGATTATCATATCACAATTCATTTCAATTCAGTATACATTAGTATTTAACAAAAAAGTATACTTGAAACTTTCTCACCCTGCTTGTTAGGTGATGAGTAAGCGAGTCACTAGGCCGCTTGACCTTTCCAGTCGTTTGTTGTAATGCTTTGCAAACGATCTAGCAGTCTTCCAGCCTGCGTGTGCAATGATTCTCTTGATGGAAATCCCTAGCAGTCATGCTTTCGAGACCATGGCTCCTCTTGTTGAAATGGGAAGCGTATCATCCCATATCCACTCCTGCTGCCTTCAGAACTGTAATGGTCAATCTTGCGAGTGTCTCTCGAAAAAACCTTGTGTGGTTTAATAAAACTTACCAAAAGCTGTCTTGAACTGCATATGTCTTTTTGATAAATAAACTGTTATGGCTGAAAGTACACACACTCGTCAATCCTCTGGGAAGCAATTAACATGCACCATGGACAATGGGTCAACAGTGCAAACAATTTCAACAATTGTGTCAAATCAACGTTGCTTCCTTTCTATCTATCTCCAGTCCCTATAGAGACAAGTAAGACTGCCCCCTATGGCCTGTAACTAGGAGCAAATATACTGCTAACTCCAATTCTAGCTGCTTAATTTCTAAACGAAAATTGCTAGGCCAGGACTTAAATACAACTGAACATCCCCAAAACAACTATATTCGGGCTTAAGTGGATTTCATTCATACACCGATCTTAGGAACCAGTGTATCACCTGGTATTTAACAACTGTTTGTCCAAAAAATTTGGGTAAACCAATAAATAACTCACACCTTGTTGCGTTAATCCCCCATTCTTTAAAGACCTGGTATATTAAAGTTGTTTCGTGATGCGCACAAGTCTACTTGTGGACGTCCCTATTTCTGACAAAATTGTTCAAAATGTTGTCATTTAACGCCCATTCCAAATGATGACAAAATTTGCGACTTTCCGGTCTGCCAAATGTTCTGGCTGCCTGGTATCACTGGGTATATGAGCTACTGTTAGCCATATGCCCATGTCTTGAGCCCAATTCCAAATTAGCTTTGCTAACCTATTACACAGTGTGGACTTTGTCCCTCCCATGTTATGCATATAGGCCATGGCTGTTGTATTATCTGTCAAATTTCTGACATGGTATTAAGGTAACCCTAAATAAACTGCTCTTAGATCTAAAAACATTAATGTGATGTGAAATCTCATTTACAAGCCATCTGCCTTCTGTTCCCTAATGGTTCTATGCCGTAACCTTCATATTGGGTTCACCCATTCGAATTCGGTTTGTTTAAGAATGAATATTCTCCAACCATCAATAAATATCTGCTAGGCCTTCTGGTAAAAAATCATTTTTCGTTCAAATTTACCTTTAGTTCGGACCAACTCTAAATTCTTTATCTATCTCTAGCGATTTAATATGATCTTTCCCATATAGTATTGCCGGTACTTAAGCTATCATAATTCTAATAAAAAAAAGCAACTTGTCTAATTCTTGGGCTAATTATTTGTAATAACTGATTAGCCAAGTGGATAAACTTATCTAACTGTTGGTCAGTTAAAGCTACCGTCATGTTTGTGCCTAATAAACCCCAAACATATAATTCTCTTGTTGGAATGAGAACTGACTTCTTATCATGGCTGTAAAATCCCAATTTGATGAACATCTCACAAAAACGTATTTACACCGTTATTAATACAGGTGTTTTTACACCTATTTAGTCGAAAGGAAGTGGTACAGCGAACCGACCAGTTCCAAACGAGGGGTAGGGACCAGTAACAGTAGCCTCCCACTTACGCCTCCTACAGAAAAGGTTGGGGAATTCCGAAGAAACCCAGGACTACATCCCAAAAAAATTAAAAAGGGGGGGGGGGGAATTCCGTAGAAACCCCAGGAATAAAACCTCATAATGTGATGGTTCCAACTCTCCGCACAACGCACGGTTAAGCAAAAAAGGAGGGGGAATTCCGTAGAAACCCCAGGAATAAATCCTGAAAAAAAGGGGGGGGGGGGGGGGGGGGAGATTCCATAGAAACCCAGGAATAAAACCACAGCGGCATGCATCTCCTTTGATGTCACGCCGAAAAATAAATACCAACACATGACAAACAACTTCGGTGCTCAACGAATCTAGTGACACACCGGAAAACAAAATCATAAAATATCATAAAAAAGGACACAATTAATCAAATACCTTGTGCTACTTATTCAAGTTGAATAAGAACGACTTCGATAAAGCGGAAATTCAGTAGAAAATGCCCCTGATTCGCTCCTAAAAATCATTACCAATGTTGACAATCAGCCAACATGGTGGTGCTTAACAACATGTCATGCACCGGTATTCCAACAAGTTAACCTGAATCCTCAGTTAAACTGTTCTCAATTATCAAAAACTCACACAGGGTATAGTACACATGTTAATAACAATTATGCTCATTATTTTCATAAACTAATGCAATTTATGGTGTATTTGTAGCAAATCTTGCTCCAAATGGCAGTGCTCGACCAACATGTCTAGCACCAACAAAAATACCCTGAATCCTCAGTTAATTTGCCATTTGCTCCATAAAAATAGTACAAGGTATTCTGCACATGTTTAAATACAATTGGGTAAAATAATTCCATAAAATTACTGCGAATTATGGTGTATTTGTAGCAAACCCTGCTCCAAAATGGCGAAAACATGAGGAAGCAGAGTACAGCACACATATGTGTAAATAAATAAATAAACCCCATAATCATAATGTGGGATTTTATCATATCCGGTCTGTCTATATTCTTAAATATCTGTTAAACACAATGTTGGTTTATCATTACTTGACCAAATTGCCGGTGTGGCGGTTTCAGCGCCCGGTCAGTTTCAGCGGCCTGTCGTGGCTTCTGCGCATGCGCGGATTTTCGCACGTTGCGGCGAGCACTGCTATTGTTTTGTTTACACTCGGCGATTCGACGCTGATCTAACTGCTACATTAATATCGCTTGGAATTTAAGGTTAATTTAATTAAATTTCATTATTTGAGTATGTAATTCTGTTAAATATGATCGCATTCAATAGATTTCGGCCTAATCGGTCCCTAACACTGCCGGGCACCAGCGATAGTTACAGCTGAGCTTGTAGCCGGCGAGGCCACGGGTGTTTTGCATATGTCTTAAAATCCGCGCATGCGCAGAAGCCACGACAGGCCGCTGAAACTGACCGGGCGCTGAAACCGCCACACCGGTGCTCGACACTGTTTCGCACCGAACTGTCAAGTACAGATAACAACGGTGCTCGACAAAAGTTGTGCACTGGGCCACGAAGCAAAAGTATCATGAAAACTCTGTCAAACCACCAACTTAACATTGTACAACGTTATTAAACTTCAGTAACCACAAAATTTAATTCATTTAACAAGCAAAAGCCATAAGGCCAACCACAATGACAGTGTCATCTCGGGAAAAAAACCAAGATGGCAGTGCTTCGTCAAAACGTTCCATACGGGAACCCGAATCGTATTAACACGAAGCCAGAGGGTTAGTACCGAGGTAAAATTGTAATAAAAACTGCCATGGTGCGTCTTCATTTGAGCTGAGTGGTGTTACGTCGTTCCAAATGGGTCCGTCAATTCTTACAATAAGGTCAGTTATGAGTACATCTTTGAACGATGCAATAAGTGGAGACGTTTTAAGGCATATATAATTTGTGGTAGTTCCAACCGCTCCACCGTCCTGGTATGACCAAGGATGTTGCTAGGAAGTTAAACCCCAATAAATAAATCCAACCACTTCCCCCCCCACCTACAGAAAAGCTTCTTGGTTGATTGTTTGTTTGTTGTTTTAAGTCCTAGCAACATCTAAGGTCATATCAGGACGGGTCTTGGTTGAGAGGTGGTCACTTATTCTCGTTGAGCCATGCGATAAGTGAACACTTGTAAAGGGTAGAATTTGTAGTTTTCAAATCACCCCCACCCCCACCCCAAAGAATATTCTGTCCACCAAAATCTACAAGGTAGACACATTTTGAACCCCCCCCCCCCCCCGCCCCCAGCACATACCACAGCATTTGATGAACCAGTTGTCGACCACTGGTTCGAACAGCAAATAGCCCAAACTGCAAACGGACCCACTGAGCCTTAACCATCGATTCACCCTGTGGCCATGTTGAAACCAGACCGAGGGCACTTACGCGTCTGCGAGGCTGTATTTAAATACTTTTTTTGTCGACCAAAGCCTCTCGAAATCACTCAAATTTGAGGGTATTCATTTTTTTAAAGTAAGATTCATCTTTGCATATGCGTTTTCTATCTAGTGGCAAATTTTCACAAAGATTGGGTGACCCTTGCATGGTGATTTTTCCCATTCTTTAACTACAATGTGACTGTCAACTTCAAGTCTGCATAGTTATGGTGGTATCATGTAATGCAGCACCGTCAGCGTAGTTATCTCTAACACAGTTAAACAACTATTCTTAGTAATTACAAATTAATAAAAGCTTTAAAAGGGTTAAAATAAAAAGATTTAATATATCTATATTAAGAAAGTCATGCAATTTTGAATTGAAAAGATTGGCAGCCAAGGTGTGTGATTTTGTTGACATTGCCTACTGAAATGCATCTGATCATCACTCAATCTTCATGAAAATTGACCAATAAATACAAAAAAGGTAAGCAAAAATAATTAGGATAGTTTCAAAAGTTAATATCTTCAGATTTTACTCCTTTAATTTATGTAGTAGTTCATACACATCGGCACAGAGTAGTATCTTATGGCCATTTCCAATACCGACGCTTACTCAGCCTCGTTCTGATGCCTAATTAGGTCGCGTGTGAATATGGTGAATGATGCCGGTATTATTTGTTTTGCCATTATTCTTGAAACAAATCGACAACATGTCCAAATATTGGTTACGTGAATCCCATTTATTTATTTGTTGTTGTCTTTACAAAACCAGCACCACTTCCCCACAGGAAAGTTCCAAATGTTAATAATCTAGTTGCAATATTCAGCATAGATATTATAAAATTATGTTTAGATATAATATATAAATATAAAAAAATATATATATTATGTATAAACATGTGTAAGTATTGATAGATAATTACCGCATACAGAGGAGACATTTTTTTTTATACAGGTATTTCTAAAATTACATTTTCACATTATCTGACTGCTAGTCCAGACGACAATTTCCTGCATATTCATTGAATTAGATCAATTACTGTTAATAGTTAATTCAGTCAGTACTTAGTAGCATACAGTTTTCACGTCCAGTACATAATGAGTGCCATCGAATGCAGACAAATGTCCATTTGGGAAACCAAAAACAAAAACCTTGTTTTATTCAACACCACGCTCCTCTATTCTCAACTGTCATTGCCTATTGGACGTCAAACATATGGTCATTCTGACATTTCTTTGGAGGAAACCTGCTGCTGCTGCCGCCATATAAGCTGCGTTTACACGGCCAAAAGTAAAACGATTCAAGACAAAGCGTTCTACCTGAAACGTTCTCGTGGCGCGTTTACACGGCAGCCTTCAGCGCACCAATGCGACTGAAAACTCCCCAAAACAACAACAACTGTGTCGTATTTTCGTGGCTTCTGCGCATGCGCGGATTTTCGCACGGTGCGGCATCACTGCTATTTGTTTTGTTTACACTCGGCGATTCAACGCTGATCGAGCTGCTACGTTAATATCGGTTGGAATTTAAGGTTAATTTAATTAAATTTCATTATTTGAGTATGAAATTCTGTTAAATATGATCGCATTCACTAGATTTCGGCCTAATCAGGCCCTAACACTGCTGGGCACCAGCGATTAGTTACTGCTGAGACTGTAGCCGGCGAGCACCACTATTGTACACTATAGCTGCCTAGGAACCAGCTGAAACGTTTCCTGTAGACCACCTGATTAGGTGGTATACGCGGGACGTTCCAGCCGAAACGGTTCAGCCCTAAAACGCCGCAGTGCCGCGTTTACACGGACACATTTAAAACGAACTAGGCAACTGGTTCCAGCTGGGGCGTTTCAACTCGCCCGTGTAAACGCAGCTATAGACTACTCTTTCCGATAAGCAGCAAGGAAAAATCACTTATGGAAAAAGAAATAATGACTTTCTCCCAGATCTAAGGTTTAGGTTTCCTTGTTGGCTTCAGCTGGACTGGTCACTGCAGGGTTGTGTAGATCATATTCACAGGCACTCAACATAACCCTTGTCGGCTGTAAAGTAAAACATAATGGCGCTTGTTAGGACAATTATCCAGCACAGACACTTCCCACCACCAATTCGCCCCCTAGTGGCAGTGGCAGGAATTAATTAGTTCGCTGTACAAAATGATACATGGATCAAATCTGAAGGATTTTCAGGAACCAACCATCTTGGCATGTCAAGATAGTTGGTTGTTGGAGTTTTACGTCCTGGCAACATCTAATGGCATCAAGACGGCCACCGACTTGTGACCGTGCGCACTCATGGCGACTTTATAGTGCTGCCCCACTAGGAGACAATGTCAAGAACTAATGTATTGCGAAGGTTCCACTAGTGAGGTATTTAGACCTGATTTGTACGTGGTATTTGAAACTTTGTAAGGCAATCGCAAGCTAACACATCACGTTAGATTTTTTTTCCAATATATGGGTGTCCCTCCCGTCTATTGAAATCACAATTAGTCTGAAATAATTTAATGAATGAAATCGGGATAAAGTAAATAGTTTTCAATCCCTTTTCAGGTAGCAAGCAATTAAGCCTATTCACACCAACCTTTGCATGGTGTCAATTAGATAAAAGATTCACCCGGTACTTGTAGTACACGGGTGAAGATCAGCCTTATATAAATACGGGCGAAAATAGCGTCAGTATGGAACATCACCTAGAAACTGTGGCTCCAGTATCAAATGGCTACCCATGAAGGCACAGAGTTGGTGAAATTGGAGAGAATACAAAAAGACAAGATGGCGGCCGCAGAATGCCGTCGATTTCACTTTTAAATCTTATTAAACTAGATATTATATTATATTTTTCAACTCAAAGGTAGCGTGCTCTGAATAATACATATTTAAAGAATAAATGTTGCTTCTTAGATTGTGAAATTAGGCTCTCAATTCTTTGACCCGAATTTTCGCCACCTTTTACATAGGGTTGGTTTGCACCCCTACTGCAGCAGTATGGGGTGAATCTTGTATCTAGGTGTCAGTTCGCTAACCAACAGTTTTATATTTATTTAGTGTCTATATGTATGACATATATGTGATGTATAACGTAGTATGCGAGTATAAAGATTCGTAGGGTATTATTACTTATTATTATTATTGTTATCCTCCATAAGGTACAACACTGTACCGGTGGCGCCATCTCGGCCATCTCGCCCACCTTGCCTCCCCCGGATGTTGACCAGTGTCAGTCACACCGAAATTTTTTTAATAAATGTGTACATATTTTATACATCATGAATAAAATCGGAATTATTTCAATTAGTCTACTGAATATATAATAGATATATTAATACGAAATTACATAATGATATACGAATGTACGTCATAGATATGTGTGAATCTACTTATATGCGAATCTACGTATCATAGATATGCGAATCTCCATTTTATAGAGATCTAAATATAATTCTAGGTGTACAACTCGCAAATTAATCTTATTCATATACGAATCTACATAATATACGTCATATATAAATAAATATCTACTACAGGAGATATAAATCTAGGTATCTATTCATTATACATAACAAATCTATGTTTGTTGTTTTATGTCCTAGCAACATCTAAGGTCATATCAGGATGGGTACCGACTTGTGACAGTGCGCACTCATGGCAATTTTATAGTGCTGCCCCACTGGAAGACCAGACCGCTGGCACCATGACCTGATATCCCACTCAGTCACATTATCCTGACACTGAGCCAACCAGTCCTTGCCCTATCCTAATAATGCCGAGCGCCAGGCTAGGAAGCGACAAGTATCAATTTTTAAGTCATTGGTTTGACTCGACCTGGGTTCGATCCCACGACCTACCAACACGGGAGACGGAAGCTCTAACTAATTCGGCCATCCCGTCTGGTCTAACAAATCTATAATATACATAATACATAAAGATGTATGAGAATTAACTGCCTAAAACTGCCTCTGCAGTGGATATGGCTTACAGTGTAGTTTATTGGCACCGGTGCAGTACTTCTTGAATTGGCCGTTGTTCTTGATCTTCATGTAGCCGCGGTTCCACTGTACAGGTAAGTCGTTATCCTTCCGCGTCATAATCGAGTTCCCGTCCAGCATGCATGTATAGGGCGTAGCAATCTGCCAACAAAACAGGTCAGGTCAGGTCCATTGCGTTACGGTTGGGTTTGATTGATTGGTGGTTTCTTTACGCCGTGTCGGCAGCATAAGGCATATTCACGGTGATGGTTACGCTTGGGCGCTTACATCAGTAATATCATGTCAGGGGATTAGCTTCCTCCGAGCTAGTGGAGACGAAGCCCCGCGCAGGAGCCGGAGAGGTGCATGCTGGTACCCACCCCCAACCCCGGAGAGGGGGGGGGGGGTGCAACCCACTCCAGATCTTATTGCATGCGATAACGTGCTTATCTCTATCAATATATATATATATATAGAGACATAGGCATATGCATAGCCCTATAGGCATATGCATAGCCCTATAGGCATATGCACAGTTTTTATACAGTATGTATGTGCGTACATGTGTACATCGTACACGTTATGAGAACATGGGTAATAGAATACGCAGGAATGACGTCTCATTTCCCTTCAAGACAAAGCATCAATTGTTCTATTAATAGACTGAATCTTGGCTGCCGTCTCAACCCGTACGCTTCCTAGCATTATAAGTTAACGTTAACGGACTAGCCCGCCTTTCAGCTCACTTCGACCTCGGCTGCAGTTCCTTCAACACCTACACGACGAGATCCATTGTTTACGATCCCACCCACCCAAGCTTGTAAGAATATCTAGTGGGTCAAGTTCTGTAAGCCTCGTAATTATCTCAAAACATTATCTCTATAACTCTGACATGTAATAAATAAAGCTGGTAATGAATGGCAATATATACTACGTCGTTCTTGTATGTTTCAATTAAAGATTGTATTAATACATTAAAAATATTCTCAGGTGCAAATGACAATGAAACTCACCCATTAGAAACGAGTCTGGCTGGTGGCGGCGCCACCAATCATGTACGTGGGACCAAGGATGCAACTTACAGAATGGTTGGTTGGAGTTTATCGTCCTCGCAACATCTAAGGTCATATCAGAACGGGAGTTACAGAATACCATCTACAATAATAGACATCAATACAGTTCCCTTCCTCGCCTTTATACTCGCATAATACATATACCTCACATAAATACTATTTTGAGTACAGGAAATCAATCACTTACCCGCGTGAGGATGTTGGCATCCACCTTAGCCCGCACCGTCGTGTCCGTGGTGAAGAGCGCGACCCAATTCTACAAGACACGCAGTGCAGAGTAATTACGCATGCGCAGTAAGAATGCGCGCAGGTCACTGGACCATTAAAGTTGCAAAGTCCGATGAAGCATCAACTTTTCAAAACCAGAATAATAATCTAGATTGCATTCTACATTATACATATTAATACATACAAGGAAGCGTATTCTTCAGTGTTATGTGTGGTCTACTCTAATGTATGGGGGCTGAGACATGGACAATCTCTAAGAAAATGTACAAATGTTTAGCAGCGTTTGAGATGTGGACATATCAAAGCATGATGAAAATATCATGGACAAAGAAGATCGCCAACAAAGAAGTTCTCAGAAAAATTCAAAATAAGAAACGCTTGTTTGCCACTATACAGACAAAGAAACTTACTTATTTTGGCCACATCATTTGTCAGAGTTCAATATACCGTACATTGTTGGAAGGGAAGGTGAATGGCAGCAGAGGGAGAGGTGGACCAAGAACATCATGGTTTACAAATATTACAGTGGACAGGCTTGAATTATTCACAGTCTATCAGAACAGCACACCATCGGGACAAGTGGAGAACCATTGCATCCAACCCTCGACTAGAGGACTGAACTATTGATTGATTGATTCTACATTCTAACTTAAATACTAATAGACTGTATATACTTGTACATGCGGGTGTAGGCGCCTGCGGGCACCTCCCGTCCCCCCCCCCCCCCCCCCCCCCGCCCAATCCCCTCGGTTTAATTAAATTGGCCATGTGTCTGCGAACGCACTTACAGTTCACCTCATGGTTTCACTGTATGTGCGCTAGGCGGCGCCACCAGTGCCTAGCCCGACCCGATTCACCATTAGTGCGCCTGCTGCCCACCAGCCCGCGCCACTGTCGCCTACACAAGGCGTGGCGCTCGACTGACCAGATCGAAAGACGAACGCGCCGCGCCGCCCATGGCCATGTTGCCAACGACACTGGATCCCGCTTTGCTCTCCGGTCGAGGTACAGGACTGTGGGCCCCAAGAACGTATTGCCACCTGCGGGGGCCACCGCCGCACCATGCCACCACGCCACCACCACACTGATGCCGCGGAGAGCCTCCACACCCCATTACCACTCCTAAAGCTGCAAGAACAAATGACCCCCCCCCCCCCCCCGCAAAGAAAAAAAACACACAAAAAAAACGGACCGTTTTAACATCGCTGTTTATCAATGCTGCAGCCCTGCAGCCAGCGACTGCTAGGTCACGAACCCCCTAATAACTAACTAACTGACCAGATCCTCTCCTGATACGCCTGCCGGCCTGCCTCTCTCTCTCCATAGACTACTCCTCCCATATAGGTAAAACGGTTCTTGGGAGGGCAAAACGGAAATTGGGCTGCGTTGTGCGATGTGCGTCGTGGGACTCCGCTTTTGCCAAAGCAACTTCTGATGATTTTTTTTTTTCTCATTTATTGAGTCACGTTGCAATTCGTGCTGCGCTCCAGACTGGTTTTAGAGGCTTATTGGGGAAGTGTCAATTAACAGACTCGGATTCTGTATTATTGAGGGATAATTAAAAATGTTACAGTTGGGGAATGATGATAACTATCAGAAGTTCTAAAACCATTCAGTTCAAGGGGCGCGAATTGCTAATCCGAATTACTAATGTTACCGACGTTAATTTGTGTGCGGTTTACTGGGTACGGAGACACTTCCGAGACACTTCCGAGGCACTTCCGAGGCACTTCCGAGGCACTTACGAGGCACAGATCCAGCTTTTCAGGCACCGCCCCCAAAGGGGGCGGGGGGGGGATACCTAGCAACATCTGATCAAAAAGAATCTCCGGTGGACTGGATGTCATCAGACAGGCTACCAAAGCAGGGACCGTATGCAGGAGTCAGTGTTAGCGAGGCAAAACGGTGTTTGTCGGGAATTCCGGGTTAGCGGCGAAAAAATGGTATGCACGAGTCAGTGTTAGGCCTAACACCAAAGGCTTAACCGGTGTTACCTTAACCCTAAAAAATATCAGGTTTATCGAGTTTATTAGGCCCAAATCTATTCAATGCGATCATATTTAACAGAATTAAATACGTAATAAGTGAAATTTGGGGTTAATTAACCCTAAATTCGAAGCATTATTAAGGCTACCGCCGTATTGGCGGCGATATTAATATTTATATGTTCGAATCGACGAACGTAAAGTAAACAAACCGCCGCCGCCAGTATGGAAAGCGACGTCGATGCGGCGGCTGCGGCGATTTGTTTACTTTACGTTCGTCGATTCGAACATATAAATATTAATATCGCCGCTTTTACGGCGGCAGCGTTAATATTGCTTCGAATTTCGGGTTAATTTCCTCAAATTTCACTTATTACGTATTTAATTCTGTTAAATATGATCGCATTTAATATATTTAAGCCTAATATATCGCTAAAGACGCAGAGGGATTTCCCAAATCTATAAATAAATTCACGTTTACCTATAATGAAAGTGTTACGCGCTCCTGCATACGACTTGACACATTTCCCGACTTCGGTGATAGCTAAACGGTAACAGGCTCTAACACCAAAACCCGCTAACACTGACTCCTGCATACGGCAGATCCTCTATTCTCAACTGCCTTCTGGTTACAGAAAGAGAGGGCGCCCTCGTCTCCGGTTCAAGGTTCAATGTAATGGCCCACGGCCCTCCGACTCTCACTCTCGCAGTCACACACGGAAGAACACCAAGATTCAATCAGTGTACGCTTCATCCTTGGTTTATTGAACCATCTGCTCTCCGCGGCGTCAGTAGTTGTCCTGCCGTCGTCCCCTCCATAATTAAGAATTACGAAGAGAACCTACCTTCGGAGTCCATGGCTCATGGCACCAATGTAATGGCCCACGGCCCTCCGACTCACTCTTGCAGTCACACACAGAAGAACATCAAGATTCAATCAGTGTACGCTTCACCCTTGGTTTATTGAACCATCTGCTCTTCGCGGTGTCAGTAGTTGTCTGACCTGCCCCCTGACTCGCCAGATCCCACATCGACTCAAGAGGTGTGTGTGTGTGGGGTGGGGGGGGGGGGGGGGTGGGGGGGGGGGGGGGCAGTCACACGCAGTAGAGGTCAGCCCAGTTAGGGTCTGACCAGTGGCTACCCGTGCCGCCACCTAGCGCAGTGTAGTGGTACTGCGCTAGTGTACGGCGTAGTCTCCGCTGCTACCGCGTGATGGTAGAGCTCATATTCAGACTACTACAATACCATCAAGAGAAACCTGAAGCTGAGAGACATTAAGACCGACTCATGGACGCAACTCTCACAGCAGAGAGCTAAATGGAGAGTGGCAGTCAAGTAATGAAAGCAGTCTTTGTCGCATCGTGACCAACAGCATGATGATGATGATGATGATGATGATGATGACCTCTTGCCATTCTTTGGGCCGAGGGGGATGCACCTTAGTTATGCAAGGTGCGTCCCTCGAGGAGATTAAGACTAGAGGGGACTGGTCGTCCGACGCTGTATTTGCGTATATTTCCTCTCCTTTATCGGAGAGGATACTCGCCGATATGCGTGTCGGGGCTGGAGGCGCATTGCGCCATTGGCGGTTTTGTGCAGGCAAGATGCAGTGTTCTGTAATATTTCTAAGATAATCTCCCACAGCTATTCGTCCTCGTCTGTTTAGCAGGGTCTACATGCTTATTAAACATTTGTTGCCACATAGAAGGTAATATTGATGGAATTTAATATAATCTGTTACTAGTGTTAGTGCAGAAGCCTATTGTGTACGAATTTTAGCGTGCTTGCCAAAAATTAATTTCACATGTTTGCACTTCAAATATCTCAAAAGTTTACCTTTTAAAATAAAAAGTTATTTCAAACTAAAGTAAAGTTGTTTGTTTGTTGTTTTACGTCCTATCAACATCTAAGGTCATATCAAGATGGGTACCGACTTGTGACAGTGCACACTCATGGCAACTTTATAGTGCACACTCATTGCAACTTTATAGTGCTGCCCCACTTGGAAACCAGGCCACCAGCACCATGACCGTATATCCCACTCAGTCACATTATCCTGACACTGAGCAAACTAGTCCTTGACATATCCTAATAATGCAGAGCACCAGGCTAGGAAATGACAAGTATCAATTTTTAAGTCATTGGTTTGACTCGAGCAGGATTCGAACCCATGAACTCATGGGTTCGGATCTCCCAATCTCCCAAAACAGGAGACGGACGATCAACTCATTTGGCCACGCCGTCTGGTCAAACTAAAGTAAGGTAGATAACAATCAATTTAATATATTTATCTCAGAAAAATGTCAGAAACTCAAAGCCATCGAGCTATGTAACTTTAATTGGCCGAAGGGGTACACCCCCCCATCCCCCCCATTGACTTTCATGCTAAAGGATAGCCATTGCTATAAGATATTACGCAGATATTTACAGTGCAGTTGGCCATTACCGGCTTTATACATGTCTATGCCAATGTCTCCAATTGCCTCTACTCACTTGTGGTGTGCTATACTACCATGTGTCAATTAACACCCACCCACCCCCCACCCCCCACTTGCCAAATATTTTGTAAACGCCCACCCATTAAATGCCCATGTATGGGTAAACCCCGCCACCCTCCACTTCAGTGATTTGCCAATTTAAACACCGTTAAACGCCTAGGGTGTTAACCCGTGAGAATATGGTATGTCCCAGCGCCTGACACTCACAGCAACATGGGTACCGGCGAGTTTGTGTCAAAGTCGGCCCATGCGAGAGAACGGGTCTCGCCCGACCTTGACGCGGGCCCGAATTTTGACTACAGATTTAAAAGTTGCCTCGTCCCGGATGGTTTTTGAGTTTCTGCCATTATTCACAGGGCTGCGGAAGTAACTAATGAATGGATTATTTGAGGTATATAAAATATATAGTCGCACAGAATGACTGAAACTGCCCGGGTCGATAGAACCAGGAAGATGGGTTTGTTGTTTTACATCCTAGCAACATCTAAGGACATCAGGCAGATGGCCCTGATGGGTTAGGATATAGTTGCTTAGTATTACCTGAAACTGCCTAGTTCGATAGACCTCTCTCGACAGTGCCAACATGGCTTTGTTTGTTGTTTTACGTCTTAGCAACATCGAAGGTCATCAGGACACTAGGCAGAAGGGTTAGTCAGGGGCGGGCCCGGCAGGCTGGTGAGTGGGAGCTGAACTTACCGAGGAGCTCTCGAGCATCGCGATTGCTTGGTCGGTCGTAGTTGCGTAGTTGATCTGTGCTTTCGGAAGCATGGCTCCACTTGTACGGGCGAGGCACTTCTCGTCAGACGCCCAGCCGTCGAGGAACACTAACCGAGAAACCA
Organism: Branchipolynoe longqiensis; assembly: GCA_030323885.1. NCBI lineage: Eukaryota > Metazoa > Annelida > Polychaeta > Phyllodocida > Polynoidae > Branchipolynoe > Branchipolynoe longqiensis. The sequence goes on from CM059197.1 coordinate 29,643,104, forward strand.
TTGGGGTCAGAGTCGGCGAGATGCAGAGAATGACTGACTATCCGCATATCGTTTGTTTATTTGTTTGTGTGTTTGTTTTACATCCTAGCAACATCTAAGGTCATCAGGACGGGTACCGACTTGTGACAGTGTGCACTCGTGGCGACTTTATAGTGCTGCCCCACTGGAAGACCAGGCTGCCAGCACCATGATCTGATATCCCACTCAGTCACATTACCCTGACACTGAGCCAACCACTCCTTGCTCTACACTAATAATGACGAGTACCTGGCTAGGAAGTGACAAGTATCAATTTTTAAGTTATTGGTTCGACTCGACCAGGTTTCGAACCCATGACCCCATGATCTACCAATACGCTCTAACTCATTCGGCCATCCCGTCTGGTCATCCGCATATCGAGTTAGTTTGGTATGTGAGGATCGGTGTCAGGACACCGACCAGAAACATTAGGAGGCATTCTTAAATTATATACACATAAATTACATAGTACATAAAATTATACATAAGATTAAAAAATATTAATATGGATCAATCCTTAGCTCCTCCATAATCATAATACATCCATGTAAGGGTATACATCTGAGCGAGTGGCATAGGAAAGCCCTAAATATGCAGAAGCATATTCAGCGCTGAAAGGAGAGGGACAACCAGCCACATTTGAACTTGTCTGAGCCTGTTTGAACTTGTCTGAGCCTGTTTGAACTTGTCTGAGCCTGTTTGAACTTGTCTGAGCCTGTTTGAACTTGTCTGAGCCTGTTTGAACTTGCTGGAAATGGATTTTCCTCTTGTTTTCATGAGAACTCAGTGTCAGCCAATCAGAGCTCTTCTTTTTTATTGCAAATAGCCACCTCCATGGGGGCCGCCATTTGCAATCGAAAAGAACAGCTCTGATTGGCCGAGAACAGCTCTCAGTGTCAGCCAATCAGAGCTGTTTTGTTTTATTGCAAATGGCGGCCCCCATAAGGGGCGGCCATTTGCAATAAAAAAGAACAGCTCTGATTGGCTCAAATTATGGAAAGGTCCCATTCAATACGTCCATTATTTTTTTAGTAGTTTCTTGTTCAGACATAGTTACACATATATGTATCTTTTGCACAGATTAAAGTGCTTGAAGTATATTTTTAATTTATCTACATCGACTTCTGTTTAAATCACACAATATCAGAACTTAAAGAATGGGAAACTATTCCTGCAAGGGTATGCTCAATATGGGACAGTGGTCACCCGTTTTTCCTCCTTTCCTCGCTGTGGACCCTTCCCGAATATGAGAGGCGGATTGAAGCATGCCGGTACACCTCCCCCCACCCCCCGGAGGCAGGTGGCGGGGGGCGGGGGGGGGGGGAGCAGCAGGACACTACAGTGATTATTACACGCGATAACAGTCTTCATCATTATCCATATATAATCTCGATCAATCCGTAGCTGCTCACCTATCTTGGACCGCTGGATGTTGTCCTTGTTGGTGTCGAAGGACTTGGAGCTGAGGACGTAGAAGTAGGTCACTGGCGCCTTCAGGTAGGGTTGTGAGAACTGGTAGACGTGGGTGCGGGCCACCGTCTGGTACCAGCCGGTGCACCCGTCGTACCAGCCGCCAAGCAGGCCTGGGGGACAAGCAAACACGCCGGGTCCAGTTTAATGCTGCACAGTCCCCATGAAGCATCAACTTTTCAAAGCCAAAACAATTATCTGGATTTGATTCTACATATTGTAGTGGTCTGCACTGACCTCTCAGGCAAGTAACCACATAGACAGGTAGGCATGGGTAGTGTGGTGATATCAGGGAGCCTAGGTGGTGTAATGGTTAGCACACTGGCCCAGAATGAAAAGAAATGTGGGTTCGAGTCCTGCTCTAGGCGCAATATTTCCCACTTTCATCACCCCCACAACACTGCTTGCCGTCACCATGATCCTGTAAAGCTACGCGCTGTAAGGTTGTTGAACCTACCCTGTGTATGCATGTAATTGCCTGTATGTATGTAATTGTAGGACATAAAAGACCTACAATTCTAGGGGAATGAGTGTAGTCTGCACTGACCTCTCAGGCAAGTAACCACAGAGACAGGTAGACATGGGTAGTGTGGTGATATTGGGGAGCCTAGGTGGTGTGATGGTTAGCACACTGGCCCAGAATGCAAAGAGATGTGGGTTCGAGTCCCGCTCTAGGCGCAATATTTCCTATTTTCATCACCCCCACAGCAATATCTAACTTAGAAATTGATGCACTTATTAAGCAGTTGAAGAGTTCAGGCGTAAAACCCCATAAACGCCAATCCAAAAATGCAATTAAAATAAAAGATGTTGACCTGAAAATAATTTTAATTCTGACTAATTCCGCTTTTGTTTTGATGGCATGATTATGGAGCAATGAGCAAAAAAAGTAGGAATGTGAAAACATAATTTTTTTAGGTTTGATTCCAATGTTTATCCAAATTTTTGAATTGTCGTTTACGGGGCTTTGCGCATGAATTCTTCATTCGTTGCCACATAGAAGGGAATACCGAGGCAATTTAATCGAATATATTACTGCAGAAGCCTATGTTGTCAAGAGTTTTGGCGTGCTTGCCAAAACTAATTTCACATGTTTGCATTGATTTGTTTGTTTGTTCTTGTTTCATGTCCTAGCAACATCTAAGGTCATATCAGGACAGGGTACCAACTTGTGACAGTACGCACTCATGGTGATTTTATAGTGCTGCCCCACTGGGAAATCAGGCTGCCGGTACCATGAACCGATATCCCACTCAATCACATTATCCTGACACCGAGCTAACCAGCCCTTTGCCCTATCCTAATAATACCGAGCACCAGTCTAGGAAGCGACAAGTATCAATTTTCAAGTCATTGGTTTGACTCGACCGGGAACCGAACTCGCAAACTCCTGATCTTCCGCATGCGAGGCCTGTGCTCTCCCGATTCGGCCATGGCGCCCGGTGTGTTTGCATGGGAAATATCTTTAAAATTAGCCATTTAAAATGAAGGTTACTTCAAACTAAAATATTGTGGATTATAATCAATTTGATATTCATGTCAGGAAATTGACAAACTCAAAAGCATCAAGACTATGCAGCTTTAAACCATCTCCACTATTCAAGCAGCAGCCTTATTACTTAAAGCTGCACAGTTCAATCAAAGCAGCAAATTTGTTTTTTAAACAAAAAACATTGGTATAAAGCCGAAGTGGCCAGTCACTGCCTAGCTGGACAGCATGTAACCCTTGTAAAGGTGGCCGCTAGCAAACCGATGAACAGTCCACCCTGGAGACTGTTCCCGCTAGCGTGTTGCCACCTGTTGATACTTCTTAGCAAACAGGGGTCAGCCTCGTCACTGCTAGTATGTGTGCTCATGATTGTTAGTTGTTTTACATCCTAGCAACATCTAAGGTCATATCAGGATGGGTACTGACTTTTGACAGTGCGCACTCTTTGCCCCACTGGGAGACCAGGCTATCAGCACCATGAACTGATATCCCGCTCAGTCACATTATCCTGACACTGAGCTAACCAGTCCTTGCCCTATCCTAATAATGCCTAGCACCTGGCTAGGAAGCAACAAGTATCAATTTTTAAGTCATTGGTTTGACTCGACCAGTCGAACCCATGGGTTTGGATCCCCCGATCTCCAAAAACAGTAGGCAGATGCTCAACTCATTCGGCCATCCCGTCTGGTCCCACCATATGTGGTAGCGGGGCTCATTATGAAGTGCAACAGTATTACCGCAATACAAAAGAGCAGATATTTCACAAACCTTCAGGTTTGCACTGACAAGTGATTGGTTGGTTGGATGGAGTTTTACTTCCTGGCAACATCTAAGGCCACTGATGAGTGAGTAGACACTTACCTTCTCCTCCACTTGCTCTCTGGCCTGGTTCACTGTCCCAGCAGTTCACGTATTTGTCCCACATAATCCGGCAGTCAATCCTAGCCTCTGAACACACTGCAAGCATCAAGGTCACACCAGGTGGTAATTAATGGTGGTGGCATGTGTCAAAGTTGTAATTCCATGCAATAAAAGCCATGTTAATTAATGGTAATCAATGGTTTCTAAAGTTTGGTATGTTGAACCAATCGCTTTTCCACCTGGTGGCAAAATGAGTTTAATGGCTACCTTTTTTTTGTAGGTCATGGGGATTTGAATCCGGAATTTAAAATCCTGGCCGAGTGAAAACTGACTTCAAATTTATACTTATCCTGGAATTTGACATTAACAGGATAGGGAAATGAACAGTAGAATTTGACATTAACAGGATAGGGAAATGAACAGTGGAATTTGACATTAACAGGATAGGGAAATGAACAGTGGAATTTGACATTAACAGGATAGGGAAATGAACAGTGGAATTTGACATTAACAGGATAGGGAAATGAACAGTGGAATTTGACATTAACAGGATAGGGAAATGAACAGTGGAATTTGACATTAACAGGATAGGGAAATGAACAGTGGAATTTGACATTAACAGGATAGGGAAATGAACAGTGGAATTTGACATTAACAGGATAGGGAAATGAACAGTGGAATTTGACATTAACAGGATAGGGAAATGAACAGTAGAATTTGACATTAACAGGATAGGGAAATGAACAGTGGAATTTGACATTAACAGGATAGGGAAATGAACAGTGGAATTTGACATTAACAGGATAGGGAAATGAACAGTGGAATTTGACATTAACAGGATAGGGAAATGAACAGTGGAATTTGACATTAACAGGATAGGGAAATGAACAGTGGAATTTGACATTAACAGGATAGGGAAATGAACAGTGGAATTTGACATTAACAGGATAGGGAAATGAACAGTGGAATTTGACATTAACAGGATAGGGAAATGAACAGTGGAATTTGACATTAACAGGATAGGGAAATGAACAGTGGAATTTGACATTAACAGGATAGGGAAATGAACAGTGGAATTTGACATTAACAGGATAGGGAAATGAACAGTGGAATTTGACATTAACAGGATAGGGAAATGAACAGTGGAATTTGACATTAACAGGATAGGGAAATGAAAAGTGGAATGAGTAAGACCAATTATCGGTGATTGAAACAGTACTTGTTTATGAAAAAGAAATTAAATGATTCGTAGTGTAGTGGTCTGCACTGACCTCTCAGGCAAGTATCCACATAGACAGGTAGGCGTGGGTAGTGTGTTGATATCAGGGAGCCTAGGTGGTGTAATGGTTAGCACACTGGCCCGGAATGCAAAGAGATGTGGGTTCGAGTCCCGCTCTAGGCGCAATATTTCCCATTTTCATCACCACCATGACAGTATTTTACACGAATTTCTTTGCAAGATATTTTCTTTCAATCAGTGAAATTTATCTCAAAACACTCCAGCAGTCCGGGATAATTATTCGGTTATGGTAATTAAAATAAGGTATATCATTTGTAATATCTTTATTAATTGGTGGAAGTTGCTTAACGTTTGGATTGTTATCGACACTACATTTTGAACTGTCACCAATTACATTTCAACCCCTTTCTTGTATGTCATCAACAGTCACTATAATTAAAAACTCACCAAGGTGACTCACTATTAAAAATTCCCAAAGGTCAATCATGATAATTATAAGCTCACCAAGGTCAATCACTAGAATTAAAAACTCACCGAGGTCAATCACGATAATTAAAACCTCACCAAGGTCAATCACTATAATTAAAAACTCACCAAGGGCAATCACTATAATTAAAAACTCACCAAGGTCAATCATGATAATTATAAACTCGCCAAGGTCAATCACTAAAATTAAAAACTCACCACGGTCAATCACTAGAATTTAAAACTCACCGAGGTCAATCACTAGAATTATAAACTCACCAAGGTCAATCACTAGAATTATAAACTCACCAAGGTCAATCACTAGAATTATAAACACCAAGGTCAATCACTAGAATTATAAACTCACCAAGGTCAGTCACTAGAATTAAAAACTCACCACGCTCAATCACTAGAATTAAAAACTCACCACGCTCAATCACTATAATTAAAAACTCACCACCCTCAATCACTATAATTATGAACTCACCAAGGTCAATCATGCCAATCCCGAACCCTGCGAGGTAACCCGCCTGGTCACTATAACAAAGGACATTTCATTTAATCAAATAAAGCATTGCAAAAACCTACAACTTATATTTATATCTCATTAAATATATATATATATATATCATAGATATACATCATATTATATACACATACTCAAACACACTCAAAATGCACATCATTCTAAATACACATTCCAAATTCCAGATCATTCTACAAAATATAACAGATATATATATAATACAATGTATTGTGTATTGTTTTACGTCCTAGCAACATCTAAGGTCATACGATGTATTATATGCTTCGTCTTGGTGGGGAGGTTAGGTTATACTATGACTGTCTAGTGATGGGTTGTTGACCTCGGCCTGTTGGAAAGGTAGACGATATCAGGCTATACTCACAAGTACTCGTGCGACCCATAGTCGTGCCCAATGGCCAGAGTGTAGATGTGGCCAGCCGTTGCCATGGCGCCCCCGGAGTTGCTAGACCCGCCACCTGGCGTCTGAACCACGATCGTCTGCTGCCCGGTCTGACCGCCAGAGGCGCCGTTTGTACCTGCCGGAGAGGGACGCGTCCGTACAGCAGCACAGCGCAACCACAGTTAATAGGTTGGTTGTTGGAGTTTTACATCCTGGCAACATTTAAGGTAATATAGTCAGGATGAGTACCAACTTGTGACAGTGTGCACTCATGGTGACTATAGTGCTGCCCCACTGAGAAATCAAGCCTCCAGCACCATAACTTGATATCCCACTCAAGTCACATTATCCTGACACCGAGCCAACCAGTCCTTGCCCTATGCTATTAATGCTGAGCACCTAGCTAGGAAGCGACAAGTATCAATTATGTAAGTCATTGGTTTGATTCGACCGGGAATTGAACTCCGATCTCCAGCACGGGAGGCCTGCGCTCTACCGATTCGGCTACCACGCCGGTCAACAGTGAACCAGTGTTATACATAGATTTATATATTTGCGCCATATATAATCTACCTGGATATCAACGGTATTCTAATTAGCCTACTTCGCCCATGTCCGGTTGAACATGACTACCACCTGCTGTTTTTCACCCATTATGCTAGATAAAAGATTCACCTGGTACTTGTAGTACACGGGTGAATGACAACATAGTGTAAATACAGGCGAAAATAGCTTTAATATGGAACATGAAGTAGAAACTGTGGTTCCATGATCAAATGGCTACATATATTGGCACAGATTTGGTGAAATGGGAGAGAATGCAAAAATCCAGATGGCGGCCATAGAATGCCATCGTTTTCAATTTTAAATCGTATTAAACTAGCTATTTTATTATATTTTTCAACTCAAAGGTAGAGGGTAAATATGAAGACATCTACAAAGAATAAATGTTGCTTCTTAGATTGTGAAATTAGGCTCCTATTTCATTAACCTGCTTTTTCGACCGTTTTTATATAGGGTTGATATTCACCCGTGTACTGCGAGTACCGGGTGAATCCTTTATCTACCATTATGCCTGCATCAGACGCAAGACGCACAACAGAGAACGGATAACGGATAACATCTCACCATACATCAGCTAGCATATTATCAATGAAAGCAACATTTCTAAACCAAGATACTCAGCTACCTTTGATCCTACATGTCCAACTCGGAATACAAAGGCAGGGTTTAAACATTAAAAGTCAATTTGACAGAACCCATCACTGCTGAAGCCTATGGTGTCCATTTTATTAAATACACTTCAAAATTAAACTTCCGCATTCACTAATGAGTTATCTCCAAAGTTAACCCTTTAAAATTTACAAATTATTTGAAACAAATGTAAAGTAGATTAGAATTAAATCAACCTCATATTTAAAGCTGCATTTATTCCGATGAAAACATCAAATTTTCAAAACCAAAACAATATTCTAAATTTGATTCTACATATCTACCTTAGATACTGGTGAACTTAATAAACATTTGTCGCCACACGCATGAGAATACTGAAGCATTTGAATATAACCTATTTATTGGTACAATGCTATGGTGTCAAGAGTTCTGGCATGCTTGCCAAAATTAATTTTGCATGGTTGCACTTTGAATATCTCAAAACTTGACCCGTTCAAAATAAAATTGACTTGAAGTGAGGTACATAATAACGATGAACCTAATGTATTTATCTCAGAAAATGTCAGAAGTTCAAAACTCAAAACTATCGGACTATGCAACTTTAAAATATATAGCAGAAACTAAACCATGGTACAGTGCCACTTTAAATGAAGACGCAGGAACATTTCACTCACTTCCGCCCCCAGACTGTACAGTTACTGTGGGAGACTGGTTCCGCGCCATGGAGACAGCGCTGATGATGATGGCGACCAGAGCCAGCAGCCCCACCACCACCGTCAGGATCAGCGTCGTCTTGTTATCTGGGGGGTAATTCAAGTTTGTTGTTATTTCACGTCCTAGCAACATCTAAGGTCATATCAGGAGGGGGACGGGAGGGTAGGGGACGGGAGAGTAGGGGAGAGTAGGAGAGAGTAGGAGAGAGTAGGAGTAGGAGAGAGTAGGAGTAGGAGAGAGTAGGAGTAGGAGAGAGTAGGAGTAGGAGAGAGTAGGAGTAGGAGAGAGTAGGAGTAGGAGAGAGTAGGAGTAGGAGAGAATAGGAGTAGGAGAGAGTAGGAGTAGGAGAGAGTAGGAGTAGGAGAGAGTAGGAGTAGCAGAGTAGGAGAGAGTAGGAGAGCAGGGGAGGGGAGGAGAAGGGGAGGAGAGGAGAGGAGAGGGGAGGGGGGAGGAGAGGAGGGGAGGGAGGAGAGGGGAGGGGAGGAGAGGGGAGGGGGAGGAGAGGGGAGGGGAGGGGAGGAGAGGGGAGGGGAGGGGAGGAGGAGTGGAGGGGAGGGTGGGAGAGGGGGGAGGGAGGGGAGGGGAGGGGAGGGGAGGGGAGGGAAGGGGAGGGGCGGGGCGGGTAGGGGGCGGGTAGGGGGCGGGTAGGGAACGGGCGGATAGGGAACGGGAGGGGCGGGGCGGGGCGGAACGGGGCGGGGGCGGGGCGGGGGCGGGGCGGAGGCGGGGCGGGGAGGTCCGCGTTCACCACAAGGGAACTGATACCAGAAGTATTTGCACTGTTACTTTCACAATGCCCAGTGTGACCAGGACAAGATACGCTGCCTCCCTCCCCCCCCCCCCCCCCCCCCCTCTCTAATCTCCCCCTCCCCCACCATCACCACCCGTTCACACCTGAATCCCATCACCATTCACTCTCCAGCCGGAGACGGTGCCAGTTGACATGCTCAGCTTTCGCAGAAACCCGCCCTCATTTTGGCTGACCCAGTTTTTCTAACTAATCTGTTCACGTGACTACTGTATAAAAGTTGGCTTCCACTTGTAGTATGGGTTGTTGTTTTTTCTTTTCGTTTTTTTTCTTGAGGATTAGTCTGAATAGACTGTTTTCACCTTTAGACAGTTGGTTGATAGAAAGCCCAAGCCTCCACTTTTACCGACCCAAAGGATTTTTAACCTCGCACACCACATAGACATGGTATGAGAGCAACGGGGACTTAGACGCTGTAAGTTATACACAGCGGTGGAAATCCCAGACTTAATAGGCAAAACAAAATCAAATCTAGTTTCAAAACTGGATTAGGACTTGCTTACACTAAACGAGCTGACTCGGGCTTGTGTTGACGTAACAGGCCAGCGAGTGGGCAATGTAAAAATCACTTATTTACGTCGAGATACAGTTCGGAGTTCAGTTCAGGGCCAAGTTGGAAGTCAGTGGTAACGCATGTCAGCACATGAGAACATTTAAAAAATGCTCACGGAACACTCGCAGAATGCCGGTGAATGTTATATACATTATTTGATCACCAGAAGTATGCCTTATGCGTTAAATATGTCAAAACACAGTGGAGAACCGCCAAACGTACATTCGAAATACATTAGATGTATGTTAGACATACATTAGATGTATGTTAGACATACATTAGATGTACGTTAGACTATGTTATCCATACGTTTTCAATACGTTGTCGATGCGCGGACTGTACGTTTCTGCCGGCTTGACTTACGCCTGACATAGTTCAACATATGTATAATGTAACATATGTATAATGTATGTGTAACATACGTCTAGCATATGCTAACGCATAAGCCACACATTGTCTTACATCGAGCTACATCTAAAGTTTTGGGTATGTCCAAAACCTTGATGAGTGTCGACGTAACTCACCATAGCGACTAACGAAACCCGAAGTACCTTAACGTAATGACCAAAATTCATCTACGTCGGCTCACGTTAGCGTGTTACATCGCAGTGTGCCAGGGGTATAGGACAATAAACTGAATGCTCAAACGCTATGAACTCGATGCCAGGTCACGCGAACAGAAGGTATAAACAAGTTTACTAGATACAGCATCCATCCCTAACCACAGTGGGACATTACTGCGGAGTAACTAACACTTTACCTGCTGAAACACTGAATACTGTCAAGCAGGCTTAGCTCTCGATTAAAAAAATAAAAATCACTCCTACCCAGATTAGGGTTGAATGACATCCACGGCTAAATCCGACCTAAAACTACCTTGTTATGGTTAGTTGTTGCCGTTTTACGTCCTGGCAACATTTAAGGTTATATCAGGACGGGTAGTGAATTATCAGCTAACACATACATCAGGCTAACGTTAGTATTTTGTTATTTGGTTATGTTATGACACCATAGTAACGTTATGGTGTTGTCACATTACGACGTTTCTCGCCGGCGCGCCGCCAACGAGCAAAAAAGTCGAGACACGTCAAACTTTTCGGTATGGTGGGGAAAAGTTTGATGTCAGCGCAACGTGTTGGTAGAGTGCGGCCGACGTTGTGGTAACGTATATCGACGCATGAGAAAAAAAGACTAAAAAGTTTTGGCGCGCCGTCCCGATATGACCTTAGATGTAGCTAGGACGTAAAACAACAAAGCAGCAGTTTGGCGCAATGTGTGTTAACTTTGTTTGTCGTTTCATGTTTTACATCCTAGCAACATCTAAGGTCATATCAGACGGGTACCGACTTGTGACAGTGCACACTCGTGGTGACTTTATAGTGCTGTCCCACTGGGAAACCAGGACGCCGGCACCATGACCTGGTCTCCCACTCAGTCACATTATCCTGACACTGAGCTCAACAGTCCTTGCCCTATCCTAATAATGCCAAGCACCTGGCTAGGAAGCGACAAGTATCAATTTTTAAGTCATTGGTTTGACTCGACCAGGGTTCGAACCCACGACCCCACGATCTACCAGCACGGGAGACCGATTCTGATCAACTGCCGAGTTGTGACAGTGCACACTCATGGTGATTTTATACTGCTCTCCCACTGGAAGACCAGGCCACCAGCACCATGACCTGATATCCCACTCAGTCACATTATCCTGACACTAAGCCAACCAGTCCTTGCCCTATCCTAATAATGCCGAATGCCAGGCTAGGAAGCAACAAGTCTCAATTTTTAAGTCATTGGTTTGACTCGAGCATGGTTCGACCCCACGATCTACCAATACGGGAGACAGATGCTCTAATTCATTCGGCCATCCCATCTGGTCATTTTATTGGAGAGACGGGGAGTTATATGCATGGTTTTGAGTTTGTCACCTCTGGACCAATATACGTAATGAATAAGCAATGCTTAGGACTGACCACCGAGCCATATTCGATTAACACGACTCAGGTCACCCGAGTTGCTAAAATTTCAAATCGAACACCATGAGTGGAGTCGAAAAATACATCTGTCGTGTGCAAAACGACCTGACCCCAGTAACCCATGTCTTGGCCAGTAACCCATGTCTTGGCCAGTAACCCATGTCTTGGCCAGTAACCCATGTCTTGGCCAGTAACCCATGTCTTGGCCAGTAACCCATGTCTTGGCCAGTAACCCATGTCTTGGCCAGTAACCCATGTCTTGGCCAGTAACCCATGTCTCGGCCAGTAACCCATGTCATCGGCCAGTAACCCATGTCTTGGCCAGTAACCCATGTCTTGGCCAGTAACCCATGTCTTGGCCAGTAACCCATGTCTTGGCCAGTAACCCATGTCTTGGCCAGTAACCCATGTCTTGGCCAGTAACCCATGTCTTGGCCAGTAACCCATGTCTTGGCCAGTAACCCATGTCTTGGCCAGTAACCCATGTCTTGGCCAGTAACCCATGTCTTGGCCAGTAACCCATGTCTTGGCCAGTAACCCATGTCTTGGCCAGTAACCCATGTCTTGGGCCAGTAACCCATGTCTTGGGCCAGTAACCCATGTCTTGGGCCAGTAACCCATGTCTTGGGCCAGTAACCCATGTCTTGGGCCAGTAACCCATGTCTTGGCCAGTAACCCATGTCTTGGCCAGTAACCCATGTCTTGGCCAGTAACCCATGTCTTGGCCAGTAACCCATGTCTTGGCCAGTAACCCATGTCTTGGCCAGTAACCCATGTCTTGGGCCAGTAACCCATGTCTTGGCCAGTAACCCATGTCTTGGCCAGTAACCCATGTCTTGGCCAGTAACCCATGTCTTGGCCAGTAACCCATGTCTTGGCCAGTAACCCATGTCTTGGCCAGTAACCCATGTCTTGGCCAGTAACCCATGTCTTGGCCAGTAACCCATGTCTTGGCCAGTAACCCATGTCTCGGCCAGTAACCCATGTCTCGGCCAGTAACCCATGTCTCGGCCAGTAACCCATGTCTCGGCCAGTAACCCATGTCTCGGCCAGTAACCCATGTCTCGGCCAGTAACCCATGTCTCGGCCAGTAACCCATGTCTCGGCCAGTAACCCATGTCTCGGCCAGTAACCCATGTCTCGGCCAGTAACCCATGTCTCGGCCAGTAACCCATGTCTCGGCCAGTAACCCATGTCTTGGCCAGTAACCCATGTCTTGGCCAGTAACCCATGTCTTGGCCAGTAACCCATGTCTTGGTCAGTAACCCATGTCTTGGCCAGTAACCCATGTCTTGGTCAGTAACCCATGTCTTGGCCAGTAACCCATGTCTTGGCCAGTAACCCAAGTCTTGGCTGGGGTGAATTAAGCAGAGTAGCGTGGAGGCACATGTACACTGGTCCCAGTGGCATCATTGGACCATATATGGAAGATTTGTAGGGAGGGACCAGTGTAGTTGTTCCTCGATTCGGCATGTGCTACTCTGCAACGGCACATCACCAAGGTGTTAAGGCAATAGGCAATTATTAACCAATCACTGTCATCAACCCTGTGTCCTGCATAGCAAAGTTGGACGAGCTATTTCCGTTTCCGTTTGCTGGATTTTGGTTATTCAACACAAGTATACAAATGGCGGCGCCCATATAGGGTTATTTCCATTTCCGTTTGCTGGATTTTGGTGATTTCGTTTTCCACCACTACTACAGATGGCAGTAACAAACTACAAACAGCAGTAATATACACGCCTTAGTCCTTAGCCTCCCCGTGGGTGGGTCGGTATTAGGTTGCTCAGTATATCCTAGATACAAGATTCACCCTGACTGCTGCAGTAGGGGTGCAAACCAACCCTATGTAAAAGCTGTCGAAAAAACGGGTCAATGAATTGAGAGCCTAATTTCACAATCTAAGAAGCAACATTTATTCTTTACATATGTCTTATTGATAGCCCGCTACCTTTGAGTTGAAAAATATAATATAATATCTAGTTTAATAAGATTTAAAAGTGAAATCGATGGCGTTCTGCAGCCGCCATCTTGTCTTTTTGCATTCTCTCCCATTTCACCAAATCTGTGCTGATATAAGTAGCCATTTGATACTGGAGCCACAGTTTCTACTTCATGTTCCATACTAAAGGTATTTTCGCCTGTATTTACACTACACTGTCCTTCACCCGTGTACTACAAGTATCTTTTATCTGAGTATATCCTAGATCGCTTTAGTTTTGAAGTTAGTTTGTTTTAAAAGGGTAACTATGGGGATATTTGACGTGGAAACATGCACAAATAATGTTGGCGTGCACATCAAAACCAAAATCAGCTTTGGCTCGGATTTACACATAGGCAGACAGAAAATACATTTAACTCTCACCTCCCCAAGAAAAAGGGTAACAAAATAACCCACTAGACTATCAGGTAATGTATTAGATAAAAGATTCACCCTTGCAGTACACGGGTGAATGACAACGTAGTGTAAATACAGGCGAAAATAGCTTTAGTATGGAACATAAAGTAGAAACTGTGGTTCCAGGATCAAATGGCTACACATATATAGGCACAGAGTTGGTGAAATGTGCGAGAATGCAAAAAGACAAGATGGCGGCACTAGAACGCCATCGATTTCACTTTTAAATCTTATTAAACTAGATATTTTATTATATTTTTCAACTCAAGGTAGCGGGTGAATATGAAGACATATACAAAGAATAAATGTTGCTTCTTAAATTTTGAAATTAGGCTCTCATAAAGACTCAGTTCATTAGCCCGATTTTTCGACTTTTTATATAAGGCTGGTCTTCACCCATGTACTGCGAGTACCGGGTGAATCCTTTATCTAGTCATGTATAACCTTGGCCATAGATCTTAATACCCCAGGCTGTAAGGAACCTTGGAGAACTGGCGGTGCTTTTTTTTTCGAAGCGCCCAGTGCCCACATACAATAGTATGAGTATATAGAATAAATATAGCATGTTCAAACTGGCACTCTGACTAATTACACACCTCACTCACATTAAAAAAAAATCCACACACTGCATTTCGACGTCAAATGACCAGTACTCGTGTAGTATACAAGTTAACACAACGTTGAAAAAGTGATCATTCTGGTTAGACTAGGAGTATGTATGGTGACATTGACAAGGGTTTTTGGGAGACGCCCCTAGCCCTACTCTGTGGGTGGAGGTAAATGGGGAGTGGGGAGGATGGAATTTGTGTGTGTCCCAGGTTAGGTTTCTGAAGTTACTAGGGTCCTAAATAAAGATAGCAAACAGTGGAATGCAATACAATACAATAGTAGTACAATGCAATACAATGCAATGCTGAACATCCCCAGTAAACAACACTAGATAGTAGAATGCAATGCAATGCTGAACACCCCCAGTAAACAACAGTGGAAGGATATGCAATGCAATGCTGAACACAGCGCCCCGGTATCCGCCCGTGCCGGGACCGTAGAGGGGCAGGCCCGGGGGATGCAGGGGTCCTCCCCGGGGGAGCACTCACCGTTCGTCATGATGCGGAGCCGGCGTTGTCCTGTCACAATCCCCCGTGTCGGGACGACTTGTTGGCGAGGTGGATACGGTTCGCTGACTGTCCGACACGAACGCTGCTTGTTGCTAGCGCAAACAGACCGGAACTGCGTCCCTCACCACCACACTCTGCCCCACACTTCACCCACTGCCCACACACCCCGCTAGGGGAGGGGGACGGGGAGGGGGAGTGGTGGGAGTGTGGGGGGGGGGGGGGGGGGAGGAGGAGGGGAGGGGGAGGTTGTGCACAGTGGGTATGGTATGGTAGACTGGTGGGAATGCAGGAGATTTTGGAAACAGCGGGTCGGGTGAGTGGGTGGGTGGGTGGGAGGGAGGGAGGGAATAGTAGATCGGGTTGGTGGGTGGGTGGGGAGGAACATCGGGTCAGATTGGTGGGGGGCGGGGGGGGGGGGGAGGGAGGGAACAGCGGATCGGGTTGGTGGGGGGGTAGATGGGTGGGTGTGAGGGAGGAATATCGGGTCAGATTAGTGGGTGGGAGGGAGGGAGGGAGGGAACAGCGGATCGGGTTGGTGAGTGGGTGGGAGGGAGGGAAGGAACAGCGGGTCGGGTTGGTGGGAGTGTGGGAAGGAGGGAAGAGCGGATCGGGTTGGTGGGTAGGTGGGTGGAAGGGTTGGTGGGTAGGTGGGTGGGAGGGTGGGAAGGAGGGACCAGCGGTTTGGGTGGGTTGGTGGGTAAAGGCTACATTCCTTACACACGGTATGCGGCATGCGAATGCGGCAAAAAATCGGAAAGCATCTAAGTCAATGGGGGTGATTCCTTATGTCCGAATGCGAATGCGAATGTGAATGCGAATGCGAATGCGAATGCAGCAACTGAATCGGTCCATTTAGCCATCGGTGCGGCATGCGAATGCGAATGCTGCTGCGTTTGCCATAGAAGGCAGTGTTAGACAAACCTGACACTATGTGTGAGTGTGGGTGTGGGTATGGATGTGGGTGTGGGTGTGGGTGTGGGTGTAGGTGAAAGGACCCAACCCGTTCGCATGCCACATGCTGCATGCCGCATTCGCATTCGCATTCGCATTCGCATTCGCATGCCGCATACCGCGTGTAAGGAATCCTAGCTTAAGGACAGATGTGGGTGGGGACTGGGGCCGGGTGGTGGTGGTGGTGGTGGTGTGTGGGCGGTAGTGGGGGTGGGAGGGGGGGGGGCAATAGAAAGAGTTAGGATGGAGGCGGGATGTGGCGAACTGGCGTGGAGAGTGGTGTGGGGATAGGGTGTGGCGGTATGGGAAAGAACATCGGGAAGGAGGGGGGGGGGGGGCCGGATGGGGAGGAGGTACAGGGAGGGAGTGGATGAATGTGGCAAAGGTTCTGTAGGGGTGGGAAGGGTGGAGAGGTGGGCAGATGGAGAGAAGGGTAGGGGTGAGGACTTGGTGGAGGAGAGGGTGTGGAATGAAATGGCGGGTGCGGGGGGTGAGGGGATTGTGAGAGGGTGGGGGGTAGACTAAAGCTAAGATTCCTTCTATGTGGTATGCAGTATGCGGTATGCGGCATGCGGTATGCGGTATGCGAATGGGAGGATTCCTTCTACATGGTATGCGGCATGCGGCATGCGGCACACGACTGGCTATATTTAAAAAATATAAATAAACAAGTATACTCCATACTGCACTGTATATGACCTAATATGGCATTTATATCAATGTACCTCTTGGTACGTCACATCGGGGTTCCTACCTTTATGATTACCAAATTATAGATAAGTATTCATATTTTTGTGGCTATGGTAGCATTTTTACCAACCCGAACCCCCACCACCACCACTACCATATGTTTCCCCTCCGCACCCCTGTGTGTGACCATTCCGTAATGATCAGTCGCCTCTCCTAGTCTAAAACTAATGGACAAGTGTGACTGAGGTTTCTATTTGCATACCGCATGCCGCATGCCACATGCCACACCGATCGCTACAGGGACCGATCGAGTTGCCGCATTTGGATTCGCATTCGCATTCGCATACCGCGTGTAAGGGATGTAGCCCATTGACTTCAAGGCGTTTAGATTTTTTGCCGCATTCGCATTCGCATACCACATACCGCATGTAAGGAATCTTAGCTTCAGGCTTTCTATCGACAAACTGTCTAATGGTGAAAACAAGTCTATTCAGACTTATCCATGATAGGCAGTATAAATCTTCAAGACGGAGGCCTTGGCTGGTCAGCGATTATGTTAGGCCTCAGTCACACAAAGCCTGGGTTCGCTTGCCACCACTTTGCGACCATCTTGCGAGTACCTTGCGACCACTTTGACACCACCCGGCCACCCAGTGTCAGGATAATGTGACTGAGTGGAATATCAGGTCATGGTGCTCCCAATGGGGCAGCACTATAAGATCCCCATGAGTGCGCACTGGCACAAGTCGTCAACCGTTCTGATATGACCTTAGATGTTGCCAGGACATAAAACCCCAACAACCAACCAACCAACCGGTCGCCAACTATGGTTTTTGTGTATTGGTCACAAGGAGGTCACACGGAGGTTGCCAGCCTTTGGTCGCAAGGAGGTCGCAATCGAACATTGGGGTATTAGGTTAATACGCGATAGAAATAGCGGTTGGCTGCAATTGGTGGAGCCTAAGGGAGGGGTGTGGTGTAAGTGGGGAGAGGTGGAGGTGGAGATGGGGGGGGGGGGGTGGAGGGGTGCAGGAGGGCGGGTGGGGTGGGGGGGGGGGGGGGGTGAGGGGAGAGTTACAACCGGTTTTGGACTGGGAAAGTAATACTAAGTAATAGCGTACACTACACAACAGTATATACAATCAGGCAGCGATCGGGAAGTGTGGTCGTGATGAGTGTGGATCAGGGGGGGGGGGGGGGGGGGGGGTGAGGAGAGGACCGGGGTTCCAGGGGGTGCACGAGGTGCGGGGAGTGCGCGTGGGGCGAGGGGGTGCGGGCCGGGGATGCGGGGGGGGGGGTGGATGCGGGGGGATGCGGGGGGATGCTGGGGCAGGGGCGGGTGTGGAGGGATACTATCATAGCGTCACCCCGCCCCAAGGTTTTGGAGAGGGGGACGGCGAGGGGGAGTGGTGGAAGTGTGGGGGGAGGGGGAGGTTGTGCACAGTGGGTATGGTATGGTAGACTGGTGGGAATGCAGGAGATTATAGGAACAGCGAGTCGGGTGGGTTGGGGGGGGGGGGGGAGCGAGGAAGGGAATAGCAGATCGGGTTGGTGGGTGGGTGGATGGGTGAGTGTGAGGGAGGGAAGAGGGAAGAGCGGATCGGGTTGGTGGGTGAGTGGGTGTGAGGGAGGGAAGAGGAAACAGTGGTTCGGGTGGGTGGCATCACTGATAGGGCAAGGACTGGTTAGCTCAGTGTCAGGATAATGTGAGGGAGTGGGATATGAGGTCATGGTGCTGGCAACCTGTTCTCCCAGTGGGGCAACATGTTAAAGTTGTCAACACGGGCAGGCCACGTACCCGGTGGTCTGGTGCTCCGACTCCAGGGCTCTATGCATGCATGCACTCATGGCATAGACACCAGGCCATCGGCAACATGATCCAATTTCCCACTCAGTCACAGTATCCGGGTACTGTAATTACCGAACTAACCAGTCCTTGCTCTATCCTAATAATGCCGAGTGCCAGGCTAGGTAGCGACAGGTATAAATTTGGTAAGCCATTTGTTTGACTCGGGAAGATTTCAAACTCCCAACCTTCCGTATGAGCAGCCTTCACTCTTACCGCGTTCTATGATAGGAGAAGAACTGGTTTCCTTAGCATCATGATAATACGACTGAGTCAGATATCGGGAGTCATGGTAGCGCCGGTGTCGTGGTATAAAACCCCGGCCCGATCGCAGCCCCTGCCATGGCTTCTGCGCATGCGCAGAGTTTGTAAACAGGCGCAGATCGACTGCAGAACGAATACACACTGCCAGTGTCTATCAAAGATTAATAGAAATGCACAACCCTAACCGTATAAATTTAATATAATCTATCCGTCGAATATGTTTTCTATATGTGTACCAAGCAGCTTGTTTCTAAGTGGTGTAGCTTTAGAGATATTTCACTTTTTCTGTATGAAGATTGCACTGACACTCAGAATATCCCAACTTTCACTATTATCTCTGTTTTTAATACTTTCAGCATAAATTGCTCTTAGGTTACATTAAATACTTCAGATCTTCCTCTTCAATCGCGCATTAAGATATTTTTAATCGATCCAATGAAAGCTTTTAAATTTATTTTACAAAAATAAATGCTTAGTCAACTGTCTTCACGGCAGGGGCTGCGATCGGGCCGGGGTTTTATACCACGACACCGGCACAGTCTCCCATTGTCGGGAGCTCTATAAAGTCACCATCGGTGTGTCCACTGTCAGAAATCGGTAACTGTCGTGTTATATATTATTACCTTAAATGTTGTGATAACATAAAACCCCAAAACTTAAAGTGCACATTGTACTGGGGTGAGGAGAATTTGGCGCCCGTGTTTACTGTAAGATTTAGGTTAGCTGTGGTTACGGTTGCGTGAATTCCTTCTCCAATGCATTAACCTCGTTACCAGCAGCTTCGGTGCAGAGAGGGCCTGGCGTGGCGCCCTCTAGCGTGCAAATGTGTGTAGGAGAGGCCATTTACTCTTACAGTCAATTTGTTGGGTGTTTGCTGTTGTTTTATTCGTAGTGAGCCTTCTGTCCAGAAACTGTTATCTGCTAACACAGTAACAGTAATATGTTTACCTCTGACCAATCAGGATGGCCGAATGAGTTGAGCGTCCGTCTCCCATTTTGATAGATCATGTATTCGAAAACATGGGTTCGAATCCTGGTAGAGTCAAACCAATGACTTATAAAATTGATATTTGTCACTTCCTAGCCAGACGCTCGGCATTATTAGGTTAGGGCAAGGACTGGTTGGCTCAGTGTCAGGATAATGTGACTGAGTGGGATATCAGGTCATGGTGATGGCGGCCTAGTCTCCCAGTGGGGCAGCATTATAATTTATAAAGTCACCATGAGTCTGCACTGTCACAAGTCGGTACCCATCCTGATATGACCTTAGATGTTGCCAGGGCATAAATCTCCAACAACTAACTGCTTAACTCTAAGAAACATTCCGGAAGTGAGAAAGTGGGCAGCTAGACACATCCGGGCGCCAACTGATGGGAGCACCCCATTTTGCAAAAGGGGGTGGTGGATAGCCACTAGGCACTCCTTATTATCAGTGTCGGATTTGCATATATATGGGATGAGCGGACTGCAGTCCTGGGCCGATATGCATGGAGCAGTGTTAGCGGCATGTGGTGTTAACTGTCTAACACAGGGTAGCTACCACTGGTTATCGGCGGCGTCAAGAACTATGTCAAGCCGTATGCATGGTGGCCTAAACGGTGTGTGTTAGCTATATGTGAATTAATTTATTCATTATGGAAATCTCTCTGAGCCTGTTGCCGGCGAGCACCTGGTTGGGCCTAATATATTGCCTTCTCTACCCACCGGGAACTAGCGCGCTTGTTACTGGCGATTCGGCGACGGCGATTTGGCGATGTGTGACAGTATGGATATCAACGTCTGTGATTTGTTTACTTTAAATTTGTCGATTCGATAATATTAATATCGCCACTAATGCAGCAGCAGCGTTAATATCGCTTCATTTTTAGGGTTAATTTGATTAAATTTCACTTATTGTGTATTTAATTCTGTCAAATATGATAGCATTGAATAGTTTGGTCTCCATCCTGACACTAACCTAACAATAACACCGCTGTAAACCTGCTAGGGGGTAGGTTTACATTCTTCAACTTTAAACGTGTGGTGTTAGGCCTAACACTGCTCCATGCATATCAACTTTTCGGCGCTAAACGAGAAATCCCGCCCTAACCGTGGTTTGGCTCGCTAACACCGCTCCATGCATACGGGCCCAGAGCCTCATAATCTAGGAGGGCTTTGGCATGTTGCCAATTTCAAAAAGCATTATACCCAGTCACACTACTGCTTGCGACTGATTGTGATCACTTTGCAACTACAAAAAAAGTTTGGTCACAAAGAGGTCGCGAATTGATCGCAAGGTTGCAGCTACTGCACTAAAACCTTCTGTTCGACCAAAATTGTCACCCACAGGTCGACCACCGTTACTTTGGTCGCAAGGAGGTCTCTGGTGATGGTGGGTTATTTGGTCCTAAGTGGTCGCAAAGTTGTCGCAAGCCAAATCATGACCGGGGTTTTACCAATAATTTTAGTTAATTTACACCAAAACAATCTGGGGAGAACCCATTCTGAGATTAACCCATGGACTTTAGGGGATGCAGCCCAGGGGCCTCCAGAGATTAATTGAAAAAAATACCTGTAATTGTTGAATCCTGATAAAACCATTAAAAATACTTTAATCCCCAATCAAAGTAAGCTCAATTAACACATTATCAGTACTTTTCCAGATATAATCCTGACTTGCGACCACTTGTGACCACTTTGCGACCTCCTTGTGACCAAAGTATTCTTTTTTTAAACAGGAAAAACAATGGTTGGTAATCGGTCGCTGACCGGTCGCTGACCCTTTTGGTCGCAAGGAGGTTTTTCGTGTAGCACCTGCAACCTCCTTGCGACCAAAATGATCACCCAGAGGTCGCCGACCGATCGCCGACCACTTTGCGACCACCCCCTTTTTGGTGATTGCAAAGTGGTTGCAAAGTGGTCGCAAGCGATCGCCAGCATAGTGTGACTGGGGTATAAAAGGGAATAAGAATATTCAAGTTACACAATAACATTTGACAGATTTTATATCATGCATATTGTTTATTAAACCTGCATAGTCCGATGAAGGCGTCAACATTTCGAAATCAAAAGACTCGTCTACATTAGATCTTACAAATCTAACTTAGATACTAGTACACTTATTAAACATTTCTTCCTTGCGTCGACGGGGATACTAAAGTAATTTTATATAACCTGTTAATGTTGAAGCATATGTTGTCAGTGTTTTGACGTGCTTACCACAATTATCCTTGCATGTTTGCACTTGAAATATTGCCATTTAAAATAAATGGTACTCCAATCTAAAATAAAGTAGGTTATAGCGACCAATCAAAGGGATTTATCTTAGAAAATAGCAGAAACTGGACCATGTAACTTTAACTCACATTGAAAACAGAATACAAATCACCGATAGTTGTATAGATATTAAAGTTGTGCACAAATATTGTTAGGAGTGCTCTATAGTGATATAGTGATTGGTAGACAGGAAGTGTGAACACTTATTTGTCTCTCATTTTTGCTTGAGTGCAAGTAATTAGCAACACAAGGAATAAATTAGTAGCATGTGGTGAATAAGTGGTCAAATTTCCCTGTATCATCAGCCCATGCTTTTTCTAATCGGTTCTTGAATGAATTTATTGAGCCGGCATCTATAACATTTTGTGGGAGACTATTCCATATATTTATGATCCTGTTTGAGAAACTGTGTTGCCTTAATTTTGAAACAGCTCTGGGTTTTACTAGTTTGAGAGTATGGCCCCGGCTGCCTTCTCTTTTATTCAAGGTGAAAAATTGGTTCATATCTATTTTATCAAAACCTTTCATAATTTGTTATATAATGATAGAGTGTGTGTAGGTGATATCTTCAGGATATCTTCAGGAGTTTCAACACTGCCCACATCAAGTGATTCATTACATGTGGCAAGAATAAACACTGTATTTATACTGCAGGAGGCCAGCATAGTTAGATAACTATTTTTTTTATCCTCGATGCCTGCCAACTCTTAATCCAGCATTACCAACGGTCCTCGTGGTATTTTCAGCCCAGGCGCCTCCAAACTCTTAATTCGGCCTGTTATTTTTTTTTTTTTTTGGTAAATATTTTTATTCATCTGAATACATATTTTGTCAGTGATGGGGCACTGGTCTTCCAGCCATTGGAACAATCCCATTTGATTTGTACATAGTGGAATGTGTTGCATTGTGTGTAGCACAACCCATTCTGAACATAAAAAGAAAGTGAAAGTGGGGGAGCAGACTATGATGTATAGTGTACAACATAGGTACTCAACATAGTGCAAGGTATATATGCAGAAGATAGAGTGTGCAGTAATGTACACTAGTGGTTAAATCATATGATGTGTTTGTATATCATTATCAGTTAGATTTGGTTTTAATAATGGTTAGTCTTTTAATAGTGCCATGTTGTGCATGTATAGTGGTTTATATTGCGTGCATTGCTGTAGTTATTCAGTGGTGGTAGTGGGTCTTGAATGTTATTATGTCATTGAGTTATAATAGTTGTTTGTCAAATGTGGATGGGGGGGGGAGTGGGCAGGGGGCAGACAGGCAGGGAGAGAGCGGGCATGAGAGAGGGTGAAGTCAATGGGTCATTCAGTAGGTCGCATTATATATTTGCAGTGGCAGGTTTTGGGCCTGAATAACCAGGTGAGCTCTGTATGCATTTTTAAAGGCAATGATCGAACCCGCTTCTCTGGTTTTGGTTGGGAGTTCATTCCACATGACACTTCCTTTGTAAATCGGAGCTCTGATTAACTTACTTGTATTGCGGTTGGGCACCCAGAGTAGGGTCGATGTCCCCCTTCTCGTTACCCTAGTTGTGCAATCTATGTATTTGTCATCACTTGCACGTTTATACGTTTATATGTTATGGGTGATAATAGGATTATCACTGTACACACATATATCAAGGTATAAGGAATACAGACGATATAAAGATGGAGGCGGTATGTGACCTAGCAACCCACCAGGTTGCTAGGTCACATACAAATAGGTGCGCACTGGTTTTGCATGACCTAGAATTGGCATTACATCACCAAGAAACGGACAGTATGACGTTTGTTGTTGTTTTACGTTCTAAGATCTAAGGTCATATTAGGACGGGTACTGACTTGTGACAGTGCGCACTCTTGGCGACTTTATCGTGCTGCCCAACTGCCAGCACCTTGAAATCCATGACCTGATATCGCACTCAATCACATTATCCTGACACTGAGCCGATCAGTCCTTGCCCTATCCTAATAATGCCAAGTGACAGGTTAGGAAGCAACAAGTATCAATTTTTACGTCATTGGTTTGACTCGACCAGGATTCAAACCCACAAACTCATGGGTTCGGATACCCCGATCTCCCAAAACAGGAGACGGACGCTCAACTCATTCGGCCATCCCATCTGGTGGCAGTGTGACTTATATAAACAGTCACAACCATTACGGCATATCCCACATTCGTAGATTTTCTCTTGATGTAAGAAGACATCGTGCTCCTACAAAAAAACTACGCTAATTATATGAAACCAGAATATAGCATGCCTTGTGGTATCATGCAAAAGTCACTTATGCATAACCTCGCTAACTTTACTCAAGAATCAGAGCACAAGAAAATTGAATCAACATTGTCAAGGGCTTTACTTTGAACACCCGAACTTCCTTTCATGAGGGCACCGGACGCAGTGACCGAATCGGAAGAGCGCTGGCTTCCCGTGCGGAAGGATGGAAGTTCGAATCCCAGCCGAGTCAAACCAATGATTTATAAAATTGATACTAGGATATGACAAGGACTGGTTTGCACAGTGTCAGGATAATGTGACTGAGTGGGATGGTGCTTGTGGCCTGGTCTTCCAGTGGGGTAGCACTATAAAGTCGTGATGAGTGTGCACTGTCACAAGTTGGTACCCATACTGATATGACCTTAAGGCCATGTCACATTACGGCGTATGGCGGGAGCGTATGGCGGCGTAGCCGCTTTACGTCATATACGTCGGCATACGCCGTATACGCTACTCATACGCTACTCATACGCTACTCATACGCTACTCATACGCCGTCAGGTGACGGCTTATGTGAAGCGTATGAGGCATACGCCGCCATACGCTTTCATAAATCCGTCCGTCCCCATTTTTTTGTGCATGCTCAAAAAATCTTGACCTACGGGGGCGTATGGGCCATACGCTACTCATACGCCGGTGTACGCTCCGCATACGCTCCTTGTACGCTGGGGGTACGCCGGCGTATGCTAGGGGTACGCCGGCGTACGCTACTCGTACGCTCAACTTGCGTCACGGGCGTATCAGGGGCGTATCTTGGGCGTATGCAGCGTACGCAGAACATACGCGTTGCGTATGAGAGCGTATGAAAAGCGTATGGGAGGCGTATGCGAAGCGTATGGCGGCGTATGCCCGACCTATGGTCTCGGTATATAAAGGCGACCCACGCCATTCCTTCGGTCATTCCTGCTCTGCTGCTCATACAGGATGGATGCCCAGGCACTGCAAGCACAGTTCCAGCTTTTCTACAGAGTTGCCCTTTATCACCATGAGCTTACTCTACTCCTCATGGTTCTTCTGGCGTCCCGTATCGAGAGACGAAGGAGGAGGGAGCGGCGGCGACGATCAGTGTGGGTCAGACCCTGGATTGGGAGGCGGCCACAGTTTGGCTTGTTCGACAAGCTCATGGTCGAGCTCCGCAGCGAGGACACCGCGTCGTTTGTGAACTTCATGCGGCTGCCTCCCCAATTGTTTGACGAGATTGTGGCGCGAGTGGGACCCAGGATCCCCCAAAAACGGTCCACCTTCAGGGTGCCGCTCGACCCGGCGCTGAAAATAGCACTTACTCTGCGGCACCTGGCATCCGGCACAAAATACTCCTCCATGAAGTTTGGGTGGAGGGTGCCCCACAACACACAGTCGCTGATAGTGCGTGAAGTCTGCAAGGCCATCGTCGACGAGTACATGGCCGAGGTCATGACGTGTCCGATGACTCCAGAAGGGTGGCATGCCATCGCGGACCTCTTTGCAGAGAGGTGGAACTTCCCCCATACCTGTGGCGCTCTGGATGGGAAGCACATCGCCTGCCGGTGCCCTCCAAAGAGTGGGTCGCTCTACTACAACTACAAGGGCTTTTTCTCCGTGGTCCTGTTGGCGCTTGTAGATGCGGATTACAAATTTATCTGGGCAGATATTGGCAGTATGGGCTCCGCGTCCGATGCCCAGATCTACAAAGCCTCCGAGCTGAAGGCGTGCACAGAAGGTGGCACCATCGGCTTTCCGAACCCTGAACCGCTCGTCGACGGCCAGAAGGATGTGCCGTATTTCCTGATCGGTGACGACGCCTTTGCCCTGCGGCCGACCATGATGAAGCCGTACGGCAAGAGGGGCTTGACCAATGATGAGCGACTCTTCAACTACTGGCTTTCCCGAGCTAGGAGAGTGGTGGAGAATGCCTTTGGCATTCTAGCCAACCGCTTCCAAGTGCTCCTGACGACTATGCAGCACCACCCCTCCAACGTGAAGCTCATCGTCAAGGTGTGCATGGTTCTGCACAACCTCATGAGGACACGCTACCCAGCGCTACAGAACATGCAGCTGGATCGTCCCGAGACAGCCAACAACAACTTTGTGCCTGGAGGTTGGCGAGAGGGCCACAACCTTCGTGACATTAACGTTGAACCTGTTAACCCCAACACCGCGTCCAAGCTAGGAAAGGAACAGCGCAATCTAATTAAAGACTGGGTCGTCTCACCTGCCGGAGCACTGTCATGGCAAGACAGGATGATCTGACAAAACATTTTATCAGTCTATATGCGCTGTGTCTGTCTACTCTTTTTGCAAACATGTCTGTGATGTTGTGACATCTCTCCTGGTATATGAGATGCTAATGTTTATATGTCTAGTATAAAATAAACGATATCATTTTATAGATATGAAAACACAATTTTACATGTCTGTTACGTTCTTTCGCTCCTTAATTTAAAGTCATCTAGTTAATGTAATTGTAATGAATCTCCTCTCTTTTTACATACATACTAAGAACACAGGAAAAAATAGAGTGACACAGAGAGAGAAAGGGGGAGACGAGAGGGAGGGAGGGAGGGAGGGGAGAAGAGAGACAGAGAGAGGGAGGAAGAGAGATAGAGAGAGAGGGAGATAGAGAGGGAGGAAGAGAGATAGAGAGAGAGGGAGATAGAGAGGGAGGAAGAGAGATAGAGAGAGGAAGAGAGAGAGAAGGAGGAAAGGGAGAAAGGGGAAGGAGAAACATTATAATAAATATGTTAAATTTAACGTTATTTATGTTTTAATTTTAATTTTAATGTTAATTGTACTTTAATATATAACAATTAAATGATGGCATGCCTTTACTGAACACGGACACAAAAATTCAAATTGACAGTATATTTATTTATTTTTAGCATCTTGACATATAAATGTACAAACAATATATAAACAATATATATACATATATACATACAAATGTACAAAGATAAATAAAAACTAAGACTACATATATACACATATTTACAATCACTTCTCTCCCTTGCCATTAGAAGTGGCATCAGCTGGCGACTGTGTGGCTGACGAGGGGAATAAGTCCAAATTTGCGCCCAACATGCCAGATATGCCGGACAGCCCCGACAAGTTCAATAGTCCTTCTGGGCTGGCCGACTCAGACAAGTTCACTGGGGTGGGGTCGACGTGTGTCGGAGTCACAATGTCTGCAGTAGCGCAAGTCCCCGGCCATGCCGCACCCACAGGAGCCGCGTGTTCGTGTCCCTGAGCGACTTGAACCACTTCTGGAGATGGACTGCTGTGGTCCCCAGAAGTGTCACCTGGTCCTCCCACATCTTGGCCTTTCTGTCTGAGCGGCGGTAATCCGTGAGCTTCATGTTCCAAATGATGGGGTTCTCCTCGAGGAAGTCCAACATTTGACCCTCCTTGAAGACCGACAGAGAACAGTCGCTCTTCTTGGCCCTCCGGCTCTTTGACATGCCGATGGCAGCGGTGCTGGTGGAGGCGGCGGAGGCGGCGGAGGCAGCGGACGACGCCCGTGAGCTGCCCGCAGAGGCAGGAGATGGCGAGCTGGAGCGGGGACGCCAGCGTTGCGTCGTCGACCTCTCCACTTCCATCTCCAGCTCCTCCAGTGGAGAGTGGTGTTCTGGAGAGTAGTGTTCTGGAGAGTGGTGTTCTGGAGAGTGGTGTGGAGAGTGGTGAGGTGGCGAGGCAGGTGAGGAGGCTGGTGATGGAGAGCATTGTAACAAAGTCTGCCTCTTTCTGCCTCTCCCACGGCCTAGTCCTCCTCCTGTAGTAACAGCAGTTCTGGAGGCTGGTGTAGTAGCAGTAGTACTGGTAGTAGTAGTAGTAGTAGCAGTAGCAGAAGCAGCAGCAGCAGTGGTGTTCCTCTTAGCAGGCATGGTGGCAGAGTGAGGGGAGCCTGTTGCTCCAGGCTTTATATACCCAGGAGTCACCAAGCGGCGGACCGCAGAGAGATACCATAGTTATCGTCATTATTAATGTCATTATTATTGACATTATTATTATTATTATTGACATACACTCACCATTATAATTATTCCCAACCTATAGCAATAACAATAAAACATATAATATAAAGTGAAGAAGAACTTACAGATGTTACTACAGAGTAAGTGTATGGATGATTGCACACATGTTGCACAGTACTCCTCGATTTGCTAATAACAAGTTGACCCATGGGTATTAATAGTAGTAGTATGTGCCTTCAGAGGTGTGTGACAGTACACTCATGGCAACTTTATAGTGCCGCCCCACTGGGAGACCAGGCCACCAGCACCACTCAGTCACATTATCCTGACACTGAGCCAACCAGTCCTTGCCCTATCCTAATAATGCCGAGCGCCTGGCTAAGAAGCGACAAGTATAAATTGTTAAGTCATTGATTTAACTCGACCAGGGTTTGAACCCATGCGCTCGAATCCCACGATATACCAAAATGGAGACAAATGCTCAACTCATTCGGCCATCCCATCTGTACGAATACATATTGCTGTCACTAATTGTATATATTATCTCTGCTACACGAGCCGGATATTTATGTGACGGTAGAAAGACTTCAGGCGATATAAAGGTGGAGGTGATATGTGACCTGCCAGGCGACTAGAAAATGGGAGTACACAGGTTTTGTATTGCCAGATGACCTAGAAACAGCATTACGTTGCCATGTGTGTTGTATATAAGCAACTAGAGCCGTGTTCACACGGGAAAACTTTAAAGCGATTTAGACAAGGCGAATCATATGAATCGATTTAGATGCGCGTTCACACGGGCAGTACTTGGGCCGGAAATCGATATCAGCGCATGAGCAAGTCCAGACTAACCAGCGCCATTTTGGGTTCGTCGACACGAGAGAGTGTGGGTTCGACCTAGATATGTATGGACTGAATCGTATTGGTTTGGAACGGTCAAAACTTCTGCTGGGCAGTGAAACCCTAAAAATAAATGATGAAAAAAATATCTGTGCACAGCTAGCGGTTTCATAGACCAAATTATATTATATAGTGTGACGTGCTTAATCCGCCTCAAGTAAGTTGGTTGCATTCACATGGGCGAGATGGGCCGACCTAAGCTAGTTCGCTTCATATAAACTACCTCGCGAGGTGGTTTATATAAAGCGAATCATATGAATCGATTCAGCCCTAATCCGCCTCAGCATCACGTTCACACGGCAAATGTGAGGCGAACTAGGCAAGGCGATTTATATGAATCGGCTTAACTCGCCCGTGTGAACACGGCTTAGGACCGATACTAGTAGACCACATTCTTAGTTTGTTCAGTTTTTAACCTGAAAACATACTACTATCTTCATTAAGCTTAAATTATTTCTTATAATTAATATACAATGGTTGTGTTAACTAGTTTCCTTATTTCAATTTCTTGTTTACCTTATTTGGAGATCATCAGAGCTACATAACGAAAGCGGTAGCCGAATCACAATGGCGCAGGCTTCCCGTGCTAGTTCGATTCCCACTCGAGTCAAACCAATGACTTATCAAATTGATACTTGTTGCTACCGAGCCTAACACTTAGGATTACTATGATAGGACAAGGACTGGTTAGCACAGTATCAGGATAATGTGACTGTGGGATATCGGAGCATGGCACCGGCGGCCTGGTCTCCCATTGGGCCAGCACTATAAATGTTGCCATGAGTGCGCACTATCACAGTCAGTACCCATCCTGATAATACCTTAGATGTTGCTAGGATGTAAAACTTCAACAAACAAACATCAGATCCACACACCTACAAGCTCACATCGCGTTGCCTTCATCAACATGAGAGATGGCCATGCGGTACAGTGTCTGGAAATCGTGGGTTCAATACCCAGCCGTCTCAAACCAAAGACTTACAAATTGCAATATGGCGCTAGTGGTGAGAAGGAATAACTATTAGGTCAGATTCACAATAATTATTATGATGGAGATCATAGCACGGTGCCGTTGATAAAGTACATCAGCAATGCAGCACTATAAATTCGCCATGAGTGAGTGTCACAAGTCACAAGTCGGTACCACAAGGGCATACCTTCCATATATATATATATATATATATATATATATATATATATATATATATATATATATATATATGCAGTTACGCTGTTGCGTACCACCTGAGATAACAAATACATTTTAAAATTAAAATATATAATGTTCACAAGTCACACAATTTTATTCCATCTCACTTTATTCCAATAGCGTTTTATTTATCAAAAAAAATAAAGTCTGTGTACCACTTGAAAATACCAAGCTAGGCATGTGGATATGACTTGTTGCTAGGATGTAAGACCCCAATCACACACTCACTCTTCCATTAATGTGTGGAACATCTGCATCCCCTTTTAATCCGAAGGTAGCTTCTTTTCAGGTTGACATCCTGGCAACATCTAAGGTCATATCAGGACATCAGTATGGTTGTCAGTAGATAGAAGATTCACCACATACTCATATAGGGTTGGTGAAAACCAACCTTATATAAAAGCTGGCGAAAAATTGGGAAATGAAATGAGACCCTAATTCTACAATCAAAGAAGCTAAATATATTCTTCACCTACCCGGATGTATTTACCCTCAACTTTTGAGTTGTTTAGTCAAATATATTCATATATGCATGAAGTTTAAAATCTGGAAGGACATAATCACATGTCAGCCATTTTGATAGTCTCGGTCATTTTCATTGGTTGAGGTAGTCAGGTGGTCCAAACAGTTCTTTCAAAGATGACGTATTTACCACATGTCTATCACACCTAACTGATTATGTGTCACTGAGCCTGATATTATGTGATTTGGACACTCTGAAGGATATATATTGAATGGAAATGGATACAATGGATTGTCGCTTTTGGATTTTAATCAACATATGGTAGGAAAGTAGGAGAGGCCATCAACTATGAGGGACATTTTCGCCAGCTTTTACATAGCGTGAGGTTCACCCCTGTACTCTAAGTATGGGGGACCAGACGGGATGGCTGAATGAGTTAGAGCGCCCGTCTCCCGTGCTGGTAGATCGTGGGGTCGTGGGTTCGAACCCTGGTCGAGTCAAACCTATGACTTAAAAATTGATACTTGTCGCTTCCTAGCAAGGTGCTCGGCATTAATAGGATAGGGCAGGGATTTGGTTGGCTCAGTGTCAGGATAATGTGACTGAGTGGGATATCAAGTCATGGTGCCGGTGGCCTGGTTTCCCAGTGGGACATCACTATAAAGTCGCCATCAGTGCGCACTGTCACAAGTTGGTACCCATCCTGATATGACCTTAGATGTTGCTAGGACATAAAACAACAACAAACAAACTAAGTATGGGTGAATTTGTTATCTAGAAAATACCAAGCTAGGCCACTGCATGTGGATATGACTTGTTGCTAAGATGTAAGACCCCAATCACACACTCACTCTTGCATTAATGTGTGGAACATCTGCATCCCCTTTTTATTCTAAGCTAGCTTCTTTTCAGGTTGATGTCCTGGCAACATTTAAGGTCATGTCAGGACATCAGTATGGTGCCAGCAGAACCCGATGCAACGCACGCTGCTTGGCCCGGTTTAACCGGTTTAGCGAATGAAGATGGAACCAGACTGGCCAAACCCGGACCAATGGGATTCAAATAAAATTGTCGACTAAGGTATGGCTGACTTTAGGAGATCTTGTGGCGTATATGATAACCACTCTCTTCACGGTATACGACGACGCAACCAACAATGAAATAGAGCGTGATATAATAATCATATATATATATGTGTGTGTATATGTGTGTACGAGTGGAGAAAGATTGAATACTTTATTTACCACATTCGGATATACTAGATTATGTATGTATATATATATATATACATATATACCTGAAATGGGCGAGCCCTTCTGGGACTAGCATCCCAACCATTGGGCTATCTAGATTCCCTGATGCAATTACCCTGTCCATGCCTACCTGTCTATGTGGCTCCTTTCCTGAGAGGTCAGTGCAGCCTGGTTCGATCTCCCAGTGCAGAAAGGTGGCTTTTGGGGATGGTATACTGTGAAAGTGAATGAATGAGTGCTGTGGTGCATCAGTGCTAAACCTAGATAAAGGATTCACCCGGTACTCGCAGTACACGGGTGAATACCAACCCTATATAAAAACGGTCGAAAAAGCGGGTTAATGAAATGAGAGCCTAATTTCACAATCTAAGAAGCAACAATTATTCTTTACATATGTCTTATTGATAGCCCGCTACCTTTGAGTTGAAAAATATAATATAATATCTAGTTTAATAAGATTTAAAAGTGAAATCGACAGCGTTCTGCAGCCACCATCTTGTCTTTTTGCATTCTCTCCCATTTCACCAAGTCTGTGCCGATATAAGTAACCATTTGACACTGGAGGCAGGCATTCTACTTGCTGTTCCATACTAAAGCTATCTTTGTGCGTATTTACAGTACGTTGTCGTTCACCCGTGTACTACAAGTACCGGGTGAATCTTTTATCTATGCTAAACCTAGATAAAGGATTCACCCGGTACTCGCAGAACATGGGTGAATACCAACCCTATATAAAAACGGTCGAAAAAGCGGGTTAATGAAATGAGAGCCTAATTTCACAATCTAAGAAGCAACATTTATTCTTTGTAGATGTCTTCATATTTACCCGCTACTTTTGATTTGGAAAATATAATAAAACATATACTTTAATGCAATTTAAAAGTGAAATCGACGGCGTTCTCTGGCCGCCATCTTGTCTTTTTGCATTATCTCCCATTTCACCAACTTTGTGGGCAGGGAGGGGGGGGGGGGTAAGGGAGGAGGGAAGGGAGGGGAAGGGAAAGGGGCTCGGGGAAGGGGGAGGGAAGGGGGAGGGGAGTGGGAGGGGGTACGGGGGGAGGGGGGAGGGGGAGGGGGATTCTCACACTTCAAAGCTATAGAAACATATAATCTCTCTGACACATGGCACGATAACTTACATTCCTCTTGATGTCACACCCAACGTGGTGGCAGATTCGGTAGAGCGCATGCTTCCCGTGCGGAAGGTCGGAAGTTTGATTCCCGGTCGAGTCAAACCAATGACTTACAAAATTGGTACTTGTCGCTATCTAGCCTGACACTTGGCATTACTAGGATAGGGCAAGGACTGGTTAGCTCAGTGTCAGGATATGGTGACTGAGTGGGAAATTGGGTCATGGTTTCGGTGGCACGATTTCCCAGTGGGGCAGCACTATAAAGTCACCATGAGTGTTCACTGTCACAAGTCGATACTCGTCCTGATATGACCTTAGATGTTGCCAGTAGGTAAAACCCCAACAACCAAACCAAACCTTGGTGTCACATGTTGGTTGTGGGTTGCGAATTGTGGGTTGCGGTTGGGGGCGACCGAGGTAGGAGGTAATTACTCCGAGGGTGAACTGGGGGGAGGGGGGAAGGGGGAGGGCAGGGGGAGGTGGGGGGGGGGGGTCATGCATGGTAGATTGTGTTTCTTGGTACACACATACTGACTGCAGTGTAAGTTCAGCAGGGTCCTTCACGACTGGGTACCTAGGTTAGCAAGGTCATCTATGGAAAGCCGTTCTATATTGCATTTATTTATCACTGAAGGGATGCCTGCCATAAAGTTGGCACACTAGAGGAAGGGAGGTGAAATTTTAACTGTTTGATAACGCAGCCAGTGTGCGGCATGATCACATGAGCTCCGAATTTTTCCTGTGTGTCGGTCCGCGCATAAGCATATTCAGCGCTGAACGGAGAGGGACAATCAGCCACGGTTGAACTTGTCTGAGCCCGTTTGAACTTGCCGGAAATGGACTTTCCTCTTCTCGTTTTCACGAGAACTCAGTGTCAGCCAATCAGAGCTGTTCTTTTTTATTGCAAATGGCTGCCCCCTATGGTGGCTGCCATTTGCAATGAAAAGAACAGCTCTGATTGGCTGAGAACAGTTTTCAGTGTCAGCCAATCAGAGCCATTCTTTTTTATTGCAAATGGCAGCCCCCATAGGGATATCAGATTTCATGGTCCGTTATGCGGGTAGGGAAGGGGTGGCCAGAGTGATTAACTATTTGGATGATTTCTGCATGGGTCTATCTCTCTTGTCTCTTGAAGATTTATACTGCCTATCATGGATAAGCCTGAATAGGCTTGTTTTCACCATTAGTTTGTCGATAGAAAGCCTGAGCCTACACTTTTAACGACCCAAGGGATTTTTAACCTCCCACACCACATAGACATGGTATGAGAGCAACTGGCCTTCGCTGTAAGCTATACACCGCGGTGGAAATCCAAATTGGCAGAGGTGGGGGCACAAGGAATCGAACGAATGACCTTCAGATTAGGAGTCCGACCTAGAAAAAAGTCAGACACTCTAACCCCTCCGCCACAGAGAACACCACTATCAGCAACGCGTTCTCGCTATGTTGTGCCGGTTCTTTTTTTTAATCAGTTTAAGACAATTGCTCTCCCCTGCCAGAAAAATAAGATTTTTAGGTATTGATGTAAACTCTGAGACACTCGAGCTGACTCTCCCCGATGATAAATTAAAAAAGTTACGCGACATTTTGTTGCATTTCCTAGGTCGGAAGAAGGCAATTCGTAAGGATCTGGAGAGGCCGGCTGGAAACTTGGCTCATTGCGCCAAAGTTATAAGGGGCGGCCGCACTTTCAGTGGACGGGTCTATGATCTGATAGGAACTCTCCGGGAGCCTTTTTATATGGCGCGGCTAAATGCCGGATTTAGAGAAGATATTAGCTGGTGGGCAGCCTTCACCGCAAGGTTTAATGGGAAGGCTGGGATGCTCGGGAAATTTGCAGTAGTCATATCCATCTACAGTGGTTCTTCAAATTGGAGACTGGGCGCTACACATGGGAGTGATTGGCTCATTGCGTCTTTTAAGGCTGAGGATGACAAGGTCTTGGGCTCGTCATGTGGGTCATCACCACATAGCAGTCCCCACGGTGGCGGGTACTGAGCATATAAATGTGAAGGAGATGAGGGCTGTGATGGAGGGAGCCATCCGCTGGGCATCAAGCTGGGGAGGTTCCGAGATTATATTTATAACAGACAGTGCGGTAGTTCAGGCTGCACTTAATTCGAACAGGTCTACATCGGTAGAAATCATGGGGATGCTCCGGAGGCTGTTCTGGCTAGTGGTAGAGAAAGATTTCACTTTCTTATCAACATATGAAGAGTTCAGGCGCAAAACCACGTAAACACCAATCCAAAAATGGAGATAAACATTGGAATCAAACCTACAAAAAAGAAAGAAGATTTTTATTCCTACTGTTTTTTAATTCCTCCATAGCCATATGATCATATGACAAGTGGAATTTGTAAGAATTAAAATCATTTTCAGGTCAAAATCTTTTATTTAAAAGACTTTTTTGGATTGGCGTGTACGTGGTTTTGCGCCTGAACTCTTCATATATAAACACCACTGTTAATGTTTGTGATGCCCTGAGTAGGTGGGATGTAGAGGCAAGTAGTGCTAGGATTAGGGCAGTGGATGCAGGGAGGATGATGTGCTGGGCTCATCTTTTTGAAACTCCCTTGTTCTGTCATTCCAGAATTGGAGGCACTGAGGGCAGAGCAGCGGGGATATGAGAGACATTTCTACGCCCAGAATTCAATCACAACGAGATCTGTCCAAATACGGAAATATTTTAGTTTCTCGACCAGTTCTCGCAGGATGGCCCGCCACATCCATGTTCTTCTAAGCGCGTGGCGCTGTATGCCACCTGGCTTGCGAGAACGCTCACGTACCGGTCGGTGGTGAATTATTTATCGAGACTAAGTTTCTATCTGCGCCAGAATGGTGCTCAGGGTATCAGATACGATGACTATGTAGTGCAAGCGACAATTAAGGGCATCAGGTGCCAGAAGGGGGACACGCCATGGCAGGCCGCCCCAATGCTTCCTTCCATGCTGTTGAGGGTCTTTGCTCTATTGACTTCGAGTATGGGCCATGTTTCTTGGAGGGCAGCGATGCTCTGCTCTTTTCGAGCCTTGTTGAGGAAGTCACAAGTGACTGAGTCGGACTCGACATTGCATAGGGGGGACCTTACCTTTTTCAACTGGGGGATGATAATTAGGGTCAGGCGCTCAAAATCTATTCAGTTTGCAGAGTGGGTACTGGAGGTGCCGGTTGCACATTGTCCTAACAGAGCGTTGTGCGCAGTGTACTGGATGTTGTGTCATTTCAGGGAACTGCCGGCTGAATCAGGGAATTTGGCCTTTAGGATTTCAGTGGGAGGGCAGGAGTCGAAGCCGATGACTTATAAGGCTTATCAGGGTATGCTGAAGTTATTCGCAAATCAAGCAGGGCTGGGTGAGCAATACCTCACCTTGCACTCCTTGAGGAGAGGGGGGTGAACCTTTTTGGCTATGTCCGGTGCTTCTATTGAAGAAATTAAAGTAAGGGGGGACTGGGCCTCTGAGACTGTTTATTCTTATTTGAAAACGCCTTTGCAAACCAGGATTCTGAATGATCTACGGGTGGTCATAATGGCCTGAGGAGTGGTTGGCCTGTGTAGCTGGCTGTGTAGCTGGCTGAGGTTTGGCTGCCTATTGCTCGGCCATATGGGCCTCGGAAATAAAGGTAGGCTTCCACCACTCCTCGTCTCGTCTCTTTATTTTATCTTCCTGAGTCGTAGCCTATTTTATGTGCTATATAATTTATTATATGAATATAAAGGGTCTGAACATGCCCCGCCTGGCTGGTGCCACATATGTGTAGCCATCGCCCAGCCAGCGTGCATCATGATCACATGAGCTCTGAATTTTTCCTTTTTTGTCCTAGGTCGGGCTGTTTATTGCTCGGCCATATGGGCCTCAGAAATAAAGGTAGGCCTCCACCACTCCTCGTCTCGTCTCTTAATTTTATCCTCCTGAGTCGTAGCCTATTTTATAGGTTTTCTCAGTATAAGGTTAATGGGACTCAGTGGGATATTAGGTCATGGTGTTAGCGGCCTCGTTTCCCAGTGAAGTAACACTATAAAGTCACCATGAGTACGCATTGTCCCAAGTCAGTGGTCGTCCTGAAATGACATTAGATGTTGCTAGGACGTAAAACCTCAACAAATAAATCGTTTTTTCTCTTTTCTGCTTCTTTACCCGTCATCATATCGATGCTTTGCTTATTGTCTTGCAATTGTCTACCTGTATTGTTGCTTTGTTTAGTGTATAGTAGCATTTGTCATTAGGGCTGGAAAACCAGTGCATCACCGTCCTGACATGACCTTAGATGTTGCTAGGACGTAAAACAACAACAAACAAACAAACCAGTGCATCAGCACTGACAATATACTATATCAGAGGTATAAAAACACTTGAACAAAAAATCGTTAGTCTCAAACGGCTTGCCATATAGTGGAAATGACAGGTGAAACCTAAGAGGGAGGGGGTTGACGGGGTTGGGGGGGGGGGGGAGGGACGGGCGGGGCGGGGGCTGAAACGCTATAGAGTCCCACGTTCTATTTGTGGCAAGCTGTGGAGAAGTTGAACAATGTACCTATTTATTCTGTACCCGAGGGGTCCTGTTTAGACATGCCGGGTTTAGAAGCGCATTGCCATTCCTTGAGATCAGGGGCCAAATGTATGAGGGCGGGGTAGGGCTCGTAACCTATGCGTCGTGCGGAATTCCCCGGTTAGCGGCCAAAGTGTCAATGTATGTGCGCGGGTTAGGCTACCGCCTCGAGGGTTAACGTCGCCTTCACTAACCCCTACGGATGCCTTGTTTACCGTCGGTGTTAGTGGGCGAGTGTGTGTCTGTCTGTGTCTCTCTGTGTGTGTATGTGTGTGTATCTCTGTGTCTGTGTCTCTGTGTGTGTCTCTGTGTGTGTCTCTGTGTGTGTCTCTGCATGTGTCTGTGTGTGTGTCTCTGTATCTGTATGTGTCACTATGTGTCTCTGTGTCTGTGTGTGTGTCTCTGTGTCTTTGTGTCTCTGTTGCTGTGTGTGTGTCTGTGTCAGAGACACACACACACAGACACAGAAACACACACACAGACACACACACAGACACACAGAGACACACACACAGACACACAGAGACACACAGAAACACACAGGCACACACACAGACACACACGGACACACACAGGCACACATAAACACAGAGACACACACAGAGACACACACACACAGACACAGAATCTCACACACACAGACACACACAGAGACACAAACAGAGACACAAACAGAGACACACACACATACACACATAGAGACACACACAGAGACACAGACACAGAGACACACACAGAGACACACACAGAAACACACAGAAACACAGAGACACACAGAGACACACACACAGACAGACACACATAAACACTGAGACACAGAGTGACACACACACAGACAGACACACACAGAAACACACACACAGACACACACACAGAGACACAGAGACACACACATATACATAGAGACACACACACAGACACACACACACAGACAGACACACAGAGACACAGAGTCACACACTGAGGAGTGTGATGGGGGGGGGGGAAGGAAGGGGGTGGTCCCTCCCGACTCCTACTACGATGGCCGGGTACATTCCCAGGGGGACCCCCCAAATCTATAAATAACCCACAGGGTAGCTAACAAGTGCGCGCTTGGCACGCATACATTTCACTTGACACATATACCAACACCGACGATAGCTACCCCGTCGGCCGCCCTTAACTCCGGCGGAGATAACCGGCGGCTCATACATTTAGGCCCAGCTTATTCTAAAAGTTGAGCCCGGTAAACAGAAAATAAAGCCAGAGCCAAGACCAGCTCAACACCCCGATTACCCCTTCCACAGCTCTCAGTCCATCATTGTCCATCTTCCCATCCCGCCCCACATTAAAAGTTGCATAGTCCGATGTAGATAAATGATTCACCCGGTACTTGTAGTACACGGGTGAATGACAACGTAGTGTAAATACAGGCGAAAATAGGTTTAGTATGGAACCTGAACTAGAAACTGTGGCTCCAGTATCAAATGGCTAACTGGGTCATTTCCTGACCTAAAGATAGTAGTGTCATCAGCAAACAGAATGAATTAGAAGCGATGGCACATTACAAATATCATTTATATATAAAATGAATAACTTAGGTCCGAGAATTGAGCCCTGAGGGATTCCACATACCGCATTTGCTAAGTCTGAGTCCTCGTCATCTAAATTTACATATTGTTGTCTATTTTGTAGATAACTAGTAAGCCAGTTATTGGCAATGCCTCTGATACCATAGTGATTTAATTTTTTTATTAACAAATTATGGTCAATTGTGTCGAATGCTTTTTTAAGGTCAATAAATACACCAATAGTACATTTTGTGTTGTCCAGAGCTGAGGTAATTTCTTCTGTCAGTTCTAATAATGCCAATGATATGGACATTTTAGATCTGAAATCATATTGACTGCTACACAAGGTATTGTGTTTATCAATAAATGCTTCCAGTCTACTATTGAACAGTTTTTCTAATATTTTTTTAACTGTGGCAAAAGTGATATCGGTCTATAATTAGTGAAAACGCTGTTACCTTCTTTTTTAAATATAGGAATTACTTTAGCGACTTTCATTTTATTTGGAAAAGCTCCATTCTTAAAGGAGCTGTTACATAGTAATACAGAAAAATCAACACAAACATTAGCTTAAATATTATTGCATTTATATTTTATTTATTTTGCTTTTGGTCATTATTTATATTCAAATATTTGGGAAGTGGTCGAAGGAGGATCGAAGCCCGGTGTGGCGGTTTCAGCGCCCGGTCAGTTTCAGCGCCCTGCCGTGGCTTCTGCGCATGAGCGGATTTTCACATGTTGCGGCGAGCACTGCTATTTGTTTTGTTTACACTCAGCGATTCAATGCCGATCTAGCTGCTACGTTAATATCGCTTGGAATTTAAGGTTAATTTAATTAAATTTCATTATTTGAGTATGTAATTCTGTTAAATATGATCGCATTCAATAGATTTCGGCCTAATCGGTCCCTAACACTGCCGGGCACCAGCTGAGCTTGTAGCCGGCGAGGCCATGGGTGTTTTGAGCATCCCTTAAAATCCGCGCATGCGCAGAAGCCACGGCAGGGCGCTGAAACTGACTGGGCACTGAAACCGTCACACCGGAAGCTGGGAGGCCTGGGGCCGGGAGCACCGGCACAGGGAGGCCGGGAGTCCCGGCACAGGGAGGCCGGGAGTCCCGGCACAGGGAGGCCGGGAGTCCCGGCGCAAGGAGGTATATATATGAAGAGCTCTTTCGCGGGTTCGAATCCCATGACATACCAACATGGTAATCGAGCACTCAACGCATTTGGCCATCCTGTCTGCTTAGTTTGAATCCTGGCAGCTAAGAATTTGAATCTACCTTTTAATGCACTGGGATTGGTCCCACTGCTTCACTGGTCACA
The DNA here is from genome assembly GCA_030323885.1 of Branchipolynoe longqiensis. Lineage (NCBI taxonomy): Eukaryota > Metazoa > Annelida > Polychaeta > Phyllodocida > Polynoidae > Branchipolynoe > Branchipolynoe longqiensis. Next base: position 29,683,922 of record CM059197.1, read on the forward strand.
GATGGTCCAGTGTATTATTAACAACCCCACCCCAACAACATAATCCATAAACTCACATAACTAGCTACATTAGAGTTACACTAGAATTTTCCTAACAAACCAACATTTATATACCGCTTGCCTAACTGCAACTGAACATTCAAACTTAGTACAAATTTACCAACTGAATACAGAAGATAACTTCTGCTTACATTCTAAATACTATGTAAATACTCACATTGATCTGACTAATATTGATCTGGTTATATGACACCACTGTACCATATTGTTATGGAACTTTTGGGTTTCAGAATTTCATTGTGTTACATGGTGCAAATTGTCTATTCAACAGGTATTGTACACCTTATTCTATATACCTTTTGTGTAAATAACCCTGAATTGAAAAATGGCTGGAAGACCAGTGCTTCGGCACTGAATAAACATATTTACAACAACAACAAAAACAACAACAAAAACTGCCATAGTCCCAAGATCTCAGAAGATATAATGAAGTAACTTCGGCAAAATTACCAAAGCTTCGGCACTGACAAAAGACTTATTCAGCAGAATAAACATATTTACCCCCCCCCCCCAATTGTTTAAATGACATTTGACAAATATAGGACACATGTACTTAGTGTGTACTGCAATACACAATTTCCCCCTCCCCCCCGAAAAAAAAACCCAAAAAAACCTTTCCGTTCTATTCTGGCAATCCAAATCATCATGACAATGCATCATTGAGGTTTCACAGGATAGCTAAAAATGTTTGTTGGAGAACTGAAAATCCAAAGTTTCTCAGCAGGATTAAGCTACCCACCCAGAGCCCCCCCCCCCCCCCCCCCCCCCAAGCTGCTTAAGGCCCTGTCACATTACGGCGTATGGCGGGAGCGTTTTGAAAACCTATGTACGCCGTGCTGGTGCCGGCCTATGATGACCTTCGGTGAACTTTCGGGTGGTTTTGAGCGTATGTGGAACCTACGAGGAGTGTACGAGGAGCGTATGAGGAGCGTATGGGAGCGTGCTGTGACATTTTTTGACAGTATGGGCCATACGCCCTCATAGGTCGAGTTTTTTTTAACATGCACAAAAAAAATTGGACGGACGGATTTATGAAAGCGTATGGTGGTGTATGCCTCATACGCTCCACATAAGCCGGCATCTGTTGGCATCTGGCGGCGTATGAGTAGCGTATGAGTAGCGTATGCGTAGCGTATGAGTAGCGTATACGGCGTATGCCGACGTATATGACGTAACGCGCCTACGCCGCCATACGCTCCCGCAAAAAACCCTAATGTGACAGGGCCTTTAGGGCTTGCTCTGTTTTCCACTTGTTTCACTCACATTTCACGCAACCATTGCTATTTCTTTTCCTCCAAATTTGGCATATCTCTGTCTGGGTGAGATATTCTGATATAAGTCTCCGGGCAGTGAATTTCATTCAGGTTTGTGTTGGTCGCTGGGGGTCGGGGGGTCGGGGGTCGGTCGAGGCACTAGTCGACATAGAATTGTTACCGTGAATATGATAAAACCACCATCAATCAACCAATCAACTTGAAAATGTCCACAATCCCCGATCAACAGGATTCAAGTCCAATTATCGCGTAGTGTACGTGGCCATTATGTATGTTGTGCTGATATATCATTATGTTCGTAATGTGCCCTTCAACCCTAGTTATACGGAAGTACCCCTCCCACCCAACCCAACCCCCCTCCTAGCAAACCACCTCCCTCCCTCCCTTCCTTCCTTCCTTCCTTACCTCAAACCCCAAACCAAACCCCCAACCTACACGTGACCTAGCCCCGAGATTTCAATGCCAAGATCACTTCACACGTGACCAACCCCAGCACACCGTGACCGCCTCAACACCCTCCCACCTTGCCACACACACAACACACACGCGCACACACATACGCACAGGCCGGTGAACACATTCCACACACGCACACAAACCTTCTCTCCGAACACTGCAACCCATCGAAGAAGCCTACTCGTGTCACTTCATTAAGAAAGACAACCATGGTCGGTAAGTCCCCCGAGTTTATATATATATATATATATATATATATGTATATATATAGGATATGTATTATTTATCTTCATAATAACATAGGCACCCTTCTTTGGTTTGTGTGTCACTGTCTTACAACAGGGTGGTGGAGTGGCCAGGGTTGGTTAATTGTTGTGCGATGTTTCCCGCTTGTAAGTTGTACAGTGGTCGGTTTAAACCCAACTCCTGCTTGCGCACTGTCTCGACGGAATAGCTGGTGGTATTAAACTATTATCTGATAACAAATACCGATGTTGTGGAAGGTTTGATCAGAGAGAAAAAAAAATGGGGTTGTAGTTGTATGGGTGTTGCTATCGCCACCTTGCTTGTCTGATAATTTAGGGACCAGACGGGGGGTGGCCGAATGAGTAGAGCGTCCAGTCTTCTGTTTTGGGAGATCGGGAGATGCGAACCCATGAGTTTGTGAGTTCGAATTCTGGTCGAGTCAAACCAATGACTTAAAAATGTATACATGTCGTTTCCTAGCCTGGTGCTCCGCATTATTAGGATAGGGCAAGGACTGGTTGGTTTAGTGTCAGGATAATGTGACTGAATGGGATATTAGGTCATGATGCTGGTGGCCTGGTTTCCAAGTGGGGCAGCACTATAAAGTCACATGAGTGCGCACTGTCACAAGTCAGTACCTGTCCTGATATGACCTTAGATGTTACCAGGATATAAACTCCAACAACCAACCTTGTTGCAACCTAGCCTGGGCCGCGTTCAGGCTCCGTCTCGGAGGCGCCTCGGAGGTGCCGGTGACGTCAGGCTAGTCTGAACGACAACAGCAGTTGGTCGCCTCGAAAATGGCCGCCCCCCCATAGGCAGCGGCCATTTGCAATGGACAAGCTGTGCTGTAATTGGCTGAAAGCACTGAATGTGGCAGCCATTTTCGAGGCGCTTTTCATCTCTAGTCTGAAAAGGGAGGCGTCTCAGAGACGTCGCCGAGATGCACCCTGAACGGAAATAGGCCAAAAAGCATCGCCGAGACGTTGCCGAGGCGCCTCCGAGACGGACCCTGAACGCGGCCCAGGTAATGGTATGGGGAGGCAGAGGTAGATGGAGGTAGAGTGGGGTAGATGGGGAGGGGCAGAGACTGTCACAAGTCGGTACCCGTCATGATATGACCTTAGATGTTGCCAGGAGATAGAACGGCAACAACCAAATATGTGCAAAGTGGGTGCTCAGCTAATTTGGCCATTCCGTCTGGAGTAAATTGTCGTCATTCATTGAGAAACTTTGTCAGCCAGATGTTGCTCCCCAGATGTTGCTCCCCACTGACCTACTGACCTACTTTCCAGAGAAGCTTGTGCTGCTCGCCATTCTGCTCGGGCTGTCGGTGACGACTGTCAATGCCCAGCAGCCCTTTAAGCGGAACAACGAGGGGAAGCGGATCTGGATGATTCAGGTCGGCCATGACTGGGGCGGCCATGAGTATCTGTAAGTGTTTGTTTTGTTTGTTTGCTGGGGTTTTATGTCCTAACATCTATGGTTATATCAGCACGGGCACCGACTTGTGATTGTGCACACTCGTGGCGACATTATAGTGCGGCCTCACTGGCCCGGGAGACCAGCCTGCTGGCACCATAGCTCAATTTCCCACACATTCACATTATCCTGATAATGTACTAACCAGTGCTTGTCCTATCCTATTAATGCTGAGTGCCATGCTAGGTAGTTATGGTGTTCATCTACAGGAAAGACACAAAATATATTTAGAAAGTAACAAGAAGTACATGAAGAAATAATGTGCCTATTATAACCCATAGTAGACCTACCGTGGCTAGCTACGACAAAAGCATCATATCTATCACAGCACACATCTGGAATGAACAACCAAGCGCAACCAGAAACATAAAATCCATTGAAGCGTACAAAAAACACATAAATCAAACAAAACGACTTGCCCCAGGAACCAATGGACACCATAGCCATTCGAGGGTTTTGGTGTGTCGAAATGTCACGCATCAAGAATGGTAATTGTGGACCAGGAAGCTTTGAGATAAATGCACTTGCAAATTGCTAACAAAGCGTACAATACTAAATCAATCTAAACCCTTTGCGATTACTTTCAGGGATGAGGCCGGCTACCTCAAAGGATTTGCTTTTGGATTGATTGACCTAGGTGAGATATGAAATATGGTAATTAATGTCACAACCAGAAGTGCGAAACTGTCACTGTTTTAAATATTTCCATATCAAACAAGTAGAGTCCATCTTTAATCTGCTCTTGATAAACCTCTCAGGTATTCAATTTAAAGTTTTTAAAACCTGATGTATGTGAATGCTAACATGAACTAAACCAATGTATCCTTTCAAACATGATACTAACCTGTTTGGTTTAGTAGTTAGGTAGAAAACTGCCGGAGCTACTCAACAAACGTCCTCCCGTTGTGAGTAGATTATGCTAATTGCTGGACCCGGATGTGCTTCCTTCTCCCTGGGCTACGAGTAGCCAGAGGCGTAGTACCGAGGTCGAATTATAATATACTAGTATATTATTTAATTATACCTTCCGTAGATAATCGGGCATAAATAGGGAGCAGAATGGAGCTCATTTCAGTAGTGTTGAGTTTTTAAGAGATGACCATTGCTTACAATTACAGTGTGCAATGCTAACGCTATGGATTGCCGTAATGTGTGGGACAAGTACGAGAACTGCTGGAACAATGGCGCTCCAGGCGAACACCCCTCTGGAGGAATTGGTGAGGAAACTCTGCTCTTTTTGTCATTTTATTATTGTTTGCTGTTGGAGGATTTGGGAGCTGGATTGATGGTAGATACAAACTTCACCCCGTACTACTGCAGTAGGGGTGCAAACCAACCTTATATAAAAGCTGTCGAAAATGCGGGTCAAAGAATTGAGAGCCTAATTTCACAATCTAAGAAGCAACATTTATTCTTTACATCTATCTTATTGATAGCCCGCTACCTTTGAGTTGAAAAATATAATATAATATCTAGTTTAATGAGATTTAAAAGTGAAATCGACGGCGTTCTGCAGCCGCCATCTTGTCTTTTTGCATTCTCTGTCATTCACCAACTCTGTGTTCATATAAGTAACCATGTGACACTGGTGCCAGGCATTCTACTTGTTGTTCCATACTAACGCTATTTTCGACCGTATTTATATAGGGTTGGTATTCACCCGTGTACTACAAGTACCGGGTGAATCTTTTATCTAGATTGATGGGTGTTTCATTGTTAAAGTTGCGTAGTCTGATAGTTTTGAGTTTCTGTCACTTTTCTGAGCTAAATATATTAAATTGATATAGTTTACTTCACATCAGTTTGAAGTAACTTGATTTTAATTTGCTAACTTTGGAGATATTTGGAATGCAAACATTCAAAATTAATGTTGGCAAACATGTCAAAATTGACTCCATGGGCTTCAGGAGTAACAGATTTTATTACATTGACTCCACATTCCCTTATATGTGGCAACAAATGCTTAATGAGTGCATCGTTATCTAAGTTAGCTATGTAGAATCAAATCTGGATAATTGTGTTGGTTTTGATAATTTTATAATGTAATACTTTATCGGACTATGCAGCTTTAAATACTATGAAATATTGGCTCACATGTATCAAATATCGGTCTGTTTTCATTGGGCGCGTTTTGCACTTTAGTTAGCCATTTAAAATATAAATTACTTCAAACTAAATTAATCTGCAACATATGACAAACCAAAAACCATCGGACAATGCAAATGCAACTTAAAACAATTCTCGCCTTGAATATTATTAACTTTTGCTGCCGACACTGTGTAAAGCCCCACTACCAGTCAAACAATCACCCGGGGACCAGGTGGGATGGCCGAATGAATTAGAGAGTCCGTCTCCCGTGTTGGTAGACCCTGGGATCGTCGCTTCGAACCCTGGTCGAGTCAAACCAATGACTTAAAAATGTATACTTGTCGCTTCCTAGCCAGGCGCTCGGCATTATTAGGATAGGGCAAGGACTGGTTGTCTCAGTGTAAGGATAATGTGACTGAGTGGGATATCAGGTCATGGTGCTGGCGGCCTGGTCTCCCAGTGGGGCAGCACTATAAGTCACCATGAGTGCGCACTGTCACAAGTCGGTACCCGTCCTGATATGACCGTAGATGTTACTAGGATGTGAGACTACAACAAACAAACAAACAAACAAACCAGGTGGCCCAACTTTGCACCACATCGCCCTCTGGCGGATTAGTTCCATTGCTGCGCTCAGTACTGACTGCTTGCTGCTCGTGCCGCCAGGTCTGATCGGCAACTGGTACGACGCGTGTACGGGGTGGGTGCCGACGGTGGAGCGGATACACACGTTTGACTTCACCATTCCGCACATCAAGCAGCAGTACACTTACTTCTGGGTGAAGAAGGGCCAGCAGTCGTCCTTCAATCCGACCAACCTCGCCAACGCCAAGCTCGGTGAGTTATCTATCATTGAAGGGCAGAGAGTGAACAATGTCGACCGCACCCCCACTCTCTGCTCTCATGTATGTGCTCCCTTCCCTCTCTCAGTGCTCTCTTCCTCACTCTTTCGCTCGCTCACTCTCACTACCCCACTCGCTCTTTTGCTACCTCGCTCGCTCTTTTGCTACCTTGCTGGCTCTTTTGCCACCTCCTTTGCTTTTTTGCTACCTCCCTTGCTTTTTTGCTATCTCCCTCGCTCTTTTGCTACCTCCCTCGCTCTTTTGCTACCGCCATCGCTCTTTTTCTACTTCCCTCTCTTTTGCCACGTTCCTTGCACTTTTCTTACCTCCCTTGCTCTTCTTCTACCTTCCTCTCTTTTGCTACCTCCCTCTCTTTTGCTACCTGCCCTGCTCTTTTGCTACCTGCCCTGCTCTTTTGCTACCTCCCTTGCTCTTTTGCTACCTCCCTCACTCTTTTGCTACCTCCCTCACTCTTTTGCTACCTCCATCGCTCTTTTGCTACCTCCATCGCTCCTTTGCTACCTCCATCGATCCTTTGCTACCTCCCTCGCTCTTTTGCTACCTCCCTCGCTCTTTTGCTACCTCCCTCGCTCTTTTGCTACCTCCCTCGCTCTTTTGCTACCTCATCTCTCGCTCCTTTGCTACTTCCATCGCTCCTTTGCTACCTGTCTCTTTTGCTACCTCCCTCGCTCTTTTGCTACCTCCCTCCCTCTCTTGCTACCTCCCTCTCTTGCTACCTCCCTCGCTCTTTTGCTACATCCCTCGCTCTTTTGCTACCTCCCTCGCTCTTTTGCTACCTCCCTCTCTTTTGCTACCTCCCTCACTCCTTTGCTACCTCCCTCACTATTTTGCTACCTCTCTCGCTCCTTTGCTACCACATCTGCGGTTTTACTACCCCGCTCACTCATAGTCATTGGCTGCAAAAGCACGGCAACATTAATAATAATTAACTGCCTGTTTGACTTCCTCTACTGGCAGCCTTCCTCGATGGCTGGGCTAGTACAGAGCAATGTCTCGCACGTCTGACCAACATCCAGAACCGCATCCTTCGAAAGGAGCAGGTCTATCACTACCAGAACCCGACGGACGGATATAACGGAGTCATCAGTGGACAGGTGAGCCGAATGTCACCTCACATGCCTTCTGTATCAACAAGATCATTCCTGATAATATTATTGAAAGATATAACGCAGACACCGAGTGGAAGGTCGGGTGTTTGAATGCCGGCCGAGTCAAACAAGCGACTTATAAAATTAATATTTGTCACTACCTGGCCTGGCGCTCAACATTACTAGGATAGAACAAAGACTAGTTAGCTTAATGTTAAGATAATGTAACTGAGTGAGATATCTGGTAACGGTGCTGGTGGCCTGTCTTCCACTGGGAAGCAAAACCCAAACTGTCGTTGCTGTCATTGAGTTGGTCTCATGTCCGACCATGCCATGGACAAGCGTGGTGAAGATGTTGAATCATACACCTCTCTCATGACTTCGTATGCCTCAACCATTTCCAACTGCATAACTGTGCAATAAAAATAATAATCCACTTTCTACTTCTGTTTGTGACCAGATGGGATGGCCGAATGAGTGAGCATCCGTCTCCTGTTTTGGGAGATCGGGGGATCCAAACCCATGGGTTTGTGGGTTCGAACCCTGGTCGAGTCAAACCAATGACTTTAAAATTTGTACTTGTCGCTTCCTAGCCAGGCACTTGGAATTATTAGGATAGGGCAAGGACTGGTTGGCTCAGTGTCAGGATAATGTGACTGAGTGGGATATCAGGTCATGGTGCTGGCCATGTGGTCTCCCAGTGGGGCAGCACTATAAAGTCACCATGAGTGCGCACTGTCACAAGTCGGTACCCGGCCTTACATGGCCTTAGATGTTGCAGGACGTAAAACAAGAAACAAAACTTTTTATTCTTTTCTTCAAAGAGCGACGCCATCTTTGCCTCTGTCGACACCTTCACCCAGCCGCAGAAGGACACCTTGTACCAGTTCACCGCCAATCGTATGTCGTGTTACCTGGCCGGACATGGCATGATGGCACGCAAGGATAATGGCTTCGTAAATGCATGGAACATGGGCTTCAATAAGTTGCGCGATGGCAACAAATACAACGACTACTGCAAGCAGGCTAACTCACAGCATGGTAAGTTAGCACACATATTAGTGGCTTACTATTTGTTGTGGTGGCCGAATCTGGAGAGCACAGGCTTCCCATGTAGAAGGTTTGGAGTTCAAATCCCAGCCGAGTCAAACAAATTACTTATATTGTATAATTGATACTTGTCGCTTCCTAGTTATGGAGCTCGACATTAATAGGACAGGACAAGGACTGGTTAGCACAGTATCAGGATAACATGACTGAGTGGGATATTGGGTCATGGTGCTGGTAGCCTGGTCTTCCAGTGTATCCACACTATCAATTATCTATGAGTGTGCACTGTAACAAGTCGACACCCATCTTGACATAACCTTAGATGTTGGGACGTAAAACCACAACAAACTATGCTTGTCATTGGGCTTGTTTAGTTCGTCCGCTATCCCGGACTGGCGTGGAACAACTAGGGGGCGACACCTGCCTGCTTCATTCTGGCACCACTTATCTACTCCCCTCCCCCCACCCCCCACATCCCCCCCCCCCCTCACCTGACTGTGGATACAACTTTCGTTTCCCACCAGGGAGGTCGTGAGTTTAATCCTTATTTTATTGAGGCTGTATTTATACTGTCCATAGCATATAAGCCCGGGTACCCAGGCTTGTTTTCAATGCTGGCCAGTTGTAGTGTTGGTGTTATCTTACCACACAGTGGCTGCTGATAAGGTATTTGATTGCCTGCATTTCAGTAGCATATAGATAATTGGTTGGTATGGTTAATAGCCTATGTTAGTTTTTTTTGGATTTTCTTGGTATATATGTATTTATTTTTCTACTCTTATTACTAGACTAGCCTACTCCTATTTACATATCATAGGCTTGTACATAGCTGTGTGGTGTGTTATCTGGCTACTTTTGGCATGGTTACTTTCCATTGGGCGTCCCGCTGGTGGGCCGTGACATATCACATGCCCCTTTGCGGTGCAGCTTAATGGGGGTTTCCTAGCCTTATTTTGCACAGATATTTTTTGTAAGTTTTTAGGTCAGGAATTTGTCATTCCTTTACCGTTTGGGCATTCCACACCTTGGCAGCCATTTCCAGCGTGCTTCTCTCATGAGCTTTTATTTGCCTTCTGGTCTGCTTTAGTAGTGGCGCATTATTTGCTCTAGTAGCCCTTTGTGGTTTTGTTAGAAGTTTAATGTTTTGACTATAAGCTATATGCTAATGTTTTCAAATGAATTATTCTCCTATTTTCTAGTAGTTTCACTTTGGTTCTTTTGTGTATGTCATACATTGGGTGCAGCTTGTCTACTCTTAGACAGATTTTTAGGGCTCTGTTCTGCAGTGTTTGCAGTTTTTTAGTAGTTCTTTTCTCGCACCCATGTAGTTTACATCTCCATGCCCTTGAAGATTTTTATTGACATTTCTTGTGTCATGTAGTCTCTTAGCTTTGCAAATAGCCACAGTTTGTGGTTTACTTTTTGTATCATTTTATTTATATATAGGTTGTAGTTTAGTTGGCTGTCCAACTGAAGGCCTAGGTATTTGTAATGGTCTACATTTTCTAGTGTTTGGTTTCCTAACTTACAGTGTAGTTTTCTTTCTGGCATTTGTTTATGCGAGAAGAGTACTGTTTTTGATTTGCTTGTGTTGGTTATTTTGTTGGACTCACACCACTCATCTAGTTTTAGTAGGAGTTTATTTAGTTTAGTTATTACCTCCTCTTCTGTGGTGCCATTTGCGTATATGACTGTCATCTGCATATAGTTGGAGGCATTCAGTTTGCAACCATTTTTCAAGGTCGTTTATATAGATTATAAAGAGTAGTGGCCCTAACACTGACCCTTGGGGTACACCACATGTGACAGGTTGGTTGTCTGATAGTGTATTGTTTATTTTTGTTTTCTGTTGCCTGTTGTTCAGGTAGCATCTTATCCAATCCATAGTGTTGGATTTTATGCCCATGGTTTTTAGTTTTTCCAGTAGGATTTTGTGGTCTACTGTGTCAAATGCTTTGCTGAAGTTAATGAAGGCGGCTCCAACTAATTGTTTTTGGTTCATTGATGCCATTATGTCATTTGTTAGGGTAGCTATTGTTTTTGATGTGGAGTGCAGTTTCCTGAAGCCCCCTTGTCCTTTGTTTAGTATATCGGTTTTTTCCAGGTGTTCATTGATGTGTGTATGTAACACTTTTTCAATGAGCTTGCCTGGGGTTTGAAGAATTGATATTGGCCTGTAGTTTCCCATGTTTTGTTTGTCTCCACCTTTGTGAATGTGGGTGATGGTTGCCATTTTCCAGGCTGAGATAAAATGCCCCTGCTCAAAGGAGATGTTGAATAGGTCTAGTATGGTGGCCAGGATGGCTTGGAGTGCCTCTTTCAGTATTTCGGTTGGTTAATCCTCGTCAATGCCTTATATAGTCCTGGGGCCATATGCATAGGGCGGTGTTAGCGAGCCAAAACTGGGTTTGGATGGGATTTCTAGTTTAGGGGCGAAAAGTCAGTATGCACGGAGCAGTGTTACGCAAACACAGTGAGTCTAAGATTGGGTAGGCTAACACCACTCTGAACTAGGTTTAAGGGTGGTGTTAGCTACCGATTAGGCCCAAATCTATTCAATGCTATCATATTTAACAGAATAACATAATCAAAAAGTGAAATTTGCCCAAATTAAACCAGAAATCGAAGCGATATTAACGCCGCTGCCGAATTTTGGTCAAATTAAACTAATAATCGAACCTATATTAACGCCGCCGCCGCCGAGGGATCGGCGGCGATATTGTCAAATAGCGGTGCTCACTGGGAACGGGCTCAGATGGATTTCCCAAATCTATAAATAACATATGTTAGCTCACGCCTCCACGCTTTGGCTCCATACATACCCCGTGACCTATTTCCCAACCCAGGTGTTAGCTAACCCGAATGCAGTCCTTAACACCGGAGCCGATAAATAATTCTTCATGCATACGGCCCTGGAGGGCATCACTTTCTTTTGGTTTAAATCATCACTTGTATATAATTATGCATGAATATAATTGTTATCTTTACTGAAGAAACTCCTGTTCCCAAATTGATTGATTGGTGGTTGCTTAACGCAGTGTCGGCAGCAAAGGCCATATTTACGGCTGTTCCCAAATAATGACCCCCCCCCCCAACACACACACACCCCACCTACCCCGTTCTCAATACAGCATTAGGGCTTTTTTCTTCGTTGTTTTTAAAAATTGTGAATGGAATTTTATACATGTTGTCAGTGCTGAAACACTGGTCTTCTAACGATAAAATAAAGCAATGTGTGATAGTAAAGATGCTTTCGGTTAGAAATGGTAAATTTTTAATGGAAGTTAGTTAGATAATAAGTTAAATGGTAAATTTGTAATGGAAGTTAGTTAGATAATAAGTTAAATGGTAAATTTCTAATGGAAGTTAGTTAGATAATAAGTTAAATGGTAAATTTGTAATGGAAGTTAGTTAGATAATAAGTTAAATGGTAAATTTCTAATGGAAGTTAGTTAGATAATAAGTTAAATGGTAAATTTCTAATGAAAGTTAGTTAGATAATAAGTTAAATGGTAAATTTCTAATGGAAGTTAGTTAGATAATAAGTTAAATGGTAAATTTCTAATGGAAGTTAGTTAGATAATAAGTTAAATGGTAAATTTCTAATGGAAGTTAGTTAGATAATAAGTTAAATGGTAAATTTCTAATGGAAGTTAGTTAGATAATAAGTTAAATGGTAAATTTCTAATGGAAGTTAGTTAGATAATAAGTTAAATGGTAAATTTCTAATGGAAGTTAGTTAGATAATAAGTTAAATGGTAAATTTCTAATGGAAGTTAGTTAGATAATAAGTTAAATGGTAAATTTCTAATGGAAGTTAGTTAGATAATAAGTTAAATAGATGTGCTGCACCTCGTGATCACATGGCACGAATATAATTATCTTTACTGAAGATAACAATGATAGTGATAATTATGAATTCTGCATTTTAAAAAGATTAAACTTCACGCATGTTTTCAACTCGCGTTACGATTATATTAGTCGATATTCCCATCATGAGAACATTAATGTTGTTAGTACGTCAACCCACAATTAAGTATTCTTTCTCTTTTGTGTTTGTAGGTAAAGTGGGAGTTGTCGACTGCATTACGCTCTAAGGATCCAGAGGTTTTATGTTCTAAGGATCCAGAAAGGGGGCAGGGGAGAGCTGGTCAAAAACCAGTCATGCGGGCAAATAGACTGTATCGCTTATGAATGATGAGCACTGGAGGCAACGTGGATCTTCAATTAACTAGAATAAAAATCAGAGACGGAGGACATGCATGTTTATTTATGAATGTGTTAGGGAAAGCTATTGCACGTGACACCACTTTGATGTTATGAGTGCTATTTGTTTAGTCAAATGGTAAATGGCTGTTCAGTGATCGGTCCAAAGTCTAACGTCTGCATATTGACTTATTGTGAGCAGGGGAAATTCCCTCTATCGGTGTTTGTGACTAGACCAGCAAGGGAATGTAGTAACAAAATATTAAAGGGACCAGATATAGGTCACTGAGACACTACCCATACTCCGACAAATGCTCTCCAAGCATACGTTTGCCAGTTTTCAGTTTATGCAACTACATATGTGGGGGGAGGGTGCTGACATTGGTTGCTTCTGTTGTGTTTTATTTACTCCAGCAGCACTGACACTTTTAGACACCCATTTCGAGAAAGAAATGTTAGAAATTGCAATCTAAAATGATAAATATAAAGTTCAAATGTATATTTATCATAACCAGCCACTTTTTGTGTGAATAATTGATTAAATCATGTAGATTAATAGACTTTAAAAGTTGAATTGAGAGCTTTCTGTGGGTGCCATCTTGGTGGTTGCCATGGCTTCCCCTGTGTGTGGGGAACCCCTCTAGGTCATGTGATGAGGGAATCCCACCTATGTCATTCATACATCACAGACCTCAACTCTCCTCCCACATGTTCAGTGGCATGAACTGAACAAACTAAGCAAAGGTATGTTTGGAGAGCTTTTGATATTGGATTCGTTTGTATCTGGGTGAGGTATAGCCGGTGACTTTAATTGTTTTAGTACATGTCCCCAATGAAACAAAAATGAAAAGATGTGATGCATGGCTAAAAGCCGAAATAAATCCACCTTTTGATATTAAAGCTGAATGGTATTTATGAATTTTTTCTACGAAACTAATGGTTCCGAATAATGTTTTATCGCACTATGAACTAGTAAAACTCCCTCACTATTACCACAGCGCAGAGCACTGACGTAATTTAAGCTTGGTTTGATTTTTATAGCTGCATAGTCCGATGACAACATCACTTTCAAAGCCAAAACAGTGACATAGATTTGATTCTACAGACCAGACGGGATGGCCGAATGAGTTAGAGCGCCCGTCTCCCGTGCTGGTAGATCGTAGGGTCGTGGGTTCGAACCCTGGTCGATTCAAACCAATGACTTAACAATTTATACTTGTCGCTTCTTAGCCTGGCGCTCGGCATTATTAGGACAGGGCAAGGACTGGTGTGCTCAGTGTCAGGATAATGTGACTGAGTGGGGTACCAGGTCATGGTGCTGGTGGCCTGGTTTCCCAGTGGGACAGCACTATAAAGTTGGCATGAGTGCGCACTGTCACAAGTCGGTACCCGTCCTGATATGACCTTAGATGTTGCTAGGACGTAAAACAACAAACAAAAACTGATTCTACATAATCTAACTTTGATACATTTGTCGCCACATAGAATGGAATTCTAAACCAATTTAATAAATTTGTTAAAACCTGTTATTGTAGAAGCCGATGGGGTCAGCTTTGGCATGTTTGCCCAGATTGTGTATGTTCGCGCTTCAAATATCTCAAAAGTTAGCTATTTACAATAAGTTACTTCAAACTAAATTAAGTTAGATTATAACAATTAATTCAATATATTTATATAAGAAAATAAGAGAAACTCTAAACCACCGGACTATGCAGCTTTAAGGTTCATGCCATTATCAAGGATTTTATAAGAAGTATTGGTCAAATAGTCTGTTCAGGCACATCTATCTACAAATGACATTGAAATAGGCAACGTCAAGGATGACATCTCGGGAATATTGTTGAATTTCTTGTTTAATAAATGTGCTGATGAATTTCAATTTCGCACCTTCAAAAACCTGCCAGTTTTGCAACAAAATAGGCAAGGTCTCTTGTGCTTCTAAAAATGTTCCAAGTTGCATGCATTTTTTTTCATGTCGTAGGCATCGGGGCCAGGGCCTATATAAATTGAATGTCTTATGTCAACACCAGAGCACTGGTCTTCCAGTCATACAGTAAAATTGCTTTATGTACAAATGAAACTACTGCAGTTGCAGTTTGATAATAAAACAAATTATACATTGTGGTGAATATGCGTTACATGGAATTATTTTAATTAAAAGAATATATTTTTAATATTGGTATCACGCCTAAGAGTAAGTCCTAACTCCTAATGGAGCAGTCACACTACGACGTGTTGGCCCGGCGTTGGACAACGCGTGCCAACATGTTGTGTTTTTGGTCGAAACGTCGGAACCCGTCGGAACGCGCCGGCAATGCGTTAGCAACGCGTTGCCGGTGCGTCGGTACACGTCGGTACACTATGATTGACAGGTCGCTTTGATACAACGCGTCGGTGCCCGTCGCCCAGCGCCGAAAGTTTTGTGCTTGCACAAAACTTTCGGCGCTGGCCAACGCGCGGCGACGTGTTGTGGGCCGCCGATAACACGTCCACAACACGTTGATAACACGCTTGCAACTCGCCGACTTGGTTTAACGCGCTGGCGACGCGCCGATAACGCGTTGAAAAGACGCTTGCAACCCGCCAACTTGGTTTAACGCGCTGGCGACACGTGGATAACACGGCGAGAACGCGTCGATAACATGCTAATCAAGCGTGGGAACCCGGTGCCGGTTGTGTGAAATTGGGTCAAGCGGCCGTGGGTTTTTTGTTTTCCACCCCCACCCGACCGCGCAACATGTTGCCGGCGCGCCAATAACACGCCAGCAACACGGCGAAAAGTTTGACGTTTCTCGACGCGTTGAATATATTTAAGCTCGTTGGCGGCACGCCGGAATACACGTCGTAGTGTGACTGCTCCATAAGGGAAGTCAGTTTTCATATAGAATCAAAAGGGGGGCGGGGCGAGCTGTCAGTCTACAAGTTCACCTTGTCCAATGAAAGCCACTTTTCTCAAGCAAACCACTTATCTAGAGATGAAGTTGCATATCTATCTTAAGCCCCGTTCACACACAGGCCTTTAAGTTGCCTCAACTAGTTCGCTTCATCTAATAGAGTAGTCACACTACGACGTGTTGGCGTGGCGTTGGACAACGCGTGGCAACGTGTTGGGTTTTTGGGCGAAACGTCGGGACGCGTCGAGACCCGTTACAAAGCGTTATAAACGCGTTACCGGAACGTCGGTACACGTCGGTACACTTTGAGTGACAGGTAGGTCTGAACCAACGCGTCGGCGCGCGCCGACGTGTTGCGTAGCGTGGGAACCTGGCGAAATTGGGTCAAGCGGCATTGTTTTTCCACCGGCGGAACACGTTGGCACCGCGCCAGAATAACGCGCCAAGTTTTCTCAAAACTCGCCGAAAAGTTTGACGTTTCTCGACGCATTGAATATATTTAAGCGCGTTGGCGGCACGCCGGAATACACGTCGTAGTGTGACTGCTCCATTTTTAAGTCATCTCAGATCGCGGGTGTGAATGCTCCTCTCGGGCAAATTAGGGCTGAGTCGACTCAACTAGTTTCCCTCAGTAGACTGCTTCGCTTCACGAGGGTTTGAGTCGGCCTAAATGGCATGTGTGAACGCAAGTGGTTTAGTTGAGGCGGCTTATAAGCACTGGATGGAGACTGCTTCCTAACAGGTAGTTGCTTTCATAATGGTTAGAACACATGTTTGGACCCATTTCTTTATATATGGAGACTGCTTCCTACAGGTAGATGCTTTTGATAGTGGTTGAGCACATGTTTGGACCGTCCTACTCTTCCCATCTCTTCATTAGGTAGGTTGTTTGTATGTCTGGATATATGTATGTGTGGATACCCATCCTGATATGACCTTAGATGTTGCTTAGATGTAAAACAACAACAAACAAACAAACATCGATCTGAGCCTTATAACAGGCGTGTCTGAACGTGACACACTTTGAAAACTCTATATGTGTCAACGCGCCGCTAGTTTGACTAGTTAGCCTCATCTAAGTAGGCCTAACGTTGTACGTGTGACCACGGCTTTAGAATGTAGATACTGGACTAACTGTAGATACAAGATTCACCCCGTACAGCCTTTCAAGAGAGGTCGCCACTGTACGTGGTCGTTTCAAAGGCCAGGCAACCCAATAGAAAAAGTGTTTGGAAGCTGGGTTGATATATCGACATCACTTTGAAATCTAACATGATAAATATAAATGCTCATCTATCATAGCCCCTAATTTTAAAATATGTGTGTGCAGTGGTCAATAGTCATAAAAACGTTGTTTCTGGAACATTTTGAACATTACTTGGGTTTAAAAAAGTAGTAGTTCAGCAATTTGCCACTAGGGACCTCTGTGCAGGACCAATCTGGATGCACTCAGACGGCACCTAGCGGCTACATTGGGTACTGAAACCTGACTGGTGCAGCTTTGGAATCGGTCAATTTATTACAACACATTTTAGCTAGGCCTACAGTTTGAAAATTAGGATGCCAAATTTGAAAAAAAACAAACAAAAAAAAAACTATTGATTAAGACATGAGTTTTTATGTACATACAATATTACATAAAAGCTCTATCAGTACGTCTTTCACCATTTGCATTTAGATCTAGACAAATCTAGATTTAGAATTATAGCCAGTCAGTTTTATTGATTTTATCCATATAAAAACAATTATATCAAATAACATGTTATATATTTTTCTTTGAAACAAGTTTTTCTGAGATCTTTATTTAGATCAAGAAATATAAAGTCTAGATTTAGATCCAGAGAAAGAGCAAGTTCTGATTTTATTACCGTTTACTATTTAGAATAGTTGGCAGCAGTCGGAATTACGAACTCCTTTATACAAAACAACCAAGATGGCAGCCCCATATTTCTGTCGATTCGATTTTTAAATTATTAATCTAAGTCTTTTAATCAATTATTCATTCCAAAATAGCGGGTATATGCGCATGGCTACGCGAGTGACTAACTTTTGACAAAGCGCGCCAAGATTAATTTGTCATGCTTATAGACCCGTTTCAATGTTTATAAACATTGTGTATGCGTGCGCAGCTTGGCTGCAGAACGAAGGCACACGGCCATTGAGTTTGCCGGTTGGCGCAGTGCAAAACGTTTATTTTATTCAAAATTAAAAGAAATGCAGAACCCTAACCATGTAAATTTAATATAATCTGTTCGTTGAATAGGTTTACTATATGTGTTCCAAGCGGTTTGTTTCTAGGTGGTGTGGTTTTAGGGATATTTCATTTTTTTCTGAATGAAGATTGCTCACGGCCATTGACAATGCATTGAGTTTGCCGGTATGCGAAGTGCAAAACCAAGTGGAAAAGTTCAGTACTGAGCATGCACCACCTTGTGGCACAAATTAGAACTATTCCGAGTTTGTTTGTTTTCCCGACCACCTATACCGATTCACTTTAATATGAATAAGCAATGCTTAGGACCGACCCCACACCCTTACCCAAATTAGTGGGAATTGTGAAACTGTCTATAGACTGGGCGCTGAAAATGGCATCGACAGCAAAACAAAGATGTACGTGCAGTACAAAACTTGGATTTTATTCAAAATTAATAGAAATACATAAAAGTTTGGTATAAACATGGAAATTTTGAATTACAAGCTAGTCTATTGACACACATATAAATGCTAGGAGAAATATTTATTTATTATTATGCGATTCAACACGAGTATATTATTAACTAATGGCTGACCCCGAATAATGTAAATATGGGCCTCTGGGCTTAATCCCTTGACAGCCTCACCGCAGAATATCGCAATTGATCGTTACAAGCTACTAATCATTAGTCCGGAGTGATTTTGATTAAAGATGATTAGTTTTGAAGTAATATGAGCTGAAAGAACCAAAAATAATTTCGACAAGCTTGCCAAAAGTCCTGTGGCTATGACCCAGATGGTCATCTCGCACTGACCACGTGATGTGAGATGACCTGGAACCTTACAGGACTGTAGGTAGGTATTTCTGTTTGGGTTGGAACATTCTGGGAAAGGATTAGTGCCATAGGCCCATGTCACTATGGTTTTTAACTAAATATAATGTGTGTCTGTTGTCTGCTTGTGTCTGTCTATGTCTGTATGTATCTGTGTGTATCTGTCTGTGTGTATATCTGTGTGTGTGTCTATCTGTGTGTTTCTGTGTATGTGTGGGTATGTATGTGTATGTGTGTGTCTGTCTGTCTCTGTGTATGTGTGCATGTGTGTATGAATATCTGTGTGTATGTATGTGTGTGTATGTATGTGTGTGTATGCCTCTGTCTGTGTGTGTCTGTCTATGTGTCTCTGTCTGTGTGTGTGTCTCTCTCTGCAAACTCACGTCGGGTGTATGTGTGTCTGTATGTCGGGTGTGTGCATGTCTGCGTGTTTCTGTGTCTGGTGTGCTGTCTATGCATGTCTGTCGGTGTCTATCTATGTGTGTCTGTCTGTGTGTGTCTGTGTGTATATGTATGTATGGTAATGTATGTGTATGTCTGTCTGTGTGTATGTATGTGTGTGTCTGCCTCTGTCTGTGTGCATCTGTCTATGTGTCTCTGTCTGTGTGTGTGTCTCTCTCTCTGCAAAGTCAGGTCGGGTGTATGTGTGTCTGTGTATGTCGGGTGTGTGCATGTATGTGTTTCTGTATCTGTGTGTGCTGTCTGTGCATGTCTGTCTGTGTGTGTCTATCTATGTGTGTCTGTCTGTGTCTGTGTATATATATGTGTGTGTATGTCTGTCTATGTCTGTGTGTGTATGGGTGTCTGTCTGTGTATGTCTGCATGTGTGTGTATGTATATGTGTGCATGTATGTGTGTGTCTGCCTCTGTCTGTGTGTGGCTGTCTATGTGTCTCTGTCTGTGTGTGTGTGTCTCTCTCTGCAAAGTCAGGTCGGGTGTATGTGTGTCTGTGTATGTCGGGTGTGGGCATGACTGTGTTTCTGTGTCTGGTGTGCTGTCTGTGCATGTTTGTCTGTGTGTGCCTATCTATGTGTGTCTGTCTGTGTGTATATGTATGTGTGGTAATGTCTGTGTGTGTATGTGTGTATGTATGTGTGTGTCTGTATGTGTGTCTGTATATATGTCTGTGTGAATATGTCTGTGTGTATGTGTGTGTCTGTCTGTGTGTGTCTGTCTGTGTGTGTGGCTCTCTCTCTGCAAAGTCAGGTCGGGTGTGTGTGTGTCTGTGTATGTTGGGTGTGTGCATGTCTGTGTGTTTCTGTGTATGTTTGTGCTGTCTGTGCATGTCTGTCTGTGTGTGCCTATCTATGGACGTCTGTCTGTGTGTGTATGTATGTCTGTGTGTGTATGTCTGTGTGTGTATGTCTGTGCGTGTATGTCTGTGCGTATGTCTGTCTCTTTAAAGTCAGGTCAGGAAACACACAGACACATACACACACATCCACCTCATATCCCCTTCCCCTCTATGGCCCTGCACAGTAGGCCTACTTGCTTGGGGGGAGGCTCATGAGGTCACGAGATTGGCCTAATTGGTTAATGGCCTCCCTGCATAATGGCTGTTTCAAACTGAGTGTTCAAAGGGGTGAGGTTATAAAGTCACTGGTTATGCTGTATATACTGTCCCAAAGCATTAGCTAATGCACCAGTATCTAAGTTGGATATATAGGATCAAATGTAAGTAGTTGTTTTAATTTTGACAAAATTATATTTCATCGGACTATGCAACTTTAACCAATCGCTGTCGTCCACCGTGTTTGCTGCATAGCAAAGTTCTACGAGCTATTTCCGTTTACGTTCATTGGATTTTGGTTATTATGTGATTCAACACGAGTATACAAATGGCAGCCCCCATATAGGGCTATTTCCATTTCCGTTTGCTGGATTTTTGTGCTTTCATTTTCCACCTCTATGAGTACGAGTATTGTTTATGTATATACACATGTTAGTCCTTAGCCTCCCCCTTGGGGGGGAGGGGGTGTTGATATAAATGTTGATAGGACCTTCGATGTTGCTAGGACGTAAGCCAACTCTGCCTGATATAACAACAAAAAGGGCTATCTGAGGTCTAGCGGGGAAGCACTATAAAGGCAGTCACCAGTTGGTACCCACCCTGAGGGGACTGTCCTGATATGACCTTAGATGTTGCCAGGACATAAAACCCCAACAAAGAAACCTGACAGGACTTTGCTAGGATGTAAAACAACATTCTCTCTGCCTGATATCACAGAACGGGCTACTTGAGTTCCAGCGGGGCAGTACTATAACGTCACCAGTCGGTACCCATCCTGATATGACCTTAGGTGTTGGGAGGATATACAACCCCAACAAACTAACTTAATAGTACCTTCGGTGTTTCTAGGACGTAGAACAACTCTCTGTCTGACATCACAGAATGGGTTATTTGAACTCGGCACTGAGAACAGACTTATTCAGCAGAATAAACATATTTACCACACACACAAAAAACAACTCCAGCGGGGCAGCACTGTAAAGTCAGTCACCAATCCATACCCATCCTGATAGCACCGTCCTGATATGACCATGGCTATTGCCAGGGCATAAAACCCCAACAAACAAACCTGATAGGACCTTTGATGTTGCTAGGACGTAAAACAACAACTCTCCACCTGATGTCACCGAATGAGCTATTTGAGGTCTAACCCAATCAAGAACCAGAGGAGCCCATGACTATTTTTAGCACAGGGCAGCGGTTTCTAAATTATGCGTCCTTTAAGTGCCTGTCACACTATGCCGGATTGAGCAACGGACAGAATTGTCTAGTCCGGTGGTGATAAGTATCAAAATGTATTAAAATGTGTCAAAGTGTTGTGACATTGGGTCTATGAACCGACATGAAACGGACATGAACCGATAGCCAACGGAGAAACAAAATCAAACCGGACAAGAACCGTAGACCTCTAGTTTTGTGCATGTTCAAAACTTGTACGGACACAAACCAGACATTGTTCGTTTTCTGTCCGTTTCCCCCAACCCGGTGAGGGGTGACAGGGCCTTTAGTACGAGGTAAAACAACTCTACCTGATATCACAGAATGGGCTATCTGAGCTCCAACCCAACCCAGAACCGCAGTATCCCATGACTATTCACAGAGCAATTGTGAGTGCAGAGTATGCTTATTTTTTTTAGGGTACAGTGTTTCCAGCGTTTCCAGCGTCCTAACTAGCCTCACTCACCTGTGTTGTGTTCCCCACGTGTCGAGGTGCCGTGAAGTTGGTCCGTCAGAGGGCGTATGTCTGTGTGTCGGCTGCACATGGCGGGTGGAAAAGATCGCGTAGCTCAGCTGTAACAACGCACCGGCCCACAGCATGGAGGGGGGGGGGGGGGGGGGGGGGCAGCTTACTAGGAGTTCGCTGGCCATTCCCCACAAAAATAAGACGATGTGAAATAGATATGCTGCCTGGCCCTATAGAGCCTATAAGGACGTCACAGGACAACTTTCGGTGGACATATTGGATTACATACAGAAGGCTTGCAACTGCCTACATTGTGCTTATTTATTGATTTGTTGGTTTATTTGTCACTGTTTTGAGCAGTTTGCCCTCAGAAGTTGTTGCTAAAGTGCTGTAAGTAAACACATTCGATGTAAACTGCCCAGAACCTCCCAGAACACAAGAAAACTCTGTTTTACTGCATCTGCATGCATTCACAACATGGCTAGGGAGGGTGCTCGTAATCCAAGATGGCTGGCCGTTGACTGCTGAGTGATGACATCACATGCACTACCTCTATATAACAATCATACTTCCCTCACAGCAAATGACTGATCATTTACCAAATCTGCCTACCCCTGCATAAGTTTCTGCTTTAGATAGGGTGTCTGTAGCTCCAATTTTGTGTGTGTAAACTAAAACTTAGTTTATTCAGTGAGTAATGCCGTTTGTCAGCGCCAGAGCACCGTCTTCCAGACGTTCAGTACAATTTGTTGGTACATAAATGAAACTTATCAGTTGCAATAATAACAACATGCAAATCCTGTTCGATAATAAAAGTATTATACATAATATAAATGAACTTGAAAAAAATGGTTAATCTTGGCAATGCTCCATAGATAACAGAGGGTTAGGGTGAGGTAAATAGACCGCACACCGCATGCTAAATTAGCACCGGTGTAAAGATTTCAAATTCCACCCTGATTCAAGTTCCCCCAGGGAACTTGAAAACGTTTTCAAATTCATCCCAGGGGAATTTGAAAACGTTTTCAAGTTCCCTCCCTCGTTTTAACTTTCCCTCCCCGCATTTTGGGGGAATTTTCTTAATTTTTTTCATGACAAATATAATAATACAGAGAATAGCCTAATGGAAATTATTACTAGTACAACAAAACATATTTCACCCCAAATGACACAAAAAGTCTCCAAGATGGCTAAGAAAAAAATATTATAGGTCTGAATTTTAAAACGTTTTTTAAAGAATTTTAAATTCCCATAGGGGGGAATTTGAAAATAGGGGGAGGAATATGGAAACTGTTTTTAATTTCCCCCCCAGGAATCTGAAAACGTTTTTAATTTCCCTCCGGGGCAATTAAAAAGTTTTCAGATTCTTCGGGGGAACTTGACAAGGGGGGAAATTGAAATCGTTACACCGGTAAAAGGTGGTGTCACTGTCACTATTCTGTCATATATAGAACATGTGAACACGGAATGTAAATTGTTGTGAGAGAAGCAATGTCTCAGTAGTTTATTCATTCTGGTGATTGCGGTCTATCAGAATATCTTCATACAAATCTAGAGTATGTGTATGTCATTATAACAAGTGGGATACAAGGGGACATACTGCGCATGCCTCAACTCCACCCTTAAGACAAAGTCACTTGTATGACTTGCGTAACCTAGCAACCCGGTAAGGTAACCATGGCGCAGCCCCCTTGCCCAACGTCAACCTTGACCACTGAGGCTGCTGTACATGAGGCATGATACGCCCTCTGGTGGACACGCAAAGTAACACTGGGCAAATACTGTTTTAACTGCCAGAATAAAAACCCTTGTATTAGATATAGTATGTGTACATATTATATACACACCCTTTTGTCATGCGCATAGGGTAATAAGTAGGTTTTGAATCCACTGATATATTTATTAAAAGACTTCCATACATGTCATGAATAAATCATTATACTAAGCCCGACAGCTGAGTCAAATAATTGTTAACTTCACCTGTCCTTATTATATAAATGCTCCCCTGTACTCGCCGATCTAGAGAGTAAGCATTACCGATGGGCTTAATGTAGTACAGGACAAGGTTTGAATCAGTCACACAAGAATGTACCAAACTTACTTTTATATAGCAGATGCCTGGTGTTTTCAAAAGCACATGCCTGGTGTTTTACAACTTGCAATGGCATTCCAACTTTTTTTTTAGATTGGTTATTTCCACTTCTAGATTGGTATTCTCACTTTTAGATTGAAAGTCCCAATTGTAGATTGGTCGTATCGACTGTAGTAGAC
The DNA here is from genome assembly GCA_030323885.1 of Branchipolynoe longqiensis. Lineage (NCBI taxonomy): Eukaryota > Metazoa > Annelida > Polychaeta > Phyllodocida > Polynoidae > Branchipolynoe > Branchipolynoe longqiensis. The sequence continues at coordinate 29,708,120 of CM059197.1, forward strand.
TGGCAGTCCCAATTTTAGATTGGTAGTCCCAACTTGAGATTGGTAGTGCTAATTTCAGCTTGGCTGGTTGTGTTGAAAATGTGCATGAGCCGGTTTCTTCGCTCCTTTTCTTTTGATTTGTTTCTGTTTAATCGATATTCGCACGTGCTGCACGAATACACCTGGACCTTTAATGCATATGACCCCATCAATGAAAGCTGACCTCATTGTCAGTTCTGGCTGACTGACTTCTCAACAAAACAGTAGACTGTGGTGTTAAGACCTTAGGAACTGAATTAAAACAAAAGTCAAGAGATTTGTCTCTTCTCACGCCCAATCAATTATATATATACACATGGTAACACATAACATAGCATCTTCTTGCATAATCAAGTTATTGTGTCCCTTTGCTCCTTGCTGCAAGTCTTATGAAAGAACAAGAGCTCCTTATCAACACATGGGACTAAAAACAAGGCTACAAATAAAGTCAGGACTATCTTTTGGATACATGAACATTTAACATTGTTGTAATAATACACAGCTTATATTGGCCATTGCTGATATCTGTGGTATGAGCGATAATGAGGGAATGAACCGATATGGGATAGCTTAATATAGGTTTTCACACGCCTTTTCTCCCGCTATCCAGCTAAATCATCCAAAACAGCATTTATATTCTTCCTTTATAAGCAAAAGACCAGATAACAACATGCCAGTCAAAGAACCATTCTACACAGCCCATCGTGTGCTGCAACATGTCATACACTCATCTACAGAGTAAACTCATCCCTCAAATGTCATACAAAAACCCCCAAAACAATGCTTAAAATGACCGTTGATTCACACTCTTCATGTGCTTTGATTGCAAAACCCAACAACTGTGTCCTTGACTCCTGTTTGGACTGTTCTTTAAGGCAGTGTATCCATAGGCTGTTCTCTTGTGGCATATTCCCATATTCTGTGTTCGCTTGTGGACCATGTGACGCACCACACATACAATGAACCTGTGTTTTGCTTAGTTGCCGTTCCGACAGGTTGGACCCAGGGACCGTGCATGGCACATGTGATATACTGACTGGGAACATAGAGAATAAAAATGTTCATTGTCTGTGTGGTGTGTCACAAGGTCACAAGCGAACAGGGCGAACAAGGGAACACACCACAAAGGAACAGTCTATGGACACACGGCCTAATATGCCTCGTCTGGAATAGGGCCCGCTGAGGCTGGGACCTGGTGTGCTTACACAACCGGAGGTGGGGTCAGTGTCCCTCCCGCGCTGCACTTCTCCCAGAATGCACCACGCTCTCCACACAGTGCTGGGCCGCGTTCAGGGTGCGTCTCGGCGATGCCTCCCTTTTCAGTTAGGAGACAAAAAACGCCTTGAAAATGGCTGCCATGTCCAGTGGTTTCAGCCAATCACAGTGCAGCTTTTCCATTGCAAATGGCCACCATCTATGGGGGCGGCCATTTTTGAGACAACAAACTGCCATTGCCGTTCAGACTAGCGTGACGTCAGGCCCGTCGCCGAGGCGCCTCCGAGACGGAGCCTGAACGCAGCCCAGGTTTGCAAGTAGTCTTTGACATATCGTATAAACCATGGTCACAGCTGACCACTCAGTCTACAATGTTCGCACTTGCATGACACTGCTCAACACAACAGAGCAGGCACAAGACACAATACAGCCCGTGTTGCATATCTGCCGATTTCAGATTCTCATAGACCCTACACATGCATGGAGCGAACAGGCTTCCTTACAAATAACCTTCAAGCATTACAAATAACCTTCAAGCCTTACAAATAACCTTTCATGTACATTTAGCTTTTTCAGCCATTCTGTATTTAGTAAAGCAATTCCATAGATTGCACTTAATTCTTTCCAGTGAAACCGAAACGATTAGGTATTTAAAGTTGCATAGTCTGATGAAAGCAGCACATTTGAAAAAGAAAAACCCTTATCTATATTTGAACCTACATAGACAACTTCGATACTGATGCAGTTATTAAAGCTGCATAGTCCAATGAAATATCAAATTTTCAACAGCAAAACAATGATCTAAATTTGATTCTACATATCTAACTTAAGCCGTGTTTACACGGAGAATTGTGAAACGATCTAGACAAAGCGATTTATAGGAGGCGTTTTAAGAGGTGCGTTTACACGGACAGAGTTTGAAAGTGTTTTGGCGCCGGGAACCAGCAGCCTTAGGTCCGCTTGTAGCCGGCGAGCACTGCTATTTGTTTAGTTTACACTTGGTGATTCGACGCCGATTTAGCTGCTATGTTAATATCGCTTGGAATTTAAGGTTAATTTAATTAAATTTCATTATTTGAGTCTGTAATTCTGTTAAATATGATCGCATTCACTAGATTTCGGCGTAATCGGGCCCTAACACTGCCGGGCACCAGCGATTAGTCACTGCTCCCCCTGTTGCTGGCAAGCACTACTATTTTATACTATCGCCGCCCGGGAACCAGCTGAATCGCTTCAAATAAACCACCTCGCGAGGTGGTATAGATGAACCGTTTCATATGAATCGATTCAGCCCTGAAACGCCTCATAGTCGCGTTTACACGCCAAATGTGAGTCGATCTAGGCAAGGCGTTTTATATGAGGCGTTTTAAATCGCCCGTGTAAACAGGGCTTAAGATACTGATGCACTTATTATGCATTTGTTTCTGCGTAGAAGGCAATACTGAGTCAATTTAACAGAACCTGTTACTGCAGAAGTCTATGATGTCAGAATTTTGACAAGCTTGCCAAAACTAATTTTCCATGTTTGCACTCAAAATATCTCAAAGGTTTACCATTTAAAATAAAAGTAACTTTGAACTAATATAAAGTAGATACTAATGATCGATGTAATTTATTTATCTCAGAAAAAATACAGAAATTCAAAACCATCAGACTATGCAACCGTAAGCATTTGGGGTTATATAAAAGGGCTTACTGAGACAGTTTAATAGACGTGTTACTGGTGAAGTCTATGGGGTTAGTTTTTGCAAGCATGCCAACATTAATTTGCCATATTTTCACTCCAAGTATCTCCCAAGTTGGTCATTTTAAAGTAAAGTTACTTCAGACTAAAGTAAGGTAGATTATAACGATCCGCCTCATACAACGGGCACTGTGTGTCGCGTCTTAGAAAATGATCGAAACTCAAAACCATCAGCCTATGCAACTGTAATAGCTGATTTCCACTACCAACCTGCTCTCTGACATACAGTGAAGTTCTGGATAACATGCTTTGTGGAAAAGAGGTTAAGAGTTATTTCCACCACCAACGGTGAGAATTAATGTGGGTTGTAGCTCACTGCACACGCTCCACAGAAAAGGTCTATTATCGGCATTCTGTGGTGTTCTCTGTGGCAGAGTGGTTAGAGTTTCTGACTTTTTTCTAGGTCGGACTCCTAATCTGAAGGTTGGTGGTTCGATTCCCCATGCCCCCCCCCCCCCAACCTCTGCCAATTTGGATTTCCACCGCTGTGTATAACTTACAGCGTCATCAAAGGCCGGTTGCTCTCATACCATGCCTATGTGGTGTGGGAGGTTAAAAATCCCTTGGGTCGGTAAAAGTGTAGGCTCAGGCTTTCTATCGACAAACTGTCTAATGGTGAAAACAAGTCTATTCAGACTTATCCATGATAGGGAGTATAAATCTTCAAGGATTCAAAACTCTAAATTGGCATATTTCGTCAGGGGCTCGCGTCTGAAAAGGCAAGCAACATTTATATTTTGTGGAAGATTAGAGCTGCTGAAATGGGTGAATACGCGAGCACCATTACACTGGGAGACACGTGACTTCCATCAGCAGGCAGGGAGAAGTGCGCTTCCGAAAAGGAGAGGGGGCACTGCCCCCCCCCACCCCCCACCCCCAACCAAACTCTTATTAGTTAGGTTCTGTCACTAGCGAAACCCAAGCATCCCATTGGTTTACAAGTATATGTTGATATGGAAATAAAACTGCAAAGCAAGAACGTCATGACCTAGTTATATTAATCATCATCTTCATCATCATCGGTAATTACGGCGGTCCAGGTTTCAAGCAAGCACCAAATTAGCCCAAGCTGTGAGTGGTGGATGTCACTGTGGCATATTCGCATAGGTTGTGTGTACCCAGCTAGAAGCAGCAGTCATTTATACCATAGCGCTACACAGAAACTTGGTATCATTTTGACAAAAGGTCATCTTATTGGTACTATTTCTTTGTTAATAAAACCATGAATCGCAAAAGTGAATTTCTTTTTTTTTAATTCAAAAATTCAAAAAAGATTCGATATTGGTTTTGTTATTAAAAATGTACGCGTGCAAAAATAGACATTGAAATGCATCTTTGAATTAAAAGTCTATACGCTAGTCACACCATTCGCTCTTCGTGTACCTCTTCCCTCCCTGACATATTTTGTTAATTAGATGGCTGCTGCTGGGTACATGTCACTGGTGTTGGTTAGAACGGGCGCTGTGTGTCGCGTCTTGAACATGATTGGGCGGCTGGGGCGAGGTTTACAAAGTCAACATCCAGTATAACAAGTATATGTACAAGGAGTGTGGTCCTCGCCGGGCCCCACCGGGCCCCACCCCTTTAGAGTGGGGCATGTGAGGTGTAGGATATATATCAGTGGAAGAAGGATGTTTGGCCTAGAACTTATTGTTCTAAAGTGGTGAAATGACACTTGGTCACACGTAGATAAAAGATTCACCTCTACGCAAAGTAAGGCTGAATGACAACATAAATACGGGCGAAAATAGATTTAGTATGGAACAGGAAGTGGAATTCCTGGTTCCAGTATCTAATGGCACAGAGTTCGTGAAATGGGAGAGAATGAAAAAAGACAAGATGGCGACCACATAATGCTGTCGATTTCATTTTTATAGTCGATTAAACTATATATATTTTTCAACTCAAAAGTAGCGGGTAAATGTGAAGATGTATATGAAGAATATATATTGCTTCTTAAATTAAGAATTTATGTGCCGATTTAATTTACCCAGCAATTTTGCCACTTTTTCTAATGGGTTCTTTTTCACTACTACTGCAAGTATGGGGTGAATCTTTTATCTACGTCACACAGTGTACCTCGGGGTTGGGGTGGTCGGGGTGGAGTCGGGGTGGAGTCGGGGAGGTAGAGGAGTGGGGGGTGGGGGGGGTGGGTAGAGGAGGGAGGAGGAGATGGGGGAGGAGGGCTACTTCTAGTACTTTGCCACTTAGGGGCGGGATGTCACACCGCCTAAGCTTCTGCACAGCAGCCACATTTAACACAGCTTGCATAAAGAGACCTGGCCGCATAGTGACGACACCAACTCGCACTCCCCCCACCCCCCCCCCCCCCCCCCCCCCCCCCCCCATCCCGCCCATTCCCCCGGTGTCTCAGTTTCCGCCGTCCACCAGTTTCCGCGGTACGCATCGCTTCTGTGTATGCATCAAAATCGAACAGCATCGTCAGTAACCGTATAAATATAATATAATGTTTTTGGTAAAGATGTTTTCTATATGTGTACCAAGCGATTTGTTTCTAGGTGGTGTGGTTTTAGAGATATTTCACTTTTTCTGTATTTTCTGTATGAAGATTGCTCACGACCATTGACAATGCCTTGAGTTTGACAGTACGCGCAGTGCAATTTATTTAGTTTTATTCAAAATTAATAGAAATCAAGAACCCTAACCTTATAAATTTAATATAATCTTTTTGGTAAAGATGTTTTCTATGTGTACCAAGCGATTTGTTTCTAGGTGGTGTGATTTTAGAGATATTTCACTTTTTCTCTATGAAGATTGCTCACAGCCATTGACAATGCATTTGAGTGTATGCCTACCGCGGAAACTGGCGAACGGCGGAAGCTGCGACACCGGTCAACGCATGCGCAACACAGCGACTGGTGTAGAGGTGCCTCCCCGCCCCTCCTCCAGGGTGTAAAAGCACCCACACCGCATCCCTGACCCACCAAGGGGGTACCACCGCACGAAGTCATAGTCAGACACACAGACAGGCTTAACGCTGCCTGCCAAAAACAGGCAACTCGCATGTCATCTAGTAAACCAGATTATTCCCATACACTTCGGTTCAGATAATTATTCATAACTCTTTGATTATTAATATTATCATTACGATGGCCTGATATTAGTAATATTATTATTATGATTATTATTATTTTTGATGCTCAGGTCGATTTACATGGTGTTAAATATTGTTTATTGTATTGATATTACCAGTAGTTGTTATCGCCAGACACCGTGGGCTATACACGCCTATCACACTCATTCAGTGAGTTGTTGCTAGAATGTCCGTACAGCTCCGGTGATTTGACACAAGACACGTTCACACACTTACACCTTCCTCACTGGGGGCACCAACTGTCAGTCCTACAACAAGCAGAAGACATTTAGTCCGCTCTAGAAAAGAAATCTCATATGGCGCCACCTTGTGCTAACAGTGAATGATTATGTTTCTTGAGTTGCCCGCCAGAGGCCACCACCCGCTATCTTACAAGCGTCTTGTCCGATGCTGAAGGTTAGCTTTTCCTTTGTTGTGTATTCTTTGTTTACCTGTCCTTACTTCGGTAAGACCGCAGTTAGCCAGGCTGAGTACAACAAAAAAAAGGAAAAAAAGGAAAAACCCAGGTGCACTTAGACAGCCCGGGGCAGGCGGCGGGTTTCGGAACGGCTCGGTCTTCCCGTTTCAGGGGATCTGAAACCCGTCAAACGCCACTCTGAGCATGGCGCAAAAAAAAAAAAAAAAATTAAATAAAAAAAAAAAAATCATTTTTTAAACGTCTCTCGAAGCTTTCTTTCTCCAGTAAAGCCAAATGCTGCGGCAATCGTAAGATGGCGGTGGCCTGTTGGCGTGAACGGTGCTGACTCGGGGCCTTTTGCTCAGTAGGTAAATAGGGGGCGCGGTGACTCAGTGAGTGGTGCTGTCAGAACGGCTGAATATCCGGTGGCGGTGGGCATTCTGGGTAGCGCTGCTGATCACCTCAATCCACCTGACGGAAAGAAGTGGAACCAATTAATAATTATTATAACAAAAATTCTTTTTAATTCCATTTTAATACTGGCTTGGAACTGGTCATCTGGTACCACTCCTTTTACTGTGATGTGATTGGTTGGTGGCTGGTGCAATAAGGTGACTATAAACCATGTAAACAAAATTGTGTAAATACCTATATATCTGTAACACTACAGTCGGAAGACCAGTGCTACGGCACTGACAAAAGAAATATATGAATAAAATTCATTTACCAAAAATAAAAAAGCATTGGAGAATATGGACTTCCACCAAGCAGAGTCTAAAAAGTGTGATGTCACATTACCATTTACTTATCATACACTTCGATGCAACCAGAGAATCTTACAGACTACCATAAAGTACCCTTTGAATAACACGTATATGGGATGTTGCGTGACCACAGCGTGATCTGCATCAATGCTATTTGTATTTTATGGTAAACAAAAGTCAAACTGTTAGATGCGTAAAAATGACCTTTAATTTTCCATGAAGTATAAACTCAATGAATCTACGTCTCTCGCTTGAAATAAAGGAACTAAGTTCGATTGTAACTGAGGTATTAACACCGAAGGTTAAAAAACCCATCAGTTTAATTGTAACTGAGGACTTAACAGCGAAGATTAGAAAACCATAAGTTCGATTGTAACTGAGGACTTAACACTGAAGGTAAGAAAAACTATAAGTTCAATTGTAACTGAGGACTTAACACTGAAGGTAACAAAACTATAGTTCAATTGTAATGGGGACTTAATTCTGAAGGTAACAAAAACCATAAGTTTGAGTGTAACTGAGGACTTAACTCTGAAGGTAACAAAGACCATAAGTTCGATTGTAACTGAGGACTTAACACTGAAGGTATCAAAAACTATAAGTTCAATTGTAACTGAGGACTTAACACTGAAGGTAACAAAACTATAGTTCAATTGTAATGGGGACTTAATTCTGAAGGTAACAAAAACCATAAGTTTGAGTGTAACTGAGGACTTAACTCTGAAGGTAACAAAGACCATAAGTTCGATTGTAACTGAGGACTTAACTCTATAGGTAACAAAAACGATAAGTTCAATTGAAACTGAGGACTTAACACCGAAGGTAAGAAAAACCAAATAACTTTGATTGCAACTGAGGACTTAACTCTGAAGGTAAAAAACCCCCATAAGTTTGATTATAACTGAAGCCCGGAGGTTACAAAAACCATGCTAATGTTGGCGACAGTGAATATGGAAGGACCTGGAAACACATGGAACACACAGAACACACATACTAGGATTGAAAACTGACTTATAAGAAATAGATTTGTTACAGTGGAGGGATCAACAACACAAAGACAGCCTCCCACACAAACAGTGTATGTGTGTGTGGGTGGTAGGTGGGGATGAGGAGGGTGTATGTGGAGAAAGAATGGTTGTGTGTGGAGAAAGAAGGGTCTATTTCCTGACATGCTTGTGTGTGGCTAAGTGTACCATTCGGAGATAAGGGTACACAACAGAAGTCAAACAACTGGTTTGAGCTCAACTGACGTTTCACGTGCACCGTTCTATGTCTTGATAAAGCTTTCCGCTACATTTAGTTTGAGAACATTTAAAATTACGATTGTAATGGTAATTTTCAAGAGGTCAAAATACTATATACAATTGCTATTGTAGGGGCGATCCCCTTAAATTTCAAATTTGAAGATGCATAATCATACTTCGCCAATTATTTTTAAATGTTCTTCAGCAACTGGTGAGTCTAAATACATACACACTTCAGCTGTCAGTAAGGCCCCCTCCACCCCCACCCACCCTAAAAAAAAACAACCAACACCTTCACCTCGATCCAGACAACATTTACAGTAGTACCCTTCTTCAAAGGACGACTCTGCATCCAAACCAATACTGCCTGCCATCACCTCTGCCAATTTGGATTTCCACCGCTGTGTATAACTTACAGCGTCATCAAAGTTCAATCGTTCTCATCCCATATTTATGTGGTATGGGAGGTAAAAAAAATCCCTTGGGTCGCTAAAAGTGTAGGCTTTGGCTTTTTATCAACCAACCCTCAAATGGTGAAAACAAGACTATTCAGACTTATCCATGATATACAGAATAAATCTTTTTTTAACTGTTCTGACATAGCAAATGTCTTGTCATCGTACGGACAGTCAAATCACATAAAAACTGTTTGTATATTGAACAATATTGTGCACATGGCAGGGGTCCGCTGACCAAAAGGGTCACTGAAGACGGGTATACTGTACAGCAGGACTCATCATGTAAATCCGGTCATATCTTCACAGAACCATGTTGATACGCCTCACTTGTGGGTCCGCGGAGGGAATCAAAGCTGCGACCTGATTGGTTGACACACCCGGAAGTAGGGTGACTGTCACTCCCAGCTTTATCTGCACTCTAGGTCCAATACTTTAAAGTTGCATAGTCCGATGGTTTTGAATTTCTCTCATTTTTCCGAGATAAATTGATTAAATTATTGTCATAATATACCTTACGTTAGTTTGAAGTAACTTTTATTTTAAATGTCTAACCTTTGAGATATTTGAAGCGCAAACATGTAAAATTAATTTAGGCAAAGTACACGAAAACTCTGACAGCATAGCCTTTCTGCATTAACAGGTTCTATCAAATTGACTCAGTATTCCCTTCTGTGTGGCAACAGATCCATAATAAGTGTACCAGTATCTAAGTAAACATGTAGAATAAAATGTAGAAAACTTGATACATTCATCGAACTATGCAACTTTAAACTCACTTCAAACTCAGAAGCACATGATTCTGAATGGCCAAATTTAGATTTGTGGTTATATTCGTTGATTAAGCAGGGTAAATTTCAATCGTGAACAATTGATCTTCCTCATTCCACTGCACCTTGTGCTATCCTAATAATTCCATGTACCAGTGGTAGGCTAGGTGGTGACAAGTATAAAATGTTATATCACTGGTTTAATTCAGCCAGGGTTCAAACCCAGAGTTCGAATTCCATTACCTGCCACATTTGCTATTGTAGGGGCGATCCCCTTAAATTTCTAATTTGAAGATGCATAATCATACTCCGCCAATTATTTTAAAATGCGCTCAACTCATTCGGCCATCCCGTCGGGTCTTTTAGTTGGGTTCTTTCCCTACATTTATTTCTGAATTGGGTAGCAGTGTGTAGTGGTGCAGTGTGCTTCACTCCCACCACAACTACAGAGCCAGTGGCCGAAATAATGGCTGGCTGGCTGGCTAGACACTAACAGTGTTAACTCGGAAGTGACTTGTTCAGGAGACTCGCATATGAGCTTGACCTTGCCTGACTGTATGTGGCAGCTACAGACCAGTAGCCGAGTTAATTCGATATTCTCCCAGGATTTATGAAATGACAGCTGTCAATAATTCATGTTACAGGGTCCGTACACATGTGAAAATATGGAATTCAAGGCTATTTCAAGGCTTTTCAAGGCTGTTTTTGATAGGAATTCAAGACTATTTTCATGTGAATTTCAAGGAGAAATTGATGGTAAATGCCGATTTCAGACTAATTTAGATCAGTGGGGACAGTTTAATGGAATTCAAGGCTTTTCAAGACTATTTACCCAAAATAGGTTAAATTCAAGACTTTTCAGGGCCTTGAAATGGGGCAAATGAAGAGCAAGACTTTTCAAGACTTTCCAGGCCCCATACGGATCCTGATGTTATTATCATATTCATACCAGAGCTAAAGAAATACAATCCCATCCAAACGCTTAAGAACTAAATAAAACACTTATTTAAAACACACACACATAAACTGCGTTTTTGATTTTTGTTGCGACATGAACTGGTAATGGGGGGAGTGAAAGGTTAGTGCAGCACCTATCCCCCAGAGGGCGCCACATTAGAAAGTCCTACTAGACGAGCGTTTACGGCTTGGGCTGCAGGCGGCGATACTAATCGTCTCCATCCACCTGGCGGGAATGGGGAGAATCAACCGGAAGCCAAAGTTAGTGAGGAAAAGACAGATTTAAAAGGAGAGTTTGGCACACACAATTATTTTACGAAGTCGCGGAAGAAATGACAATGAACGATTTCACTCTTTTTTTTTCTCAAATAGCAAACTAAGGTTTGAACTGCTATTTGGAAAAAAGCAGACAGGGGGGGAATGTAAATACCGTATTCCTACGATAAAGCACCAGCTCACGATAAATACAATTTTCCAACACAAGCCTCTCATATACAGGATGTAGAGGAATTTGTGAAATCGTTCCTACCTCACACCAATGAGTTAGAGGTACTCAATAAGAGAAGCGTATAACTATATATTTTTTTTGTAATACTCCATTACATTAGCACCCCCTATTATTGGATACTTGAGATAAATACACAGGCGCGTTGATTCATAGAAAGACGGCATGGATAGTCTGGGGAATATATAGGCAGATGTGCCCAATCCTACTAGTGATAGAGAAGGAATGGGTTCCATTAAACAGAGATGAAAGTGGTATCCAACAAAAATAGCAGAAACCTTAGCGCCAATAGATAATTTTCACGAAAACATGGATTTTCCCCAATAGGATTAGCACTGTCAGGGAATCGCAGGAAAATGCCGGAAATCAGGTTTCAACTCTCCTCGTTGTGACTATATTATCACCCATCCCTAACTCTTTTGTGTTTGGGAGTTATGCTCTGGCAACATCTAGTCATATATGAATAGGATTTGGGCTAATCAACTGCTATCATATATTATATACTGACATTTTCTGAAAGGTAATCACTGAATATCAACAATTGCAAAGATCTTTCATCCCTGATTAAAGAAAACTGTTTCTGGTTTTATTCACACGGTCATGAGGGATGCTCGTACAGACAGACACCGGCTTCACCGCGAACAATGACAGCGGCACATCGATAACACCAATGTGGTTCCTTTGGCAACCAGAATGCGGAAACACAGACCCCTACATGAGAAAAGTCAGACCCTACGAGGTAAAACCGCGCCATTACCCCGTCTCTACACGACCGCAGTCCAGATGTAGCGAGTGGAAAGTAGCACTGACGTACACAGACACCAAACCCATTTAATGAACGTCTGTCCATAGTCAAAGGTTGACTGGTTGATGGAGTTTTACGTCCTGGTAACATCTAAGGTAATATCATGATGGATACCGACTTGTGACAGTGTGCACTCATGGTCACTTTATAGTGCTGCCCCACTGGGAGACCAGGCCACCAGCAAGCACCATGACCTGATATCCCACTCAGTCACATTATCCTGACAATAAGCCAACCAGTACTTGCCCTATCCTAATAATGCGGAGCACCTGGCTAGGAAGCGACAAGTATCAATTTTTTAAGTCATTGGTTTGACTTGACTAAGGTTTGAACCCGTGGGTTCTAATCCCACGATCTACTAAAATGCGAGACGGATGCATTCGGCAATCCCGTCTGGTCAATGGTCAAAGGATTAGTTAGACGTGGCGAGAGAGCAGATAAAAGAACCCACAGTACAAACCTCTCGAAGGTGTATTCACTCTCGGCGCGGAAGAAGTAGACATGGTTCTTGAACTGCAGCTTGAAGACGTAGTCCTTGTGGATGCCGTCTTGCTCAGTGGGCGTCATCACCGAGTAGCCGAGCAGTGGCAGGGAGGCGAGCGGAAAGTCGTCCTGAAATTAGCCATTAGCCATTAGCAGGTTAGCACAGCACAGCAAGTCAGGTTTCATACCCATTTTGACATATCAAATTCCGCGACAATCCTGGACCTTTCAGGGGAAAATTCCAGGATGTTTTTAAGATGTGACAAAAAACTGCTGTGTATACAGTTGATTCGCTTGGGAGATGTGAAGTGTAAATAAGCCTAAAAAAAACCAACGAATATAGGTAAAGTTTTAATATAAAAATTAAGAGGCAGGATAACGCACCCACAAAAATCACTTTAATTATAAAAACATCACTGATTAATAAATGAAGAATGTATGTGCATAACACCCCAGATATTTATGATTAAAACATGTTATAGGCTTTAAAAAAAGTCAGGATGTGCATATTTAAAGTATGTGCTTATTTACCGTATATATCATATTTAATGGATGTGCATACTTACAAAGTAAAGCGTGTTTTATTTAATGACGCCTCTAGAGCACATTGATTTTTATCATCAGCTATTGGACGTCAAACATATGGTCATTCTGACATATTTCTTTGGAAGAAACCCGCTGCCGCCACATAGGCTACTCTTTCCGATATGCAGCAAGGGGCACTTTCCCACAGACAGGACAGCACATACGACAGCCTTTGATGAACCAGTTGTCGACCACTGGTTGGAACGGAAAATATCCCAAACTACAAATGGGTCCAGTGAGCAGGATCGCTAGGATGATCGACAGCTTCAGAGGTGGACACTCTACCACCTGAGCTATGTCCCGCTCCCCTGTGCTTTCTTACAGGATGTGCAACAAGAGCAAGCTTACCTGGAAGGTCTTGTAGAAAAAGAGACAGAAATTGGTGAAGACGACCCACAGTTTCTGCCACCCGTTGCTGTTCTTGAACTTGCGCAGCAGATACCCGCTCAACTGGTTCTGTACAGAACACACAGTGGCACATGTAGTTCATGACAAACCACTCACACTCATGACAAACCACACTCAACTCTCATACTCTCAGACACACTCATTCACTCTCACTTTCTCAGACTCACTCAGACTCACCCCTCACTCTCACACTCACTCTGACACTTACAAATATTATAATCTGTTACAATGTAGTTCATGACAAATCACTCACACTCATGACAAACCACACTCAACTCTCAGACCCTCAGACACACTCACTCTCACACTCACTCAATCTCACACTCTCCCTCACATATACTCACTCTCACACTTACAAAGATTATAATCTTTTAGAAAGTGAAGTATACTAATTATATAATATAATTGTCTAAAATTCCTACGCTAAATCTTTATTCATGTCATTATTCGATAGCTGAATCTAACCTGAACAGAATGCATCTTTCATATGCTACACAGTAAAACACTCACCCACCCTTCACATGTGTTTAGTCACCAGTATATGGTTCTGTTTGCCATTGATTGAAACTAACAAAAATCATTAAATGTCAGGAAGAAAAATCACCATCTGACTTCCACCAAATGTTCAGGGATTCGTTGGCAAGCCAATCTCAACCCCCCCCCCCCCCACACACACACAGTACACACTCATTTGTCAGTAATATGTCTGTACGGACCTTTCAGGCGGTCATACTGGTGGCTTGTAATTGGGGCAAGTCAGCGAAACCTTGATAAACAGGGGTCAGTGGCAACTTGGTGAATACCCAACCCCTCCCACCGCTGCCGAATTGCTAACTGATCACTTCAGGTGTGCGCTTGTACCTCTCCCCGGAGACTCGACTGGCTCACCTCTATGGCGACGTTGTGGTCGCCCATGCTGACCGAGGTGTTGCGGTGCCAACAGACATGCATCGTAGTGTTCGCCCGGTGTTGGATCTGCTTCTCTGGCGTCGGAGGCGTCTTTGGCTCGTCGTGCGCATCCTCCAGGTTATCTGACGAACCTGCCGGCCAAGCACAGCGTCAGTTCCACTGTGGGCATTCATTTTTACAGGTGACACCCAACTTGTACATAGGCTAGTTCCACCATGAGCATTCGTTTTGACAAGGGTCACCCAACTTGTACATAGGTTAGTTCCACTGTGGGCATTCATTTTTACAGGGGTCACCCAACTTGTACATAGGAAGTCAAAAGTTCTGATATGACATTAGCTGTTTTCACAAACATAAAACCCTAAACAAACATGAGATTATGCCGCTTTGTGAAGTGGCTAGATTGGTTGGTTGTTGGAGCTTTACATCCAGGCAACATCTAAGGACTTTGTGAAGCGGTTGGAATTCAGAGCGCGTCTTACTGTTGGACTTGAGGCTGGGGTATGGGTTCTTCTCCTGCCCACTGCCCTTGGCGGCTGCGATGGCAGTCTGCAGGTCTTCCATCCACTTGTCCTTCTCCTCCTGTGAACCGGCCGCCACCATCAGGCAGCGGTTACCGCCATAGATGGTGAACGAGTTGGTCACTGCTACCTTGGGGTCCGTCTCCTCGACCTGAAAGGGTCAAAATACTCATTCGGGGCTTGTCACTAATGACGTCACACACTGGCATGAATCAGGGTTTTTGTATTTCTTTGGTAAATGAATTATTCATGTATATCTTTGTAGATTGCAAACAGTCCAAAAGCCAGTTTTTACTATACTTTGTGTTAGTCCATTTAAACATCATCTGTTTTTCAGGGTTACGTTATCTTTTAGTAGTTTCTTAAACTCTGATATGTTTTCCCCATTCTGTGTTCTTCTGTATCCCTCTACCCTTCTAAACAAGCTTTCAGAAGGACACTAATAAACAAACACTCCTTACGATCATGCCTCTCAGTGGAAGTTGGCCGTGAACTTTGAACTGCAGAGAAGGCGTGGCTGTGCGACTGGCATACACTAACATGTCAGAAAACTGCAAGAAACAGTAAAAGCGATGTCATATTTTAACACGCGGCACCTTTAACCCTTTGGGGCCGGTAGTGCCCAAACGTGGCCGCAAGTTCCACGTGCTTACAGCCTGGGAGCGTCTGTAGTTGAATTGCATTTTTTTTAAATGTTTTCCTGAAAATTTGTAGATCATATCAGAAATACAGTGCGACCCAATTGTGGACACATTCACCGGTCTGTAAGCGTGTAAAACCAATGGGTGCACCAAAGTTCTCCGGACCCCAAAAGGTTACATTATGGTGGCTTTATAGGGCTGCCTTACAATGCTGCTTATCACCATGGCGTGATGCCACTCAGTAATATTGCCAATACTGAACCAACCAATCGTTGCCCTAGTAATGCTAAACAATAAGCAAAGTATTATATAAATGTGGTCAGTTTTTGGTGTGATTATACCTACAAGGGCCTGTACAGGTACTGACTGCAGGTACCTAATATAGTATTCTTTGTTTGTTGTTGGTTTTATATCCTAGCAACTTCTGAGGTCATATCAGGATGAGCACCAACTTGTGACAGTTGAAACTCGTGGTGACTTTATAGTGTTGACCCACTGGGAGACCAGGCAGCCATCATCTTGACCTGATATCCCACAAGGTCACATTATCCTGACACTGTGTTAACCAGTCCTTGTCCGATGCTATTAATGCTGAGCACCAGGCTAGGTAGTGGCAAGTATACATTTTATAAGTCATTGGTTTGACTCGGCTGGGATTCGAACTCCCGACCTTCCACACAGGAAGCCAGCACTCTACGGATTCGGCCATGGCGCTCGGCCCATAATATATTAACTTACCACTATACTGCAGGTATTGCATATTATCTCTTTGTAAAGTTCAGGTTCACCAGGGACCAAATGTAATAAATTATTTGTATACTGCGGGTACGGTACCGCAGTTTAATCTGTTACCAAACAAGTACCTATTACGATTTAGAGAGTAAAACCTCTCTAAATCGACCGACCATGTGACCGACTTTAAATGGTCCATTTAGGGAGGTTGTTGGTTTAGGGAGTTTTTTTAATTATTACAATGGTATTGTATGGGCAATCGTTTGGGACCCAAATAAAGCGATCGACATAGGGGAGTGGTCGATCTGTGGAAGTGGTCGGTTAGAGAGGTTTTACTGTACATGGCTTTTCTATACTTTATATACGGTACCATATTACTGCACTGCAGTCACTAGATAGAAGGTGAGACAACTCCTATGACTGCGCTGACCGTGATTCTATCCAGAATCTTTATTGCTACACTGACAGTGATTCTACCCAGAATCCCTGTTTGTACATTGACACTGATTCTATCCAGAGTCCTTATTACAATATTGACAGTGATTCTACCCAAACTAAATTTACTGAACAGACTGATTCTTCCCAGAATCACGGTTACTTCACTGACTGTGATTCTACCAAGAATCACTGTTATTACATGACTGATTCTACCAAGAATTCCTATTACTACATTGACAGTGACAGAGTCCCTGTTATTCTAGTCAGAATCCCTGTTTGTACATTGACTGTGATTCTACCCAGTGATTCTATCCCAGTGATTCTATCAAGAATCACTGTTACTACACTGACTGATTCTACTAGTACTATATTGACTATATTGACTGTGATACTATGATTCTACCTAGAATCACTGATACCTAGAATCACTGTTGATCTTATCCAAAATCACTGTTACTACATTGACTTTGATTCTATCCAGAGGCACTGTTACTAATTTGACATCTTAAAGTACACTTCTACCAAAGCATTAACATACACTACTAATATGTTCAGATGTCGATCCACTTACCAAGAAAAACATGCGCTGTTGATATCCTTTCCGCGACAGTTTTGGAAGGCAGCCTTCCCTGATGAACTCCTTTGGAGATGGAAGGAAAGAAATATTTTCAGATCCAGTCTACCACCAAAGAACATTAGCCAGTTTATCAAACAACATTTACGTCTATAAAAAGTCTTAGTTTTCTTTCAGGTGTTAAAGAAGATAACTGACTAAAATGATCATCTCAAATTAACACATAACACATGCTCTTATCCTTTCATTAACGTAAATAGAGCTTAAGACAGTTTTAATGCATTGTGGTTTCACATTCCATGTTTGACGACAAAAGCACCCAAAAATAAACATGAATGCTTATTGGTGAACATTTTGGAGCCAGCAAAGCAATAGACAAAAACCTTTGTGTGTTTACTTTTGTAACTACAAGAAAACACCCTCATATGATATTTATTAGGGCTCACTGCCCTAAAATATTCAGCTTTCTTTAAATATACAGAGCGCTGGTAATCTTAGCCCCAATTGACCTGTTGTACATTTCGCCCCTACGGATTTCTTCTTTTTTTTGGGTCCATTAGTTGCTTAAGCAGGGGAAATTTCAGTCATAGACGACTGGTCTTCCTCATTCCACTGCTGGTCGATAGAAATCCCGAGCCTACACTTCTACTGACCCAAGGGATTTTTAACCTCCCACACCACATAGACATGGTATGAGAGCAAACGGCCTTTGATGACGCTGTAAGTTCTACACAGCCGTGGAAATCCAAATTGGCAGAGCTGGGGGCATGGGGAATCGAACCGCCGACCCTCAGATTAGGAGTCTGACCTAGAAAAAAGACAGACACTCTAACCACTCAGCCACAGAGAACGCCACAGATTGAGGTCAAGGTCATACCCGGTGTGGCTGGACAAGGCTGTCGAGTCCAACCAGGTCCCGCTGCAGTTCCATCAGCTTCTGCTTGTTCTCCAGATGCCTCATCCGGGCCTCGAAGCCAACCGTTACCTCCAGCACGTTGGACAGAGCCACTGCAAGCAAACGCGGTTAAGTAAAGCCCCAGTCTTGCGACTGCTTGCGACCACTTTGGACCAAAGAACCCACAGTCACTGGTGACCGACCGACCTTGCGACCAAAGCAATTGTTGTCGACCTCTAGGTGACTACTTTGGTCACATGGTAGGCTTTTTAGTGCAGTAGCTGCAACATCCTTGCGACCAAAGATGTGGCAAGGAGGGTGGCGACCACTGAGAACCACTTTGTGACCACTTGTGATCTCTTTGCAACCAACCCTTTTTGTGGTCACAAAGTGGTCACAAGCAGAAGTGTGACTAGGTAGTAGGCTTCAGGTTAGGACCTTAGATAACAGCTTGATTTGTTAATGGAGAGAGGAAAATGAGAGAAATTAGTTTGAATAAGATAAAATTGTTTGTGTGTGGCAGAGTTTCAACGATCACAAGGGTCACTGAAGACAGGTACTAGGTAGCTAAAACACACCATTTCTTTACAGAATAAAGTGTGCGCTGCAAAATATGATTGTCGTTATTTGTTGGGGTTTTACGTCCTAGCAATGTTTATTTATATAGAAGTAAATCTTTAAATTGCATAATCCGATGGTTCTGAGATTTCTTTTAGATAAATATATTAGGTTGAACGCTATAATCTACTTTACTTTAGTTTGAAGTAATTTTTTAAATAGTTAACTTCGGTGATTTTTTAAGGGAAGCACTGAAATGCTGGACATAGGCTTGGTTTGTAGCAGTGCAGGATGTGACCACGTGACTACAAAACCATGATAAATGTTTAATGAGTGCACCATTAACTTAGTTGCATATGTGGGGATAACATCTCGAAAATGAGTTTAGACAAATTCGATGCTTTCATCGGATTATGGACCCAAAAGAACCCACAAAACTAACCCAACAATCCCCACCCCTCCTGTCCGAACCCAAACGCCGGTGTGGCCGTCTCAGCTGCCACAAGGCTGATTTGCCAAATGTCGTTTCTGCGCATGCGCGGATCTCAAAGGCCGTAATCGATTAACACGACACTGGCGACTCGGGTCATCCGAGTCGTCAGAATTTCAAATCGAACACCGCGAGTGGAGTCGACAAAAACACGTTCCGTGTGCAAAACGACCCGACGCCAGTAACCCACCTCTTGGCTGGGGTTTGCTAGGAATGCCTGAGCTGGTACCTGTAGGATAACAGCTACCACTACGAGTTTTTTTAATGCTTTTTTTTAAATAACCCAGATTGTCAGCTTATACGATCCTAAAATACTTTAAATCCTATTTTGCTGTACTTATATTTGTTATTAAAACAAATAATTAGGTTTTAGATTAAGCCACCATTTTTTCCACCCCGAGCGTGCAGAAGCTTATTCGGTTATTCGACCCGAGTCTGCAGGTTATTCGTCACTCGAATCCGCGCATGCGCAGAAACGACATTTGGCAAATCAGCCTTGTGGCAGCTGAGACGGCCACACCGGGATGAAAGTGGTCTCCGGCAAAAAAGCGGAAATTTATGCCGATGGTGAGGTAAACCAATTTCTGCGAAAACATATATATTCTCCAATAGGCTCAACCCTGTCAGGGAATAGAGGATAATTCCTGGAAGTTAGGTTTCATACATATGACAGATCCCGCAGACACTACAAGAATTGATAGTGATGTGGCATTTGAACATATTAGCATACGCTGATATTGCTGCAGCGCTTGAACAATGTAATAGCATACACTGATAGTGCTGTAGTGTTTGCTGAATGTATTAGCATATGTTGATAGTGTTGCCGATTTGAACAACATATTAGCATATGCTGATAGTGCTGCAGTGCTTGAACAACATATTATCATACGCTGATAGTGCTGCAGGATTTGACCAACGTATTATCATACGCTGATAGTGCTGCAGCATTTGAACGACTTATTAGCATACACTGATAGTGCTGTGGCGTTCGACCAACATATTAGCATACGTTGATGAAGATAGTGCTGCAGGATTGCAATATAGTATAAAAAACGCGGAAATCTGTGAAACTGTGGAGATCTTTCATCCCTATGGACTGCCAAGAGAAGAAGACGCGCACCTTTACAGTCACGGTAGTCGGGGTGGTCAGGCGTGTAGTGGTTGAGCAGACGCTCCAGGATGAGCTTGTAGTGCAGAAGGCGCTGGGCGGGCTTCAGCAGGAACGTGTTGAGCGGAAGGTAGCACACCTTCTCCGACTCGAAGTCCTTGTACACCTGCTCGAAGCGCTTCTGGCGCCTGATTGCCGTCTCCAGCTCAGTGAGGATGTCCTCGTGGTGCTCAATGTACGTCCGGTACAGCTGCACCCGCGATCGGTCAGACAAGGTTACAAGGTCAAAAGGTCAAAGATAACAGCCATAGTAAAACTGGCATTTGTGTGGGTGTGGGTGGGGTGGGTGGGTGGTGGTCTAGGTCCTAGCAAATAGATATGGTTATATCAGCATGGTGCAATAAGCACTCGTGAGCACTTAATAGTGCTGCCTCACTAGGATACCACATCACCACCAGTATCATAACTCGATATGGCACTCAGTCACATTAACCTGACACTTGAAGCAACCAGTCTGCTGAGCATCCGGCAATGTAGCCCATTTAACACAGTGTTTAAAGTTGCATAGGCCGATGGTTTTGAGTTTCTGTCATTTTCTGAGATAAATATATTAGGTTCATCATTATAATCTACCTGAGTTTAGTTTGAAGTATCTTTTATTTTAAATGTCTAACTTTTTAAAGATATTTGAATTGCAAATGCACAAAATTATTGTTGGCAAGCACACCAAAACACCATAGGCTTCTGCAGTAACAAGTTCTATTAAATTGACTTGGTATTCCATTCTATGTGGCGACAAATGCTTGATAAGCGCACTAGATTCTAAATTACATCGTAGAATCAAATCTAGATCACTGCTTTGGCTTTAAATAATCAGGACACTTGTATGTATGTATGAGTGCCTGTGCTTATTTAGCAAAAATGTTTAAATAATTAGGGCAATTGTGAATATCTGAGTGCCTGTATCAATCACAGGCTCCTTTAATGGGCCATTTAAATAATTAAGACATTTTGTGAATGCAAGTATCTTCAAATGGCACTGTTGAATGGTTCGTTGCTGGAATCTTACGTCCTGGCAACATCTAAGGTCATAACAGGACGGGTACCCACTTGTGACAGTGTGCACTCATGGGGACTTTATTAGTGCTGTCCCACTGGGAAATTAGGCCATCAGCACCGTGACCCGATATCCCACTCAGTCATATTATCCTGACACTGAGCTAACCAGTCCTTGCCCTATCCTATTAATGCTGAGCGCCAAGCTAGGAAGCGACAAGTATCAATTTTGTAAGTCATTGGTTTGACTCGACCGGGAATCAAACTCCTGATCTCCCGCATGGGAGGCCTGAGCGCTACTGATTCAGACACCGAGTCCGGTCAAGGGCACTGTTGTATGCAAACTCCATTACAGCTGAGTTAACAATTCCTCCACTTAGTATTGTACAGGTGGAACTAGGAGCTGCCTCTCACCTGCAGAACGTTCATGTTGTTGAGCATGATGTCCCCTATCCGCTGGTAGTCCCCGTTTAGGTGTGCGTTAGACTTGCCTTCCCTGTAAGCAATAACAAAAGGGGTGGGGTGTACAGTCACGTATATAGAATCTTAGCTTAATGTAAAGCACCAGGCTAGGCGGTGGCAAGTATCAATTGTGTAAGTCATTTTGGTTTTACTCAGTCTGGGTCTAAATCCACAATGCTGTTACTGATTCGGCTATCGTGTTCAGTAAGGTGATTAGAAGAAAATAAACATGTTCGCCTACATACCACATGGCAAGTCTCTGCTCGATCTGGCGCAGGAATCCACAATGGTGCTCGTGGAGTGGGTCAAGGTTTCCGAACACCAGGTGCGCCAGGTGGTCGGGCATCACATTCTCCTTCCGCACCAGATTCCGCAGCCACTACAAGTAGAAAAGCGCACACCTGTACCATCCACACCAACATGGATGACAGTCACCGCAGGCAAAACAAACAAAGCGCAAATCTCACTTCTGGTAATTCTCCACGGTTTTCTTGAAGCCTTTGAAGGGATGTCCACTTATTTACAGGAACTGCGATGACCTTTAACTCCCGTTTTTAACAATGATCCTTTAGATAATTCCATTCCTGCAGAATAAAATGAAATTCAAGTACAGCACCCCAGAGAGTTCTTTAACCACACTAAGGTCAAACTGAAGGTCATGCTTAGCTCCCTACTGCACCAGAAGTGCTTCCCCTTCTCCTCAGTCTCCTGACTAGCCAGAAAACTATGGACCAAGGTAGACCATTGGCAATTTGTACTCCCTACCTTGCAAGATGGGGAGTGAGAAGAGATGACTAGTGGGTGACAGAAGGCTGGTTAGCGGTGAGCATGTGGAGATGGGTTACTCACCACAGTAATGACCTCGAGGTCCTTCTTGTATGTCCGCTCCGTCATGAGCAGCTCCTTTGCTATGTAGTAAGCCTTATCTGCAGGATACCGCTGTAAGCGAAAGTCAAGGGAAACCACTATTAGAACATTACAACACCATTAGAACATTAGAAACTACCATTAGAACAATACAACACCATTAGAACCGTAGCAACCACCATTAGAACGTTACAACACCATTAGAACATTACAACACCATTAGAACATTAGAAACCACCATTAGAGCATTAGAAACCACCATTAGAACAAACACCATTATAACATTAGAAACTACCATTAGAACAATACAACACCATTAGAACCTTAGCAACCACCATTAGAACGTTACAACACCATTAGAACATTACAACACCATTAGAACATTAGAAACCACCATTAGAGCATTAGAAACCACCATTGGAACAAACACCATTAGAACATTAGAAACCACCATTAGAACACCATTGGAATGTTCTTTTCCTAGTTAATAATTGAAAATTGTCAAAGTTGCTTCACAAATAAATCTGCTTGAGAATTAATTACTGGTGTAGTAGGCACTACTTTATGTAGGAGACGAGATATCCCACTCAGTGACATTATCCTGACATTGAGCTAACCAGTCCTTGCCCTATCCTAATAATGCTGAGCGCCTGGGTAGAAAGCGAAAAGCATAAATTGTTAAGTCATTGGTTTGACTCGATCAGGGTTCGGACCCATTGGTTCGAATCCAATGATCTACCAAAATGGGAGATGGACGCTCAACTCATTCGGCCATCCCGACTGGTCCAGTGAACGAAGATCGACATTCATCATCATCATCATGCTGTCGGTCGCGATGCGACAAAGACTGCTTTCATTACTTGACTGCCGCTCTCCATTTAGCTATCTGCTGTGAGAGTTGCATTCATGAGTCGGTCTTAAACATTTCATGAAAGCTGCCTGCAAAAGTGTTGAAGTGCTGCTGGCTTTTGCAAGTTACCAGTGGCACTCTCTCGGAGGGCAAATAGAGGTTTCACACCGGCAAGAACATGTCAAGACAGGCGCAAAACTATCTGTCCCTGCAGTGGCTGGTCGGGAGATGTTGGGAGTTCCATACATCAACCGCCCTTAATGCTGCCACAGTGACATGGTTTTCTGTTTAGGGTTTGCTCCCTTAGCCTTCGGTTCTGTCAAGAACCTGTACCACAAGGCAGTGGTTTACAACTCTACAAGGCAGGGGCGTCAAACTCCCTGAGGTATTGCTATACCTGCAATACCTGCATACAATAGGCATTAGGCAGCTTAGTACAATCCTAACGGGTAGAATAGAACAGTAGTTACAACAAGGTAACTGGCTCACCTATTATTGCCTTACAGTTAATGGACACGAAGCAGTATGATACATCTAAGAGCTATACTAACAACGAATTGCTGGTAAGTGAGGCTTGTGTTCCCCTGTGTAGAGATCTCAATGCGCCAAATGGGTTCTAATCGTAATAGAGCATTTAAATTAAACACCACCACAATGAAAACAAACTGTGAAAACGAACTAGAGAAACTAAACTGGGAAGTAGAGCTGAGCCCAGTTACTTTTTTTTGGGGTGGTGGGGATGGGAGGGAATGCTGAGAGGGGGGGGGGGAAGAGGAAGAGGAAGAGGAAGGGGAAAGGCGAAGGACAGGAGGAAGAACGGGAAGGCGACGGGAAGTGGGAGGGAGGGGAAGGGAATGGGAAGGGAGGGGGAAGGGGGAAGGAAGTGGAAGGAGAAGAGGAAGGAGAATGTAAGGGGACATGGAAGGGGAAAGGAAGGGCATGGGAGGGGAAGGTGAAGAGGAAGGGAGCGGAATGGAAGGGGAAGGGGAGAGGAAGAAGGGGAAGAGGGAGGGGAAAGGGGAAGTGGGAGGGGGAAAGGAAGGAGAAGGAGAAAGGAAGGGGAGGGTGAAGAGGAAGGGGCGGGATGTAAGGGTAAGAGGAGAGGGAAGGGAAGGAGAAGGGGGAGAGGGAGGGGAAGGAGAAGGGGAAGTGGAAGGAGGAGAGGAGGAAGAAGGGAAGGGCATGCGAAGGGGGGAAGAAAAGGAAGGGACAGGGAGGGGAAGGGACAGGGAGGGGAAGAGCAGGGGAATAGAATGCGGGGAGGGGAAGGGGAAGGGCAGGATGGGGAAAGTATAGGGAAAAGGGTGAAAAGGAAGGCTGATTGTGGATGGGTGGCGGTAACGGGTGACTGGGAGCTGGGAGTGACAGAGGGCGCTACGAGTAGTACACGCGGTGAGAGGCACACGTCGACCAGACAGAAGCGTGTCCTGCTACCATCTACAATTCCCACCTTTCTGCGGCCCTCCTCCTCAGAGTCGTCCGTGCCCCGGGATGAAGTTATGCTCGCGCTGCTTGTCAACGTCGCCGAAGCAGCCGACGTCGTTGACCGCGACATGGAGACTGCTGCCTCGTCACGCCGCTCCTGAACAACAAGCGCACTCTGCTTAACCACAACAGGTCACCTGCTCTGATCCCACTCACAGCGACTTGCACTATGCGCGGGGCAAGCGTGTGAGTAGTGTATGGAAATGGTAAATTTGGACGGGCGAATGGGTTGGTTGGTTGGTTGTTGGAGCTTTACATTGTGGCAACATCTAAGATCATTTCAGGATGGGTACCGACTTGTGACAGTGCACTCTTATGGCAACTTTACAGTGCTGCCCCAGTGGGAAATCAGGCCGCCAGCACCATGACCCAATATCCCACTTAGTCACATTATCCTGACACTGAGCTAACCAGTCCTTGCCATATCCTAATAATGCCGAGGGCCTGGCTAGGAAGCGAGAAGTATCAATGTTATAAGACATTGGTTTGACTACGACTGGGAATCAAACTCCCAATCTCCCGCATGGGAGGCCTGCGCTCTACCGATTCGGCCACCGCGTCCGGTAAACCAGAACAGGTCACTTACTCTGCTACTACTGTGATCCCACTGACTGCGGCTTGCACAATGCGTGGTGCATGAGTGTGAATTGGGTATGGAAATGGTCAATTTGGATGGGCGAATGGGAGAACATAAATTGGTCAGTGGTGAATTCCTTCTATTAATACAGTATGTCTTCATAGACCATCTTTAACTGGTTGTCCCTCTAATGACAGACCACCTGCTATGTCAGGACATCTGCTGTCAGGAAGATGTTGATCTGGATGGCAACTGCCGTTGAAAACAGGTATACATATTGTACACATGCATAGAGAGTAAGAGAGTTAGAGTACATAACTAATTCTGATTTCTTCATACCAGTCATAGTCACACATTGGTACACATCGCTACTGAAATTATATTTTATCAATCAGATTACAAATGTTCAAACAGATGTAAAATATTCAAACAGACTTCAATGTACTTTCCATTTTTCATATCCACCAGGAATGAATCTGAAGTCCTGAAATCTCTTCCAGTAAAAAAAACCCACAATTATTATTCGTTAATATCAAAATTTGTGACTAAAGCGCAATTGCAACAAAAGTGTCTACAAGTCGCACCTTCAGCGCGCGCATGGTGACGCGCTCCCTCCTCAGCGTCTCTTGGCGTGGGTCATCGTCCTCATAGATAGGTGGAGGTGGGGGCGGCAGTGGCTCTTCCACTGAAGTCTGGCCTGACCGCAAATGAACCGCCTCGCGGTACGTGGGCGGGTCACTGACCCCCTCACTCTGAGACATCTGCAGGTTGGGCGATGAAGCACGATCTCTGGAGGGAAAAAGAGACATACAGGCACTGTAGGATATTAAAGGTGATAGCAGTACCGTATATATTCGAATAAAAGTCGAGGATATTTACCACCAAAGAAATTTCCTATTCTGAGGTTGTCTTATACTCGCGATACCCCCCGAGTGAGCATGGATGGCACCCAGGATGACATGTGCACATATATGTAAAAGATATGCATATATATATATATACACATATATATAGTATAGTTATACAAGTCTTACCTGGTACAGATGATGGATAACTGTTGTTTTCCCGAGGTACTAGCCTCGGATAATCATGGGTCAGGGAGAAGGAAGCTCATCCGGGTCCAGCAATCTTTTACATACTTAATACGATAAAAAATTATCTCAAACTTCTATGGATATTAAAATGTTTTCGTTTCGGCACAAGCCAACGTCATAGTCGTGGTAGGGTAGGGTGGGTGGGCCCTGACCCATGACAATATTGCGCCTTGTCTTATCTTTGGATTCCTTAATTGTAACAATTGATTTGCCATTGTTGTAAATTTATCAACTTTCTGTTCGGTTGATGAAATCGTCATGTGTGTGATGTTAATAATAAACCCCAAACACTTTAAATTCTTTGTAGGCGTTAATACCGATTTAGTTTCATGTATGTAGAAACCTAACTTTGTAAGTGTCTCACATAGCTGGTATACTGCTGTTTGACATTGTTGTTGTATTTGTGCAACAATAAATGAATCATCAATATAGGGAAACATAATGTGTCCTTTCCTAGCCATGTGGGAAGAAAACGGCTTAAGCAACTTTGTGAAAATGCGTGGGGCACACGCTAGACCATTTGGCATACAAGTGAACAAATCTCTAGCTGTTTCTAAGGAAAACATCTTAAAATGTTGATACTCTACCAATTTGTTTAACCTTGTTAATTCAGAAATAAGACTAATGTCGCAATTTGGTTTGGGTCTCATAAAAATATTCTAGATAAATTCTCCAGCCACATGAAGTGCTGGCTCTATAATGCCTTTTTCACTAAATTTAAGGACTTGGGTATCATTCAAAGCCTGGCGTTCTGAAAAATCAAAACGATACGGAAAAGGTATGCCTTTTTGTACGGGCTCTTCCATGAGTTGTATCCTAACTCCCTCCACTAGGCTAAGGATAGTTAGATTGTCAGTGATATCATTCCATTGCGAAAGTCAATTACTGATGTTACCCGCCTTAAACGCACTTACAGGGGTCTGCTTGTCATTTCTACTGGTTCCCTGGGTGGGGGAAAGGTTTCTGCGGGGTGAACTCCCTCTTGAAGGGTCTGTTCCCGTCAGTCCAGCCGAAAGACTGCCTCTGACCCCTTCCCCTGGCCTGATAGCAATAGTTGGTCCCGAACCGGCCTCCTCACTGTCCGGTGCGACAGCTGCGAAAATCCTGCCTGGCTTTCCTGAAGCAGGTAGCACTCCCGTCCGCAGCCTTCTTCTTGTCTGCCTCCATGTGCTTACCACACTTGCTGCTTGTTTCCACTTGCTTGAACAAGTGTTGCAGCTGGCCCCCGAACATCTTGGTCTTATCCAAGGGCTTGCCTTTAGCCGGTTTGGGGGCAAGGAAAAGAGTGTACTCTTTGCCATCATTGTCCAAGACCTTCTTGGAGTACGCCACCTCCTTGCCTGCATCGGTGCAAACAGCCTTGAAGACGTTTTCAAAACGATGATAGGACAGGAAATTACTGGTCGCAGTGAGCAGTGCGATTCCCCCATCTATATCCTCACAGAGTGAAGAGAACTTATTCTCTGACATCATATGGTTTGCTATGGGTGTGATGGCTGTCAGAGCCGCAAGCACACCTTTGTGTGCTGTGTGAAGGGCTGCGTCAAACTTTTTGCATTCCTTGTTAAGTTTGACGTCGGCATCTATTTCCTTGATCACCAACTCTGGGATGCCCTTAATCCCCGTAAACTTCTCGGGTAACTTCATTATTACCTATGCTGACTTGAAGGGTGTGGAAATGACCTTGTATGGTGGTCTTCCTCATCATGGTGGTGGTCTGGATTTTCTTTCTCTTTAGGACCTTGATCTTTTTGACCACCTTACCACTTAATTTTGTGTATTTCCGTGTCCGAGTCCGTATTCGTCGAGGAAGAGTCAAACAAAGAGTCCGAAGACGAAGAATTGCTCCTCTTAGTCTTCTTGGACTTCTTCTTTGGTTTCTTCACCAGCAGCTTCTTTTTATGCGCCCTGGTGAAGTCGCCCCCGTCGGATGAGTCAGCTTTCTTTTTGTGCTTTCGCTTACGCACAGGCCACACTACCTCTTCCTGGGACTCTTCATCGGAAGAGCCCTGCTGATCTGAGTAGTCTTCCCACTCCAGGTCCTCTGACTCAACCAGCTGCTTCCTCCTAGCAGCGTGTGGCTTAGCGGGGAGCAATTCCTTCAGCTTGAGCTGCACCAACCTCGCGACCCGTTCATCTAGGTCAGCGGGCCCGTCTCTGAGCCTCTCCGCAGGATCTCTATGTTCTGGCGACCTTTGACCTGTTACCGGCGGTGACGGGTCTTCGTCTTCACTGAGGTTGTGATGCACATCCACCTTACTCCGCTTCATAGCCATAGCTGGGAGTCTGTAAGAAACCGAAAACCAAAAGGTTAGGAATCTTTCACGGTGAATATGAGAGTGGCAAATAGCAATATTATTACCAAAAGTGTCTAATGGTGTTAAATCCGTATTTAAACCGTTGTTAACACAGGCGTGTGGTTAATTTTTCAGTCGTAGGTAAACGGTGTGGACAACCAACCGAAACCAAATGAGGGGTAGGGACCAGTGTAGCAGTAGCCTCCCACACTCTCTGTCCAATAAACTTCTCCCACCTGTGGCTTTTGTGGCCAACAAGTTGGAGAAAATACTATGGGACTCAGAGGTACACCTACAAAATATGAGGGAATCTTAAAGAAACCCAGGAATAAATCCTAATGATGCGCGTGGCTCCTGCCAAACATCTCTCCATTCGGCAACGGGCGGCATAACAAAGAACAATGGCGACATTGTTCTAACGATGTCACGACACATCGTAATTAACCTGTAAATCAGTTAATATTCAATCAAAAGTTTTAAAAACTTGATGTATGTGAATGCTCACATGAACTAAACCAATGTATCCATTCAAAAATGATACTAACCTGGTTGGTTTAGTAGTTATGTAGAAAAACTGCCGGAGCTACTCCACAAATGTCCTACCATTGTGAGTAGATTATGCTAATTGCTGGACACGGATGTGTTTCCTTCTCCCTGGACAACAAGTAGCCAGACGGTAGTACCGAGGTAAAACATATATATACATATATGTACACCTAGTATTTATATATATACACCTATATATACAGTTGTAGAACACAGTATGGGGCTGACACTAGAAAAAAGATTCACCCCATACTTCCAGTATAGGGTTGAAAACCAGCCTTATATAAAAACGTTCGAAAGATCTGGCTAATGAATTGAGTCTTTATGAGAGCCTAATTTCACAATCTAAGAAGCAACATTTATTCTTTGTATATGTCTTCATGTTTACCCGCTACTTTTGAGTTGGAAAATATAATAAAACATACTTTAATGCAATTTAAAAGTGAAATCGATGGCGTTCTCTGGCCACCATCTTGTCTTTTTGCATTCTCTCCCATTTCACCAACTCTGTGCTGACATAAGTAACCATTTGACACTGGTGCCAAGCATTCTACTTGTTGTTCCATACTAACACTATTTTCGCCCGTATTTAGACTACGTTGTCGTTCACCCATGTACTACAAGTATCGGGTGAATCTTTTATCTAGGCTGACATAGCAGAAGCAGCTCGACCTATAGCCGGGTTAGGTCTAATTCCAAATATTTCCTTAAAAATACGCTTTGACTTATACTCGAAATTGACTTATATACGGTAGTCAGTAATTGGTTGTTTACAGTGCTTTTAAATCCTAACAACTTCTAAGATCATATCAGGACGCGTACCGAGATGTAATAGTGCGCATTCATTGCCAGTTCATAGCCCTGACCCAATAGCTCACTCAGTGGCGTTATCATGACACTTGAACATCCATACCCAATACTAGTAATGCCAGGAAATAGATAAGTCAGTTACAAGTATCGGTTTATAAGTCTTCGGTTTGACTTAGCTATAGAGAAGCGACCAGACGGGATGGCCGAATGAGTTATAGCATCCGTCTCCCGTGTTGGTATATCTTGGGGTCGTGGGTTCGAACCCTGATCGAGTCAAACCAATGACTTACAAATTGATACTTGTCGCTTCCTAGCCTGGCGCTCGGCATTATTAGGACAGGGCAAGGACTGGTTGGCTCAGTGTCAGGATAATGTGACTGAGTGGGATATCAGGTCATGGTGCTGGTGGCCTGGTCTTCCAGTGGGGCAGCACTATAAAGTCGCCATGAGTGCGCAATGTCACAAGTCGGTACCCATCCTGATATGACCTTAGATGTTGCTAGGACGTAACACAAACAACAAACAATCCGTAGAGAAGCGAGTGCTCTGCCCAGTCGATCGTTCTATCGGGTAGCAATAGTAGTCCCGTGAGTCCTTAGCGGAACACCAATTGTTAGTGGAACAATACCAACCCTACTATATGACTTAATATCGAATCCCAACACGCTAAGCATATAAACACAAACAAAAGACTGCTTTAAGTTGATAAGAATTGACACTCTGTCTTTCTTACTGTCAACTTATACGCAATAGTTCTTATATTGGTTAGCAGTGTAGGTGGCACTGCAGGCACTGCAGGCAATCATGCTACAAACACCAGTGCCATATTGAAATCAATGTCTAAAAAGAAATCGATAGACTTGAACTCGTTCTAGCACTTTGCAAACTTCCAAGATAGGTTGCCAGTTTTATACATCAAACAGCAAACTACTTTTGAATACTTTCAAATAGTAATGACCGGTCACCTTTCCTTGGGCTTGGACTCATGCTCTATGGCGGGGTCAGACATTGTTAGTTAGACGCAACTGCACATGGTTGGTGTAAGAAAGGGTTGTTTTTGCAGTGCTAGATCCACTAGTTTAAATCCACCTTTTTACACCAGGTCATGGTGCCACATGTCATAACGGCCAATTTCAAGCTGGAAATACTGGTTCTCATCTAATCACCAAAGTTAAGCATCGCGGAGCCTTCTCCGCACATGGAAGGGTGACGAGCTTGGAATACAAGGTGCCGTAGACATCCTGATACAAGGGTTATATTATAGCCTGCAAAATCAGCAGTGGATAAGTATTGTCACACAGTGAACATATTACTGCTGGACGCGTCCTTTCTGCTACTCCAGAGGAGGTGAAAAGCGCTCAGTTTCCTCACATCTTATCCGCCCGTTGCAATTGCAGCCTGAGCCTTCTTATCAGCAGTGATGAAAGTGGTCTCCAGCAGAAAAATGTAGAAACCAAGCTGAGATTACACCAGCGCCAAATTTCAGCGAAAGCACGGATCTTCTCCCATAGACTTAGCACTATCAGGCACGGATCTTCTCCCATAGACTTAGCACTGTCAGGGAATCGCGGAAAAATGCTGGAAGTCAGGTTTCAAATGGTTGTGACTGTATTATCACCCATGCTTAGCTCGTTCTTGTTTGGGTTTTATGTTTTAGCTACACCTCAGGTGATATTAAAACAGGATTCAAACTACCCAACTGTTGTCATATATAGATCATGATTGCTTGGAATTTTGTTTAACGTTAATAGTTAAATATTATTTTAATCGCGGAAATCCGCTAAATCGCGGAGATCTTTCATCCCTGTACAGGTCAACCAGCTAGAGGGTTAGACAGTGATTTGTACGCAGGGCCACAGCGCCAGAGGATTACCGGTTAGAGAGCTTGGCTTGCAGTTGCACGTCTTTGCCTCTTCGCAAAAAAGTACTAGAGGCCACATCCTTAAGTACTTATATATACGTGTCTAGTATCCAACCTGTTGTGTGTTCACAGCCTACACCATCAGCTTCAGAACCAAGGGCTTCACACACCACATGGGCTGGGTGGCTGGGAGTGGCTTCGGTTAACAGTAACAGGCAAACCACAAGGTGTGCCATCCCTACACAAGCACGCAATGTTTAATACACACACAGATGGACCGGGCGCGGTGGCCAAATCGGTAGAGCGCAGGACACCTGTGTGGGAGATCGGGAGTTCGATTCCCAGTCGAGTCAAACCAATGACTTACAAAATTGATACTTGTCGCTTCCTAGCTCAGCACTCAGCATTAATACGATAGGGCAAGGACTGGTTGGCTCAGTGTCAGTATAATGTGTCTGAATGGGATATCTGGTCATGATGCTGGCGGCCTGATTTCTCAGAGGGGCAGCATTATAAAGTCGCCATGAATGTGCACTGTCACAAGTCAGTACCCGTCCTGATATGACCTTAGATGTTGCCAGGACGTAATATTCCAACGACTAACCACACACACATGGTGCACTGTCCCTGCTCAAAGCACAGAACAGAGGATAAACAATAGCCCCCAAAGCAGGAAGGCTGCAGGAATGTAGGGATCGCCAACTCCTCCTGTGCATGTGCAGGTGTTTCACGTGACTCACTGGGCACCGTCCTGTGACCGCAGTCCTGCCCCACATGTACACTGGAGAACACGCATGCTCCGACTGGGCAGAGTAAGTGAGATAGATGCCTCCCAGACCACAGGACTCTGAAGAATTGTCCCAAATTGCAGCCAGTAAAGACATGCTAATCAGCATTGCATCCTGTCGGTCAAGTACTGCGCATGTCTCACAGGGCTTTTTCTGCGCAGGCACGCAGCGGTTCGGTGACAGGCGATTGTTTTTATCACCAAATGGAAAACCGC
The DNA here is from genome assembly GCA_030323885.1 of Branchipolynoe longqiensis. Lineage (NCBI taxonomy): Eukaryota > Metazoa > Annelida > Polychaeta > Phyllodocida > Polynoidae > Branchipolynoe > Branchipolynoe longqiensis. The sequence continues at coordinate 29,741,359 of CM059197.1, forward strand.
TACCCTAGGTGATTTACTCCAGCAAGGTACAATCAATAGAGGATGTCCACCACCAGGGATGAAAGTGGTCTCTGGCAAAAATCGTTGAAACCAAGCTGAGTTTATTACGATGGCGAATTTCCTGCGAAAACGCGGATTTCCCCCCCGATAGGATTAGGACTGTCAGGGCAATGCGGGAAAATCCCAGAAGTCAGGTTTCAACTATCCTTGTTGTGGTTATATTATCACCAATATGTAACTATTTTTTGTCTGTGTTTTATGTTCTAGAAACATCTACGGTCATATAAGAACGGGATTCAAACTAACCACCTGTTTCACATACACCCTGATTGCTTGGCATTTTGCTTAATGTTAATCAGTAAATCTCACAAATTGCGGAAATCAGCGAAATCGTGGAGATCATTCATCCCTGTACCACCAACCCACCTTCTGACGGCACTGGAAAAACGTGTGATGTGAGTAGCTGGTTGGTTATTGGAGTTTAACGTCCTGGCAACATCTAAGGTCATATCAGGACAGGTACTGACTTGTGACAATGAAGACTCTTGTCGAGTTTATTGTGCTGCCCCACTGGGAGACCAGGCCGCTAGCATCATTACCTGATATCCCACTCTGTCACATTATCCTGACACTGAGCCAACCAGTCCTTGCCCTATCCTAATAATGCTGAACGCCTGGCTAGGAAGCGACTAGTATCAATCTTTAAGTCATTGCTTTGACTCAACTCAGGTTCGAACCCCTCAGTTTGAATCCCACGATCTAGCAAAATAGGAAACGGACGCTCAACTCATTCGGCCATCCCGTCTGGTCGAATTGCGCATGTTAATACATTCTGGTTGGTCTGTCGGAGTGACTTCTGGCATAACATCTGACGCCATCAACAGGACACAAATACTCGCCGGTTACTGATTCCGCAAAGGTCAACCAACACCACTCAGTCTTACTAACAAACCTACCCCCAATGTCGGTTGCATTAACAAACACTGAAGACTAAAATCCAAAAATATTCCTTCCACAGACTGGGACACCAATTGTCTTTTGCTAAAGAAAGACATCCACACACAAATTTCATTCATTTGAAATGGCCCTCTGATCTGCTTGTATAGTTTCTGTATTTCTTGCTAATATGTACTACTGTAAATACACAATTTTCATAGCATTTTCATAATTGTGTCTGAGTGGGGTTGGGGGCATTGCTAATGAGTAGCTGATTAAAGGGTTAATGACGACGCTTTAATGGGGTCAGGTATGAGTCATTTGGAGGGGGGTTGTTCAATGGGGTTTACAGCCTTTTCCCTTTTACATCTATATTAAAGTTGCATAGTGTTTCTGTCATTCTTTTAGAATAATATATTAGGTTGCTTGTTGTACTCGACCATACTTTATTTAGTTTGAAGTAACTTTACTTACAAATGGTTAATTTTGGAGATATTTGAAGTGAAAACATGACACATTAATGTTGTCCTGCGTGTCAAAACTCTGACTAATCTTTCAATGCAGCACCAATACTTAATAAGCACACCAGTATCTAAGTTGGAGTTGTAAGATCAAATCTAGATAATGGGGCTGTCACACTACGGAGTAACGCGGTAGTGTAAGCCGACGTAGGTGAAATTTGGCCATTATGTCGAGATATGTCGAGGAATGTCGAGATACATTACTGGTTCGTTAAGCCTATGTCGAGGTATGTCGAGACACGTCATGTTACCTCGTGTTACGTCGACACTCGTCAAGGTTTTGGACATACCCAAAATTTTCTACGTAAGACAATATGTGGCTTATATGTTAGCATACGCTATGTATATGTTAGGCATATGTTGAATATGCTAGATGCACGTTACACGTAAGTTATACATACATTGAACTACGTCAGGCGTAAGTCAAGGCGGCAGAAACATATAGTCTGCGTATTGACAATGTATGGATAACATAGTCTAACATACATTGGCGTTTCTCCACCGTGTTTTGACCTATTTAACATAAAAAGGCGTACTTCTGGCGATCGAATAACATATAAAACGTTCACCGACATTCTGCAAGCGTTCCGTGAGCATTTTTTTAATGTTATCATGCGTTACCAGTACGTTGAATCGACATTTCGCCTACGTCCACTACGTTGCACTAAAGTCCAAATTGGCTCTACAACGCCGAGAATTTCTACGTATCTCGATGTAAATAAGTGATTTCTACGTTCCCCACTCACTGGCCCATTACGTCGTAGTGTGACAGGGGTAATAGTGTTCTGGTTTTGACAATGTGGTGCTTTCATCAGATCCTGCAGCTTTACTGTCTTTGTGACTAAGGGTCATATAAATGTGACACTACCACCCAACAGGGTTCTTGGTTGGTTGGTAGTTGGAATTTTATGTCCTGGCAACATCTAACGTCATATCAGGATGGGAACTGACTTGTGACAGTGCACACTCAGGGCGACTTAATAGTACTGTCCCACTGGTAAATCAGGCCGCCAGCACCATGACCCAATATCTACTCAGTCACATTATCCTGACACTGAGCCGACCAGTCCTTGCACTATCCTATTAATGCCGAGCACCATGCAAGGAAGCGACAAGTATCAATTTTGTAAGTCAATGGTTTGACTCGACTGGGAATCGAACTCCCGATCTCCCACACAGGAGGCCTGCGCTCTACCGATTCGGTGACTGCGTCCGGTTGGTTCTTGGTAATTAATGATGCTTACTGTCCTTGTGGCTAAGATTAACGTGGATGCATTGTTTGACAGGATCCCTGGTAATTAGCGTTGTTTACAGTCGCTGCGGCTAAGAGCCATATTAATGTGGTTGTACAGTTTCATGGGTTGTGTTCTATTCTATTAATGCCCCGTCCTGATATGACCTCAGATGTTGCTAGGACGTAAAACAACAACAAACAAACAAATATTCTATTAATGCCGAGTGTCATGCTAGGAAGCGATAAGTATCAATTTTAAAGTCACTGGTTTGACTCGACCGGGAACCAAACTCCCAATCTTCCGCACGCGAGGCCCGCCCTCTAGCGATTAGGCCAACGCGCCCGGATGCGTCGCTTATGGTAACACGCTGCTTTAATTCTCAATTATCTATCACATATCACATATTAACATGCAATAATGAACTGAAGAAGAACACAGCTTTTCATCTTTGTTCAGGAGAGCTGTCGTCCTAGATTAATAGGAAACCAACTGAAGTGGAAACCATGGCTCAGCTTGCGTCCATGTCCCCCCAGACTTTTAATTTAAACAATGGCGACTCACAAAAACACTTTCCTAATGTTCCCTTCAAGTCATATTGCATCTGCCCTGACCACTCTGCTAGGGGTGAGTGAGTGGTCGAGGTCATATGTCCTAGTAACATCTGAGGTCATATCACGTTGGATACCAATATGAGATAATGCACGCTCATGGCGACTTCATAGTGCTGCCCCACTGCGATACAATACTGCAGGCACCGCATCGCACTCAGTCAGATAATCATGAGACTAAGTTAACCACTCTTTGCCCGATCCTGGCACTATCGCAAGTTAGCGACAAATATTGATATTTGTACGTCCTTGGTTTGACTTGGCTGAAAATCGGCCATACAGAAGATGGGCGCTCTACCCGCCCGGCCATCCTGTCCAGTTCACACTGCTATGTCACTCAGTCGTCTTATTGTATAATGCCTTAGAATGGCTGCTGGTAGTAAGGGTGCTCTATTACAGGGTTCCTGCACCTATCAGCCAATCACATTTATGACCTTTTAAAGACTTTTTAATACCCATTTTCATACAATTTAAGACCTATTTTTGCGGTAAACGTAATGTACACATTTAATTAAATATTAACGGAAATGAGTAAAAAAGATTCAAAGGACGCATGCACTTGTGACCAGTACATTACGTTCCGTAGACTATTACGTTAATTTCGAGACATTTCAACTCAACAGCATTTGTGTTTTGTGAAGATAGCTGGTAAAACATCTTGAAAAAATATTATAGTGGCCAAATCCAATTTAATACCTTTTTAAGATATTTCAGAGAAATTACCATATTTAAGACTTTTTAAGGCCTTGAAAATTGAAACCAATATCCCACTATAGCACCATGACCCAATATCCCACTCAGTAACATTGTCCTGACACTGTGCTAACCAGTCCTTGCCCTATGCTATTAATGCTGAGCACCAGGCTGGGTAGCGACAGGTATCAATTTGATAAGTCATTGGTTTGATACGGAGCGGATTCGAACCACCGACCTTCCGCATGGGAAGCCTGCTCTCTACCGATTGGACCACCACGTCCAGTGAGTAGAATAAGTAGTTGTTGTGGCGAGCATTTATCATTCAAATAAACACGATAAGAATAACAAACTGAGATATGTATTTAATACATTCTGTTGGTTAGCTCCTATCAGGCCAACCAGACGGGATGGCCGAATGAGTTAGAGAGTCGTCTCCCGTGTTGGTAGACCGTGGGATCGAAAACTGGTCGAGTCAAACCAATGACTTAAAAATGTATGCCTGTCGCTTCCTAGCCAGGCGCTCGGCATTATTAGGATAGGGCAAGGACTTGTTGGCTCAGTGTCAGGATGTGACTGAGTAGGATATCAGGTCATGGTGCTGGTGGCCTGGTCTCCCAGTGGGGCAGCACTATAAAGTCACCATGAGTGCGCACTGTCACACGTCGGTACCAGTCCTGATATGACCCTGGATGTTGCTAGGACGTAAAACAACTACAAACAAACAATCAGGCTCTGTCAACTAGAGCACCTTCCCGCACAGGCCATGCAGTTGAGCCGTATAATATGCTCATTACACGCGGGTCTCTAAATCCCATGATCTGTAGTGGAGTAGTAATGACCTTGGCTAATCACAAGCCGAGGCCCCCTTAGGCGGGGGTCACTGAATGCGGTAGCCGAATTGGTACACCACATACCTCCAGTGCGGGCGATTGAGGTCTTGATTCCCGGCTGAGTCAAACCAATGACTTACAAAATTGATAATTGTCGTTTCCTAGCTTGGCGCTCAGCATTAATAGGATAGCGCAAGGACTGGTTAGCTGTGTCAGTATAATGTGACCGAGTGGGATATCGGGTCATGGTGCTGACAGCCTGATTTCCCAGAGGGGCAGCACTATAAGTCGCCATGAGTGCGAACTGTCACAAGTCGGTACCCGTCCTGATATGACCTTAGATGTTGCCAGGACGTAAAATTCCAACAACCAACTAACCAACCGTAGGCGGGCGTCATAAAACTGCCTCTACGACTCTGGGAGTGAATCGGATGCTGCGTCTGTCGCGTTCACACTAGCTTTCACAGTGCCATGTTATTAAGGGGGGCAATGAAGTGAGATGGCACAGCATTCATCCAATACTCTCTAACAGGGTTGTCTCCAACATTAATCACCATGGTAACGACGACGTGTTTCCGGCAAGTGGTTCCAGGAAGTCGGACGGGGAAAGGACGCAAGGAATGGACGCCAGCACATCTTATAAATAGTTCACTGACTTTCTCCCCTATATGGACCTGAAATAATGTATTCTGTTTGAAGCGCTAAGTGTGAACAGGGTATTCTGTAAGTGTGAACAGGGTATTTTGTGTGTGTTAAGTGTGAACGAGGTATTCTCTGTGTGTTAAGTGTGAACATGGTGTTTTGTGTGCGTTTAGTTTGAACAGCATATTCTGTGTGTATTAAGGGTGAAGAGGGTATTCTGTGTGTATTAAGTGTGAACAGGGTATTCTGTATCTGTTAAGTTTGGTATGCTGGTAATGCAGTACCTCGGATACCTTAGGTGCTAAAATACCTCAGGGAATTTGCCGCCCCTGCCTTGCAAAGTTGTAAACCACTGCCTTGTGGTACAAGTTCTGGTTCTTGATAGAATCAAAGGCTAAGGGAGCAAACCCTAACAGAAAACCATGTTATCGTGGCAGCATTAAGGGCGGTGATGAATGGAACTCCCAACATCTCCGGACCAGCCACTGCAGGGACAAATAGTTTGCGCCTGTCTTGACATGTTCTTGCCAGTGTGAGACCTCTATTTGCTCCCCGAGAGAGCTAGTAACTTGCAAAAGCCAGCAGCACTTCAACACTTTGCAAGCAGCTTTTATGAAATGTACAACCGCACAAAGCGGCGGTTAAGTAATGAAAGCAGTCTTTGTCGCATTGCGACTGACAGCATGATGATGAAGTGTGAACATGGTGTTTTGTATGCGTTTAGTGTGAACAGCATATTCTGTGCATATTAAGTGTGAACAGAGTATTCTGTATGTGAACAGGGTATTCTGTATGTGTTAAATGTGAACAGAGTATTCCGTGTGTATTAAGTGTAAACAGGTTGCTTTGTGTGTGCTCAAGCTCAATGCTTGTTTGTTGTTGTTTTTCATCCTAGCAACATCTAAGATCATATCAGGACGGGTACCGACTTGTGACAGTGCGCACTCATAGCGACTTTATAGTGCTTCCCCACTGGGAGAAGAGGTCACCAGCACCATGACCTGATATCTCACTCAGTCACATTATCATGACACTGAGCTAACCAGGCCTTGCCCTATCCTAATGATGCCGAACACCTGGCTAGGAAGCGAAAAGTATCAATTTTTAAGTCATTGGTTTGACTCGACCAGGATTCGAACCCACAAACTCATGGGTTCGGATCCATAATCAGTGTACTCATTGTGGTGGGAAAGGGCTTTATAAATCTTCCTTCCATTAGGATATCATGCCGCAGGCACCATATCCCGATATATTCCACTCAGTCACAGTATCCCAGTTCCGCCTGCTGGGAGATCGGGGGTCCGAACCCATGGGTTCATGGGTTCGGAACCCCGATCTCCCAAACCAGGAGACGGACGCTCAACTCATTCGGCCACCCCGTATGGTCGCTCAAGCTCTAAAGAGAGCAACTTTAATTAAAATGACATGTTCAATTAATTTTGGTAACTTGGCACTTGCCACAATCCAGAACACTCTCAACTGCCAGAATGCACTGAATAATATCAATTATCACTTTCCCCCTGTATTAAAATGAGCTAGAAAAAAGAAAAAAGAGGAAAATACTTGAAAGGCAATGATTATTTCAGTTAGTTGCACAGGGAGTTAATTAATATTCATAAATACATTTTTAGCAAGGTGGTATTTCATGGGTGCAAAAGGGTTAAACTTGTGACATTCTCGACCGTTTCCGGTCTAACATAGCTGCTTCCTAGCATTTAAAATCCACTTGAAAGTCCATGCAGACTTCAATGAAGAATGTTCACCTCTTAACCATAATTTCTTTTATTAAGCTGTATATTCCGATGAAGCAATAACATTTTCAAAACCAAAACAATGATCCTAGATTTGATTCTACATATCTGACTTAGATACTGGTGAACTTATGAAGCATTTGTTGCCACATGGAAGGAAATACTGAACCAATTTAATAGAACATGTTACTGCAGAAGCCTATGGTGTCAAGAGTTTTGGACATACTTGCAAAAATTAATCTTACATACTTGCATTTCAAATATCTTAAAAGTTAGCCAGTTAAAATAAAACTTACTTCAAATTAAAGTAATGTAGATTATAACAATTAATTTGATATATTTATCTCAGAAAAATAACAGAAACTCAAACCCATCAGACTATATGCAACTTTAACCAAATGTTGAAAGATCCACAATATTAAATATACAATTTGGTGCGGGTTCCTCGCAAATTAAAACAAGAAATTAATGTTTTTTAATTTTTTTGTTTTTTGTTAAAGGACCGGAAGTGGCCGAGACTGTCACGTGACGCGCGCCCGACGAGACGCTGCTGAAGGAAGCCGCCGCTGCCGCTACTTACCGCAGACCGCGGGGCTTCTCCTCCCGGGTCGTGTAGACCCGCTCGGGGATGTTCTCCACCTCCGGGCTGCGAGATAGGTACCGCTCGTCCACAGGGGGTGGCTTCATGGACGAGAAGGACGGCTCCGATAACTTCCGGTCCGCCGTCGAGAGCATGAACTGCGTGGGGTCAATGCGGTGCGCGCGCGGGGACCGGTCTGTGTACACGTTCACTGCGGAGGTGAAATGAAAAAAAGAACACGGTAAGGGTTAGCTGGTTAGTGGCGTGCTGCACACAGTCCTACCTATGGCAACACTTAAGGGTATTCATCGCCTTGCATCGCCTTGCATCGCCTTACCAACCGACCCACCAATCAACCGGTTGCCACCGATCAGCATTTTTTGCAAGAGGGGGCAGGGGGGAGGGGGGGTTGAGGGGTGGAGGAGGGGGGGGGGGGGATTTTTGGAGTTGCTTGTTAAAGCTGCATAGTCTGATGAAAATATATCAAATTTTCAAAATCAAAAGAATTAGCTAAATTTGATTCTACATATCTAACTTAGATACCCATGCATTTATTAAACATTTGTCGCCTCATAGAAGGGAATAAATACTGAGGCATTGTAATAGAATCTGTTACTGCTGAAGACAAGCTTTGGCATGCTTGCCAAAATTAATTTCACATATTTTCACTTCAAATATATCCAGAGTTAGCCATTTAAAGTAAAAGTTGCTTCAAGCTAATGTAAGGTAGATTATGACAATCAACCTCATGTATTTATCTCAGAAAATGACAGAAACTCAAAACCATTGAACTATGCAACTTGACGCCTGGTTTTCAGGTGTTTGTCAGTATCATTGTCGCAATGTATTCAGACTTGAACAATTAAAAAAAAAGATATATAAATATATATTTCTTCAAGTTGCATAGTCCGATGTTTTTTGCCATTTTCTTAGATAGATTAGGTTGATCGTTATAATCTATATTACTTTAGCTTGAAGTAACTTTTTTTTTAAATATCTAACTTTTGAGCTATTTGAAGTGCAAGCATACAAAATTAAGTTTTGCAAGCATGCCAAAACGCTGACACTATAGGCTTCTGTAGAAACAGGATCTATTAAAATGGCTTGGAAGTCTGTTCTATGTGGTGACAAATATTTGATCAGTGCAGCCATATATAAGTTCGATATGCAAAATCAAATGTATGTAATTGCTTTGATGTTGAAAATTTGATATTTTCAACGGACTATGCCGCTTCAAACAACAAAAACCACACGCCTTTAGTGACCTGTGGGGGCAAAAGAGGAAATACCGGATTAACAGAAGTTGAAGAATTTATTGGCAGTTTTACGTCCTAGCAACACCCGGGGTCATATCAACAATGTGTACTGATTGATGGCTTTATAGTGCTAGATCACTGAGCTCTGATTTCACTGGCACCATGCTATGATATATTTATCCTGAGAGTGATACTAACACAACAAGTTCCTGTCCTATTCGAGTAATGACAAGTGCCAGGCAGGGTAGCGACAAGTCACAGTTTTGTTAAGTCTTTGGTATGACTCGGCAGGGGATTGTTCCCACAAGCACGTGCACCGGAAGCAGCTATCCCACCCGCTTCCCTCATAGAAGTTCTAACTTCACAACATCTGTGAACTAGTCTGACAGCGAGTGCACATTCAAGTGTCATCTACAAACATTGTCAGACCAGCACTGACCACTGAATCAGGGATGAAAGTGGTCTGCGGCAAAACCACGGAAAGCAAGCTGGGATTATTACACCGACAGCGAATTTCCGTGAAAACGCAGATTTTTCCCCATGGGATTGGCATTGCCAGGGAATCGTGGGAAAATTCTGGAACTCAGGTTTCAACTATACTTGTTGCGCCTATATTATCACCAATGCATAACTCATTCTTGTTTGGGCTTTATGTTCTAGTAATATCTCAGCTCATATATGAACGGGATTCGAACCAAACAATTTTCTCATATACATCCCGATTCATTAGCATTTTGCTTGACATTTAATCGGTAGATATAAAAAGATTGTGGCAATCGAAGAGATGAATGGAACAACAAACTATTCATTTCCTCAACCTCTTTCACCTCTCTACACCTAACACCTATGTAAAGGCCCTGTCACACTACGACGTTTCTCACCAACGCGCTTCGACGCGTGCCGACGGGTCTGGTTTTTGTTCAAAACGTCGGTACACGTCCGGTACGTTGCCGGCGCGTTACCGGCGCGTTACCGGCGCGTCGGTACATAGCAACGTGTGAATGGAAACGTCGGCGCGCGTCGGTGCGCGGCGCGGCGCGTCGAGGTTTTGTGCATGCACAAAACTTTGGACGCGCGGCGACGCGCGCCAACGGGTTGGAGGGCGCGTTACGGACGCGTTAGCAACACGTCGACACGCGTTGGCGGCGCGCCGGCGGAACGCTGGCAGGACGTTGATCAATGTTGGTTAACGTTGGCTCTTTTTCCCCCAAAAATGGGAGCGTTCCGTCGGCGCGTCGGGAACGTCCCATCGACGTGTTGTGGGCATGCCATTGGGGTTGCTCCAGCGTTTCTCGGCGCGTTGGACGTGTTGCCGGCGCGCCTGGATGCGTTGGCCGCGCGCTGTGGACGCGCTGTGGACGCGCTGCGGGCGCGTCCTAACGTGTTGCTGGCGGGTATGTACGAGTTGACGCAACACTAACACGATACCAACGCGCTCCCTCCACGCTGTAAACGCGCCGATAGCGCGCCACCAGGGCGCCGACAACGCGCCAATAACACGCTACTAACGCGCTACTAACGCGCCAATAACGCGCCAATAACGCGCCTCCAACACGCCACTTACACGCTGCGCCGTGTCAAACTTTCTCCCAAAGCGCCGAAAAGTTCGACGTTTCTCGACGGGTTGCAAATATTTTGTGCGTTGCCGGCGCGCCGGCAGAAGCGTCGTAATGTGACAGGGCCTTAAGTATTAACATACAGCTAAAGCTACTGGATCTAATAATAATAAATGTCGCTGTAAATAGCATACTTGGATATGTCTCTCTCAGAGTCAGAATGGTGAATTGATACTGTAGTTAACTTGTTAGTACAGTGAAACCTCGTTATAATGCGCCCAGACTTAACACAAATTCTGATATGACGCAATGATTCATGGGACCCAGAATTCCTTAATTCAAAGGTAAATCAGTAAACTGAACCACAATTTAGCGCAACCGTGCTGTTTTCACAATGAAATGTTATGGACTTAAACGGTGACATAATGATGGGGTTTCATTGTATGTAGAATGGAACCACAAAATTAAATGGAACCACGAAATTAAAATAACCCTCCCTCTCCCTGCTTGCAGGCTGCATGGTTTATTCTGCGCATCTTGGTGGTTCAATACCAAATTGACCTACTTTAAAAAAAAAAGGACCCTGCTATATATTTTGTTGGCAAAGTTGTGCACAACAGTCAGAATCAAGCTCAGAAAGGAGCCCACAACAGCCATAGCGAACGCGCTACAAAGGAACAGGTGAACAGTTCCTTCCTTTAACACCAGACGGCGCCACCGCACGCAGCGTCGCGACTGGTGGTGAATGCCGTCTGCAAAACAGTTCGCAAACCAATGTCACCAACATCGTCATAACACACTACATAGCTTTCCCTCACACCACTCTATTTTAACGAAAATAGCTTGCAAAGTGCTTTTACACACCAAACTCAAAATGGTAAGCAGGCTTTGAGAGTTGTAAATACAAATCAGGGCCGCAGCAAACGGGAGAGGGGGAGGACGACTCCCCGCTCTTTCCTCCTTGTCACCCCCCCCCCCCCCAAAAAGCCCACTAGTATATAGAACATTCATGAAATGGTTGAAAATGGCATTTCAGAACTTCTAGCTTTCAAAATGTCCGAAGGAGAAAGGGGGCATACACCCCGACACCCCCCCCCCCCCACCTAATGCCTCGCGCATTCGGCACTCATTTGCTTTAAGGACTTATTTCCACCAACCCAAAGAAATTCAACCTCAAACCAAAATTCCTAGCTACATCAATGCATGTAAATATGGCCCCCCCCCCCTACCACCAAACCAAAATTCTAGCTATGGCAATGCATGTAAATATGCCCCCCCCCCCTACCACCAAAGCAAAATTCTAGAATCGCCAATGCATGTAAATATGCCCCCCTCCCCTACCACCAAACCAAAATTCTAGCTAGGGCAATGCATGTAAAAATCCTCCCGAACCCAAAATCAACATTTCTAGCTAGGGCAATGCATGTAAATATGCTTGACCCACCCAAACTCCCAGTTCCTGCCAGCTCCCCTACGAAGCAGACACGTGACCATGACGTGACGTCATGAGGGTGGCTGTCACCTGTCGTCTGTCACAGAATCCACAACTAAGCGCCTTAACTGTGAGTGTGAGCATACTTGCAGGCAGTCTCAGGCGATTAAGCGTATCGACACTTGTGGCAAAACTAGCCAAACTGAGCTCTCTCCAATCGAATCAAGTCTATTTCGGGTGTTTGAATTAATTAATTAATTACTGTCTCAGTCATCTATATTGCAAAGTCCATTTCATAAATCAGTCCACCTATTGTGAGTTGCTTGCAACCAGATCTCAGACCTTATTCACCAAGCCTATCCCTTAGCCATTCACCAAGCCCATACCTGTCTTATTCACCAAGCCAATACCTGACCATTCACCAAGCCTGTACCTGACCATTCACCAAGCCCGTACCTTACCCATTCACCCAGCCTGGACTTATCTTATTCACCAAGCCTGTACCTGACGATTCACTAAGCCAATACCTTATCCATTCACCAAGCCTGTACTTGTCTTATTCACCAAGTCTGTACCTGACCATTCACTAAGCCCATACCTTACCCATTCACCAATCCCATACCTTATCCATTCACCAAGCCTGTACCTGACCATTCACTAAGCCCATACCTATCCATTCACCAAGCCTGTACTTGTCTTATTCACCAAGCCTGTACCTGACCATTCACTAAGCCAATACCTTATCCATTCACCAAGCCTGTACTTGTCTTATTCACCAAGTCTGTACCTGACCATTCACTAAGCCCATACCTTACCCATTCACCAATCCCATACCTTATCCATTCACCAAGCCTGTACCTGACCATTCACTAAGCCCATACCTATCCATTCACCAAGCCTGTACTTGTCTTATTCACCAAGTCTGTACCTGACCATTCACTAAACCCATACCTTACCCATTCACAAAGCCCATACCTTACCCATTCACCAAGCCTGTACCTGACCATTCACTAAGCCCATACCTTACCCATTCACCAAGCCCATACCTTATCCATTCACCCAGCCTGTACTTGTCCTATCTGCTTATTCACCAAGTCTGTACCTCACCATTCACTAAGCCCATACCTGATCCATTCACCAAGCCTGTACTTGTCTTATTCACCAAGCCTGTATCTGACCATTCACCAAGCCCATACCTTATCCATTCACCAAGCCTGTACCTGACCATTCACCAAGCCCATACCTTACCCATTCACCAAGCCCGTACCATACCCATTCACCAAGCCTGTATTTGTCTTATTCACCAAGCCTGTACCTGACCATTCACCTAGCTTGTACCTAACCATTCACCAAGCCCATACCTTACCCATTCACCAAGCCCGTACCATACCCATTCACCAAGCCTGTATCTGTCTAGTGCATGAGGCCACCACCTGACTCATTCCCTCTTCACAGATCTGAGCGGTGCAGGACATGTCACGTGACATACTGCTTGCGCGCGCACTCCTCCAACTGCCAGGTTCTACAGAACACTGATACGTTGATTGATAAGTGTGAACGCACAAATTTCCACTCCAATCCAGGCTCAAATATAAAAATAAGCCCAGCCCTGACATGATTCACTAACACTTCCACACCTATATACCTTTAAAAAAAAACTGACACGTTTCGCTAACACTTCCAAACACAAAATGCTAAGAATAAATAATCTGGGCATGCTTCACTAACACTTCCATACCCACAATATTCCATAAAATACCCTTGACACGCGTCACTAACACTTCCAGTCCCACTATATTCCATTAAAAAGTATCGGCATGCTTCACTAATACTTCCATACACACAATATTCCATAAAATACCCTTGACATGCTTCACTAACACTTCCTCACCATAATATTCGATAAGATACCCCTGTCACGCTTCAATTTAATAATTACTATGGGCACGCTTCACTAACACTTCCACACAAAATAATAAAATAATTATGGACAGGCTTCACTAAAACTTCCACACCCACAATATTCCATAAAATACCCTCGACACGCTTCACTAACACCTCCACACCCGCAACATTCCATAAAACACTTCGTGTCCGATTCACTAATAATTCTGCACGCAAAATGCTAAAAATTAAACCATAAAAAACACCACCCTGGCCACATTTCAATAACATTATCTCTATAAAATACATTAGTTATGTTTCAGGAACACTTCCACACCCATAATGACCCATAAGACACCCCTTGCATGTATCACTAACACTTCCACACCCATAATTCCCCATGCATGAATCACTAACACTTCCACAAATCAAAATGAATTGGCTGCGTAGGTCATCACTCATTTAATTAGGTCATGCCTGAGGCCAGCTCACCCACTAACGGACCCGACTGTAGTGGAAAGAGTCAGTAGGTGGTTAGCTAAATGCACACACGGCTCTATGTGAAAAGCCTGGTGAAAAGCAGAGCAGATTAATAGGGCGTTAAGTGTTGGTGTTTGACGGGATGAACGCCACCACTTGCATCCCTTATTATCGCCCATCCGTCACCCTGGTACCGCAGCCACCTTATCGGTGTGGTAGTGGTAGAAGCCCCTTTCATCCCATCCCTCTCCCACGGGCTTCACTGGTCCCCAATGTGGGTGTGGGTGGGTGTGGATGTGGATGTGGAGGGGTGGTGCTGCTGTATTTAAACTGACGGTAATTCAAATTGTATAGTCCGATGGTTTTGAGTTTCTGAGATAAAAATACTAGGTTGATCGTTATAATATACCTTGCTTCAGTTTGAAATAACTTTTATCTTAAATGGCTAACTTTTGAGATATTTGAAGTGCAACCATGCAAAATTAGTTTTGGCAAGCACGCGAAAACTCAGATACCATAGGCTTCTGCAGTAAGAGGCTCTATTAAATTGCCTCAGTATTCCCTTCTATGTGGTGACAAATGCTTAATAAGTGCACCAGTATCTAAATTAAATATGTAGAATCATATCTAGATAGCTGTTTTGGTTTTGAAAATGTAATGTTTTCATTCGACTATGCAGCATTTATTAAATCATTGTCATCACCAAAACCACTCCGTACCGAAATCTGGTATCTGTTAAGTGCCTGTCACACCTTACTGGATTGAGTACCGGACACAACCGGACAAAGAATTTTCTAGTCCAGTGCTGTTCAGTATCAAAATGTACCGAAATGTGTTGAAATGTTGCGCTATTGGGTCAAAGGCCACCAGACGAAACGGACGATAAACAGACAAGGAACATATATTAACGAATAGCCACCAGATGATAACCGGACGATAACCGGACAACAACCGAATGTCAAACCGACGGACCAAACATTAACGAATAGCCACTGGACTGTTCACGGACGCGCCGAAAAAACCAACGGACTGAATTCCCCCAACACCGTTAACGGACTATTCAGGAAGCAAACCGGAGACATAACGGATGGGTACCGGACATGAAACGGACAAAACGGACTAAAACCAGACACCAACTGTACAGGTCAGTTCGGCGGTGTCTGGTACAAGTTTTGTGCATGTTCAAAACCTGCCACCGTACACACCGGACAGAGAACGGACCCACCGGATGCGTACCGTATATAAACCGGACATTGACATATTTCAACGGACAGTGTCCGTTTTCTATCCGGTACCCCAATCCGGTAAGGTGTGACTGAGCCTTTAGCGAAATCCCCACCCCCACATCAATTTACCTGACTTCAACAACTAGCTATAACTAGTTTGGCTGGAGGCAAGCTGCAGAAAACTGTGTTCAAATAGCAGTAGATCTGTTCCACGGAGATTGCGGGTCTGTTGCTTAGCGACAACACAGGTTCTTACCACCACCAACAGAGGGCAGTTTGGTAGTGGAAACCCTCTGAGCTGTTTTCCAGAGCTGCTCATTGAGCTGGTACCTACAATATTAATTCTGTCCCGGCCGTCTGGGGCGAGCTAGCTTAGAAATCGTCTACTGTAGGGCCAGGTTTGGAAAGAGCAGCTGAATGTACAGTTGGTTTTCACCAAAAATGTTGCATCACAACGTAGTGGTTTAGAAGGTCTATTGCTCTTAATGGTCATCCAGAAAATCATTCTGATATAAAAATATGATCTCATTGAAATACATATTGTCTTTCCTGCTGTATATCATATTACACTAGCCATGCCTCTTTCCTGCCTGTGAGGTTTATTGCTCTTAATGGTCATTCAGAACATCTTGTTGATACAAAACGATGATCTCATTGAAATACACATAGTCTTTCCTCATGAAAATCATATTACACTAACCATGCCTCTTGCCTGTCTGAGTGTGTGTGAGAGTGTGTCGGGATGTGTGAAATGTGTTCATGTCGGGATGTGTGAAATGTGTTGGAGTTTTAGATCATGGCAACATCTAAGGTCATATCAGGTCGGCAACTGACTTGTCACAGTGCTCACTCATGGCTACTTTATAGTGCTGCCCCACTGGGATACCAGGCCACCAGCACCATGACCTGATATCCCACTTAGTCACATTATCCTGACACTAAGCTAACCAGTCCTTCCCTTATCATAATTATGCCGAGCGCCTGGCCCTAGGAAGCGACAAGTATCAATTTTGTAAGTCATTGGTTTGACTCGACTGGGAAGTGAACTCCCGACATTCCGCATGGGAGGCCTGCGCTCTATCAATTCGGCCACCGCGTCTGCTGAGTGTGTTTGGGTGGGTGTGAAATATGTTAGTAAGATATGGTGGGTGGCCGCTGAGTAGGCCTTATCTAACCCTGCACAGGTCCTGGAGGAACGCACCATCTCGCGTCGACAACTGACAACACGCAGGCAATACTTGCACAGCGACCCCCCCACCTTCCCGGTGAGCAGATACCGGCAACGCAGGAGCAAAGGGTGCCAGATGGCGGGTAAATATTGAGGGTGAGGGTGAGGGTGAGGGTGAGGGTGAAGATGAGGGTGAGGGTGAGATCGACTGTTGGGTGCTAAAGTTGTGTGAGTAGGAGGCAGGTGTTGGGTACTAAAGTTGTGTGAGTAGGAGGCAGGTGTTGGATACTAAAGGTGTGAGAAGTGACAGGTGCTGGGTACTAAAGGTGTGAGAAGTGACAGGTGTTGGGTACTAAAGGTGTGAGAAGTGACAGGTGTTAAAGTTGTGAGTAGGAGGCAGGTGCTGGGGACTAAAGGTGTGAGAAGTGACATGTGCTGGGTACTAAAGGTGTGAGAAGTGACAGGTGGTGGGTACTAAATGTGTGAGAAGTGACAGGTGTTGGGTACTAAAGGTGTGTGAGTAGGAGGCAGGTGTTGGGTACTAAAGGTGTAAGAAGTGGCAGGTGTTGGGTACTAAAGGTGTGAGAAGTGACATGTGCTGGGTACTAAAGGTGTAAGTAGGAGGAAGGTGTTGGGTACTGAAGGTGTGAGTAGGAGGCAGGTGTTGGGTACTAAAGTTGTAAGAAGTGGCAGGTGTTGGGCACTAAAGGTTTAAAGGGCTTGGCCCATGTTTTGGTTACCAAATATATATAGGCCTGATGTTGTTTTTAGTACATACATTTGGCAAACTACATATTCTCATTTGACAAATACTGACAAGGAATCAAGAAGTATGAAGTGGATAAGAAGGCAACAGAGGCCTTTAATAAAGCATAATGTTCAACCATATCAGCTGATATTTATGAGTATTTCTGCTTCTCAGTGACACTTGACTAGGTGGCATTCTACACCCAGCGCCCCTGTCTGAGCTGCTCTGTAGGACAGGTGTTACTGCAATCTTGTGGAATGCACGCACTATTTTCCATCTCCCCTTCTCCTACCTAAAGCCACTGTACACCTACGCTGAATCACGAGATCTGTTATTCTAACTTAGAAACATATTATTTCTGTGTTATCTAATCAACCAAGCAAATTCGCAAATTTCACAGAAATAAATGCTCTTACAGCAAATGCAGTTCTCAAACAATTTCCTAAACAAGTCATCTTTCTCATAAATATTATTGAACTAAAAACCCTTTATCAGGGATGAAAGTGGTCTCCGGGGAAAAAAGAGGAAATTCTGATATTGTCCCATAGGTTTAGCATTGTCAAGGAATCGTGGACAATTTCCAGAAGTCGGGTTTCATATATATTGGTATACGCTGATAGTGCTGCGGCCTTTGAAGCATGTATTAGTAATATACGCTGATAGTGCTGCGCTGTTTGGAGCATTTATTAGTATACGCTGATATTGCTGCACCGTCTGCACCACATAGTAGTATACGCTGATGGTGCTGCGGGATTGAAAAATCCCGGAAATCCACGGAATCACAGAGATCTTTCATCCCTGCTTTATAAGGCCCTAAATACACACAGGTGTCTTTATTTTGTGCTAAATTGATTTGTGAACAACTAGATATATGATCCAGTTCTTTTTTTCTTTAACCGCTGGTATACTTCACTTTAGTGCACTGCAAAAGCTCAGGTGTGCTTACTCGACTATGCTGCTTGTAGTTCCTACACATCCACTCACCCACCATCGCATTCCGCCCACAGACATCCAAATGTAGTATCAAAGAGAATTAATGTACTTTGTGAACCTTAAACACCCGCAGGCTATGAGCGCAAATCAAAAAGCTAGACTTCATTTTTCCATTTGGCGTTTGATAGCTTTGGACACGTGCATGTAGCACAAACAATTCGCCGTCCATGACTCAACCCACATGGCATGGTCTATTTGTTGTATGGGCTCTGCAGGTCAAATTGCCCGATGCCCTTCATGCATAGCGCCATTAAAATTAATCTGATGGCATTGAGTTAGTCAAAAAGCTAGACTCGATTTTCTATTGAGCATTTGAAGAAATCTGTCTGGCTGCGATAGCTTTGGATACATGTGCATAGCACAAACAGTTTGTTATCCATTATTCAACCCACATGACATAGAGCGATATAGCGAATGGTAGACAGGAAGTGTGAACACTTATTTGTCTCTCATTTTTTTAAAATATTTTTTTTGGTACATTAGTTGTCCCAAGCAGGGGAAATCCCAGTCACAGACGACTGGTCTTCCCCACTCCACTGCTGGTCGATAAAAAGCCCGAGCCTACACTTTTACCGACCCAAGGGATTTTGAACCTCCAACACCATATAGACATGGTATGAGAGCAACCGGCCTTTGATGACGCTGTAAGTTATACACAGCAGTGGAAATCCAAATTGGCAGAGCTGGGGGCACAGGGAATCGAACCGCCAACCCTCAGATTAGGAGTCTGACCTAGAAAAAAGTCAGACACTCTAACCACTCCGCCAGAGCGAACGCCACATGGACATGGACTACTTGTGGTACGGGGTCTGCAGGTCCAATAGGATGATGCACCTCTTGTATAGCGCCAATAACATTATTCTGATGGCTTTGAGTTTGCTAAAAAGGTAGACACGATTTTCCATTCCGCGATTGAAGAAATCTGTTTGGCAGTGATAGCTTTGGACACATGTGTGTAGCACAAACAATTCACCGTCCATTATTCAACCCACATGGTATGGTCTATTTGTTGTATGGGCTCTGCAGGTTCAATAGGACGATACACCTCCTGCAGAGCGCCATTAAACTTATTCTGATGGTTTTGAGTTACTGCCACATTTTCTAAGTACATAAATATATTAGGTTGATGATCCCTACAGTCTACTTTATTTTGGCTTGATTTAAATTTGATTTCGAAAGGTTGAATTTGGATATATTTGAAGTAAAATTTTGCCAATGCGGTTTGATTTAGAAAAATAAGCTCAGATGGTGATTTTGTTTGTTTATTGGAGTTTTATGTCCTGGCAACATCTAGTCATATCAGGACAGGTACCGACTTGCGGTGAATTTCCGCGAAAACGCAGATCCCCCCCCCCCCCCATAGAATAGCACTGTCAGGGAATCGCAATAAAATGCTGGAAGTCAGGTTCCTTGTTGTGACTGTATTATCATCACCCATACCTAACAATTTTTTGTTTGGGTATTATGTTCTCGCAACATCTAAAGTCATATAAGAACGGAATTGGAACGAACCAATTGTTGTCATATACATCCCGATTCCTTGCCATTTTGTTTAACATTAAATTGTAGATATAAAAAATTGTATAAACATAAAACTGTATATACATAAAAAACAATAATCATAGTGTCCACATACATTGTACATTCATAATGCACCCCGTTTTTGCCAAAGCCAAGTCAAAGTCAAAGCTCGGTTAAACCAATGATCGGTTAATCCAAACAAATTTCTAGGGTCCCTTCAAGTTTGGTTTAACGGGGTTATACTGTATATATATATAACTGCACCCATCACAACAGTGACTGAACATACAGCATCAGACGCTTTGTATAGAGGAGGGCCATAGATGCATTATTCAGTGATTGGCGACTCGCAGAGCCCGCAGTCCACCATCGGAGCTTTCACGATGGCTTTCCATGTGGCTTCCGGTATGGCTTCCGGCCGCTGACGCGTGAAACTGAATGGTAGGCGAGAGGGGATTGAGTGTGGGGGCGGGGAAGCTAACCAAACAAAGGCCGTCCCGGCATACAAACTGTCAGAGCAGGGTGAGTTGTGGGGGCGAGGGGAGCACACAGGCCAAGGCACCGAGATCAGTTTTATTAACGTTGAACTGCCGCGTCGGCAAATATATTTGGTGTTGCTTTTGTTTATTACATTTGTTGATTAAGCTGGGGAAATTTCAATCACAGAGGTCTTCCTCATTCCACTGCTCCTTGCCCTATCCTAGTAATGCCAAATGCCAGGCTGGGTAGTATCATGTATCATTTTTTAATTTTTTTATTATTTTTTTTATTTTTTTTTTATTGAGGCTGTATTTATACTGTCCATAGCATATAAGCCTGGGTATTCAGGCTTGTTTTCAATGCTGGCCAGCTGTAGTGTTGGTGTTGTCTTATCACACAGTAGCTGCTGATAAGGTATTTGATTGCCTGTATTTCAGTAGCAGATAGATAGTTGGTTGGTCTGGTTAGTACTATAGTAGTCTATGTTAATTTTGTTATGTCATTGGTTTGACTTGGCCAGGATTCTGTTACCACCCATATATATTAGTATATTCTGACCAGCAATATGGTTAACATTCTTACGTAAGCCATACAGGCGGTCTCTGGGATATATTTGGAGTGTTTCGTCCATTTTGGGACCACAATTTCGCGAGACCTAATGTAATTTTGAGTGAAAGTGCTGTAGTCACATACAGTGCCCTAACTGAGCGATGGCGATGTTAGTGCAGTGATGTTGGGCTGCAGCTAAGAGAGGGATACATTATTTATAGTCACTAAGCACAGAGACATACAAGACATTCGTCCTTACACAAAGCTTCGAACCGCTTTTCCAGCCCAATGCTTTTCTAACACAATGCGAGCAGTGTTTCTCTGGTGGCGCGAGGAAAAGCAGCGTTCAAAATAACGCTTGTCCTCATGAGCGCATGTCCGAGCAAAGTGAAACTAGCACGGACAAGCAGAAGATGCCTTCAGTTTTTCCGTTGGACAAGTGAAAAATAAATTGGAAAGTACACAATTCTTTTTAATGTACCCACTATTTTGGAATGCACAAACTTCTTTTGGGGAATGCACACAGTTATTTTCATTGAAGTACCCAAATAGGAATTTTAGTTAGGGCAGGTCTATAGAACGCATAAAGATCTATTCAAATATAAATAACGGAATCATTCCAGAATTCGGATAAGTGGAAAAGTGAAAATCGAGGCAGACAAGTAAAAATCACACTAGACTTGTCCGATGGACCAGTGAAAAATGTTGCTCATTTCTATCACTGAAAGGGTTACTTCTCAACTAATGAATACACACAATTTAAACGTCGCTTTAGTTTTAGATTTCGTGAGGGAGAAGTGTTCATTATAATCTATAGATCGGTGCTTGCTTTTTGTACTCCTCCCCCCCCCCCCACGCCTCCCCTGCCCCGCCATTCTATCCACCCTCATCCACTTGTCTCTCACCTACCCTGCTCCACGGCTTCGTCTAATGTCGCTGACAACAATGCCGACATGCTTCACTGAACTCCTTTCCATCGCCCCACAATCATACCCCCCCCCCATCCCACACACACATAGACACACACACACAGACTCCCACTACCCAGGCTTCCTGTTTACCAGATCTCACTCCACACTCACTTCCCACACTCACTCAGCACTTATCCACCTGGCATGGCCTGGTTCTGACCCGCAGTAGCTGCCGGAAGACTCCGCTAGGAGGCAAGGGGCTCAAATGATTTGCAGGACGAGCAATTCAGACCGAAATAGCTTAAGGTTGCATAGTCGGATAAAAACATCAAATTTTCAAAACCAAAGCATGTATCTAGACTTAATTCTACATATTCAACTTAGATACTGGTGCATTTATTAACCACGCTTTGTTGCATGGAAGGTCGTAATAAGTCAATTTAATAGAACATCTTACTACTGAAGTCTACGGTGCCAGATTTTTGGCATGCTTGCCTAAATTAATTTAGCACGTTTTGGCATCAAATATCTCCCAAGTCAGCCATTTAAAATAAAAGTTACTTCAAACTAAACCAAATTAGACTATAATGATTAGCATAATGTATTTATTTCAGAAAATGGCAGAAATTCAAAAGCATCGGACTATGCAACTTTAACTAGAATTCCTCAAAGCAATATTCATATGCCCACACAGTCAGCGTTAGTCAGTGATAGACACAGTGAGAAACACTGGCAGCAGACCAGACCATCTCCATCACCATAGTTACAGTAAAACCTCTCTAACCGACCACATCCACAGATCAACCACTCCCCTATATCGACCACTTTATTTGGGTCTCTAACGATCACCCATACAATAGCATTGTAATAATTAAAAAAACTCCCTAAGCCGACCACCTCCCTAAATGGGCCATCTAAAGTAGGTCCCATGGTCGGTCGATTTAGAGGTTTTAGACTTTTACTGTACTTGGAACATGTCCTGACGGTCTGCTCCAATAATTATCTGTTGGCAACAAATGTATATTTTCTTAAAGGAGGGGACAAAATCTAACGACAATTTTGGAACAGTGCAATGCATTGGAATGCATATCCGCCACGTGTATAATTAATACTTGTATTATCCAACTGGAATTGTATGCAGTTGACTATTACAACTGATAGTTGGAAGGGTGTTGTGGTAGTGTTGTGACGGTGTTGTGAGGTTGTTGTGAGGGTGTTGTGAGGATGTTCGGAGGGTGTTCGAAGGGTGTTGGAAGGGTGTTGTGAGGTTGTTGTGAGGTTGTTGTGAGGATGTTATGAGGGGGATGTGAGGATGTTGGAAGGGTGTTGGGAGGGTGTTGCGGGGATGTTGTGAGGATGTTTTGAGGGTGTAAGGATGTTGTGAGGATGTTATGAGGGTGTTGTGATGGTGTTGTGAGGGCGTTGTGAGGATGTTGGAAGGGTGTTGTGAGGGTTGTTGTGAGGTTGCTGTGTGGATGTGAGGATGTTGTGAGGGTGTTGTGAGGATGTTGGAAGGGTGTTGGGAGGATGTTGCGGGGATGTTGTGGATGTTTTGAGGGTGTAAGGATGTTGTGAGGGTGTTGTGAGGATGTTATGAGGGTGTCGTGAGGGTGTCGCGAGGATGTCGTGGGGGTGTTGTGAGGGTGTTGCTGAGGAGTTGGAAAGGGTTGGTAATTTGTAGAATTGGTTGCTGCTGCTAGGGCTTCTCAGGTGCGGTGCACCCAGTTTTGGGGATAAAATGTGCTTCTAAAGAGCCCCAAGGCCCCGCCCCCCCACCCCCCCCCCACCCCCTATTGACACTTCCGGGTTCCAGCACTTCCGGACAAACCGACATCAAAGACACCACTTCCCCACTTAACCACTCCAAAGGGCAATAACTGTGTTTTAGTCACCCAGAGAACTGCCTGAACAACTGGGACTAGAGGTGACGGGGTGAGGGGGACACAGACAGCCGGCTGTAACCTGGAGCTGTGTGGGTGTGGGTGTGGGGTAGTCTTGTTGATGGTGAGCTAGCTGTGCTGCTGTTGTGTAAATTTAAGACTGCCGTGCGTGTTAGTAACACGGTTCTCTATGATTCCCATGCACGGTACTAACACAAGTTGCTATGATTGCCCTACATGTTCGCAACACAAGTCATTATATTTGACCTGAATGTTGGTAAACACGAGTTGTTATGACTGCTGTGCATGCTAGTTACACAAGTCGTTATAACTGACCTGCATGTTGGTAACACGAGTCATTTTGACTGCTGCGTGCGTTAGTAACATAAATCATTATAACTGACCAGCATGTTGGTAACATGAGTCATTATGACTACTGTGCATGTTGGTAACACGAGTCATTATAATTGACACGCATGTTGGTAACACGAGTCATTATGACTGCTGCACGCATTAGTAACACAAGTCATAACTGACCCACATGTTTGTAACAAATCATTATGACTGCTGCGCGCATTAGTAACACAAGTAATTATAATTGACCCTCATGTTGGTAACAAAATTCATTATGACTGCTGTACGCATTAGTAACACAAGTCATTATAGTTGACCTGCACATTGGTAAAACGAGTCATTATGACTACTGTGCATGTTGGTAACACAAGTCGTTATAATTGACCTGCGTGTTGGTAACACGGGTCATTATGAGTGCTGCATGCATTAGTAACACAAGTAATTATAATTGACCCGCATGTTGGTAACAAGATTCATTATGACTGCTGCACATTAGTAACACAAGTCATTATAGTTGACCTGCACATTGGTAACACGAGTCATTATGACTACTGTGCATATTGGTAACACGAGTTGTTATGATTGACGCACATGTTGGTGACACAAGTAATTATGACTGCTGCACGCATTAATAACAGAAGTCATAACTGACCCACATGTTGGTAACAAGATTCATTATGACTGCTGATTTTAGTAACACAAGTCATTATAATTGACCCGCATGTTGGTAACAAGATTCATTATGACTGATGCGTGCCAAGCCATTATATTTGACCCACATGTTGGTAACACAAGTCATTATGACTACTGTGCGTGTTAGTAACACAAATCATTATAACTGACCCGCATGTTGGTAACATGTCACCATGACTAATGTGCGCGTTAGTAACATGCCCCCACCCCAGCACTCGCCAGCTCGTGACGTCAGTCAGGCCTGCGTGGCTGTGATGTGTTCTCAGGTCGCCCCACTGCGGCGCCATCACTCACACTAATGGGCCGCGTCAGGCTGAAGCACGGTCACGTGACTGCACCGAGGCGAGCTGCTCGGCGAGCTGTTCGGCGTCACAGCCCGGTGACCCGGCTAACACGGCTCACGCTTTCCTACCAGCTAGTGTGCAACTATTGTAATCATATCCACCACCGACGGCCATGCTTACAATGTCCACCGTCCACTACCATGCTTATATCTTGAACCGTGTCTGATCCCTCACTCTGATCTGAAACCACTAATAGCCACCCACATAAAATCCAAATGGCAACATGAGTGGGATGAAAACATTAATAAACTTAAAGAAATTGAACCATATGTGGGAAAGCCACCACAGACTCATGCGGGAGGTCGGCGGGACCAAGTGGTCCTTAGCCGCTGCCGTATTGGCCACTCGTGGCTTACACATGCTTTTCTGCTCAAGTGGGAACCTCCCCCTGAATGTATTGGGTGTCAGTCCCCGCTGACACTCAAACACATTTGACTAAGTTGCGTTGATTTTTTGTCCTGCGGCAACGGTTCTACACTGCAGACAGTATGCATGACCTTTTTACTAAGGTAAAACAGGAAAACATTTTAGCCTTTTTCAGGGCAGCTGGACTGTACCACCTCATATAGTTTACTAAATAGATTCTATCAATTATTAATAAAACTTTTCTTTTTCTATGGGAATTTGTTTCCCTTGACCACAAATATATGATTGTGAGCTTTTTAATTTAATGAGTGTCTATTGGCACATAATTGATTGTCTGCTTTTACATGTAAAAGCGATGGTTTGAACAAAAAACAAACATTTCTCGCCGTGAATATGGCCTATGCTGCCGACACGGCGTAAAGCAACCACCCATCAATCAATCAATCAACCATGCTTATACCACTTACCAACTAGCCGTACTAGTGTAGTAGTAACAAAAAACCCTCCCAATCACTACCATTACCTACTGCCCACTACCACACCTACCACCCACTACCAGTACCATACCTACCACCCCCCCACCCCCCCAACTACCATACCTACCACAGCTACCACCCACTACCATACATGCCCCCCAATACTACACCTACCACACATGGCATCCATACTCGTCCCCTCCCCCTCCCTCTTCCTCCTCCGCCCCCCTTCCCTCTTCCCCCCTCCGCGCCCCCTTAGGATAGGGCAAGGACTGGTTGGCTCAATGTCAGAATAATGTGACTGAGTGGGGCATCAGGTCATGGTCCTGTCAGGCTGGTCTCCCAGCGGGGCAGCACTATAAAGTCACCATGAGTGTGTACTGTCACAAGTCGGTACCTGTCCTGATATGACCTTAGATGTTGGCAGGACGTAAAACCCCAACAACCCCTTTCGGCCACGCTGAAATGAATTTGTCTGGTGAACTGCGTTCCGCTTAGCTTTACGGACTGGAACGTGGGGAAATAGAATCAAGGCAGTGCTTGCTGGACCGTGAACTGAATGATTACATAACCCCCCACGCCCTTTAATAACCCCCTCCCACACACACAAGCACCAGCCAATCACAGTAGTGGTAGTTCAGTTGCTCCCAAACCGCTCACCCCGAGTTGATCAAGTGGTCTATACTAACACCATCAAACATACTTAAAGGACGAGAAAATTGAACTTTGCAAAAAATGTTGTTAAAAGATAAGAACAAAAACAGAAGAGTGAAGATGTTCTGAGGGAATTGGGATTGAGTGTATTCCTACTGCTTCGGAACTGTCGTGAATGTTGGAAGCAAACAAACGGTAGTTAACCAAACTGATTCGCCTTGTTACATAGAAGTAGTTATTGTCTACGAGTTATAACTGAGTGATAGTTGACCCAGCGAGCATTTTGTTTAGAAAATTGTTATTAGCAACAATTGCTAATCAATTTGGGAATTGATTAGCGATCTACATAACTTGTATCGCGGTTCGCAACATGATACCGAACAAAATGTTCCCTGTGTAACATATACACGCAGGGAGCATTTTGTTTGGAAAATTTGATTAGCAACAATTGCTAATCAATTGGAAAATTGATTAGAGCTCTACATAACTTGTATCACGATTCGCGACACGATACCAAACAAAATGTTCCCAGAGACCAAAATCTGAGTGCTTGATTTGGGCTTTGGATTGATCGGATTTGATTGGGATTTTCCTCTCCTTTGTCGATAGATAACCCCTGGTTTTCTAGTATTAGAATAGAATACACGGCCAACACTGGCGGCGAAGGTAGGGGGGGGGGAAGAGGGGGGAGGGGGGGGGGAGAGGGAGGAGGAGGGAGGAGGAAGGGAGGAGGGGGGATGGTTCCCAGCTATACAAGTGGAGGTTGGGAGCTGGGGGACAAAGACACCCAACGCTTTGTGATAGAGTGCATGAGTGAGTGTGTTCTGCTTGACCACCTCCCAACAACTCCAGGGTATTCAAGGTCAGCGAACGCCATAGACTTGGTAGCTAGGGGACCAGGATGCACCGACATTGACAGGCTATACAGGCCCAGGGACCAGTGTGGTAGGGGCATTATGCATGGGGATTTTTTTATAAAAAATGTTTGCAATAACAATGGCATTTCCATGCTATTTCGTGCTTCCAGCGCAAAATAAATCGAGGAAATTTCTTAGAAATCTTGAGCACCATGAAAACTGCCACCCTAGTATCCCTGGACTTAATTCAAAGAAGATTCTAGTTAGTCTCTTAGGATTTTCTTTCTTGGGAAAGTGCCTGGGTAGAATCCCAGGCATTGACGCCCTTTGACAAAGTTGTGTGGTACTCAGAGACGCGAGTTGAAATTTCCTTCATTCCGAACCTTCATTTTAATCGACAGAAGAAGGTCCAGGGAGTGGATGAGTGAGGTATTTACGATCTGATCAGTCAACTCCCATTAAATTGTGTTGGAATTCCTCCAGCCAATGCATGACAAGGTCAAATTAAAAATTCAAATGGAAGGCTTGCATGACAATACCCGGGAAAGGTTTGGCAACCTAGTAGGTTTCAATTTACTTCTAACACAAGCCTTCATAGCAGATTGTGTGTAAATGGTGCAATTAATGTAATTAAGCTTGAGTTACTTTGTGTGTGTGGGTAACCATGCGCATGGCCGAATGAGTTGAAGTGATCCTTTCAGAATGGCTAACTTCCATCTCCCATTCCAATGTCTGCTAGATCATGCTAGGTGGAGGGTGGGTTAATGGTCTCGGAGTCAGTAGTAAAGATGGGCTATATTATTTTTACCTCTAGCTCTGGAGAAGCCCCCCTCCTCTGGTACTGAAGTTTCACCCCCTTCCCCAAGTTGGTTGGTTGTTGGAGTTTTACATCCTGGCAACATCTAAGGCCATATCAGGACATGTACCAACTTGTGACAGTGCACACTGATCGCAACTTTTTAGTGCTGCCCCACTGGGCGACTAGTCTGCCAACACCATGACCCAGTCACATTATCCTGACACTGAGCCAACCAGTCCTTGCCCTATGCTAATAATGCTGAGCGCCAGGCTAGGAAGCACCAAACATGTATCAACTATTAAGTCATTGCTTTGACTCGACCAAGGTTCGAAACCCATGGGTTCGAATTCCATGATCTACGAAAATGGGAGACGGACGCTCAACTCATTTGGCCATCCAGCCTGGTCCAACTTTCCCCGGATGAAAGAGCCAGCCTCAACCAAAGACGCAGACTGGCTCCACCCCGGGTGTGTAAGTCACCTGATCTGGGACGCATGCGCTACAGCACTTGGTGGTGCGCGGACAGGGCAGGTCACGAGGCCGCCATTATGACTGGCGGCGCTCATCAGGGGAAATCACGCGGCAAATAGTTTCCTGTGCCCCGATTGGCTAATTCGAGGGGCCGGTGGCCCGGGTGCCCACTGGGTACATTCGTCAATAACTATGGGTCCATAACACCAGATAACCAGCAGCCAATCCCGTCTAATTTGGTATTCACCTTTCTAAATGCAAAGCTCCCACAATAACCCATGTTTCCCCACCCACAGAACCTAGCTGGTGGTATATTCAGATTAATCCCAGAAACAGGCTTTCTTACTATATTCACATTAACTAAGTTATATATTGCTAAAAATGTAACCAGTTTCTGATTGTTGGATTGGGTTGTTGTTGTTGTTGGATGGAGTTTTACATCCTGGCAACATCTAAGGTCATATCAGGATGGGTACCGACTTGTGATACTGCAGTGCGCGCTCATAGTGACGTTATAGTGCTGCCCCACTGGGAGACCAGGCCGCCAGTGCCATGACCCAATTTCCCACGATGGGCGAATGAGTTGGGCATCCGCTTCCCGTTCTTAAGTCGTTTGCTACAAACCCTCGGGTTTGAATACTGGCCAAGTCAAACCAATGGCTTAAGAATTATACCTGCCACTACCTAGCCTGGCACCCAGCATTCCTAGGATATGGCAAGGAGCAGTGGAATGAGGAAGACTAATTGTTTGCGATTGAAATTTCCCCTGCTTAATAAACTATTATACCCCCCCCCCCCCAATGTCATTTGTTTGACTCGACCGGAAATGAACTCCCGACCTTCCGCACGGGAAGCCTACGCTCTGCCGATTCGACCACCGCGTTCGGTGGACGATTGGGACGGGTAACGTGGGACTAACTCATTTTGCGGGCGGTGCAAGGATGTTGCCTGGTGTCACACGCGAGGCACATCTCGCTAATGTAATAAAACAGCGTGCAGATAGATAAAGTACACAGTAAATCTGTATCCAGAAAAAATAGGCACCGACTGTGGCTAGCTAGTTTCATTAAACCTGGATGATTATTTGTTTGTTGGGGTTTTACGTCCTGGCAACATCTAAAGTCATATCAGGATGCGTACCGACTTGTGACAGTGTGCACTGATGGTGACTTTATAGTGTTGCCCCACTGAGAAATCAGGCCACCGGCACCATGACCCGATATCCCACTCGGACACATTATCCTGACACTGAGCCAACCAGTCCTTGTCCTATCCTATTAATGCCGAGTGCCAGGCTAGGAAGCGACAAGTATCAATTTTAAAGTCATTGGTTTGACTCGACCGGGAACCAAACTCCCGATCTTCCACATGTGAGGCCCGTGTTCTACCGCTTAGGCCACCGTGCCAAGTGCGCGTGGATGAGTATAAACACACCATTGTGTTGTAGACCAGAAGTCTCTTAACTTAACAGACAAAATGCCCGTTCACTAATATTGTTGGTTCAACCCCCGATTTGTTGTAGAGATACTGATGCTCAGATAATAGATTCTAAGCTGTTTTTTGCCATAGGGACTCAAATTTCATAGTAGGGCAATATTAAATGGCTTTTACTTTCAAATTTTGGTTATTTGGATAGTCAAAACCAAAGTTTAAATATGTTTGGTTTTTGGGTGTTTTTAAAATTATTTAAATAGTTTTTTTATATTTATCAAATCGCCAGAATAGCCTAAATTGAGATTGAACTAACCAATGTGACATGCATAGTCAATACCACCAGTGTCATCAACAGAATCCAGTCATATCATCAGATACCTAAACACCTCATTAGGTAGATAAAAGATTCACCCCATACTTCCAGTACAGGGGTGAAAACCAACCCAGTAGATAAAACATATTTTAATGCAATTTAAAAGTGAAATCGATGGCGTTCTCTGGCCGCCATCTTGTCTTTTTGCATTCTCTCCCATTTCACCAACTCTGTGTTGATATAAGTAACCATTTGACACTGGTGCCAGGCATACTACTTCCCCTTCCATAGTAAAGCTATTTTCGCCCGTATTTAGATTACGTTGTCGTTCACCCCTATACTGTAAGTACGGGGTGAATCTTATATCTACTCATTAGGGTGATCATCAATGCCTCGCTTGGCCTATCTACAAATAAATACCTAGAAGAGGCCCAAACAAATTGTCGCAAAACTTCCGAAGCATATCAGGACTTTTCTACAGAAAATGACAGAACAACGTAAGGTGTTGTCATAGCAATGCAATCCCATAGTCCGTATGGAACGCATGAGTTAAACGTAGGACCATTACAGGCCTTGAACTGCCTCACACAGCGCGTTGTCCTCTGCCTGGATTAGTTGTAGGAAGACGTCACTTCCAAGATGCTAATGTTGGTGTCCATCAACCTAGTCTGGCCCCTGGCAATGCTAAAACCAGTTGTGGCAATTATTCACTGCCACTAGTTCCCTGCTTAGAATTAATTTCCTTAGAATTCTACATCTTTATGTTCAGGTCAGATAGGCAAGCGACTTGCTGCAACGTGTTGTGGCAATTAGTCATGGACATTAGTTGCGCTGCTTAGATTGAATTTCCTTAGTATTCTACATCTTTATGTTCAGATCAGATAACGAACAGACTTGCTGCAACCAGTTGTGGCAATTAGTCATGGATACTAGTTGCGCTGCTTAGATTTAATTTCCTTAGTATTCTACATCTTTATGTTCAGATCAGATAACCAGGCGACTTGCTGCAACTACTTGTGGCAATTAGTCACTGCCACTAGTTGCTCTGTTTAGAATGAATTTTTTCAGCATTCTACATCGCTATGTTCAGGCCTATTTCTTTAGCTTCTTAGAAGTGCAAAGAGATGCATTGGTCGTGAATTGTTGGTAAGGCGAGCTGGTAACGGTGCAGCGTCTACAGGCGAGGTGCAGACTTGGGAATTGGGTACTGGAGGTGACAGCCAGGACACCTGGCAGCAACTAACAGGGAAGCACATGGTATGTCAAGTAACTATTACAGGGTATCATTGACAATTAAATAGTTACAAACTGTTATGTATATTAGCAATGGGTAGCAAAGAGTGATCAAGCTTAACTGTAGATTATTGATGACTACAAAGTATATTGCATAACAAATGTTATCATATGTACATATACAGATTAATAATTATTTTGATTTAATTAAGATCATAAATACGATCATGTTATTATCGCGGCAGAGGGAGAGATACGCATGCCAAGAACCAATGCAAGCATCAGAGATTCACCAATTCAGAACAGAATAAAATTAGAACCAAATCAAACTGGTAGGCCTAATCATTTTCAGCAGGTTGCAATTATGTATAAGTATATCGATAATACTAAGAATAGTGAAAGACAACAAGCTAAAATAAACACGAATCCAGAATGTCAAATTGTCTATGCAGAACAACAGTACATGTATAGACAATACCACTTCTTTATTTAAATGGAAAATAAAAATGTGAAAGATGGTATCTGTGTCCTGTTGTAAACGAACATTCAAGAGTTATGCATATCTCTGCTCAGTGGTGCGACAAAGCAAGTTGACAGTGACAGTGACAGCAAAATATGACAGACACAAGTAAGCCCAACCTTCCGAGTAGAAATATCGCCATCTTGTTTATGTGTAGCAAGTGCCAACAAATACACAAAATAAACCGTACTAGAAAAAAAGAGAAGATAAAACCTACGAAAAGTTACGTCAGGTAACAATGTAGAAATGAAGATTTAAACAAACAAAAAAAGGCATAAATTATACGATTTGGTTGACAATTTAATTATTTTAAAAAAACACGAAAAGTAAAAGCATCCGCAAGTGCCGAACAAGTTGAGACTATCAAACTACAAAATCACACTGGCTTTTTTAAGTACATGCTAGGAAGGCAAGACAACTTACCTGTACCTTTCACCTTCTTTAAATGACAATGATGACAGTCATCCTAATAGAAATGCACCTGGGCTATCATACCGGTGCACCGCCCTATTTGTAAGGACCTCAAGCAAAGCAACCCGTGTGCTTGTAGAATATCACATACCAAAAACTACTTTGTATTTGGCAAGGCTAACTAATAGTAGGCTACAGTTCCGATTGGAAATTTGAACATGACAATCGATTCATTACCAGCTAAGCATGTTCAGGTTTTCACTGGTTTCAGTTATGTTTTTCTTTTTCTTATTTTGCAGCTTGTGCTAGTTGTCTTTGCTTACATTTCAGGTGTTGACTGTATGTGTGTGATGTACTAGGTTGATACTGGGTTGCAGAGTGAATGGTCAGGGGAGGTTAACTACTATACAGAAGAGGCTGCAGTGTCTACTTGATGCACTATATAGGTTACACTCATTAAACTACCTGCACTACCTCCCCACCCCACATAGAGAACAGGGTTCATATAGCTATTCAGCAACCAAATTTAAGGCCTCTTTGGGGCCTTTTCAGGTAAGAAATTAATTTGCTAAGGCCGAAAAAATATGACATTATAATGATTATATATGCGTCAACTCTTTATGGTCTTACTTCACCAGGTTTCGGTAGGCTAATTTTATAAAGCAAAAGACGATGCGAACCAGAATATATTATGCGAATGCCCAGAATTGACGTATCACAATTCTGTCATTGGTCGATGTTTTGTTGATGCAGCTGGTAACAAAAACAAATGAAATCACAGCTGCTTTCGAATTTGGTCTTGGATAAACCTCAAAATACAAGGATTTTTCTGGCACATTTAGTCAATTTTCAAGGCCTTTTCAAGCCAGTCCTTCAAATTCAAGGCCTTTTCAAGATTGTGCGAACCCTGGAGAAGGGTCCCCCTCCCCTGCCCAGTACATGCCGGTATCAGCTGAGGCACCCCCAGCTGGCCAGACGCCTTGAGGGACCATTGCGCTTAATACCTTGAGGGAAATCATCTTGACACTACATTAGCTGCAGGTTCAGTTCACAGGCAGTCATCTGTGTAGATCACATTCAGAAGCTAGTAACCAAGACTTGTATTCCAACTGCACCCCAACTACACTACACCCCACCCCACCCACAGTACGCCCAACCACACTACACACCAACTACACTACACCCCAACGGCACCCCACCACAACTACATAAAACTCCAACCACACCCCAACTGCATCACACCCCAACCACACTACACCCCAACCACACCACACCCCAACCACACCACACCCGAACCACACCACACCCCAACTACACCCCAACCACACCACATCCCAACAACACCACACTCCAACCATACTCCACCACAACCACACCACATCCCGACCATACCCTACCACGCCACAGCTACACCATACCTTAATTACACCACACCCCAACCATACCTCCCCCATCTCCCCACCACTGCAGTTCCCTCATCCAATCTCATCTTACAACCCAAACCTCTCCCACGGACTTAAGCTAGGATTCCTTACACGCGGTATGCGGTATGCAGTATGAGAATGCGAATGCCCCAAAAAATTGAAACGCCTTGAAGTCAATGGGCTACAACCCTTACATGCGGTATGCGAATGCGAATGCGAATGCGTTTTTCCGATCGGTCCATGTAGCGATCGGTGCGGCATGCGACAAGGGGGGTGCGAATAGAAACCTGAGTCTGATGTGTCCATTAGTTTAACACTAGGAGAGGCGACTGAGCATTACGGAACAGTCACGCACAAGGGTGCTGAGGGGAAACATATGGTAGTGGTGGTGGTGGGGGTTCGGGTTGGTAAAAATGCTACCAGAGCTACAAAAATATGAATACTTATCTATGATTTGGTAATTATATAGGTAGGAACCTCCATGTGACGTACCAAAAGTTACATAGATATAAATGCCATATTAGGCCATATACAGTGCAGTATGGGGTATACTTGTTTATTTTTATTTTTTAAATATAGCAGGTTGTGTGCCGCATGCTGCATACCACATAGAAGGAATCTTCCCATTCGCATACCGCATGCCGCATACCGCGTAGAAGGAATCTCAGCTTAACTCCGCATGTCAAAAATATCAATCATGTCTTTTATATTTTTGTGGGGTTTCTTTTTTCGGATGGGTTGGAGCGATTGTTAAATTCCAACTTTATTGGAGTAAACCTGCAAAGAATTTAACTAACAAAGTCAATTTAACACAACTAATTTTGCATGCTTGCACTTAGAACCGGGCGCGTTCCGTCGGCCCAATGTGGTCTTGGATGAAAAAAGCGGAAATCGGTGAATGGTCCAGGGTTAATTCTATGGGTGAATTTCCGCGTTTTTTCCGAGATCCACTCTTTGCTTTTTCTTGTTCCCCCTTTTTTTTTTATGCGTTTCGGTTTTATGTCCTCGCAACATCTAAGGTCATATCAGGACGATCCACATGCTGATTCTGTCTGACCAACTGCTGGCATTTCTCCCTGGTATTTTGTTATAGTTAATAAGCGATTATACAAAAATGGTGGAAATCCGCGAAATCGCGTTTGTTATAGTTAATAAGCGATTATACAAAAATTGTGGAAATCCGCGAAATCGCGAAGATTTTTTATCCCTGGTCCAGTTAGAGCCAAGCACGTTCCATCGACCCGGTTAGAGCCAAGCGCGTTCCGTCGGCCCAGTTAGCAACAGGCGCGTTCCGTCGACCTAGTTAGAGCCGGCCGCTTTTCGTTGGCCCAGTTAGAGCCGGGCGCGTTTCTTCGGCCCAGTTAGAGCCAAGCGCGTTCGGTCGGCCCAGTTCGAACCGGGCGCGTTCCGTCGGCCCAGTTAGAGCCGGGCGCGTTCCGTCGGCCCAGTTAGAGCCAAGCGCGTTCCGTCGGCCCAGTTCGAGCGGGGCGGCGCCCATCTCCATCTCCCCGCCAGGTGGCGTCACGCCGTGTCGCGGGCTGCCCACGTGACTTGTGGTGCCCGAGGCCCTGCCTGCCATGTGACTGCCAGTCCATATGTCGCGACAGTGCCCAATTAACGACATGGCTGACGATACCAGCTCGTCATTACTAATCCACGTCCCCCACGGAGAGCTGATTAATTAGGCGCGCATCGCCGGTCATAAACACAGAACAACTGAAAACCACTAAACAAACAAAAAAACACCCACATCATGAAACTAGGATTCCTTACACGCGGTAAGCGGCATGCGGCATGCGGCATGCGGCATGCGGTATGCGAATGGGAAGATTCCTTCTACACGGCATGCGGCACACGACTGGCTATATTTAAAAAATAAAAATAAATAAGTATACTCCTTACTGCACTCTATATGACCAAATATTGCATTTATATCTATGTACCTTTTTGTACATCACATGGGGGTTCCTACCTTTATTATAACCAAATTATAGATAAGTATTCATATTTCTGTGCATATGGTAGCATTTTTAGCTTTCCCATAACCGTCAGTCTCCCGATTGGGACGGTCCTAACATCCTAAACTGAGCCATGTTAGGACCGTCCTTTTCGGTCAACAAAACCATTATTTTGTCTTTATGTGTGCTATTTCTACTCGTGGGGGTTCCTACCTTTATTATAACCAAATTATAGATAAGTATTCATATTTTTGTGGCTCTGGTAGCATTTTTAGCAACCCGAACCCCCACCACCACCACTACCATATGTTTCCACTCAGCAGCCTTGGAGACTGCTTCCTAACAGGTCCATGCTCCACCTTGTCCCGCCTGTCCGTAATTATCAGTCGCCTCCTCCAGCCTTATATCAATGGACAAATGCGACTGATGCTTTTCTATTCGCACCCCGTGTCGCATGCCGCATGCCGGACCGATCGCTACAGGGACCGATCGAGTTGTCGCATTCGCATTCGCATTCGCATACCGCATGTAAGGGTTGTAGCCCATTGAGTTCAAGGCGTTTCGATTTTTTGCCTCATTCGCATTCTGATACCGCATGCCGCATACCGCGTGTAA
The DNA here is from genome assembly GCA_030323885.1 of Branchipolynoe longqiensis. NCBI lineage: Eukaryota > Metazoa > Annelida > Polychaeta > Phyllodocida > Polynoidae > Branchipolynoe > Branchipolynoe longqiensis. Next base: position 29,778,164 of record CM059197.1, read on the forward strand.
GGAATCCTAGCTTGAGTCATTCACAAGAACTGCCTCACACTTACAGGGATGAAAGTGGTCTCTGACAAAAAAACACGGAAATTAAGCCGAGACCTTGGCGCAAATGGCGAATTTCCACGAGAAATGCGGATTTCGCACCATAGGATTAGCACTGCCAGGGAATCGAGGGAAAATGTGGGAAGTCAGGTTTCAACTGTCTTTGTTATTACTGTAATATTGCCCATTCCTAACTTTCGATCCCCATGTCGCAAAAATGGACGCAACGTGGTAACAAAGTGGTCCTCAGCAGTCACCGACCTACTTGCGACCATTTTGGTCACAAGATGGTTGCAGTTGCTGCACTAAAAACCTACTCATGACCAAAATGGTCACCAGGAGATCTTGATTGATTGGTGGTTTCTTTACGCCGTGTCGGCAGCATAGGCCATATTCAGTAATCATTTTCATAGGTTGCTTCGGTCGCAAGGTGGTCACCGGTGACTGTGGGGTTCTTGGGTCGCAAGCAGTCTCAAGCCACAGTGTGACTGGGGCTTAAGGACCCCATTGGAATCAATGTACATAGGCTGTCATGGATGCACCTACCTATCCGGAGTTCTCGTATCACTGGTAGTATGCCACAACTCAAATCGCAGTCTTTTCTGACCCAGACTGAGAAAAGTAATAGCCATGATATACAAACCAACACCAACGTAATGGCCGGTACACACCTACCGTTTGTGCGTGCACACCTCCCGTTTACGATCGAAAACTGCCCGTTTCGCCCACAAAAATCGCTAGGTGTGCGCCCCCCGCGCACACCTAGCGATTGCGATTCGCGCATAAAACTAAGTTTTTAGTGCTAAAAGCGGCCGTTTACGATTGCGATTCGCGATTCGAAAAACGAATCGGCCGTTTTCAGTTTTAAGCGTGTCGGGTCGAGTCGCGAGTTTTAGTGCGCGAATCGTAAACGGTAGGTATGTACCGGCCATAAACAGACAATAGGTCTACGTTGCTATGGTTTACGAGGGGAGGACAAAAAACAACAGTTGTGACATGTTGTCATGTGTGATGCCAATCCATCTACTGTTTATTGTATTTATATTTGCTATGTCATATTTAATCCAAATCTAAAGTAATTCAATTCAATTTAAAATACATTTCATTGTTGGCATTGGTATATTCCGAATCAGGTCATGTAACAAATGTTTGTTTGATGTTTTACGTCCTAGCAACATCTATGGTCATATCAGGACGGGTACGACTTGTGACAGTGCACACTCATGGCGACTTAATAGTGCTGCCTCACTGGGAGATCAGGCTGCCAGCACCATGACCTGATATCCCACTCATTCACATTATCCTGACACTGAGCCAACCAGTCCTTGCCGAGCGACTGGCTACGAAGTGACAAGTATACATTTTTAAGTCATTGGTTTATCTGGACCAAGGTTCGAACCCACAAACCCATGGGTTCGGATCCCCCGATTTCCCAAAACAGGAGACAGATGCTCAACTCATACGGCCATCCCGTCTGGTTCATAACAAATGTGCTGCCTCAAAATGCAACTCGATTGTCACTAGGTGTATGCTAACATTAAATGTCTGCTATTACCGCCGACGCCGCGACTCACTTACTTACTCAGAACAGCAATATTTTCAGTCGAAGAATATTATGTTTGGGTGAATTTTATTCAGCTCAGATGGCAACCTAAAAGTGGCCATGCTGGCGGGGAGGGTGTGAGGGAGGGTGTGAGGGAGGGAGGGGGGTGCCCTCTCTATAGAAGGCGCTAAAGTGCTTTCACGTGACCAGTTGGAGTGTGTGAGCTGTTGGCAATGTACGAGTAATCGGGACGCGCTCCCATTCCGTGTTTGTGGAGGGGGGGGGGGGCGGCGCGGGGGGGGGGGGGGGGGGTCCATAGCCTCCATGCGCTGCTGCTGAGGAGGGGGGTGTCTAGGGGGGGGGGGGAGGAGCATCCCTTCAGCTCCTAGCCATCCCCTATATCCATGACAATATTGGTTGGTTGTTGGAGTTTTACATCCTGGCAACATCTAAGTTCATATCAGGATGGGTACCGGCTTGTGACAGTGTGCCACTCATGGCGACTTATAGTGCTGCCCCACTGGGAAATAAGGCCACCAGCACCATGGCCCGATATCCCTCTCTATCACATTATCCTGACACTGAACCCACCAGTCCTTGCCATATCCTAAGAATACCGAGCATGTGGCTAGGAAGCGACAAGTATAAATTGGTATGTCATTGGCTTTACTCGACCAGGGTTCAAACCTGTGGGTTAAAATCCCACGATCTACCAAAAATGGGGGCCGGACGCTCAACTCATTCAGCCATCCCATCTGGTCCCATGACAATATGACCAGCTCGGAGCCTGAGTTGGCCTCGTCAAAGCCCTCGGGCTGTGAGCAGATCGTCTCCATGGTGACTGGTTGCTGCTTCCAGTCGGGCAAGGATAGCGTGCACTCTGATGGGTCCTTACTGGAGAGCTCAGGGATGAGAGGGGAATGGGGTGGGTGATTGTAGGCCGTAGATGGGGGCGGGGGTGTGGGGGGTGTGAGGGGTCTCGGCAGCAAAGTAGGCCCAAGTACACACCGCTGACCACGAAATTTTAAATTATCCAAGTTGCTCTTTTGTGTGTGTGTGTGTGATGGCTATGCTTGTAGTTAGTTGCGTTGACCTCATTAGGTGAAAACACCGGGCGCGGCGGCCAGATCGGGAGATCGGGAGTTCCACTTTTTGTGGTCACAAGCGAATGCAAGCAGTACTGTCACTGTGGGTATTGGGTGCGCAGTGACCACGACCGGGTCCCTTATTACCAAAAAATAACCTGCAGACCTGCAGGTTTCACGGACACCCGAACCCAGGGGCTCCCACGAAACCACATTTACTGAAAGACATTACAGTCTAGTTTCCTACAGTCTGGCCGAATGTGATTAACGACCATGAACTGTTCCCTCCACCCTGACTAGCGTCTCTCGGGGTGGGAGGGTGGGGCAGGGTGGACAGATGCCACTTGAGATTACCACCAGGGGGAGGGATCTGCTCACGATGAGTTCAGGGATGAAAGTGGTCTCCGAGAAAAATCACGGAAATCAAGCCGAGACCTTCGCGCAAACGGCGAATTTCTATGAAAACACGGATTTCACCCCTTAGGATTAGCACTGTCAGGGAATCGTTGGAAAATGTAGGTTTCAAGTTCAACTGTGTTTGCTTTGACTGCATTATCGCCCATGCCTAACTTTTTTGTCTGGGTTTAATGTTCTAGCAACATCTAAGGTCATATAAGAACAGGATTCAGACTAATATTATACATATATGTGTGTATATATATATATATATATATATATATATATATATATATATATATATGCATTATATGTATAATATATAAAATATTGACATTTAATGAACGTTAACCAGTGATTATCAATAATGGTGGAGATCTTTCATCACTGTGAGTTAATGGGTGGATGTTTGAGGCTAGATTGATAGCGTCAGATTGGAACTGGCAGCGCAGTCGTTCCTCAAACCGAGGCTCTGTGGCAGGGGAGGCCGGGATAGCGGGAACGCAGATCCGGGGTGGGATAGAGGGGTGGGGGTCGTCGTGGGGGGAAGGGGGGGGGGTAGCAGTTCGCCTGCTTTTAACGGACCATGCACAGCTCTGAACTATCTCTGACCTGACCCATGAGATGCCACGAGATCCCACCCCACGAGATGTTGGTTGGTTGTTTGTTGGAGTTTTACATCCTGGCAACACCTCAGGTCCTATCAGGACGAGCACCGACGTGTGACAGTCCACACTAATGACAATGTTATAGTGCTGCCCCACTGGGAGACCAGGCTGCCAGGACCAGGACCTGATATCCTACTCAGTCATATTGTCCTGACATTGAGCTAACCAGTCCTTGCCCTATCCTATTAATGCTGAGCACCAGGCTAGTAAGCGATGCTGAGCGCCAGGCTAGGAAGTGAGAAATATCAATTCTATAAGTCATTAGTTTGACTCGATCGAGAACCAAACTCCCGATCTTCCTGCACGAGAGACCCGCGCTCTACCGATTCGGCCACCGGACCCTGTGGATTGAAATATCCACATATGTTGTGACATTGCCAAGACACCCTACTTACGCAGTCTGCGCATACCGGTCCATTGCCGTGCTTTCAAAATGGATACACATTTCCCATAATGCACTGTAAATGCAGCTTATTAAATAGAAGGTCATAATTAATTGACCACGAATCGATGCTAAGCCAGCACAGAGCTGCAAACCTTTTACGGTGTGTTGGAGGTTCCCCTTTCTGAATTCAATGACAAGTTTTCCAGATGGATTTCTTTTGCAGATATTAATGGTCGCTGATTAGTTATGGATGGCCCTAATGGACTCCTGTTGGCGCAGACGTGGTTTATGGACCATAAAAGACTGCAGTAACTGAGTTAGCAGTGCGGGCCGAGTCTCGGGGCACGGGGTCGGTGTGGGCAGTGTGGGGGGGGGGGGTGGAGGGAAGGGGAGTGTGGGCGGAGGGGCGGGCAGTGTGGGCAGAGGGGCGGACAGTGTGAGCGGAGGGGCGGGCAGTGTGGGCAGAGGGGCGGGCAGTGTGTGCGGAGGGGCGGGCAGCGTGAGCGGAGGGGCGGGCAGTGTGAGCGGAGGGGTGGGGAGTGTGAGCGGAGGGGCGGGGAGTGTGAGCGGAGGGAGGGGGAGTGTGAGCGGAGGGGCGGGCAGTGTGGGCAGAGGGGCGGGCAATGTGTGCGGAGGGGCGGGGAGTGTCTGCGCAGGGGCGGGCAGTGTGGGCGGAGGGGCGGGCAGTGAACGTGGAGGGTCGGGCAGTGCTTGGCACTAATGGAGAAGGGGAAGTTGGGCGTGCAGCAATGGTAATGGGATAAGTGGTGAGGTCAGCACCGACGTTGAATAGAACGGGGTCAAGGCCACTGCAGTGGAGAGGTCAGTCAGTCACCGTGCAGTCTCGTTTTGAGATCTGTGTTTGCTGAATGTAGCCTGCAACTGAACAAGAGCGTTGGTTGGTTGGTTTGTTGTTGGAGTTTTACGTCCTGGCAACATCTAAGGACATATCAGGACGGGTACTGACTTGTGACAGTCCGTGCGCACTCATGGTGATTTTTATACGGCTGCTCAAGGCCACTGGCACCATGACCCCGATTTCCCACTCAGTCACATTATCCTGATACTGAGCTAACCAGCTCCTCGCCCTATCCCAGTAAGGCCGAGCGCCAGGCTAGGTAGGGACAAGTATCAATTTTGTAAGTCCCTTCCTGCAATGTTATATGTTGCAGTGTTGTGAAACTTGTGAACAAGCTGTGCAGTCACTGAAGGTACTCAAGGGCGTGCATGCTATTTCTGAATTAATGCCACCGTATGGTTTCTCAGTTCCCTCAAATCAACCTGAGTTATCGACAAGGGCAAAGGTAGGGGTAGGGCTGGGGCTATTAGAGAGAGTAATTGAAGGGCAGTGGACCCGGTGTAGCAGGAAATAGCAAACCCTGTAAATCGCAAACCCCCACTTGTGATTTCCTAGGAAATTGCAAACCCCCATACCATATATGGGCATGGGGGGTTTGCGATTTCCTAGGAAATCACATATCCCCCCTGGGCATCGCAAACCCCCCATGTTTGGTAGTCTTAAAGCAAGCACATGTGCTTTGTGCAGGTTTGTTTTGCTTTTAAAATTCCCACAATGCACCGTCACACTGTAATTACGAACTGGTCTATTGTAAAAATTGGATTTATGTAAGCATGATTAAGCCACATTTATTTATATATAAGGGGGATCCCTCACAAGTTGGATTAATTGATTATTTTTAATTTAATGCCTGTCACAGCAAGGGCCTATATTCACTGCGATCACTCACAAGAAGGATAGGGGAACACGTCAATTTGTGTAAAAGATACTAGACTATATCATTAAGAAAAGCCAGTACAACTATCTGTATCATTACCATTTTCAGTGCATGTGCAGTCGGAATTATGAACTGGACTATGGCAAAGATGTTTTCATTAGGATTAATCCATCTTGATCCTCCTTGAATCCATTTTATCCCCCCAGATCCGGTAGAAGTTCGAAATCAAACATATAGCTGCCATGCTTGGGGTGATAAATGCTACAAAGCATGGGGGGTTTGCGATTTCCAGGGGGAGTTTGTGATTTCCTAGTAAATCGCAAACCCCAGGGTGTGCAATTTCCAGGGGTTTGCGATTTCCTGCCACACCTGGAAGACTAGACACAAGACCCGGGTTGCAGGAACAGGAGTGGAGGGACTGTACTCCATCACTACCGCTTTGTGGCCCGGATGCAGCATCACCTCACAAGGGTAGCGTCCCAAGCCAAAGAAAGTCATTCAGAAATTGATCCAAAGAAAAGGCTGGTTGGTTGGTTTTATGTCCTGGCAACATCATATCAGGACTGGTAGCGACTTGTGACAGTGAACACTCATGGTGACTTAATAGTGCTGCCCCACTAGGAAATCAGGCCACCAGCAAGCACCGTGACCAAATATCCCACTCAGTCACATTATCCTGACACTGAGCTAACCAGTCCTTGCCCTATCCTATTAATGCCGAGTGCCAAGCTAGGAAGGGACACGTTATCAATTTAGTAAGTCATTGGTCATTGGCTCATCGTGAGCAGATCGCCCCCCCCCCCTGGTGTTAATCCAGCCTGCCCCACCCTCCCACCCTCCCACCCCACCACGGGAGGGCTGTGCTCTACCGATTCAGCCACCGCGCCCGATTCCAAATAAAAAGAGTGTCAGCGAAGACAGAGTGTAGACTGAAGCAGATTGCCACTGCTGCGACCCCCCCCCCCCGTCCTCACCCCCACCCAACACACACCCCTAATGAGTAGAGACAACAAAGCAGTGCCTGTCACAGCTTAATAATCCAGTGTGCAAATCTGGCTGCATATGTCACCGGAAGCTTCATGCCTTCTTCCCACGAGAGGGCGACATTATCTGTGAAGGGGGAGGCGGCCATCAGACAATACGCGGCTGTTCGGACTTGTGGCGAGAAGTGGTTTGTGGCACGCTAGTGGTGAGTGTTGTCTGTGAGTGAGTGTGTGAATGTGTGTGGGGGTGTATGTGTGTACATGTGGGTATGGATGGGTATGGATGGTGTGGGATGTGGGATGTGTGTGTGTGTGTGTGAGTGTGTGTGTGAGTGTGTGAGTGTGTGTGTATGAGTGTCTGAGTAACTGTGTGTGAGTAACTGTGAGAGTGTGTGTGTGATTGTGAGTGTGTGTATAAGTCTATGTGAGTGAGTATGTGTGTAAGTCTATGTGAGTGAGTGAATGAATGAAGGAGTGCGAGTGTGCGAGAGTATGTGTGAGGGTATGTATGAGTCTGTGAGTGAGTGAGTGTGAGTGTATGTGTGAGTCTATCTGAGTCAGTGTTTGAGTGTGAGTGTGTGTGTGCAAGAGTATGTGTGAGTGTGAGTGAGTGAATGAGTGTGTGTGTGCGAGAGTATGTGTGAGGGTATGTGTGAGTCTATGTAAGTGCGTTTGAGTGTGAGTGCCAGAGAGTGAGTGTGTGTGTGTTTGCTGTGAATGGGCGGCTCACCTCTCATACCAGTGACTGGTTGGCTCAGTATTAAGATAATTTGACTGAGTGGGATATCAGGTCATGGTGCCGGCGGCCTGGTCTGCCAGTGGGCAGCACTATAACGTCGCCATGAGCGTGCACTATCACAAGTCGGTACTCATCCTGATATGCCCTCAGATGTTGCTAGGACGTAAAACAACAACAAACAAACAATGTCATACCAGTTGTCGCAGCCCATGTACGACCGGTGCACAATCTGCAGCCGTTCTCACGCCGGCCTGATTGAGCTCATCAAACAGCGCTTTACACTACATGCCTATTACAGCTTCGGTGTGTGTGTCTGTGTGTGTGTTTGTACGTGTGCGTTTGTCTGTGTGCGTTTGTGTATGCATGTGTTGTCGATGTGTGTGTTCGTGTTGTTTGTGTGTATGTGTTGTCTGTGTACATAAGTGTGTCGGTGTATTTGTGTGTGTTGGATGTGTGTATGTGTTGTCGGTGTGTGTGTGTTGTCTGTGTGTGTCTGTGTGTTGTATGTGTGTTGTCTGTGTGTGTATGTGTTGTCTGTGTGTGTATGTTTTGTCTGTGTGTTGTCTGTGTTGTATGTGTGTTGCATGTGTGTATGTGGCTGTATGTGTGTCTGTGTTGTATGTGTGTATATGTGTGGGTGTGTGCATGTGTTGTCTATGTGTATTGTGTCTGTGTATGTGTTGTCTGTGTGTGTTTCTGTTGTATGTGTGTGCATGTGTGTTGTCTGTGTGTTTGTGTTGTCTGCTTGTGTATGTGTGTTGTATGTGTGTTGTCTGTATGTGTATGTGTTGTATGTGTGTGTTTGTCTCATATGCGTGTGCATGTGTGTTGTCTGTGTGGTAGCTGTGTGTATGTGTTGTTTGTGTGTTTGTGTTGTCTGTGTGTGCATGTGTGTTGTCTGTGCATGTGTATGTGTTGTATCTGTGTGTATGTGTGTGTGTGCATTCCTTTTTTCTGATTATAAAGCTCAGTGCCAGCTTCTCACGAATATACCACACAGCATACAGTACCAACACCACAGTGTATGGCGCGTTCTGAATAAAGCAGTTGGCCCCGAGTACAACAACCCTCACAAATGGAAACCCACTAAGTCGACCACACTCCCTTTATTTTGTGTATAATCTATAATTTGCTGTAATACTAGATTTCCACAATACATATTATGTACACCTGCAGCTAAGCAGAAATTCGATTAAACGCTAAGTTCCGAATGTACTATTTAAAACTGATGATTGTTTTCCCCTTTTTAAAACATAATTGAAGAAAATGAATGTTGAATATTTTGTTTCCGAGTTGAGTCCGACCACAGTGGCGCCACCCAGCGGTGTGCCACGTAATATTGATACACACCAAGCTCTTATTCCCAACGGTAAGTCTATAGGTGCAATGCTTTCCCACTGGGCTTGTAACATTTAGCTACATCCGTTAGGGGTCGCCTAATGTAACTCTTGTTTGTTTGTTGTTGTTTTACGTCCTAGCAACATCTAAGGTCATATCAGGACGGCCTGATATCACTAGACGGCCACCTAAACTACAGCATTATGCCATCGGCACAGTGCACACGAACTGAGGACGTGCCAGGAGAAGGTCAAATAAGTTAACAACAATTAGTCACAGCAGATGTGAAATAAAAAGGCAGTTGTGCTTGGACTAGCATAGTCACTTACAGCGAACCCAACGGATTGATTTAGCCTTTTGGTGGCAGGGCCTATTAGTGGTAGGGCCAATTAGCGGAAGGGCCATTTGTTGGCACATACTTCTGGTAGCAGAGCCTTTTGGTGGCAGGGCCTTTTGGTGGAGGGCTTATTAGTGGTAGGGCCAATTAGCGGAAGGCCTATTTGGTGGCACAGACTTCTGGTAGCAGAGCCTTTTGGTCGCAGGGCCTTTTGGTGGAGGGCTTATTAGTAGTAGGGCCAATTAGCGGAAGGGCCATTTGGTGGCACAGACTTCTGGGAGCAGAGCCTTTTGGTGGAGGGCCTATTAGTGGTAGGGCCAATTAGCGGAAGGGCCATTTGGTGGCACATACTTCTGGTAGCAGAGCCTTTTGGTCGCACAGCCTTTTGGTGGAGGGCTTATTAGTGGTAGGGCCAATTAGCGGAAGGGCCATTTGGTGGCACAGACTTCTGGGAGCAGAGCCTTTTGGTGGAGGGCCTATTAGTGGTAGGGCCAATTAGCGGAAGGGCCATTTGGTGGCACATACTTCTGGTAGCAGAGCCTTTTGGTCGCACAGCCTATTAGTGGTAGGACCATTTAGCGGAAGGGCCATTTGGTGGCACAGACTTCTGATAGCAGAGCCTTTTGGTGGCAGGGCCATTTGGTGGAGGTCCTATTAGTGGTAGGGCCAATTAGCGGAAGGGCCCTTTGGGAAAATGGCCTTACAGCCACAGAGATTATTAGCCCATTTCAGTGGAGCATGCACAGTTGATAGCTTGTGGTGGCAGGGCAGTGTGGTGGCAGGGCAATGTGGTGGCCGGGCCATGTGGTGGCAGGGCTGTGTGGTGGCAGGGATGTGCGGTGGCAGGGTCCTGTGGTTCCAGGACTATGTGGTGGCAGGACCATGTGGTGGCAGGACCATGTGGTGGCAGGACCATGTGGTTGCAGGACCATGTGGTTGCAGGACCATGTGGTGGCAGGACCATGTGGTGGCAGGACCATGTGGTGGCAGGACCATGTTGTGGCAGGACCATGTGGTTGCAGGACCATGTGGTTGCAGGACCATGTGGTGGCTGGACCATGTGTTGGCAGAACCAAACCTGACAATGGTAGCAAATCGGCTACAAAACTCACCAACGAAATACCAAGGCCAGGCATGGCAAAGCCAACCCACCGCCACCTCATCCTCCCCCCCCCTCATCCCCCACCACCACCCTGCTCACCATTGCAAGCACCCTGCAGGAATCAATGGGGCGTTTGCGCCCTGAGAGACGGCGCCCTGAGGACACAGCGGTTCGTTCAGTAAAGTACCACCCGCCGCATGCCGTCAGGGGGCGCGTCGTACGAGCAGCTCGACGACCACTTGGCACTCGACCAGACTGAATGGCCGAATACGTTTGAGCGTCCATCTCCCATTGTGGTAGATCGGGGGATTCTAACCCTGGTCGTTTCAAATCAATGAGTTATAAATGTATACTTGTGCCTTCCTAGCCAGGCGCTAGGCATTATTAGGATTGGGCAAGGATAATATTTTATTATTATTATACTGGTTGGCTCAGTGTCACGATAATGTACTGAGTGGGATATCAGGTCATGGTGCTGACGGCCTGGTCTCCCAGTGGGGCAGCACTATAAAGTTGCCATGAGTGCGCACTGTCACAAGTCGGTACCCATCCTGATATGACCTGAGATGTTGCAAGGAAGTAAAACTCCAACAAACAACCAACTCACCAGCCAAGGTTCACCAGTTGGTAACAGCATTTGCCCATTAAACAGTGAGTGACTCGTTAGTAAAGCATTCCTATGAGCTGACACCCGATCTCCAAACACTAGTTGCTTTCACGCCATTGCATAAAGCATAGGACAGGAAATGGAGACTGTACTCTGCATGGAGAGTGCGGCCCGAGTAGGTTTCAAATTACAAACAGCTCGATAACTATTCTAATGAACAAGCCACAGATGTTCTCTTAGCCATTGCTAAAGCCGGACATTAAAAAAACCCCACAAAACAAAACAAAATGGAAAAGAACTGTGTGAAAAACATTGGAATATACATGGAAAGCAGCCTAAAATTCATTGAACACATTGACTCTGTATGCCAAACAGCAAGAAGATATAGTGGATTGGTACTTTGTACATATAAGTCAAGAGAAGCTGGGGTAATGAAAACCTTGTGGAACTCCATAATACTGCTACGGATAGACTACTGTTCACAACTGTGGATACCCATGTCTTAAGGACAGCTAGAGTCACTGCAGCGCTGCTTCACATTATATATAAAAAATAGCAAGAGCCTGGATTACTGGGACAGGACAAAAGTCCTCAAAATGTACTCCATTGAATGTTGATATGAGAAATATCAAATTATATAGACATGGAAAATGATTGAATGCAAAGTATCTAACTATGGTATAACAAGATATCATTCAAAACGATATGTTAGAGTTGGTAAGGTTCCAGTCATAAATAGAAAAGCCTCACAGTCATCAAAATCTCTGCGGGAAGGAAGTCTTTCCGTCTGGGGAGTCCGACTATTCAAAACAATGCCAGCTTTCAAAAGAAACCAATCAAACTGCAGTGTACAATCGTTCAAATGGCAGCTTGACAATGTGTTAACAGCGATACCAGACAAACCTCACATTTCAGGATACGCCCACCTAACACCAGTAGATTCAAATTCATTGTTACACATGACAAAACTGAACAGAGCATCCTCACCGCATGTAGTGAGTGGGCCTAAAGCTAGGATTCCTTACACGCGGTATGCGGCATGCGAATGTGGCATGCGGCACATGAACGGGTTTGGTCCTTTCACCCACACCCACACCCACACCCACACATAGTGTCAGGTTTCTCTACCACTGTTTTCTATGGCAAACGCAGCAGCATTCGCATTCGCATGCCGCACCGATGGCTACATGGACCGATTCAGTTGCCGCATTCGCATTCGCATTCGGACGCATGGAATCACCCGCATTGACTTAGATGCTTTTTGATTTGTTGCTGCATTCGCATGCCGCATACCGCGTGTAAGGAATCCTAGCTGGAGTCTCAGAGCATACTAGGTGGAGTCTCAGAAAATACAGCTTAAACACTCTAATCTAATCTAAACTCAAAGCCGGCGGAGTAATCAGACGGTGAGTGTCAGTGTGTGTGTGCGTCAGTGTGTGTGTGTGTGTATGTGTGTGTGTGTGTGTGTGTGTGTAAGTGTGTGTGTGTGTGTGAGCGTTGCCTGCCTGTGAGCTCCCTCGTTATTCACCTAGTCCTGAGCTGCTCACAACGTACACAGGAAGTGACCTCCCCGCGTCCCGGCCGCGATGCGCATGCGCTCCACCGGCTGTGGTGCCGATCGATATCAATATCCGATATGCGCGCCGGGACTGCGCAACAAACAGGCGCGTCCGCCTGGCCAGGAACCGGATCGGACATGAGTGAAGGCCGCCGTCTTAACCTCGTCGTACCAACAAGGCGCCGTCTCACTCTCCAAATATCAATTCAGAGTAGAACAAAAATAAAACTGACTTTCGCCTTCATCAAAGTTGCGTGGTTCGAGGGTTTTGCGTTTCTGTCATTTTCTGAGATAAATATATTAGGTTGATCGTTATATAGTAACTGTATATACTTCAAACTAAAGTAACACTCTACATTAGTTTGAAGTCATTTTTAACATTTTAAATGTCTAAATTTTTAGGTATTTGAAGTGCAAACATACCAAAGTAATGTTGGCAAGCATCTCAAAACACCATAGACATCTGCAGTAACATGTTCTATTAAATTTCCTCAGTATTCCCTTCATGTGGCAAATATGTTTAATAATCGAACCAGTTTCTATGTTAGATATGTAGAATCAAATGTAGATAATTGCATTGATTTTGAAAATTGGGTGTTTTCATCGGACTATTCAGTTTTAACATACAGCTTATTGGTTTGACTCGACCAGGGTTCGAACCCACAAACTCATGGGTTCGGATCCCCCGATCTTCTAAAACAGGGGACGGATGCTCAACTCATTCGGCCACCCCATCTGTCTAAAGTTGTGAAAACACTTGCAAGATGAAACTATGACTAGATACTTGGAAAACGTTAATAAACTACCGGACGTTCTGGGCGAATGAGTAGCGCAGGTTTACCGTGTGGAAGGTCGGGAGTTCGAATCCCGGTCGAGTCAAACATAATTGATACTTGTCGCTTTCTAGCCTGGCACTCAGCATGACTAGGATAGGGCAAGAACTGGTTAGTTCTGATTTTTATCGTCGGCTACTGGATGTCAAACATATGGGCATTTAGGATATTTCTTTGGAGAAAACCTGCTGCCGTCATATAGGCTACTCTTTCCGATAAGCAGCAAGAGGTCTTTTATATGTACTTTCCCACAGACAGGACAGCACATACCACAGCCTTTGATGAACCAGTTGTGGACCACTGGTTCAAACGGAAAATAGCCCAAACTGCAAATGGGTCCACTGAGCAGGATCGATTGGGTGACCCACACCTTCACAGGTGGACATTCTACCGCCGGAGCTAGGTCCTGCTCCGGAGATGAATGTGTGCTGATCTGTCAGTTAAACATCTTCTACAAAGCACACGCCAACCAGTACATTAATCACGGCATATGGCATTCAGCATATAGACCCTCACAGCAGCACGGTGTCAAAGTTCTTAGTCAGCACATTCACTGTGCTTTCTCATCATCTGTTCTGAACAAATGTCGTCTGCTGTCAATAAAGCCACCGGCAACTAATAGGCATTCACTGAACAATCCCAGCATTCAGCTTTACAACAAATATCACTCTCTAAGCCACACCAAATAATTAGGCAAGTTAGTTAGTTAACCTTAAAGTCAAATACAGAAAGTTCATATTTGGAGAAGTTCCGAATTATTCTACCTTCTTTAATAATATATATATATATATATATATATATATATACAGTATAACGCTGTTAAACCAAGCTCGCTTAAACCAAACGGTCGGTTAATCCAAACTTTTTTCAGCAACCTGGCAAAATACTACCATTTATCATATACAAAAGTTGGTTAAACCAAAGTCGATTAATCCAAATTATCGGTTAATCCAAACAAAATTGTCGGACCCCAGACCACTTCCGGAACAGTTAAACCAAACTTTCATGTGGTTATAAGGTCTTCTGAGACCCCACAATTTTTTTTATATGATAAATGGTAGTATTTTGCCGAGTGGCCGAAAACAGTTTAGATTAACCAATCATTTGGTTTAACCGAACTTGGTTTAACGGGGTTATACTGTATATACAAAAAAAAACAATAATCCAAGTGTCAACATACATCATATATTACATTCATAATGCATCTGAGTTTTTGCCAAAGCCAAGTCAAAGTCGAAGCCAAAGCTCGGTTAAACCAATAATTGGTTAATCCAAACAAATTTCTAGGGTACCTTCACGTTTGGTTTAATGGGGTTATACTGTATATATTTGTGATGTATAACGCATTATGCGAGTATAAATGCGTGGAAGGGAATTATTTCCTTATTATTATTATTACGGCTGGAAGATTTCATCTATTACCCAGCCTTCTCAGTCAGCGGCTGGTTGAGTATCTATATTAGGCCATTTACTGATACAACCTCAGCTCAGCACGTTATCCACCCACCTTTCAACAGCCATTAGGTTCACTGACTGTACCGCTGACAATTTTATATATGTTGTTACATCGCTTCTATTTCAGCTATTAGCGAAGACATTATATTCGATAATGAATCAATCTCACGTGAAATTCATAGATCTGCAAAATTCAAATTGTTTCAGGAATAACTGCGTGATTGATGGATTGTCAATGTACACCAGAAATTACTGGTACCTTCACTGTCAGCAAGAGGGGCAGTATGTTAGCGGCTATTGCCTTGGTTCTCTACTCAGGAAGAAGCGATAGCAAATCGGTATCCAACAAGAAGCTTATTGGATTAGGCTTGCTGATAACTGCAGGAAAGGAAAGCTGTTCAGGAGTTTCATGTGTCCCATTACAGACACAGGGCACACACTTCTCACAAGACTGCTCATAACGCACACGATGAGACACACACCAAGTTTATTTCCGCATGCCCCTAACCGACGGTTTGACAAAAACCAATCAAGAACGAGATTTGATCGAAGACATGCCATTCAGGCCATATGATGTTTATTGGGGTTTTACAACCGGGCAACAGCTAAAGTCATGTCAGGACGTGTACCAACTTGTGGCAGCACGCACTCATGGTGACTTTATATGGTTGCCCAAGGCCACTGGCACCATGACCGCCGATTTCCCAGTCATATTATCCTGATACTGAGCTAAGCAGCTCCACACCCTATCCCAGTAAGGCCGAGCGCCAGGCTAGATAGGGACAAGTATCAATTTTGTAACTCATTGCTTTGACTCCACCAAGAGTTGAACCCCCAACCTTCCACATTGGAAGCCTGTGCTCTATCGATTTGGCCACCGCATCCAGTTCAATCCAGAAGGAGACTTAATCGAAGACTAGGGAGCAGCAAGTATCAATTTTGCAAGTCATTGCTTTGACGTGACCAGGAATCGAAACTCCCAACCTTCCACATTGGAAGCCTGCATTCTATCGATTTGGCCACCGGATTTGGTTCAATTGTGGTGTTCTCTGTGGCGGAGTGTCTGACTTTTTTCTAGGTCGGACTCCTAATCTGAAGGTCAGTGGTTCGATTCGCCATGCCCCCACCTCTGCCACTTTGGATTTCCACCGCTGTGTATAACTTACAGCGTCATCAAAGGCCAGTTGCTCTCATACCATGTCTATGTGGTGTGGGAGGTTAAAAATCCCTTGGGTCGGTAAAAGTGTAGGCTCAGGCTTTCTACCGACAAACTGTCTAATGGTGAAAACAAGTCTATTCAGACTTATCCATGATAGACAGTATAAATCTTCAAGAGAGAAAAAACCCAGAAGGAGATTTGATGGATTCAGGCCGGAAGTGACGTCCACTACACATGCCTTCTAATTTCCAGACCTGGTGCGGTGGCCGAATCGATAGAAGGCAGGCCTCCTGTGCGTGAGATCGGGAGTTCGATTCGCTGTTGAGTCAAACCAATAACTTACAAAACTGATATTTGTCGCTTCCTAGCTTAGCGCTCCATATTAATAGGATAGGGCAAGGATAATATTTTATTATTATTATACTGGTTAGCTCAAGTGTCAGGATGTGACTGAGTGGGATATTGGGTAATAGTGCTGGAGGCCTGATTCCCCAGTAGGGCAGCACTATAAAGTTGCCATGAGTGCACACTGTCACAAATCGGTACACATCCTGATATGACCAGGACGTAAAACTCCAATAACCGACCAACTAATTTCCGGGGGGCGACTGTAGACTTGGTGACCACTGGGCAGGGGTGTCGTGGACACAGACACAGACACAGACCTCCCTCTCCCCCCTTCTCACCCCCCCCCCCCCCTCCACCCATCTCTATCTCTGCCATCAGCCCCCAGAGACAGTGACACACAGACTCGGTCCCACGAGTCTGCTTAACGGAAACCCATTACACTGCCGGGCACGCTGATGAGATGGTTTTCTTGGCATGGATCACCAACAAAACGCACACCTTTCCACAATCTCCCAGAGCACCCCCTTCATTAAGATTCCGGCCTTCCAGGTCCAGGCTGACTAACACATCAACAACGTATTCCCCCCACAATCAACCCACATCTAATTTCCCACAGACAATTCCCTTTTCACTCTTTTCTAATTTAATTGTGCAAAAAAAAAAGAAAAGTTCACTCATAAACCCAGTCAGATCGCGACGGTAGATTTAAACAAATAAACATAAACAAACAAACGAACAAACAAACAAAAATAGGAGAGGGAGATGAATAATGACTACTAAGCACAGCTTAATGCTGCATAGTCCGATGAAAACATCAAATTTTCAAAACCAAAATAGGGATATAAACTTGATTCTACACACCTAACTTAGACACTGGTGCACTTATTAAACATTTGTCATCACATAGAAGGGGATACAGTGGCAATTTAATAGAACCCGTTACAGCAGAAGTCTATGGTGTCAGAGTTTTGGCATGCTTGCCAAAATTAATTTTGTACATTTGCACTTCAAATATCTCAAAACTTAGCCCTCTAAAATACAAAATCATAGGACTATGCAACTTTAATATGCGGGAGTAAAAAAACTACATTTTATTTAAAATAAAATGAGTTTGCATATCGATCGAGAATATGAGCCTGTGCTATGGTTACTATTGCCAGCCACACAGCAGTCATATTGGCGGAAATATACGTTAAATCGTTGGTGACATGTTTCACAAACCCAGTGGGATTCGTCGTCACAAGCAGCGACAATTAATGACACTTCTTGTTTTTGTTTAATGTGCGCCTCAATGGTGCTTAGTCAATAAAAACAAAAACCTTTTAAAAAGGGAGACCATAGGAACCAAGCCATTCCCATACATTTACTAAACTTTCTGTCGGGAGGCGGTGATACAGACACGTTGGGAATCAATGATAGTGATTGCTGTTTGCCTTATTTCTCCACCCTGCTGCTGCTGGTCGGGCTGGAGGAGGGAGCTTCCCCCACTAATACCCCAACAGTCCTGTGCCTGAGGTGTATCTCTAATTAACCTATCTTTGCCTTTGAGAGTGAGAAACTGGTGGTTACCCCTTGCGAGTGTGTTGTTGGGAGTTTTACATCCTGGCAACATCTAAAGTCATATCAGGACGGGTCCCGACTTGTGACAGTGTGCACTGATTTCCTAGTGGTGCAGCACTTCATGGTACTGCACCACTAGGAAATCAGGCTTACTAGGAAATGTGACCCAATATCCCACTCAGTCACATTATCCTGACACTGAGCTAACCGGTCCTTGTCCTATCCTATTAATGCCCAGTGCCAGGCTAGCAAGCGACATGTATCAATTTTATAAGTCATTGCTTTGACTCGACTGGGAACTGAAGTCCCGATCTCCCGCATGCGAGGCCTGCGTTCTACCGATTCAGCCACTGCGCCCGGTCCCTTTGCCAGTGTGGCTACCAGTCTGTTCGGGTAGGAGCTAGGGTTCTGTGTATATTTACAGAGCGGACAGTCGCGCGCATGCGCATGCACACACGCATGCGCATATACAGGCTTTGGCAGCCCGTGAAGGACCCAACATCAATGCCCTAAATCACTACGGGATCTCGATGAAACGCCACATCAGAGAAAACTGTGATAGCAATGCTTTGAGCTCATTGGAAACGTGTTGTTAGCGAGACATTGCCAACAGTAATATAATGTTGGCTGGTTGTTGGAGTTTTATGTCCTGGCAACATCTAAGTTCATATCAGGACAGGTACCAACTTGTGACAATGAGGGAGAGGGAAGGGGATTTCAACTGCAGACAATTGGTCTTCCTGAAGGTCCCTCAGTGCTTCGTAAACTAACAGAGGGGGTGGGACATATCTCAGGCGGTAGTGTGTCTACCTGTGAAGCTGTCGGCCATCCGATCGATCCTTAATCTAAGTGGACCCATTTGCAGTGAGGCCTATTTTCCGTTCCAACTAATGGTCCACAACTGGTTCATCAAAGGCTGTGGCATGTGCTGTCCTGTCTGTGGCAAAGTGCATATAAAAGACCCCTTGCTGGTTATCGGAAAGAGTAGCCTAGGTGGTGGGTTTCCTCCAAATAAATATGTCAGAATAACCATATATCTGACGCCTAATAGCCAATGATACGATAAAAATACCAATATGCTCTAGAGGCGTTGTTAAATATAACAAGCTTTACGTAAACTAACAGCACCCAGCCACAAACCATAAGGGGGTCACTAACGAGGTGTCTAACATCAGCTCTGAACTGTCGGCATAGAAGACTGTAAACATCAGCACTAAAAGCAGCACAGACATAATCACGTGACCCACTCAAATCGGCCACCTCCTCCCAAACCAGAGTTTTAATTAGAAACCGATCCATTTGTTCTGCCACTAAAAGTCAGGCTTTCGAATCGATTTGGCAGTCATTGATGATTAATAACAACAAAAATAGGATTAGTACAAAAGAATTGATGGTGAATTTGATTTAATAAAAGAGCCCCTGATTGTGAATCAATATCCATACATGTCCATTGGGAAGGGGCAAAGGAAGATGTGATTTTTGTTGTTTTTGTTTTGTTGTTGTTGTGGGTTGTTTTTTTTTGGGGGGGGGGGGGTATCATGAGAGGGACACAGTTGGTTGGTTGTTGGAGTTTTACATCCTGGCAACACCTAAGGTTATATCAGGACGGGTACCGACTTGTGACAGTGCACACTCATGGCGACTTTATAGTGCTGCACCATGACCCGATATCCCACTTAGTCACATTATCATGACACTGAGCTAACAAGTCCTTGTCCTATCCTATTAATGCCGAGCGCCAGGCTAGGAAGTGAAAAGTATCAATTTGATAAGTCATTGGCTTGATTCAATCAGGAACCAAACTCCCGATCTCCCGCACGCGAGGCCCGCGCTCTACCGATTCGGCCACCGGGACCGGTGAGAGGGACACGGTGTAGCACCCTTTATATTACTGTTAGTCGTTGATTAAATAGGGACAATCCAGACAATTGACCTTCCACATTTCACGGCTCTTTGTTCTATCCTAGTAATGGCGAGCGTCCGGCTAGGTAGTGACAAGCATCACTGTTTAAAGTCATCGCTTTGATTCGGCTGGGTTAGAACCCACAACCTGCTGCATGGGGATTGAGCACTATTCTCCTTCGGGCATCTCGTCTGGTTGTGCTATTGTCACCATTGTAAATTAGACATTCTGACTGTTCAGTGAGTGACATCTGAGCATGGTTGATGTCTGACCTGACTGAAATCACATCAACACCAGCTGAACACTTCAGTCTGCAAGCCTGGGTCTACGTGGAGGCTGGGATGGTGGTGGCGATTTTGGAATACACCTACCATATTTTCGCGGGTTAACGCCCTGGGCGTTTAAATTGGCAAATTACTTAATGTTGCATAGTCCGATGAAAATATCAAATTTTCAAAACCAAAACAAATATCTAGTTGATTCTACATATCTAACTTAGATACTGGTGCACTCATTAAACATTTTTCATCACACTGAAGGGAATACAGATGCAATTTAAGAGAACCTGTTACTGCAGATGCCTATGGTGTCAGAGTTTTGGCGTGCTTGCCAAAATTAATTTTGCATGGTTGTACTTCAAATATCTCCAAAGTTAACCATCTAAAATAAAAGTTACTTCAAACTAAAGTAAGGTAGTCTATAGCAATCAATCTAATGTATTTATCTCAGAAAATGATGGAAACTCTAAACCACCGGACTATGCAACTTTAAGTGGGAGTGGGCATTTACACACACATTTGCGTCTAAGGGGTGGGCGTTTGTGAAATATTGGCCAAGTGGGGGATGGGCGTTAACCCACACATGGGCGTCAACCCGCGAGAATACGGCAATACTTAAATTTCAATATGGGAA
Source organism: Branchipolynoe longqiensis (assembly GCA_030323885.1). Classification (NCBI taxonomy): domain Eukaryota; kingdom Metazoa; phylum Annelida; class Polychaeta; order Phyllodocida; family Polynoidae; genus Branchipolynoe; species Branchipolynoe longqiensis. The sequence continues at coordinate 29,798,847 of CM059197.1, forward strand.
AGAAGGAGGTCAGCTTAAAACATCGTTTGTTTGTTTGTTTCGGTTCAAGACCTGAGCTACGCATTGTTTACACCTGGCACACTAGAGCTTCAAATAAGGTAAAGCTTGTTTTAATTAACAATGCCTCTAGAGCACTTTGATTTTTATCATCGGCTATTGGACATAAAACATATGGTCATTCTGACGTATTTGGGTCACTCTCCTGAAAACTGGTCAGCATGTGATGGGATTTTAAAACATCAATAAAAAAACTTCCTACTTATTTTTTTCCTTATACTTTTCATATTCATGTTCAGATTTGATGAAAGAAATAAGGGAAATAAAATAAAACTGTGTGCAACTTTGGTCCTTTTAGTTATGAAGTGTTTGTGTACCAAAAAAAAACATTTTACAGTCAGCCATTTGTAACATGACATATGGGACGTGGTTGAATCCTTATTAACATCTTGTATTGCATTGATATATCAAACACAACAGTTCCCAAATCAAAAAGGAAGTATTTATTAACATGTATGCATGCTTAAATTTAAAAAAACGAAAAAAGTAATGTCTTCAGAAATAACATTACAAATTCCAGTCACATGTATAACCAGTGGTGTCTGGATGCCACACAAATATGCCGTGTGGACTATTTTCAGTTCCAACCAGTGGTCCACAACTGGTTCATCAAAGCCTGTGGTATGTGTTGTCCTGTCTGTGGGAAAGTGCATATAAAAGACCCCTTGCTGCTTATCGGAAAGAGTAACCTATGTGACAGCACAAGGTTTCGTACAAAGACCATATGTTTGACATCCAATAGCCAATGATAAAACTCAATGCGCTCTACACGCGTCATTAACTAAAACAAACTTTACTATGTGGGACGCAATACTACAAGACTGCAGCCATAAGCATAAAGAGACTACACCCTAACTACACCCCCACCCCAACCCCAACAGACCACACACGCTCTCTGCGCATGCGCCCATGTAGAGGCTGGTATACCAGCGAGGCTGCGCTGTTTGCTGGCGTCATTCCATTCCACAAGCCGTGTGTGTTTCTGGTTAAGGTTCAGAGTGGTCAGGTGGGGTGCACCAGACCCTGCTGTGTTAGCTGTCGGTTCTCCCAGCATCACGCTCAAACTGCGAGTGCATGGTTAAAAGTAGATAAAGGATTCACCCGGTACTCAGTACACGGGTGAATTCCAACCCTATATAAAAACGGTCGAAAATGCAGGTCAATGAAATGAGAGCCTAATTTCACAATCTAAGAAGCAACAATTATTCTTTACATATGTCTTATTATTAGCCCGCTACCTTTGAGTTGACAAATATAATATAATATCTAGTTTAATAAGATTTAAAAGTGAAATCGACGGCGTTCTATGGCCGCCATCTTGTCTTTTTGCATTCTCTCCCATTTCACCAACTCTGTGCCGATATAAGTATCCATTTGATACTGGAGGCAGGCATTCTACTCCCTGTTCCATGCTAAAGCTATTTTTGCCCGTATTTAGACTACATTGTCATTCACCTGTGTACTACAAGTACCGGGTGAATCTTTTATCTAGGTTAAAAGTTGCATAGTCCGATGGTTTTGAGTTTCTCTCATTGTCTGAGATAAATATATTAATAGGTTGATTGTTAGAATTTACTTCATGTTAGTTTGAACTAGCTTTGATTCAAAATGACTAACTTGACAAGATATTATAAGTGTAGACATGCCAAATGAATGTTGGTGTGCTTGTCAAAACTCTGACCTCACACTGTCCATAGGCTTCAGCAGTAACAAGTTCTATTAAATTGATTTAATATGCGACAAATGTGTAATAAGTGCACTAGCGTCTTAACTTTTAAATCTAGATAAGTGTTTTGCTTTCGAAAATGTGATGCTTTTACCTGCATTTAGTTTGTTTTGTTTGTTGTTTTATGTCCTAGCAACATCCAAGGACACTCATGGCAACTTTATAGTGCAGCTCCACTGGGAGATCAGGCCACTGGCACCATAACGCAATATCCCACCCAGTTACATTATCCTGATACTGAGCTAACCAGTCCTTGTCCTATCCGAGTAATGCCAAGCACCAGGCTAGGTAGTGACAAGTATCAATTTGGTAAGTCATTGATTTGACTTGGCGGGTTTTAGAGCTCCCGACCTTCCACATAGGAAGCCTGAGCTCTACCAATTCGGCGACTGCATTCAGTGGGCTTAGATATAGATAAGTGTTTGCTTTCGAAAAGGTGATGCTGCTATTGGACTATGCAGCTTTGATGTACAGATAACCTGACTGCACCTGCCAGCTACCAGCCTGCTTGAGCAGTCTTAAGCCTGCCATTCTATAGAGCAAGAATATAAGAAAGAAACCATCTTCATAGCTTTAACCACCAACAACAACAAAAACAAGATAGCTCAATGCCATCCGTTATTACACAGGCAGCGTGTGGCATTTAGTAATAGCACATAATGAGTGAATACACACAAATCTGAGTGAGGGAATATATTTTAGTGGAGCTTACTCCCGCTAAATAACTCAAATGTAGTCACTTTTCTAAGGAGGAACCCTACATATCCCAGACTAGGACAAGGGGCATACATCACTCCTAGGACCCCAGCCATTAACAAATCACCAACATTCTTCACATAGGAACTGGTGAGTTGCTTATCGCTGCTAAGCGACAGAGGGATTCCAATAAGCTCCAAACTCAGGGAATGACAGGAGTAAATAGATACTTGCAAAATGCTTGTGCGTACTTGCAAGTTGTGTGTATGCGCATGCTCAGCAACAGTTCACACCACGTTCACATCAGTTGTCTTTATTTGTAAAAAAAAAAGAAAAAAAAGGAAAAAAAGGGAGAAAAAAAAGGTTAAAATACTTAACCAAGACTCTTTCTAAAGCAATCAGTACCATTTCCCAACAATATGCTTCTCAGCAATGTCTGTTACGTATTCACTAAACAACTTTTGAGCAGAACTATGTTGTTATATTTACTGTAAGCGAGGTAAACTTCAATAGCAGACCTTCGTTCTTCCCCATTCCACTCTTCCTTTTCTTATTCTAGTAATGCTGAGCCAAAGTCTAGGCAGCTACAAATATACATTTTTAAAGCATTGGTTTGACTTGGCCAAGCATTGGTTGGTTGGTTGTTGGAGTCTTACATCCTGGCAACATCTAAGGTCATATCAGGACAGGCACCGACTTGTGACAGTGCGTACTTATGGTGACTTAATAGTGCTGACTGACTGGGAGACCAAGCTGCCAAAACCATGACCTGATATCCTACTCAGTCACATTATCCTGAGCCAACCAGTCCTTGCCCTCCCCTAATAATGGCAAGCACATGGCTAGGAAGCGACAAATATACATTTTTAAGTTATTGGTTTGACTCAACATGTGGATTCGAATCGCATAATCCACCAAAATGGGAGACAGACGCTCAACTCATTCGGCTCTCCCGTCTGGTTGCCGGGAGGAGGGGGAGCGTGCCTCTGCATGTATGGCTGCCTCCTCCTCATGTGGGTGTGCCATGGTTGGCTCTGTACCCAGCCGCAGCTTCAAGCCGACCCACCCACATACCTCCACACCTCGCAACCACATGAGCCCCCACCTACGTTGAAACTCAATTAGACAACCAACAGAAAATACTGGCGTTGTAAATGATAGTGCTTTGTAACCCAATCCTCACCCATGAAAAGTTGCCAAAGCTTAGCACTTGTTGCGCGAGTGCTCACATCTGCAAAGTAGTGGCTTAAAATAAACACACCTACGCACACACAAATGGACTGTTTTATTAAAGCTGCATAGTCCGATGAGAACACCAAATTGTCTAAACCAAAACAATTATCAAGGTTTGATTCTACATATCTAACTTAGATACTGGTGCACTTATTAAACCTTTGCTGCCACATAGAAGGGAATACCAAGTCAATTTACTGGAACCTTTAACAGCAGAAGCCTATGGTGTCAGAGTTTTGGTATGCTTGCCAAAATTAATTTGACGTGTCTGTACTCTAAATATCTCAAAAGCTGGCCATTTAAAATAAACGTTACTTCAAACGAAAGTAAGGTAGATTATCATGATCAACCTATTATATTTATCTCAGAAAATAACAAAAACTCTAAACCTCGTCACAACTTTAACTTCGTACTCATAGCAGATAACATATGGGCAGTACTGGTGAAAAACCGAGTGTTCCATATGGATTCAACGTCAATGCACTCCGGTTCAAACAAGCACAACAGAAACACTTTTATGATCAATTTGGTTCGGGACTTTGGACGATAATATATTAGTAAGATGGGCCACGCCCAGGTGTGCAGACTGCTACCTGGGCCTGCCCCAAATGCCTCCATGGTCGGCTGAAAGCGGCGGACTGGGACTGGAGGAATCCAGCAGGCTACGGCCAGGTTTACTGCCACCCGGCTGTATGTAGTTGGTTGGTTGTTGGAGTTTTATGTCCTCGCAACATCTAAGGTCATATCAGGACGGGTACCGACTTGTGACATTGCGCACTCATGGTGACTTTATAGTGCTGCCCCACTGGGAAATTAGGCTGCCGGCACCACCCCACTCAGTCATATTATTCTGACACTGAGCTAACCAGTCCTTGCCCTATCCTAATAATGCCGAGTGCCAGGCTAGAAACCGACAAGTACCAATTTTAAAGTCATTGGTTTGACTTGAGCGGCAACTGAACTCCCGACCCTCCACACGCGAGGTCTGCGCTCTACCGATTAAGCCACCGCACCCGGTGTATACGTATAGAGATTGAATAATATAAACTGTATAAGATAAAGATTTTATGACAGTTTATTTTTATATTGTTCACTGGATTATGTAACCTACATATTATCTAATATAATATTCGCAGATCTATACAAACCGAGATAACATTTCAGATCAATCGCAATGAAGTGCATTATATAGCCCGATAAGACCGTATATAGCACGGTTGGAACTAGGCCGGTGTAGGACGTTCAAAACACTACCCAGTTGAAAACGCTACAGTAGTGTTTTCAACCGAAGTTCAAAACACTATGGTTGTGTTTTCAACTTAAATTCAAAACACTACTGTTAAGTTCAAAACACTACCCTTACGCACATCCAAAACACTACCCAAGTTCAAAACACTATCATAACACGGCAGTGGGGTCTGTGTAATGCCGCAAAATTGAACCTACTGGTACATGTATTGGTATATGCTGATCACAGTGGGGTGTTTGAAGCACATACTAGGTGGTTTGGTTGTTGGGAGGTTTACGTCCTGGCAACATCTAAGGTCATACCAGGACACACATACAATAGTATTATACGCTGATAGTGCTGTGGCGTCTACACCACGTATTAGTATATGCTGATGGTGCTGCAGCGACTTTAGCATGTATTAGTATACGCCGATGGTGCTGCAGCATTTGAAGCACATATATAGTAGTATACACTGCACACTGCCGCACCCTACTGCATTCTTCCCCACCACACTGTCCCACCCTACTGCATACTGCCCCACCCTACTGCATACTTGCTCACCCTACTACAAATAAAATGACTATACAGCAATTATTATTTTTTAGATGAGAGAAGTGTTTTGAACTTAAAGGTAGTATTTTGAACTTAAGGATAGTGTTTTGAGCGTGGCCACAGTAGTGTTTTGAACCTACCTTCAACTAGGTTGAAAACACTACCGTAGTATTTTGAACCTAGGTTGAAAACACTACCGAGGTGTTTTTGTGGGGTAGAGTTTTGAACTTACTACACCGGCTGTATCGTGCCTGGAATACCAGCCCTCATGGACGCGGCAGGTACACTGCTGCATACGACGGGAACCGCTCGCCGCCCCGCCCCGCCCCGCCCCGCCCCGCCCCGCCCCGCCCCGCGCCTCCCCCCTGTCTCCGCCCCCCGCACAAGCGCCTCCCCACCCGCCCCACCCTGCCTTCGCGACCAGCGCCTCCCCGCCCCGCGTCTCCCCACCCCGCGTCTCCCCACCCCCACCCCCCTTCTCCGCGCCCCGAGTCTACCAGCATCCCCTTCCCTCCCCCCACCCTCTGCTGGCAGATCGGCCAGTATAATTGCCTGCCGACAGTGTGATTACTTTGGAGGGAGATCCAATTTAGTTGCTTAATATACTGGCATTGGTTGGAAAATCGGAGATGAAGCGAGTGTGCCACCTCGTCACAGCGAGGGGACGACTGACTGTCAACTAACAATTCGCTTACCTTCAGTAGTAAGCAACAACAACACAACTGAACGACCAGACGGGATGACCGAATGAGTTGAGCGTCCGTCTCCCTTTTTGATAGACCCACGGGTTCGAATTCTAGTTGAGTCAAACCAATGACTTAAAAATGTATACTTGTCGTTTCCTAGACAGGTGGTTGGCATTATTAGGATAGAGCAAGGACTGGTTGGCTCTGTGTAAGGATAATGTGACTGAGTGGGATAATGTGACTGAGTGGGATATCAGGTCACAGTGCTGACGGCCTGGTCTCCCAGTGGAGCAGCACCGCCCCCCATACTCCTACCTTACATAGATGCTAGTATATCAGCTAGCACATCTGAGCCTTATATGTGGCCAAGATGCCATTAATGCATAACGTGACATGTATACCGAAACAGCCGCTGGTGTATGGGGACAGGAGGGCAGGGGGGGGGGGATACTCGACAAGTTTGCGAATACATGCGCAAAATAAAACTGCCTTGCATAGTGTCAGTTTTTTCACACATGAATTCGGATGGGGCTTGTCACAATCAAATATGTCGCGGAAAACGGCACATCAGATAGTGCATGTTGCATTACTGATGCTGTGACCAAATCAGTAGAGTGCAGGCTTCCCCAAAAAGTAAAGCTTGTTTTATTTAACGACTAAGGACACCTATAGAGCATATTGATTTTCATATCATCGGCTATTGGACGTCAAACCTATGATCGTTCTAACATATTTCTTTGGAGTAAACTTGCTGCCGCCACATAGGCTACTCATTCCAATAAGCAGCAAGGGGTCTTTTATATACACTTTCCGACAGCACATACCACAGCCTTTGATGAACCAGTTGTGGACCACTGGTTGAAATGGAAAATAACCCAAACTACAAATGGGTCCACTGAGCAGGATCGATCGGATGACCCACACCTTCATAGGCAGACACTCTACCGCTTGAGCTACGTCCCATTCCGCTCCAGTGCAGGCTTCCCATGCGGAAAGTTGAGAGTTTGATTCCCAGTCGAGTCAACTAAATTGACACTTGTCGCTACTTGGCATTACAAGAATAGAGCAACACTGGTTAGGTCAGTATCAGGATAATGTCAATGAGTGGAAAATTAGGTCATGGTTCCAGTGACCAGGGGCCGTATGCAGGAGTCGGTGATAACGAGGAAAAACGGTATTTGGCCGGAATTCCCGTTTAGCGCCGAAAAATGGCATGCACGAGTCAGTGATAGGCCTAACACCAGAAGCTTAAACTAGGTTAAGGTAAACCAGAAAAATAGCTAGTTTACAGCGGTGTTAGGTATCAAATCTATTCAATCGTGTCATATTTAACAAAGTTACATAGTCAAATAGTGAAATTTTATTAAATTAACCCTAAAATCAAAGCGAGATTAACGCTGCCGCCGCAACTGCGGCGATATTAATATTAATATTTTAGAATCGACGAACGTAAAGTAAACAAATCGCCGCCGCCGCATCGACGTCGCTTTCATCTGCCAGTATGGAAAGCGACGTCGATGCGGTGGCGGCGGCAATTTATTAGGCCCAAATCTATTCACTGCTATCATATTTGACAGAATTAAATACGCAAAAAGTGAAATTTGATCAATTTAACCCTAAATTCGAACCAATATTAACGCCGCCGCCGCATTGGCGGCGTTATTCATATTGTTGACTCGAGGGAATTCCCAAATCTATAAATAACTAAACGTTTAGCTATAATGTAAGTGTTACGCGCTCCTGCATACCACTTGACACAGTTCCCGACGTCGGTGATTGCTAAACGGTAACAGGCTGTAACACCAAACGCCGCTAACACTGACTCCTGCATACGGGCCCTGGTCTCCCAGTGGGGTAGTACTATACAGTTGCCATAAGTGTGCACTGTCACAAGTCAGTACCCGAACTGATATGACTTTAGACATTACCAGGACGCAAAACCCCAACAAACAAACAAATATGTTGCATTAATGAAATCGGGGGTGGGGGGTGGGGGGGTGCTCAACTCTGGAGAATACGCCATGTTTGACATCTGTGGCAGCAAACAGGCAGCTAAATGTGACCGCTTCGTACAGGCGGAATCTACTGTTGGGTGCCATTCAGCCGTGTCTGCGCATGAGCAGTCTGTCACTGGCTGACAGCACCAGGCAACCAGGCACCGCGACAGGCAGCCATTAAGACCCACTGCGCAGCCTTCTGCGCATACACGCACATGTCATGCCCATATACGGATATAAGGGCCAGTGGAGAGGACCTTCATAGCTGTGGTACCGGGCGCGGTTGCCGAGTGGGAAGAGCGCGGGCCTCACGTGCAGAAGGTTGGGAGTTCGGTTCACGGTCGAGTTAAACCAATGACTTATAAAATGTATACCTGTCACGTCGTAGCCTGACGCTTGCCATTAATAGGATAGGGCAAGCACTGGTTAGCTTGGTGTCAGGATAATGTGACTGAGTGGGATATTGGGGTCATGCTGGCAATGGGCTAATTTCCTAGTGGGGCAGCACTCTAAAATCACCATGAGTGTGCACTATCACAAATCGCTACCCGTCCTGACATGACCTTCGATGTTGCCAGGACGTAAAACTCCAACAACCAACCAACCCTGTCCGCCCCACTCCTCCTCTGCTGACCTCCCAGTGGGGCAGCACTATATAGTTGCCATGAGTGTACACTTTCACAAGTCGGTACCCGTCCTGATATGACCTTAGATGTTGCTAGGACATAACATTCCAACAACCAACCAACCACAGGCGCGCACACGGACAATTACGGTAGCGGCAATCTGATGCGCAGAAGCACACGCAGCGCTCTACAAAGAACGGCTCAGCCTGACGGATGTGTCGTGTCAGTTTGCACACGGGCCTCTATTTAAGTCGGGTACTGATAGTTCTTGAACTCGTCTATCATTACTTCACATAACACGGTCCGCCTCTTACTCTTACCACACTCTTACCCCATCCATAACATAGCTATAAACACAACGTCAAACAAAACCAGTCAACACTAAAGCTGCATAGTCCGATGGATTTGAGTTTCTGCCATTTTCTGATATAAATACATTAGATTAATCTACCTCACTGCAATTTGGAGTAACATTTATTTTAAATGGTTACCTTTAGAGATATTTGAGGTGTAAACATGCTAATTTAATTTTGGCAGGCACGGCAAAACCAGACTTCAGTCATAACAGTTTCTATTATATTGGCTTAATATCCCCATCTATGCAGCAACAAATGCTTATACGCCAATATCTAAGTTCGATATGCAGGAACAAATCAATGGGACTGTTTCGGTTTTGAAAATTGGATTCTTTCATCGGACTAACCAGCTTTAATTTATCAATGTTCTCTGTGGCGGAGTGGTTAGAGTCTCTGACTTTTTTCTAGGTCACACTCCTAATCTGAGGGTCGGCGGTTTGATTCCCCGTGCCCCCAGCTCTGCCAATTAGGATTTCCACCGCTGTGTATAACTTACAACGTCATCAAAGGCCTCTCATACCATGTCTATGTGGTGTGGGCGGTTAAAAATCCCTTGGGTCGGTAAAAGTGTAGGCTCGGGTTTTCTATCGACCAGCAGTGGAATGAGGAAGACCAGTCGTCTATGACTGAAATTTCCCCTGCTTAAACAACTACTGGACCAAAAAATAAATATATATATATCTTTGGGGAAAACAATTGTAACACTGTTATATCAGTGTTTGAATAACCAGGGATGAAAGTGGTCTCCAGGAAAAAACGTGGAAAGCCCAGATTATTACACCGATGGAGAATTTCCGTGATAATGTGGATCTTCTCGCATAGACTTAGCACTGTTATGGAATTGCGTAAAAATACCGGAAGTCAGGTTTCAACTATCCTTGTTGTGACTGTATTATCACCCATACATACCTAACTCGTTCTTGCTTGGTCTTCATGTTCTGGCAACATCTAAGGTCGTATAAGAACAGGATTCAAACTACCCAAGTGTTGTCATATATTATATACATCTCATTTAACGCCAACAAAAAATTAACATTAATCGGTAAATATACAAAATCGTGGAAATCCGCAGAACCGCGGAGATCTTTAATCTCTGAATATCAGTTCCAAGTGCGCATGCACTCCTGGTCCGGTCGCACAAAGTACACTCTACCTATATAATAAATGTTCGGGGCGCGCATTGAATTGTTGGTAACGTGGCTGTCGGCGTTTACCTTGTTAATGGCGGGATTGGGGTGCTGGTTCGCGGCGTGCTCACCAGGGGGGCGGAATCTACGCGCGCCGGCTGAAGGCGGTGTCACGCACCTCCGGCCGGCATCAGTCACACCTGACAGACTTCACACCACCTCCACATCCCGGGGTTCATCCGTCACACCACCTCACACCACTTCCACTCACCACAACTGCCACCTTCAACATTCGTCTACATATACACCGACTCACTGATACCAGTCTCTGCTCCTCCTCTACATCTACACCGACTCACTGATCCCATTCTCTGCTCCTCCTCTACATCTACACCGACTCACTGATCCCATTCTCTGTTCTTTCTCTACATCTACACCGAGTCACTAATCCCATCCTCTGCTCTTCCTATACGTCTGCAGCAACTCACTGATCTCATCCTCTGTTTTCCCTCTACATCTACATTATTAGGATAGGGCAAGGACTGGTTAGCTCAGTGTCAGGATAATGTGACTGAGTGGGACATCAGGTCATGGTGCCAGCAGCCTGATTTCCCAGTGGGGCAGCACTATAAAGTCGCCATGAGCGTGCACTGTCACAAGTCGGTACCCGTCCTGATATGACCTTAGATGTTGCTAGGACTTAAAACAACAAACCAAACAAACAATCCTCTTCTCTTCCACTACATCCACACAGTCAGATCTCATTCTCTTCTTCCATTCTCTCGACCATCCCTCTAGATCTACACCCATTCACAGCACCCACTCTCTCCACTAGTCCCTACAATCTATTGCTTCCATTCTCTTTACCATCCGTCTAGATCTACACCCATTCTCAAACACTCATTTCCCCCAATCTACTTTGATCCACTGCTTCCATTCTCTGCCTCCCGGGCTTTCGGGTGGTCAAGGAACGCCAAGAGCAAAAGCTCTTGGACTTTTCTTCCGATGGCGAGGAGCACTCCAACTCCCCATTCAGTATGGATGAGTTGAGGTGTTCTTTGGAAAGCTCGCATGACACAGCAGTTGGACCTGATGGAATTCATTATCAATTTTTGAAACATCTCCCTGAACATGGACTGAGACTGTTGCTTCAACTCTTCAACAACATCTGGGAGTCGGGTGTCGTCCCCGCCTCTTGGCGGGAGGCGACAGTAATACCGATTCCCAAACCTGGTAAAGACCAGAGTGAAGCGCACAACTATCGTCCCATAGCCCTTACAAGCTGCATCTGTAAAACCATGGAGCGCATGGTAAACAACCGCCTCATCTGGCTACTGGAGTCAGGACACCACCTGTCCAATCTTCAATGTGGCTTCAGACGGGGCCGCAGCACCCTCGACCATTTGGTGTGCATGGAGACCTTCATAAGAGATGCTTTCCTCAAGAAGGAGCATGTTGTGGCTGTCTTTTTCGACCTCGAAAAAGCCTATGACACAACGTGGCAGCATGGCATCATGGAGGATCTTCATGCGATTGGCCTTCGTGGCCACTTGCCAATTTTCATCAGGAACTTTCTAGCCTTCAGGCATTTCCGCGTCCGTGTCAAGACTACCTATTCCCGCCTACACTCACAGGAACTAGGAGTACCTCAAGGCAGCATACTGGCCGTGACCCTTTTCGGGGTCAAGGTCAATGGTATTGCTGCTGCTGTAAAGCAGGGAGTCTCCTGTAGTCTTTTCGTGGACGACTTTGTTTTATATTACAGCGGTGCTAACATGAATGTCATAGAGAGACAGCTACAACCAAGCATAAATGGGATCCATCGATGGTCAGTTCTGAACGGTTTCAAATTTTCCAAGACCAAAACAGTCTGCATGCACTTCTGCCTGCTGTGTAGAATACATGCGGAACCGGAGCTGACCCTGGATGGGGATCCCATTAAAGTCGTTGAGAAAACCAAATTTCTGGGCCTCATTCTCGACGCAAAACTGTCTTTTGTGCCACATATAAAGTACCTGAAAACAAGATGCCTGAAAGCGCTGGATATTCTGAGGGTGCTGTCCAGCTCAGAGTGGGGAGCGGACAGAGATGTTCTGCTCTCCGTGTACAGAACCTTGGTTCGTTCACGAGTGGATTACGGCAGCATAGTATATGGTTCCGCAAGGAAATCATATATTGGGCTGCTAGACACGATCCACCACCAGGGACTGCGCCTGGCCCTTGGGGCCTTCCGCACCTCACCAGTTCAGAGCCTTTATGTCGAAGCCAATGAACCATCACTTAATAACAGGAGAATCAAACTGGCCATGCAATATGTAGTCAAGATAAAAACTAATGCATTGAATCCTGCACACAATTGTCTATTCGAGCAACATGACGAATCCAGGTATGAAGCCAGGCCAAATTACATCCGGCCACTGAGGCTCCGAATGAAAGCTCATTTGGAGGCCTTAGGCGTGGATTTGGACGTGTTGGAGGATGCCAAAGTCCCAGAACATCCCCCGTGGTCGTTGAGAAAGCCATCGGTTATCCTCCGACTCACGGAACTGAGGAAATCTGGGACACATCCACTCGAGTACAAAGGACTGCATGCAGAGATTCAAGGCCAGTCTGCAGACCACCTCTCCATATACACTGATGGTTCGAAAGACCAAAGCCGGGTAGCTGCTGCGGCAGTCTGCCGACGGGAAGAATTTGGTGTACGTTTGCCCGATCAGAGCTCGATTTTCACTGCAGAGGCCCGAGCACTCCTTCTCGCTTTGGAGTGTATCGAGGTATCCAACCACACTAACTATGTTATATACAGTGATTCCTTCTCTTGCCTCCTGGCTGTTGCTGGACTGAAAACGAATCACCCTATTCTAGCAACGGTCATTTATAAAATGAACCAACTGACAACAGATGGGTATGATATCCACCTGTGCTGGGTGCCTGGCCATGCTGGCATACAAGGAAACGAACGAGCTGATCGGGCTGCGAAGAAGGCCCTGAACTGTGATCTTGAACCATGTCTGATCCCTCACTCTGATCTGAAACCACTAATAGCCACCCACATAAAATCCAAATGGCAACATGAGTGGGATGAAAACATCAATAAACTTAAAGAAATTGAACCATCTGTGGGAAAGCCACCACAGACTCATGCGGGAGGTCGGCGGGACCAAGTGGTCCTTAGTCGCTGCCGTGTTGGCCACTCGTGGCTTACACATGCTTTTCTGCTCAAGGGGGAACCTCCCCCTGAATGTATTGGGTGTCAGTCCCCACTGACACTCAAACACATTTTACTAAGTTGCGTTGATTTTTTGGCCCTGCGCCAACGGTTCTACACTGCAGGCAGTATGCATGACCTTTTTACTAAGGTAAAACAGGAAAACATTTTAGCCTTTTTGAGGGCAGCTGGACTGTACCACCTTATATAGTTTACTAAATGGATTCTATTAATTATTAATGAAACTTTTCTTTTTCTATGGGAATTTGTTTCCCTTGACCACAGATATATGATTGTGAGCTTTCTAATTTAATTAGTGTCTATTGGCACATAATTGATTGTCTGCTTTTACATGTAAAAGCGATGGTTTGAACAAAAAAACAAACATTTCTCGCCGTGAATATGGCCTATGCTGCCGACACGGCGTAAAGCAACCACCAATCAATCAATCCATTCTCTCTGTCACCCCGCTACATCTACACCTGTTGGCCTGTATGGTGCGGCAAGCCGGGCGCTGTTTCCAGCCGCCCTCCTCGCCGAATGGCGTGCAGGCAGGGCTTCCTTTGGTGGAGTGCGACTCATGTTCATTTGTTTGTTGTTGTTTTACATCCCGGCACCATTTAAGGTTATATCAGGATGGATACCGTCTTGTGACAGTGCGCACTCATGGCTGCCCCACTGGAAGACCAGGTCACTGGCACCATGACCTGATATCCCACTCAGTCACATTATCCTGACACTGAGCCAACCAGTCCATGCCGTATCCTAATAATGTCAAGCGCCTGGCTAGGAAGCGACGAGTATACATTTTTTAAGTCATTTGTTTGAACCCATGAACTCATGGGTTCGGATCCCCTGATCTCCCAAAACATGAGACGGACGTTCAACTCATTCGGCCATCCCGTCTGGTCCTCACTCATGTGGGAGATGTTTATTGCATCTATCTTAAATGGCACCCTTCACCTTCACTGACACTATAACTATTATCACACTTTTCACCACAAAAATCTCATAAACTGAAAGTTGATATAAAAAAACACAAAAAAACACCCACTGTTCTACCACTTTAATCACGGGCTGACAATCAATTACAACATCCTATGTATCGGAGGGAAAAACCCCAGTATAATTCATAGATTGAACAAACAAAACATTAATGCCACAGATCCAATGGTTCCTAAGTACCTACCATCATGGTTAATGATTGGAAGAGTAAATAGACACCGCTAAAAATACTATTAAATACACGCATGCATGCATGCATAGATACTTACATACATAGATACATACATGCATGCATAGATACATAGATACATAGATACATACATACATACATGCATGCATACATGCATGCATATACATGCATGCGGCTATATGAATGCACAGTCGCTTCATCTTTCATATTAAAAGAAAATCGCTCAAGCTTTAAAAAGAAATAAATACAAAATAATTGTGTGGACAGAATTAATCAAGTCAGTAATCAAACTATTTCTGAGAATTGAACCAAGGAAGCATGTCTGCCTCGTTTTGTATACTTGGACAGTCTGTGACCAAATGGGTTCAACGCATTGTTCCGTACTTATTTAACCCCACTCTACATTAGGATGAAATTGTACGAGGAAGTGTTAGTGCCAGGCGCTCAGCATTATTAGGATATGGCAAGGACTGGTTGGCTCAGTGTCAGGATAATGTGGCTGAGTGGGGTATTGTATCATGATGCTGGCGGCCTGGTCTCCCAGTAGGGCAGCACTATAAAGTCTCCATGAGTGTGCACTGTCACAAGTATTGATATGACCTTAGATGTTGCCCGGATGTAAAACTCCAACAACCAACCAACAGAGCGTGACATTGTGCATTACAAGCACCCTGCACCAGCATGAATAACTCATAGCCAGCTAAGAAAGACAGCTTTGAAATGGAGAACCTTCTGCAAACACCACTATTTTATTTATATTCTTTTTAGTGAAGAATGCATGTTTGTTAAGGCCGAAGCAACATAACTGTGGCAATTCATGTGTGCAGGTTATTTACACAACATCCAAACTAATAATTCCAATTCTAACATTTGCAATCGATAAATACACAGGGGGGAAAAAGATGGAACATTTCTTTAATCGAGAGGGCCATTAGGCGTGATGTTATTTTTGTACAGAGTATTGCGTGCACATCTTCGGGCTTACGAGTCCCCAGCCATATATTATTTAACGCACCAGCAGAATCTTGGCCAACGCACAGGTAAATGGTAAATACAACGGTGTGGTTTGTTGTTGGAGTTTGATACTGAGCAAACCAGTCATTTCCCTATCCTATTATTAGTATTAATGCCGAGCGCCAGGTTAGGTAGCGATAAGTATCAGTTTTATAAGTCATTGGTTTGACTCGGGCGGGGGTCGAATCCACAGCCTCCCACATGGAAAGCCAGCCAACGCTCTTAACTAATTAGGCCATCCCGTCTGCTCGGAGGAAGAGAGGAGAGGGAGGAGGGGGAGGACGACTAGGAGATGGAGGAGGAGAAGGAGGAGCAGCAGGAGGAGAAGGAGGAGCAGGAGAAGAAGAAGGAGAAGGACAAGGAGAGGAAGGAGAAGATGGAGAACGAGAAGGAGAAAGAGAACGCGAAGGAGAAGGAGAAAGAAGTGGAGGAAGGGGGAAGGTGGAGAAGGAGGAAGAAAAGAAGGAGGAAGAGTAGAAGGGGGAGTAGGAAGAAGCATAGAAGAAGGAGGAAGAGGAGGAAGAGAAGGAGGAGGAAAAGGGGAGAAGGGGGAGGAAGAGGAGAAGGTGCATGAGGGGGGAACGGGAAGGAGAAGGAGGAGGAAGAGGAAGAGGAGGAGGGGGGGGGAAGGAGAAGGGGAATAGTATCACTAGTAGTGGAAGAATAAGGAAGAGGATGAGGGAGAGAGAAGACAACAGTGGGAGAATGAAGAATAGGGCGATGAAAGAATGAGAAGAATGAGAATTGGAAAGAATGAGGAAGAGGAAGGAGTCAGAATGAGGAAGATGACAACATGAGGAATGGGACTGAGAGGCGCAAAGTGTCCAGAGGATGAGAAGGGATGCAGGTTGCCAACTTGTCGTCACTTAGCATCGCAGGCTATACTGCACAAAACCATTATCTATAACGGGATCAAACAGTCCACTTCTACAGCACCGCACAAAAGGGCTTTGTTTCTGTACAAATCTACCCACCCACCCACCACCCACCACCAACCCGCGAGAGCTGAATGCTCGGATAGAATCTAACGGTTGGAGTGCCGGTGTTGGAGCTTCCGCCGTCCTCCAGTTTCCAGGGTACACCTACACTCAAATGCATTGTAAAATGGCCGTGAGCAATCTCCCTACAGAAAAAGGGAACTATCTCTAAAACCATACCACCTAGAAACGAATCGCTTGGTACACATCTTTACCAAAAAGATTATATCAACTTTATATGGTTAGGGTTCTTGATGTCTATTAATTTTGAATAAAACTAATGTTTTGCACTGCGCCTACCATCAAACTCAAGGCATTGTCAATGGTCGTGAGCACTCTGCATACAGAAAATACAGAAAAAGTGAAATATCTCTAAAACCACACCACCTAGAAACAAATCGCTTGGTACACATATAGAAAACATCTGTACCAAAATCATTATATTAAATTTATAAGGTTAGTGACGATGCTGTTCGATTTTGACGCATTCGCAGAAGCGATGCGTACCGTGGAAACTGCGACACCGGTCCGCATCACTAGTGGTGTGGCTATGGAGGTATGTGAGCGGGAGGTAGTGTGTGTGCGGGAGGTAGTGTGTGTGTGTGTGTGTGTGTGTGTGTGTGAGTGTGAGTGTGAGTGTGAGTGTGAGTGTGAGTGAGTGAGTGAGTGAGTGAGTGAGTGAGTGAGTGAGTGAGTGAGTGAGTGAGTGAGTGAGTGAGTGAGTGTGTGTGTGTGTCGCTGCGTTGGTTGTTGGAGTTTTACATCCTGACAACATCTAATGTCACATCAGGACGGGTACCGACTTGTGACAGTGCGCACTCATGGCAACTTTATAGCACTGCCCCACTGGGAGACCAGGCCACCAGTACCATGACCTGATATCGCACTCAAATCACATTATCCTGACACTGAGCTCGTGTGTGTATGTGCATATGTGTAGGCCGGCTTGTGTGGTGTAGGTGTGTACACATGGTGTGGGTGAGTGGGAGGTAGAGGGTGGGGTAGGTAGATGTGGGGGTGCGTGTGGGGTGGGGGATTTCCGCAGTCGAGCATGCATTATGAACGAGGCAGTCGGATGAATAGCTCCCATAACATCCTGAGTCGACATCAACTTCAAGATTTACTAAAGTCACCAGCAGACCCCCCCCCCCCCATGTCTCCCCGCCCGGTTCTGGCCAAACAGCATAGTAAAGCCACAATTTACTACACATATCAATTTCCATGAAAAAAACAAGCACGCCCCCCCCCCCACCCCTTTAAAGTTGCATACTCCGATGGCTTTGAGTTTCTGTTGGTTTTTTTTAGGCAAAGTTATTAGGTCGATCATTATAATCTACCTTACATTAGCTTGAAGTAACTTTGATCTGAAATGGCTAACTTTTGAGATATTTGAAGTGCAGACATGCACAATTAGTTTTGGCAAGCACGCCAAAACTCTGACACCATAGGCTTCTACAATAATAGGTTGCCTTTAATTGTGTCAGTCATCCCTTCCATGTAGCGACAAAATGTTTAATAAGTGCATCAGTATCTCAGTTAGATATGTAGAATCAAATCGAGATAATTGGTTCGGTTTTGAAAATTTTATGTTTTCATCGGACTATGCAGCTTTAATCTCACCTCCTCCAGCGGTAAAATTGGCTCGGATGTGAGGAGGGCCCCATTAGCGTGTTCGGAGATCGGGAGTTTGTTTCCCGGCCGAGTCAAACCAATGACTCATAAAATTGATACTTGTCACTTCCTAGCCAGGCGCTCGGCATTAATAAGATAAGGCAAGTACTGGTTAGCTCAGTGTCAGGACAATGTGACTGAGTGGGATATCGGGTCATGGTGCCCGTGGCCTGATTTCCCAGTGGGGCAGCACTATAAAGTCACCACGAGTGTGCACTGTCACAAGTTGGTACCCGCCATGATATGACCTAAGATGTTGCCAGGATGTAAAACTCCAACAACAAACCAATTAGCTTCCCTCCTGGTCCGCAGTAGTCGTCGGCAGGTGTAGCTAATATCAATCACCATGGAGACGCATTGATGTGCTTTTCATTCCAGATCCCTTTTTGAAGGCAACACACATACATAGATTTGCTTTGTTTGTTTGTTGGAGTTTTATGTCCTGGCAACATCTGAGGTCATATCAGGATGGGTACTGATTTGTGACAATGCGCACTCATGGCAACTTTATATGTGCTGCCCCACTGGGAGACCAGGCCACCAGCACCGAGACCCGATTCCCCACTCAGTCACATTATCCTAATACTGAGCTAGCCAGTCCTTGCCCTATCCTAGTAATGCCGAGCCCCGTCCTGATATGACCTTAGATGTTGCTAGGACGTAAAACAACAACAAACAAACAAACAAACAAACAAGTAATGCCGAGCACCAGGCTAGTATCAAGTTTGTAAGTCATTGGTTTGACCCAACCGGGAATAGAACTCCCGACCTTCCGCATGGGAAGCATGTGCTCTACCGATTCGGCCACCGCTTCCGGTCACACACAGACATAAGACGCCACATTTGTGATGAGATCGACGGCATGCGCCAATCAGCGACAGCGTGACCAGCACGCGCGCATGCGTGTCTAGCTGGGTCCCCACTCACAGCGCCTATAGGTAATGTAAGGGGTTTGTTGCTTGGAGCCTGAATGATTAATGAATAGGTAGTGAGAGCCGCACAAGGGGCATGCAGACTGCTTCCAATAACAACCTCCAGGGGGCGTGGATGACATGAGATCGAGAGGGGGAGGGTGGTGGGCGGAGTGCGTGTGGCAGAGGAGTAATCCTGTACCTGTAGACGTTATTGCAATTCCACAGACCGATGCTTTTGTGTTTCTGACATATCGTTTCAAAGATAATATATGAGGCTGACCTTATTTTAGCTGGGTGTAACTTTTGTTGTAAATGTCTAATTTTGTAGATATAGATAAAAGAGGGAAGAAGGGGGGGGGGGAGGGAGCAGAAAGAGGGGGAAAGAGTGGCAGGGAGGGAAGGAGTGGAAGGAGGAAGGGGAGTGGAAGGAGGGGAGTGGACTGGAGTGGAGTGGAGAGGAGAGGAGAGGAGAGGAGAGGAGAGGAGAGGAGAGGAGAGGAGAGGAGAGGAGAGGAGAGAAGAGAAGAGAAGAGAAGAGGAGAGGAGAGGAGAGGAGAGGAGAGGAGGGGAGTGGAGTGGAGGGGATGGGAGTGGAGTGGAGGGGAGGGGAGGGGAGGGAAGGGGAGGGGAGGGGAGGGAGGGGAGGGGAGGGGAGGGGAGGGGAGGGGGGGAGGGGAGGGGAGGGGAGGGAGGGGCAGGGGAGGGGAGTGGGAGGGGAGGGGAGAGGAGGAGGGGAGGGGAGGGAAGAGGAAGGGGAGGGGAGGGAAGAGGAGGAGAGGACAGGACAGGAGAGGAGAGGACAGGAAAGGACAGGAGAGGAGGGAGAGGAGAGGAGAGGAGAGGAGAGGAGAGGAGAGGACAGGAGAGGAGAGGAGGGGAGGGGAGAGGAGAGGAGAGGAGGGGTAGGGGAGGGGAGGGGAGGGGGAGGGGAGGGGGGAGGGGATGGGAGGGGAGGGGAGGGGAGGGGAGGGGAAGGGAGGGGAGGGGAGGGGAGGGGACGGAAGGGGAGGGGAGGGGAGGGGACGGGAGGGGAGGGGAGGGGAGGGAGGGATACCATAAGGGGTCCAATGGATCAGCTCTTTCCAGAATAAACAGCTAGTGGCTGGTTGTTGGAGTTGTATGTCCTGGCAAAATCTAAGGTCATATCAGTGTGGGTACTGACTTGTGACAGTGCGCACTCATTGTGACTTTATAGTACTTCCCTACTGGGAGAGCTGTAAGCACCATGACCTGATATCCCACTCAGTCACATTATCCTGACACCGAACCTAACCAGTCATTGCCCTATGCTAATAATGCTAAGCACCTGGCTAGGAAGCAATAAGTATACATTTTTAAGTCATTAGTTTGATTCGACCAGGGTTCGAATCCCACAATCTTCCAAAAGGGGAGATGGACACTCAACTCATTCAGCTATCCAGTCTGGTCAGCATTGGAAGAGAAATAGTGTTTTTATCTGGTGGGAGGTGGGAGGGGGATATAACAGGTCAAACTGATTAGCTCCTTCCCAAATAAACGCATCTTGGTGAGAGTGCTGGGAATATTTGACGGGCCAGGGAACACTACGCTACCTCTTCTATGAGGGGCTTGGGCCTCCCGTGCGGAAGGTCGGGAGTTTGGTTCCCGATCGAGTCAAACCAATGAATTTATACTTGTCGTTTCCTAGCCTGACGCTCAGCACTAATAGGATAGGGCAAGGACTGGATAACTCAGTGTCAGGATAATGTGACTGAGTGGGATATTGGGTCATGGTGCTGGTGGACTGTTTCCCAGTGGGGCAGCACTAAAATGTTGCCATGAGTGCACACTGCCACAAGTTGGTACCCGCCTGATATGACTTTAGATATTGCAAGGACGTAAAACTCCAACAACCGACCAACTTCTATGAAGGCTGACGGGTCCCACTTCCAGTCTGGAGGGCTGATGAGTAATCATCAGGTCAGCCGCCCATAAGTCGGCGGGGGAATGGCGGCTGGGTTTATAGGATAATAACTGTCTGCCGCTACTGGAGGAGGTCGGAGTGGGGTGCTGGAGGCTGAGCAGTCGGGAAGGGTCGGCGCGGTAGTTGGTACTAGAGGGTGCTTGCAAATTAATTTGTCAGACCATAAAGATTAGTCGCATTAAGCTATTCACATACACTACAGTGGACTAACTCGCATGAATTATAGTAAACAAATATCATTGTTACCACAAAATTGATCTGGAAGTTATGTGTATATATGGCTGTGGAGCGCATGTAGATAGGGTTTGGGTCAGTGGTGGCACCAACGGTCCCAGGATGGAAGGAAGGGAGCAAATACATCGAGAATATTGAGTGGTAATGAATGTATAATAACAATAAATTCTCTTCCACGACTTTATACGCTCATAATGCTTATACATCACATATACATATTTTTATATACATATGTGATGTATAAGAATTATGCGAGTATAAAGGCACGAAAGGGAATGTTCCCTATATGATCACACATATGTTGTGTACTACTTTATGGGTGATCCCTTTTCACAGTTGGGGCAGGTGGTGCCACCACCCCCCAACCCTATGAATGGCGCTAAATACTGTCACTCGCACACTGGAATATACAGATATACATATATATATATACAGCATAATAAGTTATATGAATATAAAGGGGCGGAGTGTTATTATATTCGGTAGATTGTATTTATTATTATTATATTCCGATATATATAGCAATCGCATACGATGTACTCCCTTACTGAGGTCGAGCCATCTGGACTGGTTAGCTGTGTCAGGACAATGTGACTGAGTGCGATATCGGGTCACGGTTCCGGCGGGCTGATTTCCCAGGTGCAGCACTATAAAGTCACCATGAGTGCACCCTGACATAAGTCGATACACATCCTGATATAACCTTAGATGTTGCCAGGACGTAAAACTCCATCAAGCAACCAACTTTGAACACTTGCAGGCGTGCCCAGCTTGCATCGCGCTGTGTTCTGTAATTGTGGCAGCCTCACCCTGGTGGCGGAAAGGAGGCGAGGATGAGGCCCGGGAGGAGACCGAGGTATTGATTGCCGTGAACGGAGAGGACCTCAAGGGCACTACTGAAGTCATCTATCACTAACTTGTGCTTCCTGGTTTTCCCACCAGAGGGCAGCCCGACCACTGTGACAGTAGTGTAGTTAATGCAGTTTGGTGGGACAGGGCCGACTCATACCAATGATGTGTAATCTGGTATTTGGTTGGTTGGTTGTTGGAGTTTTACGTCCGGGCAACATATAAGGTCATATCAGGATGGGTACCGACTTGTGACAGTTCACCCTCATCTGCTCATGGCGATTTTATAGTGCTGCCCCACTGGGAAATCAGGCCGCCTGCACCATGACCTGATATCCCACTCAGTCACATTATCCAGACACTGAGCTAACCAGTCCTTACACTATCCTATTAATGCCGGGCGCCTGGCTACGAAGCGATGAGAATCAATTTTTAAGTCATTGGTTTGACTCGTCCAGGGTTGAAATGCGTGGTCTCTCACGATCTACCAAAATGGGAGAAAAATGCTCAAGTCATTCGGTCACCCCGTCGACTCTCCTAGAAGACGCACGTGGAGGGCAGTTGGCGGGGGGGGGGGGGGCTGGTTTCTTAGCGCCCCTCAACAGAGCTGCCTGGGTCGCCATGACAACCGGCATTATTGTCGCATACCATTCGCAGAGCCTGCAGTTTATCTCTCCCCGTTCAGGACTGCCTGTCAGAAATCGCCATTTTCCTAAACTACTCGCACTCTCAGACAACATTGTCATTTGCTGTGGCGCAGGTTAGCATGGAATTTTGATTTGTTTTTGTTTGATTGTTG
This sequence comes from Branchipolynoe longqiensis, assembly GCA_030323885.1. Lineage (NCBI taxonomy): Eukaryota > Metazoa > Annelida > Polychaeta > Phyllodocida > Polynoidae > Branchipolynoe > Branchipolynoe longqiensis. The sequence continues at coordinate 29,821,937 of CM059197.1, forward strand.
TTGTTTTACGTCCTAGCAACATCCAAAGTCATATCAGGATGTGTACCAACTTGTGACAGTGCATACTCTTGGCGACTTTATAGTGCTTCCCCACTGGGAGACCAGGTCGCTGACACCGTGGCTTGATATCCCACACAGTCACATTATCCTGATACCGTGCTAACCAGTCATTATCCTATCCTATTACTGCTGAACGCTAACTAGCTAATGACAAGTATCAATTTTATAAGCCATCGGTTGGACTCGGCTAGGATTCCAACTCCCAACCTTCCGACGGGAAGGCTGCGCTCTACCGATTAGGCCATCGCATCCAGTTTGAAGGGTTCTGCTTCTAGCTCAGTCATGTGCATAATATTGAAAGACTGGAATATTCCTGTCCTAACCTGGTCACAGCTGGTCCAGTGTATTAATAAACCCCACCCCAACAACATAATTCGTAAACTCACATAACTAACTACACTAGAGCTACACTAGAATATTTCTAACAAACTTACATTTATATACCGCTTGCCTAACTGCAACTGAACATTAAATATTACTACAACTTTACCAACTGAATACAGAAGATAACTTCTGCTTACATTCTAAATACTATGTAAATACTCACATTGATTTGACTAATATTGATCTAGTTATATGACACTACTGTTACCATATTGCTATGGAACTTTTGGGTTACAGAATTTCATTGGGTTACACGCTGCAAATTGTGTATTCAACAGTTATTGTACACCTTATTCTATATACCTTTTGTATAAATAACCCTGAATTGAAAAATGGCTGGAAGACTAGTGCTTCGCCACTGACAAAAGACTTATTCAGCAGAAAAAACATATTTACACACAAAAAAACACACACAAAACCTAGCGAGCGTCTGTTTAAACTGTACATAGTCATACACCGTGGGTCCTCCGCTATGCATTAGTCTGTATCGGCCCCGTGTCACTTTGCAGCATAATGAGTCAAACAAAACAGAAAAAAAAGGTGTCATTTCAGGGCACAACGAAGGTTGGTGTGTGTGTGTGCGTGTGTGTGCGTGTGTGTGTGTGTGTGAGTGAGTGTGAGTGTGTGTGTTTGTAAGTGTGTGTGGTGGTGAGCGTGAGTGTGTGTGTGTGAGTGTGTGTGAGAGTGTGAGAATGTGAGTGTGTGTGTGAGAGTGAGTGTGTGAGAGTGAGAGTGTGTGTGTGCGTGCGAGTGAGTGTGAGTGTGTGTCTGTCACACACACACACACACACACACACACACACACACACACACACACACACACACGAGTTCTAGAGACCGGGACCAGCGCTAAGCTGGCGAGCGTCTGTTTAAATTGTTCATTCACCTCCGCTCTCCATTGCTCTGTATCGGCCTCGTGTCACTTTGCCCTAATAATGAGTAAAAGGAAAAAAGAAACAAAAAGAGGGGTGTTATTTCAGTGCACAACGAAGGTTGGTGTGTGTGTGTGTGTGTGTGTGATTGTGTGTGTGAGTATGAGCATGTGTGTGTGAGTGTGTGTGTTTGTGAGTGTGTGTGTGTGTCTGTGAGAGTGTGAGTGTGTGTGAGTGTGTGTGTGAGTGTGTGTGTGAGTATGAGCATGTGTGTGAGTGTGTGTGTTTGTGAGTGTGTGTGTTTGTGTCTGTGAGAGTGTGAGTGTGTGTGTGTGAGTGTAAGTGAGTGAGCGTGAGTGTGTGAGTGTATGTGAGCATGTGTGAGTGAGTGTGTGAGTGTGTAAGACTGTGAGTGTGTGTGTGCGTGCGAGTGTGTGTGTCTGTCTCACACACACACGAGTTCTAGAGCCCGGGATCAGCGCTAACCTGGCGAGTGTCTGTTTAAATTGTTCATTCACCACTGCTCTCCATTACTCTGTATCGGCCTCATGTCACTTTGTCCCAATAATGAGTAAAAGGAAAAAAGAAACAAAAAGACGGGTGTTATTTCAGTGCACAAGGAAGGCTGGTGTGTGTCTCTCTTTCACACACACACACACACACTCACACACCGTGTTCTACAGCACGGGACCCACCCGGTGTAACGATTTCAACTCCCCCCCCCCCCTTCCCAAGTTCCCCCCCGGGAATCTGAAAACGTTTTTAACTTCCCTCCGGGCAAATTAAAAACGTTTTCAGATTCCTGGAGGGGGACCTTAAAAACAGTTTTCAGATTCCTCCCCCTATTTTCAAATTCCCCCCTGCGGGAATTTAAAATTGTTTAAAAAACGTTTAAAAACGTTTTAAATTTCAGACCTATAATATTTTTTTCTTAACCATCTTGGAGACTTTTTGTGTCATTTGTGGTTAAATATGTTTTAGTAATAATTTCCATTATGCCATTCTCTGTATATTATAATATTTGTCATGAAAAATAACAAAAATAAAGAAAATTCCCCAAAAATGGGGGGGGGGGGGAGGGAAAGTTAAAACGAGGGAGGGAATTTGAAAACGTTTTCAAATTCCCCTGGGAGGAATTTGAAAACGTTTTCAAGTTCCCAGGGGGGGGGGGGAACTTGAATATGGGGGGAATTTGAAATCTTTACACCGGGACCAGGGCAGTATTGGAACGCCCGCGCGTAAAACGGCGCATGCCCAATATTGGCAACTTCCGGTGGGTTTGGGGGGGGGGGGGGGGAGGGCGATGATCCGGTGGGCTCTGCGTGTCAACACGGGGATGTGGGATGGGCAAATATGGCAGCGAGACGGCAAGCTGCAGAGGCCGGGCCGATTTACTAACTAAACACGACTAACAAGTAATGGCTTATTAATTAAATACAGCTAACCAGCAATGAAGTACGGAAATGTGATTTTTCAGAAAGCAATCGCAAATTACAAATATAACTTTCAGAGCATGTTCATCCCAAGTGTGAAACAAGGTTCGGTGATCTGTTCTTAGCTGTACACAAACACCCTCAGTTATCGTTATCTTTACAAGTACCAGAGATGCCAACATTGTGTGACCAAATATGGGAAGATTTTAACATTTAATTAGGAAGATAAGATAATTGTGTGGCACGACAATCGGACATATACCATGACATAGTATAATCATACAATATATAATACATATATATATAATTGTATTATATGCTTTTTCATACAAGTCCCACCATGTATCCCACAATGTGTCTATGTGTCATTTTCTAGGCTCTGCCTGAGCTGCGCTGATGTCTTTAAGCTAGTGTGAGTAGCTGATTTTGCCTTTCACATTACCTGATTTTTTTTTGTAGGTGGGTGAGAGTGAACATCAGGGGCCATATGCACCAATCGGTGATAGATAGGCTTAGCCGGTGCTAGGCGCTTACTCTGGGGTAGCTACCTCCGGGTAGCGGCGGGTTGGAGAAATGCGTAAAGTGGTATGCACCAATGACTTAGCCGGGGCAGATAGCTAACCGTGAAGTTATTTAGAGATTTGGGAACTCCCTCGAGTTGACAATATGAATAACGCCGCCAATGCGGCGGCGGCGTTAATATCGGTTCAAATTTAGGGTTAAATTGATAAGATTTCACTTATTGCATATGTAATTTTGTTAAATATGACAGCATTGAATAGATTTGGGCCTACTATATTGCCGCCGATTCGGCGGCGGTGGCCATGTTTAGTTGAAGTTGGACAGTATGGATATCGTCGTCGCCTTGGCGGCGATTTGTTTACTTTACATTCGTCGATTTGACAATATGCATAACGCCACCAATGCGGCGGCGGCGTTAATATCGGTTCGAATTTAGGGTTAAATTGATAAAATTTCACTTATTGAGTATGTAATTCTGTTAAATATGATAGTATTGAATAGATTGACACCCATACACGCACACTAACCGCACCGGACAGCCCGTAACCCCAACTCAGAAAGTGGTTTAGCTTAGCCTAGGCTAAAGTCTGCGGTTAGCGCTGGCACCGATTGGTGCATACCAATTTCTCACATTTAGCCGTGTGGAGCTAGCCAAGCCGCGGTTAAGGCCCTAACACCGATTGGTGCATATGGCCCCAGGAGATTTGCACATGGAATCGTAATATAGGAAAAGAGTAGCCAAAATTGGAAGTCTTCCTACAGAATCGGAGCAGTTTGCATTGCTGAAGTAGACTTACAAAAAAAAAGTGGAGTGCGAGCATTTGTTACAACAGACCCCAGAAGTCGGGTGGTGGTGGTGGTGGTGGTGGTGGTGGTGGTGGGGAGGGGGGTGAGTGGAAAGGGGGGCGGGGGGGTTCCTCCAGGGTATCAGGGGGAATTATACAACTGTCGCGTTCGGAAATAACGAACGCCATTGTCGGGCGAGGAGGGAGACACGTGACGTTGCAGTGACGTCACGAGGGGTAATGTATTGACGTCACAGGACGGATGCTTGTGTCATTATTTGAATGTTTACCGCTCAATGTGCTACGGAAACCTCCCACACGCATTATATAGGAGACATTCAGATGTCATGCAAAGTTTTCTACATTTTCATTTTCAGTCGCATAAAGAGAACAATTGTTTGCTCCTCCATAATTTGTTTGTTTGTTGTTTTACGTCCTAGCAACATCTAAGGTAATATCAGGACGGGAGCTCCTCCATAAAGTAGTACCCATCAATATTTTATCACAGAATATGTATGGCAGTGCTTCGTGTTATATCAACATCTCATTAAACAATTCAACTTGTACAGAACTACCCTCACCCTTGTATGACCATGAACACGTTGAACACTCTGGGCAACCCCGTAGAAGAAGCAACTGCACATCTTAGACAATTCCCTAGAAACAAACAAAGAACTACAACCTGAAAGTCAGAGTTAGGGACTTATGTATCGTAACGAGGTCCCAGGCCATCAGGCAATACGGCATACCCTTAACAGAAATGCATGTTGAAGATAAATATTGTTACATTTGAACAATAATGATCATACTATATTATCACTATTATTATTAATAATAATAATCATCATCATTGTAATATCAATAATAATGTGCAAAGAAGTAATAATAAAAGATTCAATTTTCCAAATCCTTTTCAGGTGCCATTTTAGCTGTACCACAACGCGATATTCCCCAATAATCAGACACTAAGACAACCAGTCCTTGGTTAATACCGAGCGCCAGGCAAGGTATCGACAAGTATCACATTTGTAAGTCTTTGATTTGATCGGCCAGGGATTGAAACCTACGACCGCTGATATCCCGACCACTAGGCAGAGCTGACATCGTGACAACTAGGCACATCTAACATTATGACAACTGGGTACATCAGACATCCTGGCTGACAACTGAGTATATCTAGCATTCTGACAGCTGGATACATCAGACATCCTGACAACTGGGTACATCAGACATCCTGACAACTGGGTACATCAGACATCTTGGCTGACAACTGGATGCATCTAGCATTCTGACAACTGTATACATCAGACATCCTGACAACTGGGTACATCAGACATCCTGGCTGACAACTGGGTACATCAGACATCCTGGCTGACAACTGTGTGCATCTAGCATTCTGACAACTGGATACATCAGACATTCTGACAACTGGGTACATCAGATATCCTGGCTGACAACTGGGTACAATAGACATCCTGGCTGACAACTGGGTACACCAGACATCCTGGCTGACAACTGGGTACATCAGACATCCTGGTTGACAACTGGGTGCATCTAGCATTCTGACAACTGGATACATCAGACATTATGACAACTGGGTACATCAGACATCCTGGCCCAACAACTGGGTACATCAGACATCCTAGCTGACAACTGGGTACATCAGACATCCTGGCCTGACAACTGGGTACATCAGACATCCTGGCTGACAACTGGGTACATCAGACATCCTGGCATGACAACTGGGTACATCAGACATTCTGGCTGACAACTGGGTACATCAGACATCCTGGCTGATAACTGGGTATATCAGACATCCTGGCTGATAACTGGGTACATCAGACATCCTGTCTGACAACTGAGTACATCAGACATCCTGGCTGACAACTGGGTACATCAGACATCATGGCTGACAACTGGGTACATCAGGTATCCTGGCTGACAACTGGGCACATCTAAAATTCTGACAACTGGCTACATCTGTCATCCTGACAACTAGGCAGAGCTGTCATCCCAACTAGGTACATCTGACATCCCAACAACTGCGTACATCTGGTATCCCAACAACTAGGCATATCCACCAACCTTACACACTGCCGTCAACATAGAATGCTGATCAAGTCTGCCCTGCCAGGCATTGGGTTGCCAAATTAATTTTTCGAAGCACATCAAAATTCTGACACCATAGGCTTCAGTAGTAAAAGGTGATATTAAATTGACATATTATGCCCTTCTATGCAGCAACACATGAGTAACAAGTGCACCAGTATCTAAATTAAGTTGGCATGTAGAATCAAAATAAATAAATGTTTGGGTTTTGAAAATTTGTTCTTTTCATCGGACTATGCAACTTTCCGTGACATCACGAATATGTTTTCAAGAGGTGGCACCTACATGGAACCCCGGCCAGCGAACACAACTGCGCTTTTTTTAAAAGGACTCATCTCCAACTAGCACACTGTCAGAGCATGCACGCCCCGCTTTGGCCACTGGAATGAATTGGCCCCAAATTTGGTGGAACAACTTCAATCAAAGTCCAGCATGAATGCAGTGAAGTCTTGCCTCATAAACACACCCCCCCCCAGCTTCGCCCTCACTACCTGAACCTACAGTTGTTTGTAACACTTTGCCAACATTTTCTGGAGAACAGATAGATTTGAAGCACAAACATGCAAGTATTAATGTTGGGATGCATGCCAAAACTCTCACACCATAGGCTTATGCAGTAACAGTCTAGTAAAATGACTCAGTGTGCACCAGTATTCATGTTGGACATATAGGTTCAAATGTAGATAAATGTTTTGCTTTTTTTAAACCAACGCACCCACCATCAACATAATACACCTTTGTTGGATCATTGGTTTCTCAAGGATTGCCTGGGAATGGAAGGGCTAAGTGCCGGGTGGGTGGGGGGGGGCGCTCTCCTAGACCGTGTGTGTCGCACATCTCTGCCCCCCCCCCCTCCATGTCCCACTGCGGCCATCAATGACCCCCCGCCCCACGCCCCACTGCGCACATCACGGCGCACCCCAATTCCACGCCCACCCCATCCCCTTAATCTCATCAACATGGCGCGCCGTTCAATCTCAAACCCTGCGCCCACGCCGCAACCTCCGCCATGACCCGTGACGTCACGACGCCACGTCACGAGTCGCGACCAGGTCACCATGGCGACGGGCGGAGCGACCAATCAGACCGCGGAGTGGAATCCACTGTTCCTCCCGCGTCCGGACACTGACTGTCCATCAGAGCGTGGCATCGGTACAATCAAGTTCCACACAATCTCAGGTCTCCCCCTTCTCGCCGCCCGCTCCCCCCCCCCCACACACACACTCTCAGCGCCCCACACAACAAACATTCACATCGCCCATCCCACAGGGGGCTTCCCGCGAAACAAAGTCTCCTCGATTGAACTCTCCTCGATTAAACCTTCCATATCCTACCTACAGGGTCCGTCCGAACACATGTGAAGATATGGAATTCAAGGCTATTTCAAGTCTTTTCAAGGCAGTTTTTCATAGGAATTCCAAGACTATTTTCATTTGGATTTCAAGAAAAAACAACAACGGTGAATGGCGGTTTCAGACTAATTTAGATCGGTGGGCGGATATGTAGTGCAATAGTTGGTTGTTGGAGTTTTACATCCTGCCAACATCTAAAGTCATATCAGGATGTGTAACGACTTGTGACGGTGCGCACTCCTGGCGACTTTATACTGCTGCCCCACTGGGAGAGTAGGCCACCAGCACCATGACCTGATAGCCCACTGAGTCACATTATCCTGACATTGGGTGGCCGATCGGTCGCCGACCGGGGCCGAATTTTTATGGGGTGGTCGGTGACCAGTCGGCGACCGACTTGGTCGCAAGGAGGTTTTTGGTTCAGCAGCTGCAACCGTCTTGCGACCAAAATGGCCCAAAATGGTAACATCTAAGGTCATATCAGGACGGATACCGACTTGTGACAGTGTGCACTCATGGCTGTCCCATTGGGAAATCAGGCCGTCAGCACCATGACCCTATATCCTACCCAGACACATTATCCTGATTCTGAGCCAACCAGTAGTCGGTAGTGGAACTACGCGACCCGGTCGGTCCGCCAGTCGCCGACTAATCGCGCCCGACAGTCGGGTCGGACAGGATTAATTAAATCGGCGCCGACTGGGGCACTCCCTATGGAGGGCGGCAGTGTATGAGGGTGTTGTTGGGTTGATAACAAGCCACTCCTTCTCCTCCAGTACCCCGCCACTAGGACCCAGTTAAAGGACACTGTCAATATTTCATCTCTGCCACAGCCAAGATAAAAGGAATGCGGCGAAAATCCATACAGACTCTGCTCATCCAATGTCTGCACCCACATATAAACCGGTGGTGTATGTGCCTGTGTGTGTGGTGTTATGTGTGTGAGGGGGGGGGGCAGTGATTGTAAGGATGCTGAGTGCATAGTACGTTGTCGAATCAATAACTAACAAGTGGGAAATGGTTCCGTTAAAGTTGCATATAGTCTGATGGTTTTGAGTTTCTGTCATTTCTTGAGATAAATATATTAGGTTGATCGTTATTTTGAAATAACTTTTATTTTAAATGGCTTAAGCCCCAGTCACACATACCCGGACGAGTCCCGGATTTTTAGCCGGACCACCCCCGGACCAGTTCCCCGGACTGTACTGGAGAGCACAGGATAAAATCGCTATTTTTGGTCATTTTTGCCTTGCTCTCACACCTACCCGGACAAGCCACGGTCTACTCATGGACCACAGCATGGACAACCCCCGGACTACCCGGTGTAGCCACGGATTAGTCCCGGATCAGCCCTGGACAACCCCCGGATGACCCCCGGACTACTCCCGGAGTATAAAATGCCCCGGACTGCCCCGGACGACCCCCGGACAACACACAGACTACCCGGTTGAGTCACGGATTACACACAGATGAGGCCGGACCAGCCAAGGATCACCAAGGATGAGCCACGGATCACGCCGGATCGCCACGGACTACGCCGGATCACGGTCCGGGGCTCATCCGGCCCCTGATCCGGGTAGGTGTGACCTAGGCTTAACGTTGGAGATATTTGAAGTTCAAACATGCCAAATTAATGTTGCCAAGCCGCCAAAGTTCTGACAGCATAGGCTTCTACAGGAACATGTTCTATTAACTTGGCATGGTATTCCCTTCCATGTGGTGACAAATGTTTGATAAGTGCATCAGTATCTAAGTTAGATATGTAGAATCAAATCTAGATAATTGCTTTGGTTTTGAAAATATTATATTTTATCAGACTATGCAACTTTGTCTCTTGCAGTCACTAAATGCGATCTGGCATTAGTAAACCACAGAGGGAGAGATGGAGGGAGAGACGGAGGGAGTGACGGAGTGAGGGAGGGAGGGTCAGGGAGGGGGAGAGGTGGGAGAGAGAGGGAGAGGGAGGCAAGGACGGTAAGAGGGAGGGAGAGGGAGGGAGAGAGAGGGAGAGAGACGGAGAGAGAGAGGGAGAAAGGGAGGCAGGGAAGGAGGAAATGAGGGATGGAGGGAGAGAGGGAAGGAGGGAAAGCGAAAAAAGGACGAGAAAGGGAGAGCAAGAGAGGGAGAGCGAAGGAGGGAGGGGCGGATGTAGAGGGGAAGAGGGGGATGGAGGGATGGAGGGAGGGAGGGAGGGAGGGAGGGAGGGAAGGAGGGAGGGAAGGAGGGAGGGAGGGGGGGGGGAGTTCTGTGGAAATTAGCACACAGCCTCGAATGGCAGGCCGTGTGGTGGGTGAAGTGTGGTTGTCACCATCGTTATTGTCGTCTGCTCACTGCATCACTATGACCTCTAGCGCCGGCTGAACGCGGCCATGTGCGGGGCGAGAGGCTCAGCGCCGAGTGTCGGTGAGTGCTGTGTGAAGTGGGCACTCACTCACCCGTCCGACAGAGTGCCTGAGTGCCGACTCCGTGTTAGGGACAGGTCTCTGTGTGCATTGTGCACAGATTTACCTCCTGTTTGTGTTGACAACACGTAACTGTGGAGATACAGTGAAACATTGTTATAACATGCCCCTGATTTAACGCGAATTCTCATATAATTCGATGATTAATAGGACCGAGAATTCCTTAATTGAAAGGTAATTCAATAAACTGAACTCTGATTTCACACGACCTTGCTGTTTTCGCGATGGCCTTTTATGGACCCCCAACGATCGCATTATAATGGGGTTTCACTGAAATCAGGAAAGTCGCCTCTAAGTTCTAACCACACGCAAAAAAAAAACACAATCAGAACACTGGAAATCGGACTTCGGGTTGGTAGGTTGGTTGTTGGAGCTTTATGTCCTGACAACATCTAAGGTCATATCACAACGGGTACCTACTTGTGACAGTGCACACTCATAGTGACTTTATAGTGCTGCCCCACTGGGAAATCAGGCCACAAGCACCATGACCCGATATCCCACTCAATCACATTATCCTGACACTGAGTTAACCAGTCAGTACTTCGGGTAAATTTTCCGATATTTTCTGGCAGTGATAAGCCGATGAGCCGCATCATTTTGTTTTGGTGGAAACTCATGGAAACCAGCGATAAGATGGTGCACATTTAGCTGTGTATAATAGCTGTGAGTACGGTGCTATAGAGGTGCACTGCATTGCCTGATTAGTGGCGAGGGAGCTTATTGATTTTCTTTTAGACATACATTAGGGCCTTGGGCATTGAAGGGGAGATGGGAGGGGCGATTATCAAGGAAGGCGATTTTCAGGGAAGGCAATTAAAATGATGAAATAATTGGGATAATTTGTCATTGAAATTCACTAATTGTGTTAGGTAGAAGGCATACTCGTGAATAAAGGCGTTGAGTATTGGTGGAGAGGCGGATTGGAGAGAGGGAGTGGAGGGGAGGAGGGGGGGGGGGAGGGGAAGGGGAGGGAAATGAGGAGACGGAAGGAGGAGCAGAAGGGAGGGGAACAAGGAGAGGAGAGGGGAGGGGAGGGGAGGGAAGGAGAGGAGGGGGAAGAGTAGAGGACAGGAGAGAGTAGAGGGGAAAGAAAGGAGTAACGAGAGAAGAGAGGAGAGGAGAGGAGAGGAGAGGAGAGGAGAGGAGAGGAGAGGAGAGGAGGGGGGGAGAGGAGGGGAGGAGGAGAGGAGAGGAGAGGAGAGGAGGGAGAGGAGACATAAAGAGGAGGGGAGAGGAGGAAGAGAGAGGAGAGAGAGGACAGAGAGGAGAGGAGAGAGAGGAGAGGAGAGAGGAGAGAGAGAGGAGAAAGAGGAGAGGAGAGAGAGGAGAGAGAGGAGAGAGAGGAGAGAGAGGAGAGACAACAGCCGGGTACAGGGTAGGGGAGGAAGGCGGGAGGTTGGGGTGGGAGGTGGGGGTGGGAGAGGTATCACCCCAATCAGCTCTTTGAGACAAATTGGTGCGCAGCAGTGGTGACGAACCAGAATGCGGACGTTTGAGACGAGACTGCACATTTAATTATACTTTTCAACAACTTGAGGACAGAGGGAGTACCGTTCGGGGAAATACGGTACTAGTGCAACATGAACGGGTGCAGCCTGCCGTGCTGGAATGGATGCGATTACCCAGAATGCACTCACCCCATTCACACGCCACTGGCTTGATGGTGGGTTATCAGGACAAGTTTGAATGATTCCCACAACCCAACATAGACACCGACCCTTCGAACGTGCCCAGTTGTGACTTCACAGCATGCCGTCAACCGGCATCATTATGTCAGCATTACGTGCTGGAATGAATGCGATTACCCAGAATGCACTCACCCCACTCACACGCCACTGGCTTGATGATGGGTTATCGGGACATGTCTGAATGATTCCCGTGACCCAGCGTATACACCGAGCCTTCGAACATGTCCAGTGGGACTCCACAGCACGCAGGGAACCAGCATCATTACGTCAGCAGCTCGCATGACGTCACGTCACGTGCAAGCAAGTCCTGCTGGGATTTGAGCACCCCCACCCGTCATCCTCCCCCTCCCGCTCCCCCACCCCCACCTCCACTCTACCCCGACGTGGCAACTGGATTAAACCATGTAACCCCAATACCCTCCATGAGGTACTTCCCCCCCCCCTCCCCCCCCTCCCACCTTCCTACACTCCCCCCCCCCACGTTCCCCCACCCCCGGATTTTCCTCCCAGAGCCTCATCCTCCTTTCCCCCAACAATCCAAGCCCTCAAGAGGGTAACCATGACAACACCCCGGGCGACCAATGAGTGGGCGGGAAGCCACGGGAAGCGGCGTTCGGCAGCCAATCCGGGGGCGGCGCGCGGCGAGCGGTGCGCGGTGCGCGGTGCGCGGTGCGCGGCGAGCGGCGCGCGGCGGGCGGCGGACGGCGCGCGGGCTGCACTGGGATCCACGACTCGGCATGCAGCGGGCTTTGGCAGTATAAAACGGCACGCTTGTCGGACCGGGGCCAGAGAGGGTGCGGCCCCGCGCCGGGCAGCGGCCGGGTGGACGGCTGGGCAGGGCGGCCGAGCGGGGCGAGCGGGGCGAGCGACCGAGCGGGTGGTCACGTGGACGGCCGGGTGGCCGAGCGGGTGACCGGGCAGCCGGGCGAGCTGGTGACTTAAGGCGGCAACCGTCACGAGGCGGGCGGCGGGGAGGAGGAGGAGGCGGAGGAGGAGGAGGTAGAGGTGGAGGAGGAGGAGGAGGAGGAGGAGGAGGTAGAGGAGGAGGAGGAGGAGGAGGAGGAGGAGGAGGTAGAGGTGGAGGAGGAGGAGGTAGAGGAGGAGGAGGAGGAGGAGGAGGAGGAGGAGGAGGAGGAGGAGGAGGAGGAGGAGGAGGAGGAGGAGGAGGAGGAGGAGGAGGAGGAGGAGGAGGACGTGCACCTCCCGAACACTGAGCTACGAATACACCACCACGACTACCGCTTATTGCCGGCTGCACTCAGAGGAGACGAGGCACTCACACACAGCTGGTCTCTACGGGCTGCTACTTCAACACTCACCCACACACACACACCCACATACACACACCCCCACCCACACACACATATACAACAACACCTGGTTGGTTGGTGGAGTTTTACATCCTGGGAACATCTAAGGTCATATCCGGACGGGTACCGCTTTGTGACAGTGTGCACTCATGGTGACTTTATAGTGTAGCTCCACTGGGAGACCAGGCCTCCACCACCATGACTTAATATCCCACTCAGTCACATTATCCTGACACTGAGCTAACCAGTCCTTGCCCTATCCTAATAATGCTGAGCACTTGGCTAGGAAGCGACAAGTATCAATTTTATAAGTCATTGGTTTGACTCGAGCGGGAACCGAACTCCCGATCGCCCGCACGCGAGGCCCGCGCTTTACCGATTCAGCCACCACGCCCAGTACACCACCTGAGTTCGTTGCACAGCCACCACAGCCAGCCAGCACAGCTCACACACCAGACCCCATGTTTGTTTATGCCAGGAGTGCCGCTCTGTGTGCCATACAGTGATAAGCCTTAGGCGCGTCTATTTTTTACATAGATGAGAATGGCTAGACAACACCAAAATCAGGAAAATATTTTATGAATTTTTTGGGACTCTACAGTGACGGGAGAAGCCAGAATGGTCGCAAATTTTGACCATATCTGAGTTAAAGATCGGGCAGATCAAAAAACCAGAATTCTGGCTAAATCCGGAAGATTCTCATATATGATTGAAATGTGTTTCTGCCAGATTTCCCACAGTGGTACCTGTCTCCAGCGACCCCTGTGATCGACGTACTGCTGCCATGTGCATTTTATTTATTTTCCAATCCGCAAACTGGTTTTTTTGTGTGTTTTTTCCGAAAGTGGGGGGGTGGGTGTTCTATTTTATTGTTGTATACTGTCTACCCATGACAAGACAGCTGCGATGTCAGGATACCATGGGCCTGGATGCCGAGTTGTCCTTTATATGCTACATTATTTTAGTCACAGTATGTACTAACAATTCGCAAACCCTTTTAATTAAAAACTAAATAATTAAACACACTTGATCCGGCTAAGCGTTGGCCTTGCGGGTTCAGATCACGCACCTTTGTTGCTAGATACAAAAAAAGGCCCGATGCTAAATGCTATTGCAGATTGTTCAAAACAGTGAGGCTGACCAGCAAGGAATCCGTGTTAAATTGTTAGTAAAGTGCAGCCGCTGCTACTTTTGCCAGCAGGTTTGGCTGCCATGGTTACCACGCACCCCCCCCCCATTTCCCGCCTACGCCCCACAGTAGGCATCACGTCACCATGGTAACCAACACCTGGCAGCGAGCCAAGCGGGCGAGGCAGATCAAACGTTGCACCTGAGGGCCGAGAAACCGCGCACCTGAGAGGCTAACACATTCACACACAGACACACACGCACATAAAAGCCCACCACACACACATGCGCGCGCGCGCGCGCGATTACAGTTTTACCTACTTCCTCAATTTATATTTTTTTGTACCTTCACAAAAACCATCTTGGGGAGAGATTGATTAAAAGTGATCTCGAAACAAAGTGACTGGTTCTAGAAACTGTAGTAAATATAATATTCGATTAGCTAATCATATCAACAACAAAAAGAACCAAAGCAATACTAATCAACATTTTGTTATTAAATAGCGAAATAGCGAATGGTAGACAGGAAGTGTGAACAGTTATTTGTCTCTCATTTTTGCTTGAGTGCAAGTAAATATGCAACACAAGGAATAATTAGTAGCATGTGGTGAATAAGGGGTCAAATTTCCCTGGATCATCAGCTCATGCTTTTTCTAATCTGTTCTTGAATGAATTTATTGACTCGGCATCAATAAGCTAAAATTACCTTAGTCTTTTTCCTTTTCTTTTTAGACTTAACTGGTCAATTAGATCGATGAAACATTTATTATAAACAAGTAATTTCATCACTTGGGTCAAAGAAACAATTCTTTTTTTGACAAATCTTTTTAATTAATTTTGTTGATAAAAAATCCCAAGTTTTATCTTTTGTTATTTTGCAACTAACTTTTCTCATGGATCAAAAATCCCAAATTATATCAAATGTTGCGAAAGCATCCACATCATCTTTTGTAATCTCTGCTACAGCAGCGTCCTGACACACTTCCTAATGAGTGCCGACTCTTGCTGGATACTATTCAAAACACAACGGAGCTATCTCTATATAACTGTTTATTACACCTTAACCTGTACAATGCTACGGGGCCGTGGCACGGCTGTGAATTTCCCAATGTTACAGAACACTCAGCCACGGACGGACATAGTCAATGATAACCTACACACTAATGCGGCAAAGGGGGGGGGGGGGGGGGGCACACAAGCAATCACCCTCCCCCAGGAACAAAATGTTAAAAGAAATAAAAAAATAAACCACCATAAAAAATCCATCTATGCCAGAAAACTGCATTTGGTTTTATTACCTGATGAAGGTTATCATTACACCTGCCCGTCGGCTGCTTTGATGTTGACTTACAACAAAATCCCATTAAAACTGAACTGCTAACAAAATGTTTGTTGCAATGTGGCGGTGAGACAACAGTGAGTGGTGGAAAATACCACGATCCTATCGACAGTACAGGTTAACTCATGTAAAGCACGGTCATCAAAAGCTCTGTAGAAATAGGAGCAATGGCCAACAAGGTGCCCCAAAGCATGCATTGTCCGCAGACTCTGTGTTAGCTATTATATTTGCTTTACTGCTCATAATAAACAAATATCGGCACAAAGAAAAGAAATAAAAACGGAAACACTTGCAATAATGTTGATGATGCTAAATCCCATTGTCTTCAATATTTGGCCTCAAGCCAATAGTGTGCAAGTGAATGAATGACATGCCTTTGCAAAATGGCTAAATTTGTAGCTGAAATTCTTGTCCATTTACAATTTTTCAATAGCATTCACAAGAGTACTAGACTATGTCCCACAACGATACCCTGGAAATGTAAAAAGAAAATCCTAAAGGAAATCCTAAAGGAAATAATATAATGTTTTACTAAAAGATGATTTTATTATTTTTAAAAGCACTGTAGTATACAGTTTACACACATATATCCCTCTAACAATATGCGCAAGGAATTAGGACAATTCTAAATCGAAGCCAGTCATCCTTAGATGGCGCATGATGTCACTGGCCCAAGCTGTGATGTCATATACAGGTGACCCATCCTGCTGCTACATCTTGCAATGCGGTAATATATATATATAGCATAGATATACAAATCTTACCTGGGTACAGATAATGGATAACTGGTGTTTTCCCCGGGGTACTAGCCTCGGATGGGTCAGGGAGAAGGAAGCACATCCGGGTCCAGCAATCTTTTACATACTTTATAGGATAACAATTTATCTTATTATTATATGGATACGTTAGTGTTTTTGTTTTGGCACCAGCGAAACGTGATAGTTGTGGTAGGGTAGGGTGGGCGGGCCCTACCCATGAAAATCTGAGGCTAGTACCTCGGGAAAACACCAGTTATTCATCATCTGTACCCAGGTAAGATTTGTATAACTGTACTATTTTACCTCGGTACTATGCCTCTGGCTACTCGTAGTCCAGGGAGAATCTTACGTAATCTCATTTTTTATCCTTTTATACTTAATATTGTAAACATACTATGTTTTTTTAGTGCAAAAAGTAATTTTTTGTTTCTCACCCGTCTTTTAGTCAGTGAATAGGCGAGTCGCCAGGCCACTTGGCTTTTCTAGTCATTTGTTGTAATGTTTTGCAAATGATCTAGCCGTCTTCCACCCCGCATGTGCAAGATTCTCTTAACTGAGATTCCTAGCTGTCTTGCCTTGGAGGCCATGGCTCCACGCATTGAGTGAGATGCGTAGCATCCAGTATTGATGCCTGCCTGTTTAAGCACCTCTATGGTCCATCTTGTGAGTGTGTCTCTCGAGATAGCTTCATGTGGTTTAATAAAGCTGATCAGCAGATGTCTGGAATTCCTTATTCCGCGTGACGTGGATATATAAGCCCTAATGGCTGACACTACACAAATCCGTTTATCTTCTGGAAAGCTATTTACATGAACTGTGGACAGTGGGTCCCATGTGCGATTTGACTTTAGTAATGTCTCTAAATCGACTATGGCCTCATCCTTATCTATCTCTAGTCCATCCAGTGATAGTGCTACAATCGTTTGGCCTCTGTGTCCCGTCACTAGCAGTAATAGCACTGCTAACATAAATCCCAGTTCCTTCATTGATAAATGTCTATTACTAGGCCATGACTTGAATAACTTAAATACTACAGACACGTCCCAAAACCTATTATATTTGCGTTTGGGTGGGTTTCTTTCATACACCAATCTAATGAACCAGTTTACTAACTGATGCTTTCCAATCGTTTGTCCATCTATTCTTGGTAGAATAATTAAAAGTGCACATCTTGCTGCATTAATTGCACCAAATCCTAACCCTTCATCTTCTAACATTCTTAGAAATCTTAATATTCAGGCTATTGTAGGTTTTAATGGTTTGACTCCTTTAACAAGACAATGTGTATAATTTCACCGTTCCTTTCCTCCAGGCATGTGAAATAAGTCTTTCTTGCGTAATTTTGTCTAAACCATATCGTTCTAAATGTTTTCTTAAAAAAAGGAGTGCCAAAAGGGGTGTCGTTGACACGTCTCGGTGGACTGTTAGTGGCCTTGATGTTGTAGGTTGTTCCTTTCTCATGGGAACCTGAGCATGTCTTTGCTTCTAATGTTATTGCCGCTAGCCATGGTTGTGTGTCCCATGCTGGTACCATCAGTGCCGCGTGTGAGTGATCCATCTTGATCTTCCTGGCCACTCCGCTGATAATGCTGAATGGTGGGAATATGTAATAGAATTTATTATTCCAAATTAGAGAAAATGCATCTACTCTCCAGGCTTCTGGCTCTTGGTGCCAAGACACATATTTGGGTAACTTTTTGTTGTGGCGTCATGCAACTAAGTCAATTTCTGGTTTGCACCATTTATTATAAATGTGGTTGAAAATACTCTGATTTAATGACTATTCTAGGTGTTCGTGAAAATGTAGACTTTTCTTGTCAGCCAAAGTATTTTGACTGCCTGGAATATGTGCTACTTTTAGCCATATCTCGTGTTTCTCTGCCCAGTCCCAAATTAGTTTGGCTAAATAGTTACATGGTTTGGAATGAGTCCCTCCCATATTACGTATGTAAGCCATAGCTGTCGTGTTATCTGTTAATACCCCTACATGATCTTTAGGTAGGTGAACTAGACTACGTAATCCTAGAAAAATAGCTCTAAGTTCTAGTACATTTATGTGATCGGAGATTTCATCTTCCATCGACCGACCACCTGTTGCCTGTTGGTCTCTGTGAGCCCCCCATCCTTCTAATGAAGCGTCTGTTGTAAGCGTAGTGTTGGGCTCTCCCATCCTAATAGGGTTGGGCGAATTGCTAATGTGTGATAGCCACCACATAATATCACTTTGGCCTTCCGTTCCCTTTTGTGCAAGCCAACGCCAAGTTCTTATCTATTTCTAGCGATTTAATATGAGCCTTGCCATACAGAATAGCTGGTGCATATGCTATCATAATTCCTATCAGTATTGCGACTTGTCTTATCTTTGGTTTCTTCAATTGTAATAATTGGTTTGCTGTTGTAAATTTGTTCCGTTAATGAAATGGTCATTTCTGTGGTGTCAATAAAGAATCCCAGAAACTATAACTCAATTTAACTTTATCTGATTTAGTTTCATGTAAGTAGAATCCTAATTTGTCTCACATAATTTGTCTACTGCTGTCTGACACTGTTGTTGTGTTTGTGCAACAATAAATGAGTCATCGATATAAGGAAACATAATATGTCCTTCCCTAGCCATCTGGGAAAATATTGGTTCAAGTAACCTTGTGAAAATGTGTGGAGTGCATGCTAGTCCATTAGGCATGCAAGTGAACTCATACAGTTCATCGTTCCAAGAAAACCTGAGATATTTACGATCAAGTTTATAGAATGCATCTGTGAGATCCACACTGGCTAGCCAGGAGTCTTGTGTTACTAAGTCTCTAGCTGTGTCTAATGAAAACATCTTAAAATGTCTGTATTCTACTAATTTGTTAAACAATGTTAGATCTAGAATCAGTCTTAGATCTCCATTTGGTTTGGGTCTCGTGAAAATATTAGATATGAATTCCCCAGCCACATGTAGTGCTGGTTCTATGATGCCTTTTTCACAGAATTTAAGGACTTGATAATCTAATGCCTCGCGTTCTGAACCATGAAATCATTAAGGGAAAGGTATGCTATTTTGAATAGGTTCCTCAATCAATGGTATGCTTACTCCTTCCGCTAAACTAAGGATAGCTAAATTCTCCGTAATGTTATTCCATTCCGGTAGGCAATTATTGAGGTTACCAGCTTTAAATATGCTTAATGGTGTTTGCGTTGCCACTTCTATTTGTTCCCTGGGCGGGGGAACGTCTTCTGGGCATTGAACTCCCTCTTGAAAGGTCTGTTCCCGTCGTTCCAGCCAAAGGACTGCCTTTGGCCCCTTCCCCTGGCCTGGAAGCTGAAGTTTGTTCCGAACCGGCCTCCTCACTGTCCAGTTTGACGCTTTCGAAAATCCTGCCTCGTCTTTTTGAAGCGGGTAGGATTTGTGTCTGCAGACTTCTTTTTGTCCGTTTCCATATGTTTACCACACTTGGAACCGGTCTCCACTTGTTTGAACAAGTGCTGGAGTTGTCCACTGAACATCTTAGTCTTGTCCAGTGGCTTTCCCTTAATGGGCTTAGAGGCAAGGAATAATGCGTATTCCTTCCCGTCATTGTCCAAGACCTTTTTCGATCTGGCTACCTCCTTGGCTGCATCTGGGCAGACCGCCTTGAAGACGTTTTCGAAACGTCTCAGCAGCACAATTCCACCATTCATCTCCTCACACAGCAATGAGAATTTATTCTGAGCCATCATCCTGTTGGCTACAGGTGCAATGGCCAAGAGAGGCGAGAGTACCCCGTTGTGTACTGTGTAGAACCGTTTCAAACTTTTTCCGGTCCTCACTTAGTTTGACGTCTGAATCCATCTCAGCTGGCGTAAAGGTGTTGGAAGTGCCCCTGAATAGTTTTTCTCATCATCGTAGTAATATGAATCTTTTTACGCTGAAGACCCTTGCACTTCTTCATTACCTTGCCACTCAACTCCGCGTATTTACGCGCGCGTTTAGTGTCTGAGTCAGAACTCGTTGAAGACGAGTCTGACGAAGAGTCAGAAGAAGACGATATGTTCTTCTTCCTCTTCTTGGTCTTCTTCTTGCTCTTCTTCATGTATGGCTTCTTTTTATGTGCCCCTGTGTACTCATCCCCACCTGATGAGTGTGCCTTCTTCTTGTGTTTGCGTTTGCGTGCAGACACAACAACCTCCCCGCCTCGTCGGAATCTCTTTGTTCCGGCGACCTTTGCACCTGTGCCGGCGGTGAAGGTTCTTCATCTTCACTGAGCGCTTGAGGTGCCTCTGCCTTACTCCACTTCATAGCCATGGCTCGGAGTCTGAATAAAACCAAAAAGACCAATGGTTAGCCATATTTCGGGCTAAATATCACAGATAATTAGAGTATAATTATACTAGGTGTGTATCATGGCGTTCAAACCATATTAAAACTGTTTTTAACACAGGCTTGTGGTTAATAGACAGTCGTAGGATGACGGTATGGGGATCCAACCGATCCAAACGAGGGGTAGGGACCAGTGTAGCAGTCCCTCCCACACTCTGTTCCAAAAACTTCTCCCACCTGTGGCTTTCTTCGCCAACAAGTTGAAGAAAATACTATAGGACTCGGAGGTATGCCTTATAGAAATACTTAATTGGGGAATCTTAATGAAACCCAGGATTAAATGCTAGCGATGTAAATGGCTCCTGCCAAACATCTCTCTGTTCGGCAACGGGCGGCTTATAAGTAACCGAACAATGGATACAATACGATTGTAATTAAGCTGTAAAACAGTAATAGCTTATGGAAACGTTTCAAAAAACTTTGTACGTGATTGTTAACATGAACTAAACCAACGAATCCAGTTTGTAAGATACTAACCTTGTTGGTTTTGTAGTTAATGTAGAAAAACTGCCTGAGCTCCTCACAAACATCCTCCTGTTGTGAGTTGATTATGCTAATTGCTGGACCCGGATTCGCTTCCTTCTCCCTGGACTACGAGTAGCCAGAGGCGTAGTACCGAGGTAAAATATATATATATATATATATATATATATATATATATATATATTGTCACCAAGGAAATGCTTTGCTTACACCATGGACACACAATTTGAATCCCCAATTGTCTAATGAAAAAATATTTTAAAGAAGAAATACAAATGATGTATTAAATATTACAGCAGAGAGGGCGCTACAGTTTGTTATATTTTGGTGATGTAGTTTATTTGAAATAAGGAACACTGATGAATAAGTGGGTTTTTACAGTTAGTTGCCTTGCATGTATGTGTGCCTCTGTTGTTTGTGTGGATGTGGTACTTGTGTGTGCTTCTTTGCACTGGTGGGTCATTATGTGTCAGTGTGGGTGTGTGTCAGCATGTCTGTGTGTGTGTGAGTCAGTGTGGTGTCAGTACGGTGTCAGTATGGTGTCAGTACGGTGTCAGTACAGTGTCAGTACAGTGTCAGTTTACATGCTGTTTTGCTATCTGCATGTGTGCTCGTATTTGTATCCGAGTTCCACATGCTGCCTTGACTGGTCACGTGAACAACCATGACGCCACGTGTTCAACCAAAACCTGTACACGTGACCGGAAAAGGCCCTGTGGGAACGCCCGACCTGGTGTCCTGAGGGTCAGATGGTGCTGGGTGTTCGGTGCCTGCAACGCCATATACTTAACAATAACAAAAATCCGCCAGGGAACAGCAGCACGGGACAAAACCAGCAGGCACCATTCTGCCCTTACTGGTCACGTGAACAGCCATGACATCACTTGTTCAACCAATACCTGTACACATGACCGGAAAAGGCCCTGTCGGAACGCCCAACCTGGTGGTGTGGTGTCCTGAGGTTGCGCTGGTGCTGGGTGTTCGATGCCTACAACGGCATATATTTAATAATAAAAACAAAAAACGCCGGGGAACAGTGGCACGGGACAAAACCAGCAGCCACCATTCTGTGAGCCTTCACCTTACACAACAAACTCCTGTTCTCTCCTTCTTTTCTTTTACGTCGTTAATAATAATAACTTCGGCTACATGCAGTTAGTTAATATTGTTATTTCGTAATAGCAGCCTCAAAATGCAGAATGACAATGATGTGTGGATGGGGGAAGAGGTACATAACCAGGGAAGGGTGGCGGCTCGGACATCCATGCACAGTTAATCAGGTGAATAACTTATATACATAGCAATCTCCTACTACTACTAGCACCACGTGGCGGGTGTTAGGCGTACTAAGCCACTCGTCTGCGCTGTGGCGCCCCCTAGTGTAAAGTTGCGGCAGCGCATGTCAGTATAATCGGCCTCACGTTATCGTTGACCAGCTGTCAGTGTTAAAGCTGCACAGTCCAATAAAAGCATCACATTTCTTTAAAGCAAAACAGTTATCTAGGTTCAAACCTAGATATCAAACTTAGATACTGGGGCATATAAATAAGGGTATACTAAATCAATTTTATCGAGCCTGTATGAAGCCTAAGTGGGTCAGCATTTTGACTAGATAAAAGATTCACCACGTACTTGTCATACAGGGGTGAACGACAACATAGTGTAAATACGGGCGAAAATAGCTTTAGTATGGAACGGGAAGTACAATGCCTGGCACCAGTGTCAAATGGTTACTTATATCAACATAGAGTTGGTGAAATGGGAGACAATGCAAAAAGACAAGATGGCGGCCAGAGAACGCCGTCGATTTCACTATTAAATTGCATTAAAGTATATGTTTTATTATATTTTCCAACTCAAAAGTAGCGGGTAAATATGAAGACATACATAAAGAATATATTGTGATTCTTAAATTAAGAATTTACCAGCTCAGTTAATTAACCCAGCATGTCGAAATTCTTCGCCAGCTTTTATTGGTTTTCACCCCTGTACTGGAAGTACGGGGTGAATCTTTTATCTACATTTTGACAGGCATGCCCAAATTAATGTTGTGTGTTTATATACGTAAAATGTCTAGTAAAGTTAGCCATCTTAAATCAAAATTACTTCAAGGTAAGGTACATTATATATTTATCTCAGAAAATGACAGAAACTCAAAACCATCGGACTATGCAACTTTAACCAAACGCCACTCGCAGCTCCGTGCCTGAACAGAGTTATGACCACATGAGGGAACCTGTATGCCAACCAGCATGACACAGTCACCCTGGGAAAACCAGTGTGGAATTAGCACAGATAGCGTGGGCACATTTCAGGGTCCGTACACACATGAAGATATGGAATTCAAGGCCGAACAGATTTTCAAGACTGTTATTGATCGGAATTCAAGACTATTTTCATTTGGATTTAGTCCGAAATCACCATTTGGAATGACGATTTGAGACTAATTTAGATCAGTGGGGACAGTTTAATGGAATTCAAGGCTTTTCAAGACTAATTTCCTAAAATAGGTTAAATTCAAGGCTTTTCGAGGCCTTGAAATGGGGCAAATGAAGTAAAATAATTCTCAAGACTTTCCAGGCCCCGTACGGACCCTGACATTTATACCCAAATGACGCCTGCACTGGGGCGTTGGTTGAGGTACGCACCTGCATCACTGACTATGCAAACCTAGGGGTGGGTATCACAGCCGCTGTAATACCTACAGGACCACACTCTCTGATGCTCGGAAACCAAAGCCAACAAAAACCTTCCAACACCACAATTGAACAAAACACTACACCCGACAAAAATCACTGTTAGATGATTAGTCAAGCCGAGAAAACAATTTTTTATTTTTTTTAAAAGAGAGAAGATATTCCCTTTCAGAATATAGATGGCCACTTTCGGTGTTTAGTGTGTTATTGTTGAGCATTTACGGTGGTAAAAGAGGTACAGTGGTGTAAATATTAACCATCAAAGCAGTAACCTAAGGCATACACAACGCTGTTATATTAGTCGGTGAATAGGTAAGTATGTACACACTAAGAATTCGTCAGATAATATACACAACTTGAGAGGGAGAGAATAGAACTCGACTCTTGCTGATCTCAATCGATAACAGTTTGTTGCTTGGCAGTTGTATCATGCGCGTATTGATAACATAAGCAGGTAAGACACAGATTAAATGGTTTCGAGCTGATGGTTAACCAGGAGGAAGCCTCCCGAAGTGATAACATCGTGAGTGCCGTTTTAAGCATAGTACACAACAGGTTAGTAATATTAAAAAATGGATGTCCGAAGCCTAGAGGCCCTTCCCGAGGTTTTGAGAATGCGATTAGATTAAAATTCTTGGGAGAAAACCTTTCGAACTAGTATTAATTCTAAAGTGGGAGCACATTGTCAGTTATTGTGGAACATTTAAATAGCCAGCCTCTCCCCGTCACTGCCTCCTTTTAGAACGAGGAATTGCTGAATCCGGGCAATAATCTGTCCCTGATGTCTGTGTAAGCCCTGTTTCTGCTGCTGAGAACAGCTTGCTGGTAGGATGCGTTACTGTGGCATTGATCCCGGACTGTTCTGTGCGGCCGAGCCAACCATGGTGCAGCAAGCATGGTAGCGTGGCCAGCATGGATACATGTTGCGATGGCCCACATTGAGGTGGCACCATGAACACGATGAAGGCATGGTGTCGTGACCAGCATGGATACATGTTGCCATGGCCCACATTGAGGTGGCACCATGAACACAATAAAGGCATGGTCCCATGACCAGCATGGATACATGTTGCCATGGCCCACATTGAGGTGGCACCATGAACACAATAAAGGCATGGTGTCGTGACCAGCATGGATACATGTTGCCATGGCCCACATTGAGGTGGCACCATGAACACAATAAAGGCATGGAGCCATGACCAGCATGTGTACATGTTTCCATGACCCAGATTGAGGTGGCACCATGAACACAATAAAGGCATGGTCCCATGACCAGCATGGATACATGTTGCCATGGCCCACATTGAGGTGGCACCATGAACACAATAAAGGCATGGTGTCGTGACCAGCATGGATACATGTTGCCATGGCCCACATTGAGGTGGCACCATGAACACAATAAAGGCATGGTGCCATGACCAGCATGTGTACATGTTTCCATGACCCAGATTGAGGTGGTACCATGAACACCATGCAGGCATGGTGTCGTGACCAGCATGGATACATATTGCCATGACCCAGATTGAGGTGGCATCATGAACACAATGAAGGCATGGTGCACACATTGCGATGATCCAGATGGAGCCGGGACCATGAAGGCAATAGCACCAGGATGGATGTGCCATGAGTAAGATATACAACTAAATCTAGTCTCCACCTCACTTAGATGTTGGAACCAGTCTGAACAATTTGTTGCACAAACAGTGAACTTTTTACTCGGTTTAAATCTGAAAAGCTGTCCATATGGAACAGCCTCAAGGTAAGGCATTTGAGCAATACGCGAGTCCGGTCGCTAGGAGATCTGCACCTGAACACGACACCCCAAAGTGGGTACTTGTGGGTACGGGGATAAGCGGCTATTCGGGCAATCGTTGGTGGGAAAACTTTACTTCATTCTTAGTAACTGAAAGGAAAACACCAGCGCAGTAAATTCATTCAAATAGGGCAGCCATGTGAAGGAGCCTTCCGAAGAATCTTGCAACAGAGTAATGCTTAAGAGGAACAGGAACTTATTTGGCAGTGAACACTAGACCCACTATATTATCCAGCAAGCTAATCAGAAATAAATCGTAGATAACACATATATATTAGCTATATTAATGGTGTTTGAGACAATACATTTAGATAATGGTGACTGGTCTCCTTAGTTTGTGACACTTGATTCCCGGTGCTAATCTGTTTCCGCTAATCACATTCCCTGTAGCCACCCATATACCTTCTTATCGATTAGGACTAAATACCACGGGGCATATACAGTGCAACGCATACACAAATTTGACACAGCTCTCTCAAAGATGGCAAAATGATATCATCGTTATAGTGTCTAATGTATATAGAGAGAGATAGATTATATATGATATAGATACTAGATGCTGTGGCAAATGTATATAATAGGACAAGATATACAAATAGTACATATGTAAGCAATGGTTAGTTATGGGCTTGTCCCCCAGAGGGCAGCAGGCTCTATGGATACAACACAGCAAAAACCCGTCAATGCTAGAAACAAGCTGGCAGTGCGAACACTCGTCA
The DNA here is from genome assembly GCA_030323885.1 of Branchipolynoe longqiensis. Taxonomy (NCBI): domain Eukaryota; kingdom Metazoa; phylum Annelida; class Polychaeta; order Phyllodocida; family Polynoidae; genus Branchipolynoe; species Branchipolynoe longqiensis. Next base: position 29,848,195 of record CM059197.1, read on the forward strand.
ATAACCAATAATTACAACCATTTGTGACGCTGGACACTTGTCCATGAATAGATGCTCACTTTGGCACCAATTCTTCTTTTATCGCCAACATAGAGTGTGGTGGATAAATTGATGCACTGCTAACAGGGTGTAGACCATATGTGTACATCTGGCTGACTAGAAAGAAAGCTCTAACCCGACAAACCCTCGGTTAACTTCCACCTGATGACCATTTTAGCATCGATACGGGGGGGGGGGGGGGAGCGGGGGGGGGGGGGGGGGCGGCCATGCTGAGGCCGGCAAAACGAAACAGCTCAAAGTTTTGCTGGGAGGAATAAATGGTTGTTTCTGAAATACTAGGTATTATCGGAGTTGAATACTAAACACATAACGAAATATATCATTCATATATATATATATATATATATATATATATATATATGTATATATATATATATATATATATATATATATATCGGTCCCATTCTCCCTCCCCCCGCCACTATTCATATATGTATGTGTGTATATATACATATATATATATATATAAATAAATATACATATAATGAGACTGTCTCAAAAGGTGCTAAGCAATATGGGACAAAACTTTGTCCATTGTTACAATCAACATATTATCTGCTTATGCATTTGCTCAGGATAAACTGATTTGTTTTTTACATGGTGTTCCATAATCCCAATAGAATACATATTGATTTGAAGCAAATGTCCCTGCATTTTCAGTGCAACCGTTTCTGTGCTGTTTTGTGTCAATCGTTACAATGGACAAACAAAATATGAGTGACCACCTTTTGAGACAGGCTGATATATATATATATACATATATATGCATATGTATATTATGCATATACATTTACATGTATATGCATACATTTAAAGATATACATGAATAGATATATGCTAATACCTCTAGATATGGTATAAAAATGTCAACATGGAATTCTCACATGGCACTAATCTAGTAAATGAAGGCCTCTAATAAATGGACCATGTGTTATCAACAAACACCTACAACATTTACTTATTGATGTGACAAATTGGCAAACATAACTTCAAAACCATAGTATAGTAGTAATAATAAATTAGTAATAATAATAATAATAATAATAATGATTAAAAAGGAAGACTAAACACTATTATAAATCTAAGAGTGATAATAGTTCAGCTACAAAAGAATAACTATGTATTGTTTCACTATAATAATATACCTTTTGGCAAAAACACTACGTTAAATAAGACTATGCTCAATACTGGAACCTAGTAACACAATAATAATGAGTAATAAAGTTATTAGCGTTTTATCACAAGACACGGAATTGAGTATTCATCGGGCCCACAACGTAATCAAACGATAATGAATATAATGACGTCATCTATATAAATACAATAATTATAATTAAATAATAACTATCATTAGGTTATAGCTGTAATAAAATCGCAATGACCTAAAATAACAGATTCTTAAAAACAAATATTGTGAATAAAGACTATATAACACAATTTCGAGAAATAATGCCCACGTGACACCCACCATTTTCCTCTTTTAGTTGAACTAAATAGCGTTCATGACTTAATCGTAACGATCATAATTTAAAATTACTTTCCTAAAATTGGCACAATAATAATAATACTACTAATGATAATACTAATAATACAAATAGCTGAGTATAGCACTGTAATAATGTGATAAGCCTCAACATTGAAATTTCAAACTTGGCATCTTGCACATCTATATAATACAATACGAAAGTGGTAACCACCTAACAAATGGTAAACTGTGAACTTGGAATAGTTGGCCTCTGACTAGGCACCACTTAACTTTGGCAGAATAACAAATATATATATTTTATTTTGTTAAAGTGTACAAACTCAACTATCTCAACTGATTTTCATTCCCAGGACACATGTTCAGGTTTAGAAAGAGCCGTAGTGCTGTCACTTCGCTGAGTCATTCTAAGCACCAACTTAAACCCCAAAAAAGTAGTAACAAATAACGTTGCTTTTGACTAGGCAGTATCTCATTAAACAACAAGAAAAAACACACAAAAAAGGTGGAGCTAATATATATTGTCCCCAGGGACTTGGCATTTTAGCAAACAATTATTTTCCCGGCATTGTAAGTTAGGAAGAGGTAAGACATATTTTCCCAGTTAATTGGCATTTTGTAAGGTAAGTCCAAGTTGTAAATGCTACTCATTATTTCTGCAAAGTTATAACATACACATAACTAATGTGGGTATTTCTTTTTAATGATAGCTTTACCTTTTGTCCAGTCACTTAAGCAATTAATAATTCTAATATTTCTAGTTACTACTTGGTGTCTGTAGGGGCATTTATTTTCTTCTATTTTCTTTTAATTATGTCTCCCCAAGCCCAATTTGAAATATCTTATATAATTACACACTGCTGGTTGAATGTGCACACATCGTACCGTCTAGTCCTACTTCCTTCATATAAATAGGCCTACTGAAACACAGTCATTCAATAACCGTAACAACCAAAGCCCAACCAAAACACCGCGCCTTACGATGAAACAACTAGACTGACTTGAATTGCATTTTCTTTTTCTTTCAAAGGCCAATTATTGTGAGTCGACTATCCTGATAACCAATAGACGACGTTAGGCCTCTGTATAACTATGTATAACTGTATAGCTATGTATAACTATTAGGAATGTAAACTAACTTGGCTTTGACACACGCAAAAAGAGCTCTACTAATATAACAAGAGTTACAAGGAACTGAAAAGAGAAGCCTGTAAATTTGTATAAACACGAGTTCCTTGCATTGGCTTTGATTACAAAAGGCTGCGAGCTGCATTAGAACGCATAGTGTAGTGCAATCATCAGCAATATTAGGCCGCGTATCCATAGACTGTTCCCTTCTGGCATGTTCCCTTGTTCCGTGTTCACTTGTGACCTTGTGATGTATCACACAGACAATGAACATGTTCCTGGTCAGTACGTCACATGTGCTGTGCACAAGGCCATATGGTCCCTGGGTCCAACCAATGGGAACGGCCACTCAGCAAAACATAAGTTTGTTGTCTGTGTGGTACGTCACAGGGTCAGAACCGAAAACAGAACAAGGGAACCCGCCACAAGGTCTATGGGTTCACACAGCCTTAGAGTTCTGTCACCCACCTTGTCAAACAGAGCCAAATCTCCAATAGTAAACAACGCTACAGGTCAGTAGTAGCAGGCAGCGAACAATTCGCACTGGCTCTTATTGAGTGAGTTTGCCTTCCTAGGAACTAACTAGAAAACACATGTCGTTATCAATGGGGGGGGGGGGGGGGCCGCCGTGTCCACGCCCGACCTTCATCGGCGAACAGTGGCGACTCAAGCGGGCAGTAACCATGGTTACTGGAGTATAATTCAGTCTGAGGTGGCTCAGACGTGATCAGCAGTGATTCATGATAAGTGCAACCCATGGTTACCGCAGTGTGTATATTCGCCATCAGTTACAGCCACTGTCTAACCGGTTCATAAACACCAGTCGCGCTTCTACATCGGTTTACAATGGCATTGCTACGACTCGCCGCCAGGGGGCTAAATCTCGTGTTTGCCCAATCTTTACTATTCTATCTGGACGTTGGTTCTCACAACGGGGGGATCGGGGTGGGGGTTCGGGGGAATGGGGTGTGGGTGTGTGTGTGTTGGGGGGGGGGGGGGGTTAATGCCATTGGAGAGTGTCGTGGGGGTCGTGGTCGACTAGGATTATGTGTAATCTTTAGTAAACTGGCGATCAACCTTTAAGTAACTGCGATTATTTACTTACACAGGACCCAACTCCCATGTCTGATGCCCGTTCTGTTTGTTAATAATAATGCAGTAGCCTCCTCTCGACACAAATCCCCAGGAGATGGTACCACGAACTTTCCCCCTGTTCCCACAGACGAAGCTCTCCCAATAAAGGCGGAGAAATCGTAACATAGTAACTTTGCTGTGGCCTGCCTTCCACGTGATCAATAATACACACTCCACACTAAATACGGCTATTGTGACTCAATGGAAAGTTGCTTGGTTGTTGGAGTTTTACGTCCTAGCAATATCTAAGGTCATATCAGGATGAGCTCATTGGAAAGCAACAGTAAGACCCGAAATGGGGATGGTGTGACAGCCACCCATCCTCTCTCTATCTGGACCTCTGACAACCTGTGACACAGTGACCTAGATATAACTGTAGGAGTGATGGATGCTGGCTCCTTAGGGACGCGGTGAGCTGCGTGGACTCGCGTCCTTCTGAACAGATGACGTGCGGGGCGGTGTCCGCGGGGGCCCGCCCGAAAAGGGCTCCGTATATGGGTTACTGAACACTCCATCGCCCTGGGGTGGCGCTAGCGGTGGTGGTGGCGGCAGGGGCTTCTCTTCGCCTTCGGGTGTTTTTAATGCAGCAGCCGGATTGCCAAACACTTCCCCCGTAGTGGCTTCGAAGGCCATTGGTGGTGGATGTCGTGGAGGCTTTGGGACCATTGCGGGCCATGTTGGGTGCAGCCGTTTGTGCTGCGCAGCCAGTGGGGCTACATCTTCCAAATCACTCTCTGAGCTGCTTTCGGACTCGCTCTCCTTTCGCTTGTCACTGTCGGTCTCGGACAGGTGATCAAGGTGCTCAAGAGATTCCAGCGGATCATCCATGTCATCTGGGTGTGCCGGAGGTCCTGGTAGAGCCCCATATCCCTCTCGGACCAGCCCAGTGAAGCTCTCGCTGATTGGCGGTTCAGGGAGGTTAGCGTAAAGATTAGTGTCATAGCTGGAAACCAGCGGTGGCGGTGGCGGAGGATCAGAACCACTGTCGCTGTCTTCCTCAGGTAAATTTGGCAGCATGTATGGGTTGGCAAACAAACCCACGCCTACTAATGGCTCCGGGGGTAGCTCAACACTGGTTGGCCTCTCGGTATCACTCTCTGAGGAGATATCAATGATGGTTGGTGGTACTGGAAGTCCTCCAAGCACAGCCGGTCTCGGTTCTACATCGCTTTCTGAGCTGCAGGAATCAGTGCTATCTTCAGTGTCCCGGTGCATCTTGCGCACTTTCTTATCCTTCGGCAGTGTCGACTTGTGCTCTTCGGCACCAGGCACCTCCCCATCCTCGTTCAGCAGCTGCATATCTTCTTCTTCTTCCTCAAGATTCATTTCCATTTCAAACTTCTGCTCGAACTTATCCATTTCAGGCAGAGTGTCAATTTCATTGTCGCCTTCACTCTCCGTGGAGGTGCTGTCTGGATGTGGGATTGGGGTGACGTCAGGCAGCTCAGGCACGTGGTGGTCAACCAGCGGGTAGTCGGCTTCGATGGTTGCGGCCCGTTGCGCCTGCAGAATAGCGGTGGTCATGCAAAGGTCAAAGTCATCAGCATCCGGGCCTTCAACGTCGCCCTCTGAGGATATGCTGCCTTGGTGAGTGACCGGGGGTGGTGGGGGTGGCGGGGGTAGGCTACCTTCACTATCACTGCTCTCTTCACCTGAGAACTGACCGTCACCGATGTGCTCTGTGGCCATGTTCAGGTCATACTCTAAACTTTTTTCAAACTCTTCACTGGGCGACATGTTCCCTATTTCAACATCATCATCGTCATCGTCATCATGCTCAGTGGTCCGACTCGCTGGGAAATCGGCTGGGATCGCTTCAAGGGTTGGACGGCGCTGAGCCTCTAAGATAGCGGCTGAGTCTGTGAAGTCATCAGCGTCTGGATGCTCAACATCATCCTCAGAGGAAATGTCAGCAAGGTCCTGAGGCAGGGGAGGAGCGGTGGGAAGATCATCATTAAGGCGCATGTTGTCTAAGTAATTATCCTCCACAACAGCCTCCCGGACCTCCTTCACTAATTGCCTCTCCTGCTCTTCGAGCGGTGCCTTAGCTTGCTCAGTGACCTCCGTCTGCTCGAATTGCTTTGCTTCCTGCCCTGCAGGGAGCTCAGTCACCACCATCTCCAGACTCTTTTCAAACACTTCACTGGGAGATTCAACAGACTCAGCTGGCCCAATCGCTTCCAGAGACCTTTCGAAGTTGTCACTGGGTGATTCGACAACCGGTGGTGGGGGGCTGGGCAGAGGCTCAGAGCTAATGCTAGATGATAACCGCACCTTCTTATGGCCGTTACCTGATGATGCTTCCTCATCATCAGCAAAGGGGATATCCTTGTGGGAGGACTTGGAGTTGAGGCGGTACTGTCGTCGTTTAGCCCTAGCATGTTCAGAGTCAGAACCACTCGTGGAGGACCTGTCACAAGCACCATCGCTGTGTCCATGCCCGCGCTCCTCCTCCAGCGGGCTATCTTTGGGCAGCGGTGACTCTGAGTCAGAGTCTGTCTCCGTCGTTGGAGTCAGATCCTCCATGGTAGCCCGCGGGGGGAGTAGATGGACCTTGTCCTGGGCTGAGACTAAGCCTGGCAGAACCATCGCTTTTCTCTCAAGGTCACGAGGTGGCTTATGAGGAATTGCCGCACGAGGCAAGGTCTTGGACCTCAATTCGGAAATCAAATCTTTTTCGGAAGAGGGACTAATCGAGTCGTCTACATACGAGTAACTATCACGTGGGGGAAGTCTGTTGTACTTAACAAGATTATACGCTCTTTTAGTCGCGGGTGATTTGGATGCTGGAGAACTAGCGGGAACAATTGGGGTTGACAAACTACTTTTAATACGGTCCAGCTCAGCCTTACGTTGCTCACTGGTCAAAGGCAACTGGGGCGATGCGACATGCTTTTGTTTCATAGGCGACACCTGCTTAAATGAAGCCAAGTGCTGAGGAGCACTGTGCGACTGGCTCATCTTACGTGGGATAGGATCTGAAACTGGTGGAATTATTCTACGATGCAATACATACAGAATCTCTGTTGAGTCCCTTCTAACCGGAGTGAGGCTCTTGCCTCCATTGAGAGGACTCTTCCCATTGACCAAGCCTTGCCCACCATTCTGTGCATTCTTTTGCTGAATCTCCTCTAAGTGGTGCTTCTCCATAGATGGAGACTTCTGGAATGAACTTATCGTCTCTACCTTTTCGACAATTTCGATCTGTACCTTTCGCTCCTCCTCCCCTTGCCTAATACACCTATTCTCCTTCAATTGTTCCCCTTCAAGCTCCCCCTTCTCTTTCTGCCTGTCCCCCTCGCTCCTGCTGCCCTTCACTACCAGCCTGCCGCTGCCCTCCTCCAGCTCCTCCCTGACCTCATCTAGACCATCATCATCACTCTGCAACACATTATCGAGAGACTCTGGGGTGCCAGGTTCTTCGTTCAAATGATAGGAATCTTGAGACACATTGTCATCATTGTCATTTGCATTTTGATTCACTGCCTGGTACTGCGAACTGCCGTCATAACTAAGTTTGTAGTAGGAATAGTTAAACTCATCGTGGGCACCTTGTGGTACTGGTGGTGCCCCCTTGTTGCGGTGCGCAGATGCGTAGTGGTCATCGTCTTCGTCCAGCTGGTCGTCACTGCCCGACGGTGCTGAAAAGTCCCTGTCTCTATCTTTCTTGGGGGAATTAATAGACCTACTTCCAGACTGGGAGCTGTCGTCATGCACTTCGGCGGTCTCGACGCGATGGCCCATGGCGTTGAGCGTGTCGCGCGTGATGGTCATGTCCAGCGTGTGCGAGCCGCTCGAGGCACTTGTATTATGGAAGTGGATGTCACGAGAATTTAACGTGCCGGTGTTTGGGGTTGCGCCGTGGCTGCGTGTTGAGGCCATCGTGCGCATGCTTGTCGACCTGCGGCGAGAAAAGACACCGTTACCAAACATTGGATGAGCACACAATGCATAATGCCCAGCCCTTCCTTCTTTTTTTTTTGTAGAACCAGATATATATAAACCTTTGTATATATATTCAGATCATTACGAATGAACTCAACATTTGAATTAGATACAGTAGTGAGATTATTAAGCTCGAATTCAAAGCAATGATCGAATTCAACAAGTTTTTGGAATTTGTTAATGAAGAGTTTGAGAATGCTGTGTGGAGAATGCAAGCAAGACACTTACTGTCCTATACTTATATGTTGTTCGATAATATCTGTATGTAAAGAGGAATCATTTAGCGCATTGTCTCCATGTGTAATTTATGTCAACGGTTAAGGCAATGTTAAGTTATTGTTGTGGTTAAGTCTTGGTACATGGGTTCATAGACTATAGAACCGTACAAATCAATAAAGATTTGTAGAGATTGTGAATGTATTTTGTAATGAATTTCCTTAATTTGAGTTTTAATGGCGTTTATTATCACATGAAACTAGTGTGTAGAGATTAAAGTGGTGCTGATAAGAATCTAAACCTGTGTTAATATTACTTGTCATTAGTATCAACTAATACGCACAATACCATTGATATAATGACACCCTATTCTCATAATATCAACTAGAATTGCAGAAGTAGTTACTGTGTGTGTTTGACAAGACATTCCTGGTTTCTCAACAAGCAAAAGACGTAAAGAATACCAAGCAACGGACATGCAAACAGTGCGAGGGAAGAGAAAACGACTCTTCAACAAGAAAACCCTGGAGGCATTAATTAACATTTTGCATAGTTAACGCCAACTATCAAAGAGTATATCCTAAGGAAAACAACACTTCAAACTGAACTTTGCTGCCGCAGGAAATACCCGACAGCATTCCAGTGTAAAGCGACAAAATTGGAGGATGACTGCAGACTAATGGACTCCGGCACGATTCGCTTCTGTGGAACTCGTACGAAACTCAGATTCGCATGCGATTCTACAAATCCATACGAATTTCACATAATCTTGTACAAGCAAGTCAATTCTGCAGGAACCAATTAGTCAAAAATGGTTGTTGAGGGTATAACGATGCACTACATCGTGTCTGCAGAGGGTAGTATACACTGTCTATTAATCAAACAGGGTATATAGCGTTAAGGGAGTGGTGCCATCAATAACACAGGGGGAGCGGGGTAGTAGTACTTAATGGGGTTTAACCACACTCAGTCTAGGTCAAACTAGGGGTCCTGGAGGAGTACCTGTCAGGGGTGCGACCGGGCCGAGTCTTCCTCTTTGACTTAGTGCCCAGGACGCGGGGCCTGTTGTAGGGGGAGCACTCGGTATAGGCCCTACAGAAAGAGAGGGGAGTAGGTCAGAGCAGAGTGGGCACCACAGAGCAGTGAGCGGCTCGCGGAGTGAGTGGTTCGCATAGACAGTTCACTATTGTGAATGGCTCGGAGAATCCAAGAATTGGTGTAACTTATGGGGCTGTCACACTACGACGCTTCTCACCGGCGACGTGTTGCATTTTTGGGGAAACGTCGGCACGCGTCGGCACGTGTTAGCGGCGCATTAGCGGCACGTCGGTACACGTCGATACACTATCTTTGATGTTGACAGTCGGCGGACAACGTCGGCGCGTGTTATTGGTCGCTGAGTGTTTACAACATGTCAAAAAAAAACAACGACCGGCAGCGCGCGCAAATATATGGGTAAGGACGTTAGGAGGACATTAGGCGTACGTCGACACACGTTACAAGCGCGTTGGAGGGACGTTGCTCACACGTTGCTGTGTGTGTCTCTGTGTCTCTATGTGTGTGGCTGTGTCTCTGTGTGTGTCTCTGTGTCTGTGTCTTTGTCTGTGTCTCTGTGTCTGTCTCTGTATGTGTCTCTGTATGTGTCTGGCTGTGTCTCTTTGTCTGTGTCTCTGTCTGTGTCTCTGTCTGTGGCTCTGTCTGTATCTCTATCTGTGTCTCTGTCTCTGTGTCTGTGTCTGTGTCTGTGTCTCTGTCTGTGTCTCTGACTGTGTCTGTGTCTCTGACTGTGTCTGTGTATCTGTCTGTGTCCGTGTATGTGTCTGTGTCTATGTATGTGTCTCTGTTTGTGTCTCTGTGTCTGTGTGTGTGTCTCTGTGACTGTGTGTGTGTATCTGTGTCTGTGTGTGTCTGTGTATGTGTGTGTGTCTCTGTGTATCTGTGTGTGTGTCTCTGTGTCTGTGTGTGTGTCTCTGTGTCTGTGTGTGTCTCTGTGTCTCTGTGTATGTGTGTGTGTCTGTGTGTGTGTATGTGTGTCTCTGTTTGTGTCTCTGTGCATGTGTCTCTGTGTATCTGTGTGTGTCTCTGTGGTTGTGTGTGTCTCTGTGTCTGTGTGTGTGTCTCTGTGTATGTGTGTGTGTATCTGTGTCTGTCTGTCTGTGTGTCTCTGTGTGTCTGTGTGTGTATTTGTGTCTCTGTGTGTGTCTCTGTGTATGTGTGTGTGTCTGTGTATCTGTGTGTGTCTCTGTGGCTGTGTATGTGTCTGTGTGTCTGTGTGTGTGTCTCTGTGTGTCTGTGTGTGTGTATTTGTGTCTCTGTGTGTCTGTGTCTGTGTGTGTGTATTTGTGTCTCTGTGTGTCTCTGTGTATGTGTGTGTCTCTGTGTCTGTGTGTGTGTATTTGTGTCTCTGTGTGTGTCTCTATGTATGTGTGTGTGTCTCTGTGTATCTGTCTGTGTGTCTATGTGTCTCTGTGTGTGTCTGTGTGTGTGTCTCTGTGTCTCAGAGAGAGAGACAGAAGCACAGACACAGACACAGACAGACAGAGACACAGACAGAGACACAGACAGAGACACGTACAGAGACAGACACAGAGACACAGACAGAGAAACAGACAGAGAGACACAGACAGAGACACAGACAGAGACACAGACAGAGATACAGAGAGAGACACAGACACATACACAGAGACAGAGACACAGACAGAGACACATACAGAGACACATCAGAGACACAGACAGAGACACATACAGAGACACAGAGAGAGACACAGACAGAGACACAGGCAGAGACACAGAGAGAGACACAGAGAGAGACACAGACAGACACAGACAGAGACAGAGACACAGACAGAGACACAGACACAGACAGAGACACAGCCAGAGACACAGACAGAGACACAGGCAGAGACACAGACACACACACAGACACAGACAGAGACACAGAGAGAACGAGCCGATATAAGTTACCACAACGTTGGCCCCGCGCTAATAACACGCTACTGACACGCTGCGCCAAAGTCCAATTTCCCCATATTTCCACTATCTTTAACGTTTCTCGACACTTAAAATTATATTTTCAGCACTGACGGGTCGCCGGTGAGAAGCGTCGTAGTGTGACAGCCCCATTAGGGTGAAGAGCTCTCCATAGCATGTAGCTCACACTATGAATAGGTCAACAGTGTGAGTAGTTCTCACCGTGAGTAGTTCTCACTGTGAGTAGTTATTGTGAGTAGTTTCCACTGTGAGTAGTTTTCAATGTGAGCAGTTCTCATTGTGAGTAATTCTCATTGCGAGTAGTTCACACTGATTAGTTCTCACTGCAAGTAGTTCTCATTGCAAGTAGTTCTCACTGCGAGTAGTTCTCACTGCGAGTAGTTCTCCCTGCGAGTAGTTCTCACTGTGAGTAGTTCTCACTGTGAATAGTCCCCACTATAAGTAGCTCCTAATGTGAGTACTTCACATGGTCAATAGCTTCTACTGTGAGTAGTGAGTAGTCGCTACTGTGAGTAGGTCACACAGTGATTACTTCCCACTGTGAGTAGTTACCATGATGAGTAGTTCCAACTGTGAAAAGTTTCCATTTGGAGTAGCTCCCACTGTGAGTACTGTAAAGTGTTACTACTGTGAAGAGTTACTACTGTGAGTGGTTCCTATTGTAATTCCTACCTCTAAGTGGTTTGAACTGTGATTATCTCCTACTGTGAATACATACCACAGTGAGTAGTTCCCACTACCAATAGTTCCAACAGTAGTTAATGTGGTGAAATGTCACCTGTGAGCAGTTGCTACTGTGAGTGGTTCTCATAGTGAGTATTCCCCCTGAGTATTTTACACTGCCATTTTGCAATGGAAGTATTTAATACTGTGGCACGTCACACTGAGAGTAGTTTCAACTGTGAACTTTCCACTGTGAGTAGTTCCCACAGTGAGTAATCCCCACAGTGAGTAGTCCCCACAGTGAGTAGTCCCCAGTGAGTAGTTCCCACTGAGAGTACTCCAACCAATGAGTAGTCCCCACAGTGAGTAGTCCCCACTGTGAGCAGTCCCCACAGTGAGTAGTTCCCACTGTGAGTACTCCAACCAATGAGTAGTCCCTACAGTGAGTAGTTCCCACTGTGAGCACTCCAACCAATGAGTAGTCCCCACAGTGAGTAGTTCCCACTGTGACCAGTCCCCACAGTGAGTAGTTCCCACTGTGAGCACTCCAACCAATGAGTAGTCCCCACACTGAGTAGTTCCTACTGTGAGCACTCCAACCAATGAGTGGTCCCCACATTGAGCAGTCCCCACAGTGAGTGCTCCAAACAATGAGTAGTCCCCACAGTGAGTAGTCCACAGTGAGCAGTCCCCACAGTGAGTAGTTCCCAATGTGAGTGCTCCAAACAATGAGTAGTCCCCACAGTGAGTAGTCCCCACAGTGAGTAGTTCCCACTGTGAGTAGTTCCCACTGTGAGTGCTCCAAACAATGAGTAGTCCCCACAGTGAGTAGTCCCAACAGTGAGTAGCTCACCCTGTGACTATCTGCCCATCGCTTTAGCTACCCACATAGTGAGTAGCTCCTAAATCAGACGGACGTGAAAGGTTGTGTCATGTGTCACGATACTGCAGTGAGTACTGGACGCGCAAGACACTATTACATAACAGACGGTGCAGTTCACAGATTTAAAAAAAAAGTCTAACTCTGCAGGCGGACATGTCGAGATAAAGACTTCCGCAGATTTTGGACTCAAATGGACCTCATCTAAAGCTGCGTCTCTGGCCAGCACTGAGCAGAGTTTCTCCAAGCTGTACTTGTCCAAGTTCTAATTCAGTTGTGTTTGTAAGGCCTCGGTCACACTATGGCTTGCAACCACTTTGCGACTACTTTGCGACCAAAAGCATCAACCTCCTTGCGACCAAAGCAAAAAAAAGGCCGGAAAAACAATGGTTGGCGATGGGTCGGCGGATGGTCGGTAAGTGGTCACAAGTGCCAAAATGGTCACGAGGAGGTCACCGACCGATCACCGACTGGTCACTGACCACTTTGCGACCGCCCCCCTGTTTGATGGTTGTAAAGTGGTCATAAAGTGATGGAAAGCATAGGGTGACTGGGGTATAACACATTCTCCAAGCTTTCATTCAGCTTGTTTTGGCAACTCCTTTCAACTAGTGCAAGACTACAGCGCAAAATGTTATCTTTTTTTAAAATCTGACACCCCCCCACACACACACTTCCTACCGCTTCCCTGGCCAAAAAAAACCCACTAGGTCCCATTGGTTAATTAGTTAGATCAACACCATAGACTATTCTTGCATTTTAACAAACGCTTTACACGACTAACACTTGAAGTTGAACAGGACTAGGTTTGGGAGACAGTGGCTAGGTGCAACGGTAGTAAAGTACAGGTGTTGAAATGGGGTGAACCAATCTAATTCTAGCTAGGCACTTCTTCAAAGTTGGTGCTGAGCCAACAAAAAAAGAAAATAGTTTGTTGGGCTCTTATATAACACACATAATTTCTGTCATATCTTAGTGGATGAGATAGAGCTTTTGTTGTATTTTTTTTCCCAATTCCATTTTTAATTTGTTATTTAAGAGAAAGCTGGTCAATTCAAATTGTAATGGAATCACTCTTCTGGTCCGATGGTTTTGAATTTCTGTCATTTTCTGAGATAAATATATTAGGTTGATCATTATAATCTACCTTACTTTAGATTGAGGCAACTTATATTTTAAATGTCTAACTTTTGTGATATTTGAAGTGTAAAAATGCCAAATTAATTTAGGCAAGCACACCAAAACTGTCACTATAGGATTCTTTAGTAACACGTTCGATTAAATTGCCTCAGTATTCCCTTCTATGTGGTGACAAATGTTTAAAAAGTGCACCAGTATCTAAGTTACATATGTAGAATCAAAATTAGATAATTATTTTGGTTTTGAAAATTTGATGATTTCATCGGACTATGCAACTGTAAAGCTTCAAAATCCGATCAAAGCATTTACTTTTCTAAATCACCACACTTACATAGACTTGATCTTACATATCCAATGTAGATACTAGTTTTGTTTGTTTGTTGTTGTTTTACATCCTAGCAACATCCAATGTCATATTAGGACGAGTACCGACTTGTGACAGTGCGCACTCATGGTGACAGTGCTGCCCCACTAGGAAATCAGGCCGCCACCACCATGACCCGATATCCCACTTAGTCACATTATCCTGACACTGAGCCAAACAGTTCTTGTCCTATCCTATGAATGCCAAGCGCCAGGCTAGGAAGTGACAAGTATCAATTTTCAAGTCATTGGTTTGACTCGACCGGGAACCGAACTTCCGACCTTCTGCACGCGAGATCCACACTCTACCGATTAGACCACCACGCCCGGTCGTAGATACTGGTGTATTCATTAAACATATATATCTGCTCAGAAGGAATGCTAAGTCAATTTAATAGAACCCGTCGCTCCTGAAGGCTATATGATATCCAGCATTTCGATGTGCCACCAAAATTAATATAGCATATTTTTAGTATCTCCTAAGTTACACCTATAACATTAAACATTACTTCAAACTAAAGTAAAGTAGATTACAACAATCAAACTTAATATATTTATCTAAAAATAATCGGATTATGCAGCTTTAAAGTTAAAGTTACCGGGAAAATAGCAGTGGTTCTAAGGTGTTTTTTGGTGGGTTTTTTTTCCCTTTTTTTGTTGTTGGTCCATTAGTTGTTTAAGCAGGGGAAATTTCAGTCATAGACGACTGGTCTTCCTCATTCCACTGCTGGTCGATAGAAAGCCTGAGCCTACACTTTTACCGACCCAAGGGATTTTTAACCTCCCACACCACATAGACATGGTATGAGAGCAACCGGCCTTTGATGACGCTGTAAGTTATACACAGCGGTGGAAATACAAATTGGCAGAGCTGGGGGCACGGGGAATCGAACCGCCGACCCTCAGATTAGGAGTGTGACCTAGAAAAAAGTCAGACACTCTAACCACTCCTCCACAGAGAATCTTGTTTTACAGTTAAAGTTGCATAGTCCGATGCTTTTGAGTGTGTGTCATTTTCTGAGATAACTACATTATGCTGATCCTTATAATCTACTTTACTTTAGTTTTAAATGGCTAACTTTGGAGATATTTGACGTCAAAACGTGATGCACTCTGATCATCGGGGGGAAAAATCAGACCCTCCCACCTTGTAGTTGTTGTTGTTGTTTGGTGATGGTTTATTTACCCTGTCCATAACCAGTAAGTCGCACCGCGACTTGTTTTCATCGCTGAACAACAATAGTCTAAATTTGGTAGTTGCTTTCATCAGGTATTTCATGCGGCAAAAATTCTATATAAGTTCCCGGTCCTTGTATCATAATTTCGGATATATGATCGGAGTTCACAGTAATCTATCCCAAACCTAAAAAAAAAATGTTTTAAAATAGAATAACGACCCACTATGCACTGTTTTACTATTTCTGTTTGATCTGCTTGGCATGGGGGCTATGGGGCTACAAGTGAGGACAGGACAAAACGTTGTTTACACCAGTTAGACAGAGAGGAGATTACTCACTATGGGGTGCTGAGGGCGGGAAAAGTGACCAAGTGCGAGGTAACGTTACTCAAGGTCACAAGTGTTGGTTCAAGGTTACTCCAGTTGGCTCAATGATGCCAAATGTCACTGAAGTTCACTGTGTGTGTTTTCAAGGTTAGATGAATTGATGGATATGTGAATTTTACTAAATCAGCGTTTCTCAAGGTTATCCAACTGGGCACAAGGTTACTCAATGTCACTCTGTGATAGCATAATGATGGTTTTTTTCTGTTATAAAGGATGCATACACAAGTGGATTTAGGAAACTGTCTAATAATATATGTGGCGCTTAATGTCTCAATAACAATAAGAGTTGAAATAGAAATGATAGTCAGCAACACGTGTTCTTCCAACACTTAAAAATATCTCAAACTCTGTACAATTCGCTTCAAATACCAGCTATTAATGTTCTGCAATAAATTAATATTCTTTATATAGTGAATGAATAGTGGCTATTTAAGTCACAAATTTCAGCTATCTCATGCCAAATTAAAAATTATTACCGAGATTATCTACTGGGCATGGGGAAGGGGGGTTTAAAACTGCTGTTTAACGGAACAAAATCATCTAAAGGATTCTGCCTCCTAGGGGCGGAAAAAGGGTGGGTGATGTAAAATAGAATACTTTCAATATCAACTGAATTTCAGTAGACACTAAAGAATCATGCAGGAGTATTCATGTACCCTGGACAAAAATCTCAGGCCAACACAAAAAATAAAAATAAAATAAAAAAGGGTTAACGGTAAAACTCTACAATTAAAATTGGAAGCCATGTGAAATGTAATACTAATAGTGACTTCCAAAATACATGAATTATTTTCCGTGACGCGAACAGACACAGGAGAGGCACTGGAGGAAGTAGGGTAGTACACATGGATGGGCGAGCAGAAAACAATGACGGAAATTAAAACAATGCAACTTAAGAAACTGTCAGACAATCCTCTTTTACATTGGTACGTGGCCTGGGTCTGTGTGGCCTGGAAGCAGATTGACATGTCCATGTGTTTAGATGAGGGTGCATGTGCTTGGGATGGGTTGACTGTTGGAGTTTTATATCCTGGCAACATCTAAGGTCATATCAGGACGGGTACCGACTTGTGACAGTGCACTTATGGCAACTTTATAGTGCTGCCCCACTGGGAAATCAGGCCGCCGGCACCATGACCTGGTATCCCACTCAGTCATATTATCCTGACACTGAGCCAACCAGTCCTTGCCCTATCCTATTAATGCCAAGCGCCAGTCTAGGAAGCGACAAGTATCAATTTTATAAGTCATTGGTTTGACTCGACCGGGAACCAAACTCCTGATCTTTCGCCCGCAAGGCCCGCGCTCTGCCGATTCGGCCACCGCGCCCGGTCATGTGCTGGGGGAAGTTTGGTGCAGGTTGACTACCATGTTTGTTTTTGATTGTCGTCTGCTTTGAAATAAATTGTCAACAGTTGTCCTATTGTCAATGAAATTCAAGTATTTTGTTAGCTTGTTTTGCATGGTCTACTTTTTTTCTTCTTTTTGTTTAAAGTACTTTAGCCATTAATCGCTGAATGCTGTCATATTAGTGAGAGCAGACGACAATTGGTCCTTGGTCAAATTCACGAAATACTGATTGCGTATGGCCTTATCGTGGTGAAGGCATTTTGTAGTGTGTAAAAATTAATGTTAGTTTAGTTGCTAGTTTATCGATATTGTCTCCTAAAGTACGCCTTTTCCTGTTATGTCAAATATTCACTTTAAACATTACAGATAATACAAGTTCAGCTTATATCAATGGACCACTATATGGAAACTGAAAATCTAAACAATGCTAATAACTAAAAATTCAATTTCCCATTACATATTAAAATTATCTAACTAAAATAATACACTTTTAGTTTGTTTAAATTAAGTATCCTGTTATTTTAAGCAATAACAAATATCAATTTGACGAAAACATCAATTTGATTAATATAAAATAGCTAAGATTTACCAATTTAAAAACAAATTACCATTTAGTGAGGAAAAAATTGGGGGGAAAACCCCCCAAAAAACATAAATGTATACAACAAAATTAATATTGTAATTAGATTAGTACTAAGGAGGGAGAGTCTGAAAGAGAGGCTCGAGGTGCAGCAGACTATAAATGACGCGACTATTAGTAATGAACCAAGTATGACTACCACACAACTTAGCACGCAGACCAGTGGGCGAGTATGTAAAGACCTCATCTTGGGAACTAGGTTCATCCCAATTTTATCTCACAAGCAGTGATCAATCAGCCAATCAGCAACGCACCACGTCCTGCAGACACACCATTTGCCACTGATGACCTGTGAGCTGGGCTGCATTCAGAGTACGCCTCAGAGTCAACTCCGAGATGCCTCAGCGACATCTCTTTTTGGAAATTTGCGTTCAACGTGTGCTTCAGAGTCGACTCCGAGACGTCACACTTTTTGAGTAGGAGGCAAAAATGAAAAACCAATTGCGCATCGTACCAAGCAGTAGGAAGTGCACGTTATCGAGGGCGCCATTTTTGAGGCACCCACCTGCTAAACGCTGTTCAGAGTAGCGCAACATTTGGAATGCCTCCGAGGCGCACATTTGAACGCGGCCCAGGTTACCTAATAACAAGTGATGCGTGATGGACCCGAAGGTCGCGGGTGGTGGCTGAATGGAAGGCCGCTCAAAATGGTGGTCCTTTGTGCTTAGCCCGTGAGATAAGATCGAAGTGAACATACCGTAGTGTCGCAAATTTGCACCCCAACTCCAATAGGTGCCCCAGTGGGGATGGCGAGAGGGAAAAGGAACCTTCAACCCTTTAAAAAGGGGCTTACCTAGTCTCCACAGGCACATCAATATAGTCGTGGGCAGTCAAATGTGGAGGAGGCTGTGTGTGATACCCCGGGGTTGGAGGAACAGTGAGGCATGACGGGAGTGGATGTTGTGTTCGGCCTGCTCACGCTCTTAAGCGTTGCCAGTCCCGCCTGTGCCAACTCCCCGCTTCAGGAGCTTTGGAGGCAGTGTGGGTAATTACATGCGCTAAAGTCTCTAACGCTGCACTCTCCTGTGAGCTAAATTAGGAGGCGCCAGCACTGACGGACTATACAGGTCCAGGGCCAGTGAGGAAGGAAATGGGAGCGTAAAATGAAAAACTATTTTCTGGATAAATTTTGTTTTAAAGCAACTGTGGTATTTCCAAACGAATTTATGTAGTCACACAAATTGGATTTTGGACTTGAGTTTTTTAAACCCTCAAACCTATGAAGCCTGGCACCCCAAAACATAATAAGCATATATATACTCTTTCTGGTCTGGCCACACTGATATTCGCCTTTCCAAGATTTATTTGTTTAAAAGTCAAGCAAACAAAGTTTCTAGGCAGGTTTTTTTAGTACCATAAACCAATAAGCACCGAGGCGGTATTTCGCGACATTACGGTAGATTGCCAGATAAGCTCTTTGTGAGGCTGCAACAAAGCATCAAGGCTGAGGCAGCAGATGAGCCACTGCACGAAGATTGGCACACCAGTGTCATCAAAATGAAAATGAGCGATGAGATAAGAGAGAAAGAGAGAGAGAGAGGAAAATAAAGAAGTGCTGCTTACTTCCTTTAGTTCCCAACAATTGCGTACATACGAGTAGAGTGGTGGTACAGACAAAGAGACATGCACATTAGAACTGGACTGATACTGTATGTACACCAACTGCCTCTGTGCACACAGCTCGCCATACCAACAATAACGCAATGGAGCCAAGGCGAAAACCCAAACTACGCTTTTGCGTTAATACGGTTTTCAATATGCAGCTGCTAAACATTACCGCAGAGTAATACCTAAACAAATGCCTTCCACCTCACACAACATAGTCCCCATGGAAACCCAGATACAGCAGATGCCACCGCTCTTCCAGGGTTGGAAATGAGCATGCACCCTGAAACTAATATTCCTGATATGGGCATGTGATACAGTGAAGCCCGGTTATAATGCGCCCCGATTTAATGCGAATTCGGATATAATGCGATGATTTATTGGACCCAGAATTCTTCAATTCAAAGGTAATTCAGTAAAGTGAACCACAATTTACCGCGTTCCTGATTTTTTCGCTATCGTATTATATGGACCTGAAAGATCACATTATAACCGGGTCATGACATACATTACATACAGGGTCATGACATCACATGACATATCCTACTCTTGTGGTCCCCTCATGTGGAGGTGTGGTTTAAATAAGTGTACTGAACAAAGCATGCCTGTGTGGCATAAAGCGCAAACCCAATGTTTCCAAGGAAACAATGCAGATGGAATATAATGATGCAAGCACCACATCAACACTAGTTCACCAATCTACTAAAGGTTCTTTTTGCACTTGACAACCAGGCAGTCATGTGAAAAGTAGACTGTACACTGACGGAGGTTTTTATTTTCTTTCGTGCTTTTTCCTTTTCTTTGTATGTATAGCATCATTCCGAAGAATCAATATTTAAAGGACACTGTAAACAAGTATTGCGGGAATGGATTGGGTGCTCTATTGGTATTGTCGGTTTAGTAAGTCGAACTGGTGGAACATGAGGCAACAGTCACTAAGACATCAAATCGACTCATCCCTATGTCATCTGAACACGTACACAGGCAAGCCACTTACTGAACAATGGTTATTCAGAGCTTTGAGCACCTCATTGGGCAATTCACTAGGACGCTCATTGAGCAGCTCAGTAATCTGCTAACAGAGCAGGTCAGTAAGCAGCTCATTGCTCATTTCATTGAGTAGCTCCGTAAGTATCTCATTGAGCACCTCAGTAAGCAGCGCATTGAGCAGCTCATTGAGCAGCTCATAAACATCTCATTGAGCAGTTCAGTAAGCACCTCATTGGGCAACTCATTGAGCAGCTCATAAACATCTCATTGAGCAGCTCATTGGGCATCTCATTGAGCACCTCAGTAAGCAGCGCATTGAGCAGTTCTTACATATCTCATTGAGCACCTCAGTAAGCAGCGCATTGAGCAGCTCATTGAGCAGCTCACATCTCATTGAGCAGTTCAGTAAGCAGCTCATTGGGTATCTCATTTGGCAGTTCAGTAAGCAGCTCATTGGGCATCTCATTTAGCAGTTCAGTAAGCAGCTCATGGGCATCTCATTGAGCAGTTCAGTAAGCATATCATTGGGGATCTCATTGAGCAGCTCATTGAGCAGCTCAGCAAGCATATCATTCAGTATCTCATTGCGCAGCTCAAAAATCGCTGTTATTGAACCTCAGTGAGTACCTCTTTGGGCAGCTCAATAAGCATCTCAATGAGCAACTCTATTGAACCTCAGTGAGCAGCTTAGTGAGCAGCTCAAATAACACCTCGGTGAGCAGCTCACTGAGCGACATGTCAGGCCCAGTGAGCAGCTCAGAGTATGCTACATATACGATATATAATATGCATTGCACCATGGGAGTTATCCCCCCCATAAACATTTCCTTGCCTACAGTAGCAAATTTCTATAGACGATTTCGCCTAACTAATTTGATTTCTTATGAAAAACACAGGTGATTATAATGAAATACCAAACTCAGATTATTGAGGAAACATATCTTTTCCGCCACAAATGAAAATAACTTCCAATTAAAAATAACCATTTCAGTGTAGGAAAACAAGAAAGCAAACAAACAAGATTTGTCATAATAATTTCTAAATGATCTTTTTTTTTGTAGCTTAATTATATTGCTTGCAATCTTTAAAGTTCCAACATCAACCAAAAATAGAGTGGTTCCGGGGACACTTGATGTGCAATGCTGAGCATACGCTGAAGGTGTGGGTTCATAGGGCGGGCGTTTACCTTTGGAATGGTGGCCGCTTGGTGTAGTTGTCCCGTACGTACTCCACTAGCTGCTTCTGGGTGCGACCACTGTACCTATAACCAAGGAACCACAACCACGTGAAACCCATTAACGACCGTCTGCGTGATTTCATCAACTACTTGGGTTTCTTTTGTTTTTCTGGTGCCTTTTATATTTATTTTTATAAATATCTTCTTAAATAATTTCTTTAATAATTTGGGGGGGGGGGGGGGGGGGGGCTTTACATGCTAGTAAGATCTAAGGTGCAATTAACACGGGTATCAACTTGTGACAGTGCACGATTTTGGTAGCTTCAAAGACTTACTTCGTTGTTATTTTTATTTTCTTTATTTATTTGTTGTTTTCTGTTCTTATTTTGGGGTGTCTTTTTTTGGGGGGGGGGGGCAGAGGGGTACATCTTAGTAATATCTAAGGCAAAATCAAAACGGGTACCAACTTGTGACTCAAACAGTACTCAAAGTCCCCAAACCTTCCACAAACAAACTAATTAAAGCACCAATTTAGAAAGGCAGCATGATGTGGAACAACCTACCAGCCAGGACCAGAGCAGCATCCCCCTGCCTAGAATTCAAAAACTCACTAAGAGTACATCGGATTGGGCAGTCAGAGTAAAGGATGTTCCATGGCGTCACCATACCCTAAGTGGCTGGACACCAAACCCTCAGTCCCAGTTCTCTCCCCCCGCCCCCTTTTTTATTTGTTGCTGTTCCTCCATTATTTTCAGTCAACCATTTACAATGACAGAGACAGCCCAAATACAAATGTAAAAGTTAAGACCAAAATGCACTGGGATTATTCCCACTGCTTCACTGGCCACAGCTGGTCCAGTGTGTTAATAACAACCCGACCAAACAGCACAATTCATAAACTCACATAACCAACCACACTAGAGTGACACTAGAATATTTCTAAGAAACTGACATTTATATACTGCGCTTGCCTAACTCCAACTGAACAAACACTACATTAAAACTTACTACAACTTTACCAAATGAATACAGATGATAACTTCTGCTTACATTCTAAATACCACGTAAATACTCATATTGATCTGACTAAGATTGATCTAGTTATGTGACACTACTGTTACCATATTGCTATGGAACTTTTGGGTTACAGAATTTCATTGTGTTACACGCTGCAAATTGTGTATTGAACAGTTATTGTATACCTTACTCTATATACCTTTTGTGGAAATAACTCTGAATTGAAAAGTGGCTGGAAGACCAGTGCTTTGGCACTGACAAAATACTTATTCAACAGAATAAACATATTTACCACCAAAAAAAGTGCACGATTGTGGCGGTTTTAAAAGTGCTGCCCCACTGGGACACTGTGTTACCAGCACCATGATCCAATATCACAGTCAGTCACAATATCCTAACCAGTTCCTGTCCTACCCATGAAACAGACAGGTTATTGATAACTATTTATCTTATGAGTCTTTGGTTAAACTTGGCCAGGTATTCATTCCACAAACTCTGGTATGTGAAGTGGCATCCTTACCCATTCTGCTCCAGTAGGTTGTTTCTTGGGGTTTTACATCCTAGCAACAGATACGGTCATATCAGGAAGGGTACCGACTTGAAACAATGCACATTCATGACGACTTAATAGCGCTGTTCCACTGGGAGACCAGGCCGCCACCACTAGATTTTGCACTCAATCATATTAGGTAGCAACAAGTATCAATGTTGTAAGTTATTGGTTTGACTCGGCCAGGATTTTAATCTCCCGACCTTCCGCATGGGAAGCCTACGCTCTACCGATTCGGTCACTGCGTCCAGTCCCTCCAGTAGGTAAATAGTTGCGTTCCAATGGAGCTGGGATGAGGAACAATAACAATGCACCCACTCAACTTTGTCTTACACTTGCATATAACATTTTAGAACAAATAATATGAAAGTTATCATAGAAATCAAAATAGAAGTTACTTCTTTAATTCTCTCATCAAATACAATCTGTAAAAGAATATTTTCTGCTTAAGTAACTTTTCTGTGTATTCTTTTAAAAAATGCACCAACATGTATGACTTAGTCTCTGCTTTGTTTCAAGTAAAATAACGGGTAAAGATATGTGAGATCAATGCAGAGTGAATTACTGCAAATTTTCAGTTCCAAATAAAAACAGACTAGACGCGATGGCCGAATGAGTTGAGCGTCTGACTTCTATACTTGTCGCTTCCTAGCCAGGCGCTCGGCATTAATAGGATAGGGCAAGGACTGGTTGGCTCAGTGTCAGGATAATGTGACTGGTCATGGTGCTGGTGGCCTGGTCTCCAAATGGGGCAGCACTATAAAGTCACCATAAGTGCGCACTATCACAAGTCAGTACCCGTCCTGATATGACCTTGAAAATTCCACTGCTTAAACAACTAATGTAGTACCAACAAAACTATTTGTTTAATGAGTCCAAGTATTTACAAGGCGTCACTAACACGAGGCACTTACCTAAATGAAGACCCGCGACTGACGACGCGCGTCTTGTTGCGGGGTAGCTTCTTAACTTGGTGGCAGCGGAAGAAGGCATGGTGCTCAATGCACTTTTTCCAGAAGTTCTTGCACTCATTCCTGCTTTCGAAGTAGAACTCAACAGTGTCTTTGTAGTATCCCTGTATGAAGCAAACGTGAACTCCATTAGAACTGGCTTCAGTGTCAAAGCTACTGTTTTCTGAGCAGTCCTTCATTCCAGGTGTTGGCAAAGTTACATAAGGAGCTATGCTAGGATGGTTAGCTTCCACCGCGTCAACTTGTTTATCGCAGTTCTGCCTGGCCCCTACAGAGAATCACCGGCGCCCATAGAGGGAAATGACAGTATAGTTATCATCACTACTTACACCTAGTTTTAACTTGGTTCATTGGCCATACCCAAAAGAAAGAATTGTCTGATCAAGCCTTCTCAGTTAAATTAGTCCTGGTAGATGTTGGCAGTTGATTTCAATGCGCTCCGCTCCAACCCGCTCAGTTACAGAAAGATCTTCAAACAAATAATCGAAACTTCACATGGAAGAAAGACGGGGGAGGGGGGGGGGGGAGTTTGTTTTCTTGTTGGAGTTTTACGTCCTGGCAACATCTAAGGTCATATCAGGACGGGCTGGGGGAAGTACAGAAGAGTGGGAACCCAATCATTTTGTGGCAGCGGAAGTAAAATAATCATTTCCTTCCAAATCCTATACAACAGGGAAGTATCCCCCCCCATAAACAAATTTGGAATATCTTTGACTCTTCCTACATCACTCTCCTACGGACATGCAATCATCACTACCCGTCTTTCAAACACAGGTATACGCACTAGCTAGGGCCCGCTCGATGATAACAGTACTGTCAGAAAACAGCCCCTGGTGCCGTGGTGTAACAAGCCGCCTCCTCATAGCTCCTCACGTACACTTTGTATCACTCAGTTCAAGTCGGGTTGGGCTTGACGGACTAGCACTTAACAAAGCTGTGCAAGTGCAAAAAGTTGCTGTCTGCTCAACTCACGGAAGAAACAGAAGAAGAAGAAAAACCACTAACGGTAGTCAGTTTATTTAGGCATACTACCTACTAGGTGTAGTGAATTATTATTGAAATCCTCCATTTCTAAGTGGAAACAGTTGTTGAAAGTATGACCTGATAAGGCACGACTGAGGAGCTACTCAATCCAAGTTAGGAATACGAATCAGATTGCTCGCTTACAGTAACATTAAAAGTTTGTTTGTTGGGGTTTTACGTCCTAGCAACATATATGGTCATATCAGGACGGTGATATTAATATGAAAAGGCCGCCAATTTAAGAATCACAGTGCAGTCTTCCATTACACTTGCCTTTCATTCATGTGAAATTGTTCATTTTACAATAACAACAACACAGTAGAGAACCCAAACACTAAAAATAATGCTGTTAATGATGAAGATGTTCAAAAGAACAAGTCTGAGGATGGGGACTGGGGAATTAGACTCAGACGAAAAGAGAAGAGTAGGAAATGGAACGATATACAGAGCTAGATGCCCAAAGAACTGTACATACACAAACCACAGGCACACACTAACACCGAGTAGGCTCGGCCACACCGGACGTGACTTCACGACACGTGACCGTCACGTCACTGGGCAGGCGTGGACACACAATCGGCCCGGTGCGAGGGATAGGACGGTTAGAGGTGCAAGGGTTACGGGCCGGCAGCCACACAAACACTTTAGTTTAAATCAAACATCTGCTACATTTAACCACCACACAGCTACCTTTCTAGGCGCCCTCCCTACCCAGACGGATCTCCCTTGAGAAGGTGAGCCCGCCCTGCCATACATGTGATATAAATTGTAAAAACAGGGGTGGGTTAATGTAGCACCAAAAATGTATGTGTTTAAATGAGTCCAAGTATTACAAGGCGTCACCAACATGAGGCACTTGCCTAAACAAAGACCCGCGACTGACGACGCGCATCTTGTTGCGGGGTAGCTTCTTAACTTGGGGGGCCTGAACTAAAATTACCATATATATATATATGTTTTGAAATCCAAATATCAATTGTCAAACAACTCTCCCTACTTTTTTATTTCCCGCCTAAAATATGTCAAATCAATTTCCAAATTCCCAAGCAATCCCAATATAAAGGCTTCCTTTTTTGTTGTTGTTGTTGTTGTTGTTGTTGTTAAAGTAAAGCTTTTGAAGGGTCCTCTATGTTTTACGTACATTCATCGATATCTAGTTCTAAGTGTACTCAGTTGGTATTCACTTAATTCTCATGTCAAATTTCTATTTTTATTTGCTTACTTAATGTCAAATGTCTCCCCCCCCCCCCCCAAGAACTATGTCTTTATGCACCAAGGCCTAATGGTGGACAGACAACAGACTTGACCTATACAGCATGCGTGTGTATGGAAAGAGGGTGAATACTTGTCAAATGTTGCTAATGTTTGATACACGTTGCGCTCTATGGGTTCAATTAAGGTGGAGCATCTACAGTTGCCTGCATACACTTCTTCAACAATACTGCAGGTGGCGCTTCGATCTTGAGTGGGTATTATAACTTAAAGTTGCATAGTCCGATGGCTTTAAGTTTCTGTCATTTTCTGAGATAAATGTATTAGGTTGACGGCTATGATCTACGTTACTTTAGTTTTAAGTATCTTTTATTTTAAATGTCTAACTTTTGAGATATTTGAAGTGCAGACATGCTAAATGAATTTTGGCAAGCATGCTAGGCTACACCAGTAACAGGTTCTATTCAATTGCCTCAGTATTCCATTCTGTGTGGTGACAAATGCTTAATAAGTGCACGAGTATCTAAGTTTGAAATGTAGAATCAAATCTAGATAATCATTTTGGTTTTGAACATTTGATGCTTTCATCAGACTATGCAGCTTTAAGCTCTCAGCTTAAAGCGACACCTACACGTTATTGCAGTATGCTACCTGCACAGCAGAACGTAGAGGTTCAACATTTAACTGACATGTGGAATGGAGCGGGGTGGAGGTGCATACGGTGTAGTTGTGTAGACTGTAGCTAAGTGTATGCGAGTGCTATGTAGTGGTGAATAAATGCATCTTGAACTGTCTGCGGCAGGTGTCAAGATCTCCATCCTTGCTCCGAGTCAGTCTGCATGGGAAAGCGGTGGTGATGCGCAATTTGACACTGACCAGTAATAAAGTCAGCAAGACCCCCGATAGTCAGAGTTTAATGTCAGTCAGTAACCAAGGCAACACGATACCTGACAGTCAGGGTTAATGTCAGCCAGTAACAAGGCAACAAGACGCCTGGTAGTCAGGGTTTAATGTCAGCAGGTAACCAAGACAAGACACGTAGCAGTCAGCGTTAAAGTCAGTCAGTAACAAGGCAACAAGATGCCTCATAGTCAGGGTTTAATGTCAGTCACTAACCAAGGCAACTAGACGCCTGGCAGTCAGGGTTAATATCAATCAGTAATCAAGGCAATAAGACGCCTGATGGACACGGTTAAATGTCAGTCAGTAACCAAGACAACAAGATGCTTGACGGTCAGTGTTAAATGTCAGCCAGTAACCAAGACAACAAGACGCCTGGCAGTCAGGGTTTAATGCCAGCCAGTAACCAAGGTAACAAGACACATGATAGTCAGGAGCTAATCCAAATCGTCTTTAGTCTTTTTTGTTCGCTTTAACGGTGCTGACCGATTAAACAAACACACACACACACACACAAAACAGAAAACAGAAAAAAAGTGCATAACTAGACAGTCTGAGCCAGAATGTCAGTCTCTTTGTCAATGCATTAAGCTTAATAGTCTGCCAACCATTCCCCATGCACTCTGAACTGAGAAGTGATATTCATGAGATGTGAGGCTATATATGAGTATATACATACATATGTATACACACACATACAAATAGCATGTAAATATATTATATATAAATTCATACATGGGTGTAGACATGATAGCAGTGTGTGCGTGAGAGGGAATATGCTGAACAAAAAATATGATAAGAGCAACAACAAAAAACTGAAACCAACATAACCTTGTGACTACAAACGTAGGTAACCCTGACTATATATTAGGTAGAAATTAGCATGATAGTGCTGTGGGCTAACAGTCACTCGTTATCAGCTTTGTCGTCAAATGAAGCCGGTTTGTTTCGGAACATAATATCATGTCAACAAGGATGCTCCATTGCTATCTCAAGAGGCGGTGTCTGCGTGTGCGTGTGCGTGTGCGTGTAATATGCGTGTGGTGGAGAGGAGTTGTCCGAGTAGTCAGAAAAAGGTTTAGCAATCAGCTCTGGAAGACACAACAATTCTTAGCCCTAGCTATCCATACAGGTCGCCATTGGTTAACATCCCCCCCCCCCCCAACCCGACAATCCCCCTTGCCAACTCCCTCCTCCTGCAATCCCTGCTTCTTTAAAAGAATTAAATCCCCTCTTTTCTTTGGCCTTTTTTTGCCATTTTCAAAATCAATTCTTTTATTGTTCTATTATTAATTATTCAGGGATGAAAGTGGCCTCCGGCAAAAAAAAATAAAAGCGGAAACCAAAGCGAGGTTATTACACCGAGGGAAAATTTCCGCGAAAACACGGATTTTCTTCCATAGACTTAGCACTGTTAGGGAATCATGGGAAAATGCCGGAAGCCAGGTTACATCTATCCTTGTTGTGACTGTTATTACGCATACCTAACTCTTTCTTGCCTGGGTTTTATGTTCTAGCAACATTTAAGGCCATAAGAATGAGATTTGAACTAACCAATTGTTGTCACATATATCCTGATTCCTTGGCATTTTGCTTAACATTAATCAGTAAATATAAAAAATCGCGGAAATCCGCGAAATCGCGGAGAACTTTCATCCATGAAATATATTTGTATTAATTTGGCCAATTAACTCACAAGTCCACCACCTTACGCGAATTTACCAAATTGAAATCAGAAAAATGATTCCTTTTTTAAGAAGTGAGGAAAGAAGTAATTTGATTTGGACTTCGATGCTTCTTTTTTTTTAAATATTAAAAAAAAATATATATTAAACAAAAAAAGTTTTATGGGGAAGCTGCACACTACTTCAACAAGTGTGTCCTCCTCTGAGCGGAATGTGCAGAACGCCCAGAGACATGAGGGGGGGAAACAGCAGTCAGGTTAGGTGGAGTTCAACATTCTAGAGCTGAGAAGCAGTCAGTGCCACCAAGCGCTTGGTTAGGCTCGCCGCAAGGTCAACAATTCTCAAAGCGCCATCAACGATTACACTCTCAGTCGAGTAGCGCCACAATAAAAAAAAATTAAAAAAATTAAAATTAAAAAAAGCCAGCGGCTATAAAGAAGAAACAGGGCAACCCACAAAATGAAAATGATAGGAATTTAACAAATGAATTAAAAAGAAATAAGAAAAAAAAAGATATGTGCAAGTGGGAGGTTGGGGATATGGCTGGTTGGTCGCCACTGTCGGATAGTGGTGGACGCTCAGCCTGAACGTGCTTACTTTGGAGCTGTACACATCAGTTAAAGCCATCTGCAAGTCAAATGTCTAGATTTAGAACTACAACTCGAGGGTTGACCAAACCGGGGCCAGTGTCAGGTCTTACTCAGCGTCTGGTTATCCACCACCCGCCACCATATTCACATAGTATTCGTATTCGCAATTGTATCCTCACAACATCGGTTTTTTTTGTTTTTATGATATTCACATCGTATCTTTCTTTACCTAGTCACATCGGGGTGCTCTTAGCGGTGTTTTTCATTTTTTAACTATGGTCAAATTCATTTTGCGACATTCATATTACATATCTTGAAATTGAATTTTACGACATTCATACTGCATATGTTAGAACTGATTTACGACATTCCTTTCGTATTTTCCCTCACAAAAATATATAATGTATTGCATTTTTTGTTTACATCATTCACATTGCATGACTCGTCTAACAATAAATTTGCATTGCTTTCTTTTTATTATTATTATTTTTTATTATTTGATTTTTTAAAGCTATTATTTTGTTTTGTTTTACAACATCCACATTCCATGACTATGATATTCATGTTCAATTTGCACAGCATCGTGTGATATCCACGTACGATATTCATACAGTCTGTCTACGGCGCTTTTCATTAATCATATGTTAAGTGCATAAATACTGAACCGACACTACAAATATTGCACTGATATTGAACGAATACTATACATATATGAATGGTGATTATCCAGCAGCTGATAAACCCTGAACCAGCAGAGCGTTGTAAAAAGGTCACATGTAAAAGGAAAAGGGGGCGTGGGGTCTCTTTTTTTTTCTTGTTCATCTTCTTAAATTCAAAGGAAGTAACTCTAAATGTTATGAACAGAATAATGAATTAATCCCCCTGATAAATAAATGATCGTGTATGTAATACCTTCTTTATATGTGAAATGATAACGTAAAGCAGAAGAGCAATCGTGATCGGGTTTTATGCATATTGTTCTGTTTTAAATCAACAACAACAAAAATCTTAATAATGAGCACTGATAGAATATTTCATTAACAAAGACAAGAACAGAATGATGTGATATTCGTACACAAAGGTAGGATGTGAGTTGGAGCACCACTTGTTAGTGTAACTTGTAAATGGGACCATCAATATATAAAAGTCAAAGAAGATTGGAAATGAAAAAGTCAAAACTCGCTACACATGCACACGGTTAGTCTGCGCTACGGACACATATTATGCTGGAACAAGTACCACGAGGAGCTAGATGGGGAGGTCATTGTGAGACTAGGAGGTCAAGGGGTCATGGTGGTGTCAATGGGGGTTAAAGCCATGGATGGTGCCACCCAGTAAACACAGCAGTCATCATTGTATGGAACAGCAGTGGTGGGAACACTAGACGGGCTCAAAAAAAGAGGCGGGGAGCAACAAGAGCAACAGCACACCAAACTGTCTCAACTAATCTTGGCTTCTTTTTTGTGTGAATCTTTTTCTCATTATCTTTCTTTAAAAATAAATAATAACTCCATCTCAGAAACAACCAAAAATCTGAACTGTGGGCTAGGAGGCGATGCTGACATTCCCAAGTGTTATCATAATGTGGTCAGAGGCAAGTGGAGCTGGAGCTAACAGAGGGTCCAACAACGACAAGCCCCCCCAGCTGAGCTCGCTAGGGCTGCCCCGGCCGCCCCTGCCGCCCAGGTCGACCGGGCCGCCCCGGCCGCCCCAGCCGCCCCTGCCATCCAGTCCGACCGGGCCGTCTTGACCGGGGAATGCGAGCACCGCCCACCGAGCGTGTGGTATTCACCTCAGGGCTACATGTGCACTCCGGCGACTAGAAGGAAGGAAAACAAACACACACAGCATGTCGTTTAATACATGGCGAATCGTGAGCGATGTGCGCCGCTGTACAGCGTCAGGCCGACTGACTGGGGGGGGGGGGGGGGGGGGGGGGCGAAGGGGGACAGGGGAGAGAGGGGGGAGGGAGGTGGGGGCGCGCGTGGACATGGACGATAGGGGGCGCGCGGTGCAGCAGGAGAAAGCAGCGGGGTGGAGAGGAGAGGGGAGGGAGGGAGGGAGGGAGGGAGGGAGGGAGGGAGGGAGGGAGGGAGGGAGGGAGGAGGGAGGGAGGGAGGGAGGGAGGGAGGGGGAGCGGGGGAGGGAGAGAGGGAGCGGGAGAGGGAGAGAGGGAGGGAGGGGGGAGGGAGGATGGAGGGGGAGGGGGAAGTAGGGAGGGAGGGAGGGAGGGAGGGAGGGAGGGAGGGAGGGAGGGAGGGAGGGAGGGAGGGAGGGAGGGAGGGAGGGAGGGAGGGAGGGAGGGAGGGAGGGAGGGAGGGAGGGAGGGAGGGAGGGAGCGTGGCAGTGCAGGCAGGTGATGGTGGGTGGTATTGCCGAGGGTGGGTCGAATTAGCGGGTGAAGATATCAACAGACAATACCCAGGGCCCTTACAATGATCTACATAGTCAGTGATCTACCAGTTTGGCGTTTGGAGGTTTTATCACCTCAAGTTACCTGAGGGCAACACTAAAGTGATCTTACCATACTGGTAGACAAGTTGTCATTCATTTAGATAGAATGGGGAACATAGAATAAGGGAACTTGTTAGGTGGTTAGTGGGGTGGGGGTTTGTTTGTTTTACGTCCTAGCAACATCTAAGGTCATATCAAGATGGGGTGGAGGTGAAAGTTAGAAGGTAGGGGCACCAATAGAAAATTGGGCTTAGAATTAGATAATAACAGCGATGCCATAATATATATATAATATATATATATATATATTATTTATATATATATTATATATATATATAGATATATATATATATGTATATATATATATAGATACATATATACACACATACACAGAGGTCCATATTCCCTTATCCAAAATCCTTGGGGCCAGTTGTATTTCGGAATTCAGAACTTGTCAAATTTCAGAATAAAGGTATCTATCAAATATTAATACTGCAGTTGAAACGTATGAATATTCACACTAACTGATATTAATAAAGACTACAGATACTATTACAATGTATTTATACAGTAGTACGCCGATAAATTAAATAATGGGTTAATTATAGACCATACATACTCCAGCATAACAGTTGGTGTAACTTAAGCATATGGGTCACTCTCCCGAAAACTGGCCAGAAGTGTCACATGGAGAGTTAAAATCTAATATTTGAATTTGTTACATTTTTTGGTTGTAAATGAAAGCTGGAAATCTCCCCTTTACATCTATGTAAAATATAAATTGATGAGATAAAAAACATGATGTGTGTCACACGTGTAACACATGTTTAGGACACCACACAGTCTGCTTAATAAAAATCTAACCAGAATTAAATAATATCATACTTAGAAGCATATTAATCATGGCATAATATACAGAAATATGTAGAGCTTATACTGATAAAAAAAAGTAATTCCCAGCCATGCTTTATTCACTGAATAATTAGTGTACAATATTTGTGTGGCATCCAGACACCACTGGTTACACGTGTGAGGGAAATTTGTAATGTTATTTTTGAAGACATCAATTTTTTTTTTTTTTTACATTTACGCATGCATACATGTTAATAAATACTTCCTTTTTGATTTGGGAACTGTTTTGTTTGATATATCAATGCAATACAAGATGTTAATACGGATTCAACCACATCCCATATGTCATGTTACAAATGGCTGACTGTAAAATGTTGTTTTTTGTACAAAAACACTTCATAACTAAAAGGACCAAAGTTGCACACAGTTTATTTTATTTCCCTTATTTCTTTCATCAAATCTGAACATGAATATGAAAAGTATAAGGAAAGAAATAAGTAGGAAGTTTTTTTATTGATGTTTTAAAATCCCATCCCATGCTGACCAGTCTTCAGGAGAGTGACCCATATACATCTTCAAATAAACTAGGTGGGACAAATAAAGGCCTTAAATAATATTACAGTTCATACATATACTGTACAGAAAATAAAACCTTTGGTTTTCATAACTTTTCGGATTTCAGAATGTCAGATAAGGGAATCTGGATATATATATGCCAGTATGTATGTGTATATAGATTAGTTAGACGAATCTTACCTGGGTATAGATGATGGATAACTATTGTTTTACCGAGGTAGGAGCCTCGGATAGACGTGGGCGAGGGAGAAGGAAGCACATCCGGGTCCAGCAATCTTTACCTAGTAATTCAGGATAAAATGATTCTAATAAACCTAAAAACTATCGTCATGTGACCTAATCTTGGTACAAGTGATTGAATAGACGTGGCAGGGCGTGGTGGGGGGGCCCTCGCCCACGTCTATCCGAGGCTCCTACCTCGGTAAAACAATAGTTATCCATCATCTATACCCAGGTAAGATTCGTCTAACTAATCTATTTTACCTAGGTATACCGCCTCTGGCTAGCCGCAGGCTAGGGAGAACTTTACGTAATATCATTTTTATCCTGATATTCCTGTTTGTTATTATTATTCTATTATTAAGTTTTATTTATGTCTGTGGTGTACAATTGGTATGACAATAAAGCGAAATTCTTTTACTTTGTCTCACCTTTCTCTTTTCAGTTGTCTCACCTTTCTCTTTTCTGTGCTATAGGTTGAGGCTTCTCTAGTCGCTTGTGATAATGTTTTGCAAACGACCTAGCGGTTTTCCATCCCGCGTGAGCCAGGATCCGTTTCACGGATATGCCTAGTAATCTGGCCTTAGATACCATCGCACCACGTGTAGAGTGCGATGAATATCTGTTTGTGTTGACTCCTGATAGTTTTAACACAGTCATGGTCAATCTGGCGAGGGTGTCCCTCGAAATGCCCTTGTGTGGCTTAATAAAGCTCACCAAAAGCTGCCTTGAGTTTCTTATTGCTCTTGTCTTGGATATATATGTCCGTATTGCGGAAACTACACATAATTTGCGATCCTCTGTGAAACTAGTGACACTGATTGTCGACAGGGGATCACCTAAACGATTCGATTTCAACAAAGTTGTTAAATCAAACGTTGCTTCCCTGTTATCGATTTCAAGACCATTGAGCGACAGGGCGACTATAGTTTGGCCCCTGTGTCCTGTAACCAGCAGCAGAAGCAAAGCCACTTTGAACCCTAATAGCTTAACGTCCAGGAACTTATTCTCTGGCCATTCTTTGAAGAGTTTAAACACAAGAGAAACATCACAAAACCTATTATATTTTGGTTTGGGAGGATTCCTCTGGTAAATTGATCGTACGATCCAGCAAATAACATGGTGTTTACCCATTGTTTGTCCATTAATCCTAGGTAGGATTATTGACAGCGCACATCTGGCTGCATTGATAGCGCCATATCCTAACCCTTCGTCTTCTAAGAACCGTAGGAATCGTACTACCTGTGATATTGTCGGGTTCATTGGCTTAACTTTCTTAAGTAAGCAATATATACCCCATTTCTTTAAATAGGTTGTATACATTTTCACCGTTCCCTTCCTCCATGCGTGAGATACCAACCGTTGTTGTGTAATCTTGTCCAAGCCGAATTGTTCCAAGTACTTATTTAAAAAAGGAATGCTACCAAAGGAGTCGTCGACACGTTTCCGTGGCGCGCTAATGGTCCCTGATGTTTCAGGTTTCCCCGGTATCTTGGGAAGCGTAGGCTGTTTTTGGCCATGGCGACTAATCTCGCTAGCCACGGTTGAGTGTCCCATTCGGGGACGATGAGGATGGCGTGTGTTTTCTCCATTTGTATCTTTCTGGCGACTTTGCTAATAATGGTAAAGGGGGGGGGGAAATGTAAAAGAAATGATTTTGCCAATTGAGCGAGAAGGCATCTATGTGCCATGCATTTGGTTCGGCGTGCCACGAAACATATTTATCCACTTTAAAGTTATTACGTGAAGCAAATAAATCTATATCCGGCCAGCCCCATGTGTTACAGATATGTTTGAAAATTGATGGGTTTAGTGACCACTCTAAGTGGTCATGGAAATGGCGACTCATCTTGTGTGCAAGACAATTCTGCGTGCCGGGTATATGTGTTATTGTTAACCAGACCTCAAAGGTTTGCGCCCAATTCCAAATGAGTACTGCCATTTCGTTACACTTAATGGATTTTGTACCTCCCATGTTTCTGACATAAGCTATGGCTGTGGTGTTATCCGTAAGGATACGTACATTATTTTTCGGTACTTTAACCAAGCTGGTTAAACCTAAATAAATGGCTCTTAATTCTAAAACATTAATATGATCGGAAATTTCCGATTCTAGCCATCTTCCTCCCGTTGCTACATCATTTCGATGTGCCCCCCAACCTTGCAGTGACGCTTCAGTTGTAACCGTAATATTGGGCTTACCCATTCTAATGGGATTGGGAGATTCATCAAAGTGACTTAGCCACCAAGAAATGTCGGCTAGTCCGTTCTCAGAGATAAACATCCTCTTTTCAAAGTTACCCTTAGCTCGGGCCAAAGCTCGATTTTTATCAATTTCCAGGGTGCGGCGCCATATAAAATAGCAGGGCTGTACGAAATCATAATACCGATTAACACTGCGACCTCTCTTATCTTTGGCCTAGAAGTGTCTAGCAGCTGTATCGCTGTGTCCCGAAATTTATCTTTCTTTTGTTGTGTGAGTGAAACGGTCATAGCCGTCGTGTTTAAAATGAAACCTAGACACTTAAGCTCCTTAGTAGGAGAAAACACAGATTTCTTCTCATGTATAAAGGAACCCAAGTTTGAGAAAAGTTGACATAAATCTTGAACTGCGAGCTCGCATTGTGTGAAAGATTGTCCATAATGAAAGAATCATCAATGTATGGAAACATACAATGACCAAGTTTTGCCATTTGTGAAAAAACCGGTTTCAACAGCTTAGTAAAAAGGTGTGGTGCACACGCTAAACCATTTGGTAGGCAGGTAAATTAAAAAAGCTGGCCATTCCAGACAAACCTTAAATATTTGCGATCTACGTCATGAATAGGAACGGTATAGTACGCATCTCGTAAATCTACACTCGCTAACCAACACTCTGGGGTAATCAAATCCCGAGCCGTTTCTAAGGAAAACATTTTGAAATGTTGGTATTCAATGATTTCATTTAATTTAGTTAAATCTAAGATCATTCTAATGGTCCCATCGGGTTTAGGAGTGGAGAAAATATTTGAAAGGAATTCACCTTCAGTATGTTCTACTCTTTCGACTATGCCTTTGGCTTCAAAAAGCATAACCTGTTCATTTAGTTGAGCTCTTTCTTGCGAATTGAATTTATATGGAAAAGGTGCTCTTTTCTGGACAGGCAATTGTGTGAACGGAATTTGAATGCCCTTAATAATACTAAGAACCTCTGGGTGTGTGGTTAATTGTTGCCATTGGGGTAAATAATTACCAATGTTGCCCGCTTGAAATTTGCTTACGTCAGTTTGTGTTTCCTCTGTGACCATTTCAGGGCCAGGAGGCTGACAAGTTTGTGTGGCGTTCTCTACTTGTTCCCTGGTTTGGGGAACTGCGGCTTGGGAAACTCTCTTTTGTAACCGCGGTTGTCGTTCCAGTTTGAGGGTTGTCTGTCGCCTCGACCTCTTCCCCTCTGGCTGAATGCGAAGGATGGTCCGCCCCTGAACGGCCTTCCTCCCCGGCGGAAGCGAAAATCCGTCCTGCTTCGTCTGAACCCGAGTGGGTTTTGGAATTTACGGCCCTTGAGTTCCGTGTTCTTGGCACTCTTAGTGTCCACCTCTACTTGCTTGTACAGGTAGGCAAGCTGACCCCCGAACATCTTGGACTTGTCCA
Organism: Branchipolynoe longqiensis; assembly: GCA_030323885.1. Classification (NCBI taxonomy): domain Eukaryota; kingdom Metazoa; phylum Annelida; class Polychaeta; order Phyllodocida; family Polynoidae; genus Branchipolynoe; species Branchipolynoe longqiensis. The sequence goes on from CM059197.1 coordinate 29,885,203, forward strand.
GAGGTTTGCCTTTGATGGGGGTAGGTCCTGAATACACTGTGTATTCCTTGCCGTCATGATCAGTCATTTTCTTTGACCGGGCGACCTCTTTGCCCGCGTCGGTAGTGATGGATTTGAACACATTTTCGAAGCGGCGATGTGTCATGTAGTTACTCGCCGCAGCGAGCAAGGCAATGCCCCTGTCCATTACCCGAGCCAAGGACGAGAACTTATTCTCGGTCTGCATGCGGTTTGCAACCGGGATAATGGAAGTCAAGGACCCCAAAACTGCCTTATGGATCAAAGTTAGGGCAGTTTCATAGCGGCGACGTTCGTCTGACAGATGGATGCCAGCATCCATCTCCTTACATACCGTAGCGGGAATACCTTTGACGCCGGAGATCTGTTCAGTCAATTTATTAATGACCTCAGCTGGTTTGAAGGTGGTAAAATGGCCATTGACCGTTTTCCTCATCATGGTTTGGTACGAACCTTTTTTGCCTTCTTCTTGACAATCTTCTTCCGAACCTTAGCGCCTATTTTGGCGTACACCCCAGCGTGCTCCGTATCGGAATCTGACTCCGTGGAAGAGGAGTCGTCTGACGAGTCCGAGGACGAGTCTTTCTTTTTCTTTTTCTTTTTCTTTGACTTCTTAGGGCGTTTAGCGTTAGCGGCCTTGGTGAACTCATCACCTGAGCTGCTTACTGTGCGGCGTTTCTTGCCGCGCGCTTTCGGTTTCGGAACCTCGGGGGCCGAAACCGTGTCTTCCTCGTTGTCGGAAAAGTCTTCCCAATCCTCATCAGGGATTTGGGGAGGGCCCGCAAAGGAAAGAGCCTGGAATTGGCGAATCTTTTCCTCCATCATAGCTGCCATCTTTGCCTCCCAATCATTTGGTTGAGGTGGCTGGTCACTGTCCCGGTCGGACGTCTGGGCCCCGGGCTGTGGGGACGGCGGAGCCGTAGCCGCTGGTGACGAATCGTAATCCGTAGGGGCAATGCCCTCGGCTGCCGCAGGCGGCTTATTCCGCCGAGTGGCCATCGGTTCCTGTAACGACAAAGGTGTTACTTAACCGGAATCATCTCAACTACACAAAGTGTAACCAGTAAACTGGGTTGAGGTAATAGGTACAGAATAGCGTGTATTACAACGTTTCAGTACAGGCGTGAAGCTAAATTTTGCCGTAGGTGTATGGTAACGAAACCAACCAAATGGGGGGTATCGATCCTCAGATCGCCCACTCTCTCTGTTCCGTACACTTCTCCCACCCGCGGCTACGACGCCAGCAAGTTGGAGAAAATATTACGAAACTCGGAGGTTCGCCTTAAAACCGGTCTGGGGTGTCTATAAAAAACACCCAGAAGCATCCCCAACAACATCCTCTATTCAGGATCCGGGAGAATTTTCTTAGGAAATGAGCAACTCGGGTTACCATTTCTCCCTGTCTCAAAAACAGGTGTCGATAGAACAAAGGACTATCGGTTTCGTTTGTGCCAGCGGCACCCAGTGTTCTATCCTCAAGTAAAAAACACGTACAAAGTCCAAAAGGGACCTGAGAAAGTTCTGAACTTTCATAATATAATGCTATAATGCATCATACACAGATTAACCTAAGTTTCCATTACTTACTTTGTGAATAAGTAGTCTTAGTAGATAAATCCTGTTGGAGCAACTCACAAACGTCCTCCCGTTGTGAGTCACTTATGCTAATTGCTGGACCCGGATGTGCTTCCTTCTCCCTAGCCTGCGGCTAGCCAGAGGCGGTATACCGAGGTAAAATAGTATAGTTATACAAATCTTACCTGGGTATAGATGATGGATAACTGTTGTTTTCCCGAGGTATAAGCCTCGGGTAGACGTGGGCTAGGGAGAAGGAAGCACGTGAGGTACCAGCAATTTTAACCTACTTATTCAGGATAAAAATGATCTTTCAATACAATGGATACTATGATTTTCCCGTAATGGTACACCAACGGGATAGACGTGGCAGGGCGTGGTGGGTGGGCCCTAGCCCACGTTTACCCGAGGCTTATACCTCGGGAAAACAACAGTTATCCATCATCTATACCCAGGTAAGATTCGTATAACTATACTATTTTACCTCGGTATACAGCCTCAGGCTAGCCTCAGGCTAGGGAGACCTTTACATAATTCATTTTTATCCTTAATATCATCCATTCTTATATAATATTCAACGTTTTTGTTCTCACCTATTCTTGTTAGTTGGCGAGCAGGCACTTTGCAATGCCGGTAGGCTTTTCTAGTCGCTTGTTGTAATGTTTTGCAAACGACTTAGCCGTCTTCCAGCCTGCATGCGCTAGTATTCTTTTCACAGAAACACCTAGCAACCGTGCCTTGGAGACCATGGCACCTCTAGTTGAGTGGGATGAGTATTTGCTCGTATCCACTCCAGCCAATTTCAACACCGTAATTGTCCATCTGGCAAGGGTGTCTCGTGAAATTGCCTTATGTGGCTTTATAAAGCTCACTAATAGTTGTTGTGATGCACGTAAATCCTTTGTTTTAGATATATAAGCCCTTATGGCTGACACAACACATAATTTCCGATCACTCGGAAAACAGTCTAAGTGAACCGTAGATAAAGGGTCACCTCACGTGCTTCCTTCTCCCTAGCCTGAGGCTAGCCTGAGGCTGTATACCGAGGTAAAATATATAAATATACACATACATACTGGCATCACTCTCTTTTTGAAACAACAAAAAACATGGTCACCACAATAATTCATTACGTAATAGATGCATTCATTAGAATGATCAAGTTAATCAATATCTATAAATGTAACTATTTATGACACCGGCTTTTAAATTTAGATCTACTCAATCAGTGGGATACACTTCCAAGACGGCTTCACGCTTCATATAGTAGTATATAAGGAACTATGGGCATCTCATGGTTCCGGATTTGAATTGTTAGCATATGACAGGAAAGTTTATCTTAGTGGTAGACGTTACACATTATTTGAGGCTTACAATGAATGATGCACAGAATAGGGGTGCAAATTTCCTTTGGCTTACAATGTAGATAATTTCGGAACCTTTATAATGAATACAAAAATGCAATCACTCAGTGAATTTAGTTAGATGGTACTAACCATGCTAATTAAAAGCAACCAACAAAAAGGGGGGGGGATTGGGGGAGTTCTACAACATGTTTGTATAGAGGGTATTCCCGTGACGTCATCAAACGGAAGTACGGCCATTGTGGCGATATCAACTAGTAAACAACCTGTCGGTTGCAGTAACATAGTCCATAGAGAGGTAGATCATTCTTTCAGTTTTATTCCAAATTAATAGAAATGCAGAACCCGAACGGTATAAATTTAATATAATCTTTTCGTTGAATATGTTTTCTTTATGTGTGCCATGCGGTTTGTTTCTAGGTTGTGTAGTTTTAGAGATATTTCACTTTTTCTGTATGAAGATTGCTCACGACCATTGACAATGCATTGAGTTTGTGGGTATGCGCAGTGCAAAATGTCCATTTTATTCAAAATTATAAGAAATGCATAACCCTAACCTTATAGATTTAATATAATCTTATTGGTGAATATGTTTTCTATATGTCTTCCAAGTGGCTTGTTTCTAGGTGGTGTGGTTTTAGAGATATTTCACATTTTCTGTATGAAGATTGCTCACTGCCATTGACAATGCATTGAGTTTGTTGGGTTTGTTATTTTGGTTGTATCACCACAATGGCCGCATTTCCATTTAGTATGACGTCAGTGCATACCCTCTATCGGGGGTAAATATTGGGAGTTAAGAAAATCGGATTCATCTAGTGGAGAGGCATGCCTGAGTCATTACTGTTCAGGGTAGGACAATAACTGCCCGGTTGCTAGGACACCTAGTTTTAATCGATCGAGCAGGTGAAGTTCTCGGTGACCTGCCCAAACGGGGAAGTCGTTATTTCTCTGATCTGCAGTAGCAGATTTCAAATTCAATTGGCTGGCTTGGGCTTGGGCAAGTAGTCGTGCCACTCGGGCAAGTAGAAAATTCAGTCACTTGCCCAATAGGGCAAGTGCAAACAAAAAGTGACTGTCCTACCCTGGTGTTAGGTGGAGTAAGTTTCACCAAATGCTATGTGGGGGAGGGACCTATGCCAACACAAAAAGGGCATTCCGAATGAAACCGGAATAAATTAACCCTGACGGCGGCTCTAGGGTTGGTTGGTTGGTTGGTTGGTTGTTGGAGTTTTACGTCCTGGCAACATCTAAGGTCATATCAGGACGGCTCTAGGGAAGGGCGTGCAACGCATGAAGCAAAGGGAAAGGGTACAAAGACGGGCAGGAAACAAGCCTCAGGGTCACTGAGGGCCAGCAGGAGGCGACAACCGGAAGTGGAAAGGACCTGCAAGGGAGCGTGCACGCTGCACATCAAGCACGGAAAGAGTGCAAAAGGAACAGCAACTGCCCGATCAAAAAGGCAATAAAAAGAGGAAAAGAATTAATTTACACATTGTTATGGGTGCTACTTTAGCGTGCGGTCTACCAGGACTTTAACCCTACCCCTAACCCAAACCCAAACCCAAACCGTAACCCAAACCGTAACCCAAACCCTAACCCTAACCCAAACCCTGACCCAAACCCAAACCCAAACCCAAACCCAAACCCAAACCCAAACCCAAACCCGTTAAAAAAGTTTGTTAAAGTTGCATGGTCCAATGGTTTTTGAGTTTCTGTCATTTTCTGAGATAAATATATTAGGTTGTTATAATGTACGTTATTTTAGTTTGAAGTTACTTTTATTTTAAATGCTAAGTTTTGAGATATTTGAACCATAAATAAACATGTAAAATTAGTTTCGGCAAGGATGCTAAAACTGGCACCAGAGGCTTCTGCAGTAACAAGTGCTCGTATTCCATTCCGTTCTAACTTCTATGTGGTGACAACTGTTTTATAAGTGCCAAAGTATCTAAATTACATATGTAGAATCAAATCTAGATCACTGCTTTGGTTTTGAAAATTATATACTTTATCTGATTATGCAGCTTTAAATAGACAGGTCAGATGGCGTCTTCGATGATCTCTATTTAACTAACTTTTTATGGTTAGGGTTAGGGGTGGGATTCAAGTCCCGGTAGACCACACGCGAATGTAGCCCCCTGTTATGTTTCGCCAAACGTTAGTTATGTACTGCTAGGAACAGATGTGGACCTGTAAGGGTTACAATCAGAGAAACGCAGTCGGCGTATGTCTACTCCACTACAAGCAGTTTCAAGTTAATCTTTCAGCGAGAAATTTACAAATAAATATATACTTCTGAAAGGGGCTTCTTTTGTCTCTCTCACTAAAACAGTTATGGCTATAAAAAGTAGAGACAGGATGTAGCAGGGTACTGGGCAAGCCAAGGTCAAGGTCGTTACCTCCGCCTGTAGGGAACCAGCAGGACAAGCGGAATGGAGGCACAAACAGAAGGTCACAGCAAGGTCAGAGGTGTGACCTGGGTGGCAAGGTCAGTGTAATTCAAGGTCAAAGCTGGGGTAGTGATCGCGGTGTAAATGGCCTCGTGGTACAAGGTCAAACGGTTTGGTTGACCTTTGTGTGAGGGTGTATTGCAAGAGCCAAGGTCGGTCATAATTTCAAGAAAAGAAGACATGTCTTCACAATTACCGACATTAGGCATGAATATATAGGTCAGCGACAATGATTAATTAGCCCTGAGTGTAAAACAAAACATTTGAATACTTTCACTGTGTGGCAATCAGCGGTCAGAAAGGTCGTAACCATGAATTGCATTGCACAACACGACGGGAACAAATGACCTGCACACAGGAGGGCCATGGTTCAGTGTAGACGAAGACTCTTTCTCAGAGATGCCAACATTGTGTGACCATTAATAGGAAGAATTTAACATTTTATTAGGAAGAAATGTTTTTGTGCGGAAACGCTCAGCAGGACAATCGGACATATATCATGACATAGTATAATCATACAATATATAATATGTATAATTATATTATGTACTTTTTATTACAAGTCCCAGCATATATCTCACCATGTGTCAATGTGTCATTTTTTAGGTTCTGCTTGCCACCTTGAGCTGCTGATGTCATCTAGCTCCTGTAAGTAACTGATTTTGCCTTTTGTATCAGCTGATTTTTTTTTTTTAAGTGGGTGAGAGTGAAAATCAGGAGATTTGCACATGGAATCGCAATAACGTAAGAGAGTAGCCAAAATCAAAAGTCTTCCTACAAAATCGGAGCCGTTGGCATCTCCGCTTTCTCCGAACACATCTCGCTGAGGGGTAGGTAGGTAGGTGCTGTGTGCAGGTGGCAGCGGGTTGTGACGTGGGGCGGAACGGGGAGAGGAGATTGACGGCTGAACCCAAAAAGCGGTTGGCACAAAGAATGCGCAAATAGTGACAAAATGATAAGAACTGTGACCAGATGGGTGCTCATCAGTTGAAGGTCCAAGCTCAAAGCCGGGCCCAGTCACAGCGCCAACAGCGACCCATCACGCGGCGGCACCGCACACTATCACGCCATCCACTTCCGGGTCAGCGCCTGCGCACTGACCTCAAGTCATGTCAGGCTTTCGACTCACGCAAACAACCCGAGTCAAGCTTCTATTGTTTCAACCAATCTACCAGCCATTTTTTGCTGTTGTTGTTGGGGTTTCTTTTTAATATATATATATATATATATTTTTTTTTTTTTACTTACCACAGATTTTTGTTACAAAATTAACATCTAAATGATTTATTTTCGATCTAAGGGCTCTTTCTTGGAGAAAATACATGAAAAAAAATCCAAACCAAGCCCTCAATCATTAGTCTTTCCACCACGGTGATTTTAACTTGTTAGGAGCGAAATGTCAAGTTAAGATGCCCCAGGTTACACATAATTACCACCCAGTAATAAAGATTACAGAGTGGACATAAGGTAGTGGGCGAATGCAGGGTCCATACACAAGATATGAAATTCAAGGCTATTTCAAGGCTTCATTTTTTTAATGATAGGAATTTAAGACCATTTTCATTTGAATTTCAGGAAAAACCAAGTGGTGCATGATGATTTCAGACTAACTTAGATCAGGGGGGGGGGGGAAGGTTTCATGGAATTCAAGACTTTTAAAGACAAATTACCTCAAATAGGATAAATTCAAGGTTTTTCAAGGTCTTGAAATGGGGAAAATGAAGTTCCAAGACCTTTCAAAACTGTCTAGGCCCCGGATGGACCCTGGTAATTATAGTGTGGGTGAGTGGTAGTGTGGGTGCGTGGTGAGTGGTTGGGTGGGTGTGTGGGTGAGTGGTAGTGTGACTGAGTGGTAGTGTGGGTGAGTGGTAGTGTGGGTGAGTGGTAGTGTGACTGAATGGTAGTGTGGGTGAGTGGTAGTGTGGGTGAGTGGTAGTGTGGGTGAGTGGTAGTGTGGGTGAGTGGTAATGCGGGTGAGTGGTAGTGTGGGTGAGTGGTAGTGTGGGTGAGTGGTAGTGTGGGTGAGTGGTAGTGTGGGTGAGCGCCAACAGACTGCAGGCTGGGACCCAGCTTCAGACAACAGAGCAGGTATATAATATGTTAACCTTCAGCATTAATGTGCACTACCGTGTATTAACAGAGCTCTCCCCCAACGACCCAGTTGGGGCGGACAGACTAACCGCACCATACACTGTGGTACTAGATCCATCCGCCTTAGGATAAAGAGGGCAGTGGAAGAAACATCATCCACTGCTTTCCCCTTAGTGTATACATTATGCTTATCAATCAGCTTAAAAACATTAATAAATGCCAAAAGAAAATTGGCCGTTGAAAAAAAAGTGTTCAGATTTTATTTAGTCAATGTGCCATGACAGTACGCTTAAAAGAACTGTATTGTGACACTAGAAAAGAAATAGTTCCGACCATTCAAGGAACTCTAAATAGTGCGAAGACCATTCACAGTTCAAATTAAAAAGAACATCTCCAGAATGTCAAACATGCATGCGCAATAACCATATGACCATATTAATATTGAAATTCTGTGATTTCACCTATAACAATCATAATTATAATATGCTTTTTCCCGCATTCTTAAATATGACATTCATTTCGGAGAGCGGAAATAACTAATTATGCACCGAAGAGTTCTTTAAAATCATATATTAAAGTAAAATTATAACTGCAATCTATGTGGAATTAGAACTACATCGTAATAGAATCAAGCAATATAGACGTATATTTGTTTAATTAATGTTTTCCTTTTGGAAATAACCAACCAAGAGCATGGCATTTTCAATTATAATGAACAGATTTGTCAGTACAAATTTCAAGATCCCTTTTACAATTCACAATTTGCACATGAATAAAGCAAGTAAGTAAGACGATACGTACATAGCCCTCCGGATGCAACTTGATAAGGAACTTTTTCCTCTTGAAGCTGAGCTTGCGAATCTTGGCCCATGAGAAGGTGTTGATCTTGGTGGCGTTTTGGTAAACGAGCACGCCCATGTGGGCGACCGCCAGGTTAAGGCTCACCCCCTCGTGATCCTAGGGGACAGACAACAGTAGCCATGAACCAGCAGCCAAGCAACGCCTACAACCTAGCAACACCTACCACATAGTAATCCTCATAACCTAATAACACCTACAACTTTGCAACTTCCACAAGACAGCAATGCTCACAACCCAGCAATGCTCGCATCCCAGCAATGTTCACAACCTAGCAGTGCATACAACCTAGCAACGCACACAACCTAGCAATGCATAAAACCTAGCAATGCATACAACTTAGCAACGTATACAGCCTAGCAACGGACACAACCCAGTAATCCTCATAACCCCATAGCACCGACCGTGTAGCAACTGCCACAACCCAGCAACGCCCACAACCTAGCAATGCATGCAACCTAGCGACTCATACAAACTAGCAATGCATACAACCTAGCAACGCATACAACCCAGCAATGCACACAACCTAGTAATCCTCAACCTAATAACACCCACAACTTAGCAACTCCCACAACCCAGTAATGCTCACAATCCAGCAATGCCCACAACCTAGCAATGCCTACAACCTAGCAAACCCATAACTCCATAGCGCTGACAACCTAGCAAAACAAAACCTAATAACATCATAACGTGAACAGCAGCAACTCACACACACAAATTAGGAAAGGGGATATAATTATCAACCCTGCCTAGAATGTGGTGTTCTCTGTGACGGAGTGGTGAGAGTGTCTGACTTTTTTCTGGTCAGACTCCTAATCTGAAGGTTGGTGGTTCGATTCCCCATGCCCCCCACCTCTGCCAATTTGGATTTCCACCGCTGTGGATAACTAACAGCGTCATCAAAGGCCAGTTGCTCTCATACCATGTCTATGTGGTGTGGGAGGTTAGAAATCCCTTGGGTTGGTAAAAGTGTAGGCTCGGGCTTTCTATCGCCAAACTGTCTAATGGTGAAAACAAGTCTATTTAGACTTATCTATGAAAGGCAGTATAAATCTTCAAGAAAATAAAAGAATGATTATAGTGTTATATCACCAGTGTTCCATACACCGGTTGACAGGTTCTAATGTTTTATCATACCGAGGTGTTCCTATTAATAGACACATATCTAAGTGTTCTGGGACACAGATTCACTCCACATATAAACACAGTTTTCTACTGTTTGAAGATGATTTAATATTGGATGGCTGCACACTCAGGAACATCATTCTGATGATACATGACTCTCCCACATCGTCTTCCATTCTGGCATAATTCAGTAACTGGCTGGTGAAGCATAACAGAATTGTTCAATTACAAAACATATTCTCTAGATTTTAACAGCCAACCACTAGGCTGTATTAAACATCAGCCAGGACATGATTAATAAATCCCTTTTTAAAAATATCAACGCACAAACAAATCCAGGTATATAACATAAAAATACTTATATGAGCTGATATAACATTAAACTAACACACCCACACCTGACATCCTTAGTAATACTGGCATGTTAATTTAGTAATGCTGGCATATTAATTCATCTCCAAAAAAATATCGGTCAGTTAATGAACTTTTGCATACAAATTACCTGGAGTACAAAAGACTACCAACACTCACAGTTACCTGTCTTACCAACACTACCATCACTCACAGTTACCTGTCTTACGAACACTATCATCAGTCAGATTTACCTGTCTTACTAACACTACCATCACTCACAGTTACCCGCCTTACCAACACTACCATCACTCACAGTTACCTGTCTTACTAACACTATCATCACTCAGATTTACCTGTCTTACTAACACTACCATCATTCACAGTTACCTGTCTTACCAACACTACCATCACTCATAGGTTACCGGTCTTACTAAGTACCATTACTGAGAGTAACCTGTCTTACTAACACTATTGTCATTCAGTTACCTGTCTTACTAACACAACCATCAACCACAGTTCCCTGTCTTACCAACACTACCATCATGTAGTGACCTGTCTTACTAACACTACCATCACTCACAGTTAACCATCTTACTAACACTATCATCACTCAGATTAATCTGTCTTACTAACACTACCATCATTCACAGTTACCTGTCTTACCAACACTACCATCACTCATAGGTTACCTGTCTTACTAACACTATCATCACTCAGATTTACCTGTCTTACTAACACTAGCACCATTCACAGTTCTCTGTCTTACCAACACTACCATCATGTAGTGACCTGTCTTACTAACACTACCATCACTCACAGTTACCCGTCTTACTAACACTATCATCACTCAGATTAATCTGTCTTACTAACACTACCATCATTCACAGTTACCTGTCTTACCAACACTACCATCACTCATAGATTACCTGTCTTACTAAGTACCATTACTCAGAGTAACCTATCTTACTAACACTAATGTCATTCAGTTACCTGTCTTACTAACACAACCATCATTCACAGTTACCTATCTTACCAACACTACCATCATGCAGTGACCTGTCTTACTAACACTACCATCACTCACAGTTGCCTGTCTTACCAACATAACCATCACTCACAATTACCTGTCTTACAAACACTACCATCACGTAGAGCTACCTATCTTACTAACAGTATGGTCACTCACATCATACATGCATACCTGTGTGAATCTAACCCCACATATTGTGTTGGTCGTGACACACACACGTTAAACACTCAGTGTAAAGTAGTACCCGTCTTCAACGGACACCTCTGCATCCAAGCCAAAGTTCTTCTGTGCCAACGGAGGGACAATCAATCAAGTGGAACACAAATAATATTTACATTGAACAAATTTGTCTGCACATGGCATGGGTCCGCCGCTCAGGTGTCATCGAAGACAGGCACTACTGTAAACATGAATAGATCTACAAGTGCCATGTTAGTGCCAATGCACACCAACCTGTATTATATATAGATAATTTTAGCACATTCAAACCGCTTTATCACGAGACTGCGGGGTTATTCAGATACAGACGTGAATGTGTGTGGGGGATTTAGGATAACTTTATTCAGCTTTTAGTGTTGTTAAGTTTTCTCCCATGAACCCTGCCCTGAGTAAGAAAGGGAAAGAAGAGGATGGGTGGGACTGGTAAAAATTGTATGTATGCTGGACAGCACCAACGCACCCTAGAGCACGGGTGTAGAGTGGGTGATAGCGTAGTGCAGAAAGGATCCGCCAGGGGTGATGCTGTAAAGTTATGAAGGATTCATGCACAAAAACCGACAAATCCATTTTAGTTGTTTTCTGTCAAATAGAATTTATTGTTTGATTTCCAGTTAAAGTCTATCAATTTCGTATTGAGTAGGGAATTATATAGGGATGTGGCAGCTTCCGTGAAAAATATCGATTTGATTATCGGAATGATGGCAGCTTCAACACAAACGTGGTAGTCATGGTTTCATTTTGGCCTGGATGGCGTTTTGTTGGTTTTTGCGCCTGAACCCTTCACTGTCATTCCCCCTAGCGAATCAATCACAATTCACAGGCTTTTCAAGGCCTTCAAATGGGGCAAATGAAGTTCAAGACTGTTCATGCCCCGTCGGACCTTGCCACTTATTGCCCGACATATAGCTTGAGATACTGGGGGTGGGGTGGGGGGGGGGGGATGTGGCGGTTTTCACTGCGGCAAAAACGAGCTGGGTGTAAATCACATTGGTATGAGGGTCTCAAACCCCATCTGGGCAATAAGGAATTGATTCAATGCAGTTGTCTACGCAATTAACTCGGGCCCAGTAGATAGTGAACATTTCAATATGTGCATATAGAATTCATCGTAACAAAACAGGAAAGTGATATTGGAACAAAGGCCGGTGTGATATCATCCTATTGGTGCAATGCAAACAAGGAGGGACTACTTTAGCGTGTGGTCTAGCAGGACTTAAACCTAACCCTAACCCTAAACAGTTTGTTAAATAAACATTTAAGTCAGGTCAGATGGCGTCTTCTAGGATCCCTATTTAAATAACGTTTTAAGGTTAGGGGTAGAGTTGAAGTCCCGGTAGAGCACACCCTAAAGTAGCACCAACAAGGGTATCACAAAGAATGGTGCACACCTCCATCTCAGAATTACTGAGAGCGGTTGACCTATTTACACATCATCTCGTTAACTACACTAAAGACTTGGAATAACTCAGTCGCTATGTACACCAACTCGGCACCAACCAGTTGTAAAAATATGCGGCCTTTTGGTTAAATTCTAAAGTGTCATGTATAATTAATAGTTGTAATGATATGTGTAAAATGATTAATTATGTAGGAATGGTACTCTGCAGCCAATGGGCTGCCGGGTACAAGTTATGGTCACCTGACTTGCACCCTTATTTATAGGTTTAAATCTGGGTAACAGTCAGGTAACCCTAGCTTGTACCCAGTAGCCCATTGGCTGCAGAGTAACAATGCAGCTGGGTACCAGTCAGGTGCCCCGTCCTGATATGACCTTAGATGTTGCTAGGACGTAAAACAACAACAAACAAACAAACCAGTCAGGTGACCCAGTTAGCTGGTACCCGGTGGCCCACTGACTGCACAGTACCAATGCAGCCGAGTATCAGTCAGATGGCCTAGTTAGCTGGTACCCGGCAGCCTGTTGGCTGCATCAAACTAAATAAAAGTCACCCAGAAATTCCCAAATATTTTACAGCGATAAACAAGAAAATACCCCCTCCCCACACACACAAAAACATGAGTAAAGTGATCGCCAGGAAAACAAACAATGTCTTTTAAAAGACAGGAATTGGCAAGGAACATAAAATTAACTTAACAACAGAAGCACACAAGGCTGGGGGGAGATGAGTCAAGCTTTGTGCCAGTTAAAAGAAAAATTCCTTTTAAAAGAACAGCTAAAACAAAAACAAGAGGCCAAAAGAAGCTTTTGAGGACAGCCAGGATTTCATGACAAGTCCAAAGTAGGTTGCATGTGGCAAACTTGGTTTCACCTGATTTTACTAAACAGATGCTATGTGTTGCTATTTCGATGCTACCTTAGTCACTTAAAGCTGCATAATCCAATGAAAGCATTTTTTTGTTAAAGGAAAAACATTTATCTACAGCCGAACCTGCATATCCTACTTCGATAGTGATGCGCTCATTGATGCTTTCTTCTGAGTTATTAAACCCCTCAGGAATGCCAACTCCCTAGTTTTGGCATGTGACACAGTGACCTAATTAACGCAGCAATGGCATATTCCACTTGGCTTCAATAGATGAACACATACAAATCTTTTTGCATGCTTTTACTAATAAATATCTACAAAATTAATCAATTATCATAAAGGCCAAACTAAAGCAGGCCAAACTAAAGCAGACTAGAAAGAAACCTAATATATTTATTTCAAGCTGCACAGCCCGATGGGGCATCAAATTTTCAAAACCAAAACAATTATCTAAAATTGATTCTATATATCTAACTTAGATACTGGTGCACTTATTAAGCATTTGTCACCACATAGAAGGGAATACTGAAGCAATTTAATAGAATATGTTACTCCAGAAGCATATGGTGTTAGAGTTTTGGCATGCTTGCCGAAACTAATTGAACATGTTTGCACTTCAAATTTGTCAAACCATAGTCAATTTAAAATAAAAGTTACTTCAACCTAAAGTAAAGTAGATTATAACGATCAATCTAACATATTTATCTGAGAAAATAACAGAAACTTAAAACCATCGGCCTATGCAACTTTAAATAAATATCTCAAAAGTTTGTCAATTATCATAAAGCTTAGGCCAAACCTAGAAAGAAACCGAATATATTTATTTCAATATTATATTTATTTCATTAATATGGAATAACATTCAAAATCAATGGATTATGCAACTTTAATGGCGGTAGCTCATCTCATGGTGCTATCGTATACAGGTGTACAGCTTGTTAAGTAGGATCCAAGCGAAACCACCGAAACCACGGCTTGTCAGATAACAAGAGTCCAAACGAGGTTACTTCCGAACTGGAACGGGATTGGTTCATTTAGATCACGTGACGTGAACTAAGGCAGGTGAACATTGAGAGTAGGCCAGTCGATGGATAACAAGCTCTCAATAAATTACAAATCCAGGATTCAAACTGTTTTCCTCTTCATTTATTTTAAGTGGAAATGAGTGGTGGATCGGCAGTATTTGGATAGCAATGAGAAGCTTCTTCAACGGGAAAGAAAAAAAAATTGGGAGGAAATTAAAGAAATGTTCAAAGTACCTAAATACCCGCGATACGGTTGCTATTGTGTGAATTATGAATATTAGAGGGTGGGTTCGACTGATTGCTGGTAACTTTCGCTATTAATTGATTAGAGGTAAGGCCATTTTTGGTGTCGCAAACATGCTGCCGCAAAACCTAGATGTACTCACTCCCCATTCTGTATCATTGTCGACGTCGAACTCCTGGAAGACAATCACAGAACCAGCCATAGAGCCCAGCAGGCGTGACGTCACAATCCAACACCGAAGGACCTTTCTCCCCCGGGCACCTTTTGGGTGCTGAATCGAGTGTTAGCTACTCAAATATAACACAAGTCTCTTGAGGTGAGGTAGTCTCTTAAGGCAATTCGTCGCGGTGCTTTTCGTCGCCTGTGACGGATTGCTTGCTGTAGCTTTGTGAAGCAGCGAGTTGCAGATGCTACAGAACGAGTTGTCGCAATTTCCTATGTTGCAGCATCAGAGTATCTAATAGCACCTCTATCTACCTATGCATTAAACATCTACCACTTAACCAATTAATTAGCTTAATTATTGCCATTTCCATTTTAAACACACAAAAACTGACACACATAAAAAAAAACAATTAGCACAAATATTAAACCAGTGATTCCATCCCTGTCCCACACCTTAAAAAGAAATGTTTTTCTTTACACCATTAGAACCAGAACGAGGCAAATTTTCAAATTTGCGACGCCACCATGCAATTTTAACTAAAATTCCCGAATTTCCTTGAAAAATAGCCGTTAGAATTAGATCTTATATGAGTAAAATAATTGTAAAAGCCACCCATGCTACTGCAATTCGATCTGTTTAAGTAGACTTAGATCATCCCTGCTACCAACAAACACCGGCACCACTAGCACCACCAGCACCACCAGCACCACCTGCTACCAGGGAGAAGAACACCGGACGCGGTGGCCGAATCGGTAGAGCGCAGACCTCCAGTCTGGGAGATCGGGAGTTCGATTCCCGGTCGAGTGAAACCAATGACTTATACAAAAAATTGATACTTGTCTCTTCCTAGCCTGGCGAGCGGCATTAATAGGATAGGGAAATGACTGGTTTGCTCAGTGTCAGGATAACATGGCTGGGTGGGTTATCGGGTGATGGTGCTGGTGGCCTGATTTCAAAGTGGGGCAGCACTATCAAGTTGCCATGAACGCACACTATCACAAGTCGTTACCCATCCCGATATAACTTTAGATGTTGTCAGGACCTAAAACTCCAACAACCAACCAACCAATAGGTGAGAAGCTATCGCTTTCTTTGGCATCTTAGATACCCTGAATGCCAAAAGGAATGCAGGCAAGGTACTGGCAAAAATAAAAAAAGGTTTTCAATTTGTCTAAATTATGCCGGAGGTTGGGGGGGGAGGGGGGGGAAGGAGGTGTCCATGCGTCGGCATAGGCCCCCTAGCGGGATCAAGGGTGATCTTGTAGGGTTCTGGGGAAACATCCCCTGAAGCTATTCAACTTACAAGATTTTAGAGATATGTTGAAGCTTCTCCTGAGAGCTTTAAATCGTCAAGCTTTTTGCACTGCTGGTACTGCCTACGCTCCATGGACAGATAATGGTGACAGCGCATGCGTGGAAGTTACCATACACATCCCCCTTCCTCTCCCTTAGCCACCGGGCGTGGTGGGCGAATCGGTAGAGCGCAGACCTGGCGTGCGGAAGGTCGGGAGTTCAATTCCCGGTCGAGTCAAACCAATGACTGATAAAATTGATACTTGGCGCTTCCTAGCCAGGTGCTCAGCATTATTAGGAGAGGGCAAGGAATGGTTGGCTTGGTGTCAGGATAATGTGACTGAGTGGGATATCAGGTCATGGTGCTGGCGGCATGGGGATCCCAGTAGGGCAGTACTATATAGTCGCCATGAGTGCACACTGTCACAAGTCAGTACCCGTCCTGCTATGACACCTTAGATGTTGCCAGGACGTAAAACTGCAATCAGCCCAACCTCTCCCTTAGCATGATATGATGCACTGGCACAACATGCACTCACGCCTAGAAAACAAACAAAAACCAAGGAACCCCCACCCCCCTCGGGCCCAATTTCTTTGGATGCTTTTCACGACATTCCGAGATTTCGAGGAGGAGGAGTACCATGCCTGAAATATAACTTCTTACAAAGAAAGCCAGGACAAAGTTTGGGATATAAATCCTCATGGGGGATATAGCATTAGAGATCGTGAAAAGAAAAGCTGCAATTAAACATATTTTCCATGAGAAAGTGACTGATGAGAAAGAGCGGATTGTGCATGTTGACGTAACATGTTTAATTCGCGGGTGGAGGCAGGGGAGGGGCGGGGCCCCACCAGGAATACCTCGACCAGACTCCACCTACCGAATACAACCGAAACAACAAGACCCCAGTGGCCCAACCTACCAGGACCGGTGGAACCACCCTGCCCGGTTACAGGAGGAACCGAATCAAAACTCCCGCCAAAAACACCACATGACCAGATTCGAACCTAACCGCCTCCACGGCCACAACTCCTCCAGCAGCCGACCGGACTACACCACCACCATTTTCTTCAGAAGGGCGGAGGGTTGAGAGTTCGGTCTCCCGGCCCACTCTACATCACGGACGAGAATCCCGAGGGAACACCCACACCATCTGGACTGACACCCCTGAAACTGACCTGTTCCAAAAAGCTAATCATTGTGAATCAGTAACAAATAAAGACCATTGTATACCACTTCTGCCTCCGCCTTCGTGAATTACATGTAGTTCCTAATAAGCTTTATACTAACATGCTTTCCCCGCCTCCTCAATCAACTTTTTTAAGTGGCTACCGTGTTGCAGGTGAATTCAGGTGCACATAGACTTGATTGATTAATTGGTGGTTGCTTTACGCCCTGTCGGCAGCATAGGCCATATTCACGGCGAGGCACACATAGACTGTAAGCGAATGAAACTCATGGGTGGATCCAGTCGCTCCCAGCCCCAAAGGGTTAAGGATTTAGCGACATGAGCCAGACATGCATGGGAGACCCACAGACATGGAGGGGAGGGAGACTTCTGGAAATATTACAAAAATAAAATGTTAATAAAACCACCCAATCTGAGATCTCATTTTCAACTATTCCACCTTTCATATCTATGCACACACAAAAAGAGGCATTTCAAATTCAGCATGCTGTTCAATTTAAAATGTCTAGCAATTTTGACAAATACTAATTGTTGAAGACATTAACGATGACAAGTTATATTTTACGGGACGTACACCCATCTCCACTATTCAGAAGCAACGACTGTCGAGTGCTCTGGTTGGTTAGTTGCTGGAGTTTTATGTCCTGGTAACATCTAAGTTAATATCAGGATGGGCACTGACTTGTGACTGTGTATTCATGGCAGCTTTATAGTGCTGCCCCACTTGGAGACCACGCTGCCAGCACCATGATCTGATATCCTACTCAGTGACATTATCCTGACTCTGAGCCAACCCCTCGTTGCTCTATCCTAATAATGCCGGAGGTCTGGCCAGGAAGCGACAAGTATCAATTTTTAAATCATTGGTTCGGATCCATGGGTTCGAATCCGAATCCCATCATCTACCAAAATGGGAAACGGACGCTTAACTCATCCGTCTGTTCTTGGAATGCTTTGAGTTAGCAGCTCATCCAGCCACCCCACCCCGACCCCCACCCCAAAATTAGTTAAATATAGGTGAGCCTCAGAAAGGGCCAGCCTAAGCATGCTAAAGAGCCGCGGGGCTCAATTGGGAACATTTTTGGTGGGGCCTCCAGGTTCACAGCCAACGTCTGTTTTAGTGAAATGATTTACAAGACTAGAGTAGATTACCCTAGCATGGCGCCCCCTTGGGTGCGGGGCTTAATTGGGAGGAATTGATCCAATTGGCTTAAAGCCGGCCCTGCCTCAGAACAGCCCATGTTTGTTAGGCTTACACCATCATTAGGAAATAGATAGATATTCCACCGTGGTATCACATTTGCATCTTACTTCATGACCATCTTCACTTTATCTTCATGACCATCTCACGATATTATCCCTGCATTGGATCAACAATAATAGTCAGGTAACTCACAACATAAAGTTAAAACACCATCCCAAAGTCTCTTTCTTTTTTATCGACACCTTGAAGTAGACTGTTACTTGTGTTAGCCCCGTACCCGCTACCTAAGCTGAACGCCTAGCGTCAACGAAATGAACTAATAATCGAGTGTGCCGCCACCTGGTGAAAGTGTTAGACACTGCTGGGCAATGTTGGGGTTTTCACCTACATTAAGTGGTCACAATGCAGGGAGGATCAGGGGTAGTTTTTTGTTGTTTTGATTTAGTTTTTGTTGGGGCTTTTTGTTCAATCGAAATGATCTATCACTAAATGATATTAAAGCTGCATGGTCCGATGAAAACATCAAATTTTCAAAACCAAAACAATTATCTAGATTTGATTCTACATATCTACCTTAGATACTGATGCACTTATTAAACATTTACCGGGACACAGAAGGGACTACTGTGTCAATTAATAGAACCTGTTACTGCAGAAGCCTATGGTGATAGAGTTTTGGCAAGCTTGCCCAAATTAATTTAGCATGTTTCCATTTCAAATATCTCAAAAGTTTGCGATTTAAAATAAAAGTTACTTCAAAACTAAAGTAAGGTAGATTATAATGAACAACCTAATATGTTTTATCTCAGAAAATGAGAGAAACTCAAAACCATCGGACTATGCAACTTTAATTATTGTGATTAATTACTGGACAGACAAAAGTAGGTACTCGCACTTAGTACAATAGCCGAGTCAGTAACCGTGTTGGGGGATGGGGTCGGGGGGGGGGGGGGGGGGGGGAGCGGGGCAACGGATGTTGTGGTGTGCTCATCAGACAGTGCGGGTAATGTGTAAGCGTTTTTATCAAATACATTTCTAAAAGACAAGACAGTGGAGCCTTTTCTTACTGTTACTAGGTTAGTTCTATCAGTAAATGTGTTGTCTTTAGCAATCAAATATGGGACAGTCACATATATGGTTTTGGAATGGTTTTCAGAACACGCATCTCTGAATATATACATCTCAGATTGGTATGCTTGATTTGATTGGTTGATTGATTGATTGGGGTTTTTAGACCATGGCGAAATATATGGAATTGTATCCATTTTTGACATCGCGCACTCATGGTGACTTTATAGTGCTTCAACACGGGAATCCCGCCCACTGGAATCACCATCCACTATATATAACTCACATTATTCTGAAACCGAGCCAATCCACCCTCATCCTATCTTAGTAATGCCGAGCGCCAGGTAAGATATAGACAAGAATCAATTTGTTATTTATAACTCGTTGAGTTTGACCCAGTGGGGGACTGATCCCAGTCGGGAGATCGCTCCATCGGCTTGCCGCACAAGAAACGGACGCTCTATCCACAAGGCCATTTCGTCCTGTCGTGTGTGAGTGTGCAGGCAAGTTTATGCATGTGTAAGAGTGCAGGCAAGTTTATGCATGTGTAAGAGTGCAGGCAAGTTTATGCATGTGTAAGAGTGCCAGTGTGACTTTGTGTGAGAGTATTTGAGTGCCAAGTGGGTCTATGTGAGAGTAACTGTCACACCGTATAGCTGGCTACATTGTGGGCTCACGAACGTGAATCATAACTTTAACCTAACGGTGTGTAAAGTGTACAAGCGCCATGACCCCTTCAGAAATAAACTCATTACAGTGATACAACTAAAGCACTCTGTGGTCTGTGTAGTTTCTTCCATCTATAACAAGCCAAAGTAACAACTTACAGGGTCCGTACACATCTGAATATATGGAATTCAAGGCTTTTAAATAATGTTTTTTTATAGGAATTCAATACTATTTTCATTTGGATTTCAGTGCGAGGGGGGGGGGGGGGTATGACGAACTGCGATTTCGGAGTCATTTAGATCAGTGGGGACAGTTTAATGAAATTCAAGGCATTTCAAGACTAATTCCCCAAAAAATTCAAGGCTTTTCAAGGCCTTGGAATGGGGCAAATGAAGTTCAAGACGTTCCAGGCCACATACGGACCCTGAGCTCCAGTGAGCATCTGGTACAGCCAGACTGTTGACTGCATCGTGCATGTGCGTACCCCGAAACTTCTGGATAAGTACATCTGAAGCATCACACCCACCCAGCCACCTCTCGCCAACACGCAACATGGATAATCCGAGTTCCGCTGGTCCCTCAAGAAGGACGGAAGATATCACCCAGCACGCCGGGTCACAGCTACAGCTTACCCGGCGGAAAGTTGGGAGGTGGTGAATACGCATACACAAAGTGGTATTTTATCTAATGTAAAATATTTGCCAGCATAATTTCACTGGAATCTACATTAGAAACAAATGTATGATGAACACTGTGCCGGGTTTGGTCATCAGGAGGTTGTGTTTACAGGTGCAAAGTGAGCTGTATTGAAGGATAGACCTGGGATGGGGGATAGTTACTCCCGCACCGCTGTCTCTGAGACAGGGCTTCTGAACAACCCATTAGAAAAAGTGGAGAAAGGCTGGGTAAATGAAATCAGCACATAAATTCTTAAGGGCCTGTCACACTACGACGTACGGCGTCAGCGCGTGACCAACGTATGACAATTTGCCAATACGTCGACATTCATCGAACTTTGCAGGGGCGGGGGATAAAAATGGGCGTACACACAACGTACAAAACGCTCGAATACGCTCACGGTACGCTGACCAACGTTACGTATGTTACTTCATTGCTAGAAGTACGGCATATACGTTAAGTATGCTGGAGATACAGTGGGCATACGTTCGAAGTATGTTAGGAGTACGTTATGCATCTGTTGGCTGTACGCGGACTGCACGTTCCCAACAGGCTGAACATACGGCTAACATGTTCCAACCTATCCCGACCTACCCCTAATGTGTGCATAACATACACTGAAGTACACCGAGCGTATGAGAAACGTATGAGCCATACGGTGACATACGTTGACAATTTTGAACATACACAAAAATTGTTTAGCGGCTCGACCTACGCCAACCTATGACGCCATGTCCTGAGCGTACTCGACATATGCCCAACGTATATGTAACATATGACGCCGTATGCCAACGTTGGTCGAAAATCGCATACATTGGCAAGACCATACATCGGAGTCTGACAGCCCCTTTAATTTAAGAAGCAAAACATATTCTTCATATACATCTTCATATTCACCTGCTACTTTTGAGTTGAAGAATATAATAAAACGTGTAGTTTAATAGAGCGTGAAATCGACAGCATTCTGTGGCCGCCATCTTATCTTGTTGTATTCTCTCCCATTTCACCAACTTTGTGCCGATATAAGTAGCCATTAGATACTGGAACCAGGAATTCCACTTCCTGTTCCATACTCAAGCAATTTTCACTTGTATTTAGACGACGTTGTCATTCATCGCTACTCTGCGGAGGGGTGGATTTCTTTTATCTAGAAGGGGCTCCAACCCCTACTTCCTGTGTGTCAGTTGTAGCCGCGACTCGGCATGCTGGGTCACAGCTCCAGGTTTCACTAGGGGAGACACGCAACTCGGAACAAGCGTATTGCTGAGTGCGTGAACCTGTCCACCTTTCATAACAGCCGACAGCTGCTGACATTGAGGATGACCTTGTGCCAGCCGCCACTCACCTTGGCCTGGTGCATTCGTATACCGTAGAGTTCCACCTTTCGAGCCGTGTCCAGCAGGTTAAACTCGGCCTCTGCAGGCGACTGCCCTCTAGTGGAGAGAAGGGGAAATCACTTAGCAAAGAAGCAGCAGATATTATTCCATGAATAAAATTGGTGAATCAAAATGTGGTGAATCAAAATGGCGAGTTTCTATCATTAGCAACAAATTATGCCATTATGTTCCTGGCCCGCTACATTTAATTGGTTTGGAGGCTTTGTTTACATGTTTAATAAATAGATAGATAATCGGTTGGTTGCTGGAGTGTTATATCCTGGCAACATCTGAGGTAATATCAGGATGGGTACCGACTTGTGACAGTGCGCACTCATGGTAACTTAATAGTGGTGCCCCACTGGAAAATTAGGCTGCCGGCACCATGACCTGATATCCCACTCAGTCACATTATCCTGACATTGAGCTAACCAGTCCTTGCCCTATCCTATCAGCGCCTTCCCAGCCAATCGCCTGGCTGGGAAGCGACGCGTATACATTTTTAAGTCATCGGTTTGACTCGACCAGTGTTCGAACACGTGGCTTCGAATACCATGATCTACCAAAACGGGAGACGACGCTCAACTCATTCGGCCATCTCGTCTGCAAGAAGATGATAATTATGATGATGATAATGACGAATGACGACGACGATAATGTGCACCTGTTGGTTGAATCACAGAGTAGACTTACATGTGTTCCTTGTGGTGTTCCATGATCTTGATCTGCAACTCTTCACTTTGGTTTGGTAACAGTCTGAGGTTAGTAAGGTATGTGTGGTCACAATACTCATCGTCTAGAAAGTCGCCCAGTTCGGCTGAAAAAAATGCAAGTCATGGTCAGTGCGTAGACAAAGCGAAGAGTGGCATTTTGACATTTAAAAAAAGAAGGGGGTGAAGAGGACGATTATTCCAAAAAGGTTCAATAATATTTATAATTTTTTTATGATTTGTAATTGGGATAAATTTATTATTTAGCCCCCAGCACACCAATGGGAGTGAAGTCTACTATAGAAGACAGGGCGAGAAGTTGAGTTAGTTAGTGGTGATTGCTTAACGGCGTGTCAGCAGCAAAGGCCATAATCACGGCGAGAAGTGTTCAAATCTTATTCTGTCATATTATTATCGAGCCATCGCTTTTTAACAAAATGTAAAATCACACAATCAACTATATGCCCAGAGACACATTTAAAGTTAAAAGTTCACAATTGCAAAAGAATTTAGGCCAGGTAAAATTCTAGACAAAAGTAGGGTGTGATTATTCGAGTGTTTAGTTGGGGCTTTATGCCCTAGCAACACCTGGGTGGATACCAACTAGTGGCAGGGCACAGTGACACTGAGCCAAACAGGCCTTATCCTATCGGTCCAACACCTGGCCACTTGGCGACAGGTGATAATTCGGTTACGGTTTTCGTTGAATCGGCCGGGGATAGAACCCACGACCTTCTGCACGAGGAGTACACACTATACAATTCTGTATTTAATTTCACAATCAACGCCGAATGGGGCCGTTTTGTGAACCATGGGAGGTAATTTGTCGTTAGTTGGTTGGTTGGTTGGTTGGTTGTTTGGAGTTTTACATCCTGGCAACATCTAAGGTCATATCAGAACGGGTACCGACTTATAACAGTGCGTACTCATGGTGACTTAATAGTGCTGCCCCACTGGGAAATCAGTCAGATTATCCTAACACTGAGCTAACCAGTTCTTGCTCTATCCTATTTCTGTCAAATAACTTATGTTTAGTATCAAATTATCCTGACATTGTGTATTTTCTGAGTAAGAACTACTTCAAAAGTGATATTTCTGCGTCAAATCATTTCAGAAATGGAAAAGAAAATAATCCCTGCTTTTCATATATTTGTTTCTTGTTTTTCAATGATTTATTGGAGGAAATTTAGATTGCGGACAGTTGGTCTTCCTCATTCGACTGGTCCGTGCCATATCCTAGTAATGCAGAGCGCCAG
The DNA here is from genome assembly GCA_030323885.1 of Branchipolynoe longqiensis. NCBI lineage: Eukaryota > Metazoa > Annelida > Polychaeta > Phyllodocida > Polynoidae > Branchipolynoe > Branchipolynoe longqiensis. The sequence goes on from CM059197.1 coordinate 29,909,436, forward strand.
GTTAGGCTGTGACAAGCATACAATTCTTAATAATAAAAAAAAGAACAACTGTGATGCTGCATTAAATAATTAACGCAAGTCTTTCCACGGCTTAGGTTTCAGAACTTAGCAATCATAGGCTGATATCAAAGTAGACTCAGCCGCTTCGTGGTTTCATCTCTCTTGTTGTTTATTGATTTAGAATACATACATGTTTCTTTTTGTTTATTTATTTAGATGGGGAAATTTAAATTACGGACAATTTATCTTCTTCATTCAACTGCTCCTTGCCATATCCTAGTAATGCAGAGTGCCAGGCTAGATCGCGACAAGCATACAATTCTTAATAAAAAAAAGAACAACTGTGATGCTGCATTAAATAATGAACACAAGTCTTTCCACGGCTTAGGTTTCAGAACTTAGCAATCATAGGCTGATATCAAAGTAGACTCAGCCGCTTCGTGGTTTCATCTCTCTTGTTGTTTATTGATTTAGAATACATACATGTTTCTTTTTGTTTATTTATTTAGATGGGGAAATTTAAATTACGGACAATTTATCTTCTTCATTCAACTGCTCCTTGCCATATCCTAGTAATGCAGAGTGCCAGGCTAGATCGCGACAAGCATACAATTCTTAATAAAAAAAAGAACAACTGTGATGCTGCATTAAATAATGAACACAAGTCTTTCCATGGCTTAGGTTTCAGAACTTAGCAATCATAGGCTGATATCAAAGTAGACTCAGCCGCTTTGTGGTTTCATCTAGTTCGATATCAACCCGCAATATGTGCAGTACATCCTGAATGCAGCTAGACCCAGTTACACATACATGCTATTAGGGTTCCCACTCTTTTTCTGGGTTCTTTTTTAATTACTTTTTAAGTACTCTTTACGACCATTATAACTGGTTTTTAAGGACCAAATGAAGAGATTCCACAGCTTTTTCAGGATGCAATAATTCCAGGTTTTGAATATGCTGCACTAGTGTTATTGCCCATCAGGTGGGAACAAATTCCAAGGTAATCTTTGGAGGACAGCCAAGGTTAGCCCAAAACCATTGTCTGTCTGCAGTTATTTCAAAATGGCACCTTTCAAAGAACAAGTGTTCAACCTTGATATAAGGACAAGTTGCAAAACAAAAATTTATAAGCCAACCTAGAGTTACTGCATATCGGCAATTAACATGGCCTAATACCCCTGTCACACTATGATGTAACGAGCCAACGTAAGCCTGATGTGGTAATTTTTCGTCATTACGTTGACATAAGTTGGGTTACATTATGACGTTAGACTGACATCGAGCTACGTCATGTTACGTCATGTTACGTCGGCACGCGTCAAGGTTTTGAACCTGTTCAAAAGTTTTGACGTGACTCGAACGTAAGGGTTTACATTTGCCGTATATTCTGTACAAGTTCAGAGAACGTCAATGACGTTAAATGGACGTTAGTCAAACGCTGCTCACTACGTTCCACTATGTCGACCCACATTAACGCCGGTGGAAACATCCACACGGCGTAATGGGAACATCAGGAGAACGTCAGGAGAACATATGCCGAACGTACGTCCAATGTACGTTCAGCGTTTCACCAACGTTTAATGACGTAAGTAACGTAAGGTAACATAAAGCAACGTAGTTCTGGCGATGGAATAACGTTCATAACGTTCGGTGAGCATCATTACGTTGTCCTCTCTCGTTGAATGATGATATCACTACGCTTTACCAACGTTACGCTCTCGTCAACTATGCTGCATCCATGTTCAACTTGTTCCAAAATTTGCATACTACGCCGAGAAGTTCGACGTTTTTCATGTCCTCCTTACGCTGGCGTCGTTATGTCGTAGTGTGACAGGGCCATAACAAAAATGCCATGAAAATCTGCTATGAAATGCAAGCTATGTGGTGAAAGTCAGGATAAACAAAGTGAGATTCCTCACGTCAGCATTCTTGGTGCTACCTATGAATCAAATTGTTCATGTTTTGGTGTAACTTTTAATGAATTATAATACTTTGTGTATAATTATAGGATTTTTCAGTACTTAATTTTTGCATTTTCCAAAGTTAGTACTTTATATGTTTTTTTTTTTTAAATGACCAGTACGAACCCTGGTTATGCTGGAATACCAGGCTGCGTGCGCTACTCACCTTGCACTATGAATGAGGCGAGCAGCACAGCCGTGTGTTCTTGACAGGGCATGGAGCTTGAGGCCAGGTCCCTCCGCACCTGCAGTGCAAACTGGTACCTGGGGCGGGGAGAGGAGCGCGGGGTCAGTCACGTGACAGAGGTCATGTGGCAGAGCAGGTGACAGTCATAACCCCACAGCCTAGATAGACTATGGGATGATAGTGGTTTCAGGTACACAAAAAAAGCTGAAATCAAGCCCAGATTATTATCCCGACAGCAAATGTCTGTCCTAGAAGCTAGCTACCGTACCCCATTACGTATTTTAAAAAATGCGCCCAGGCTGTGAAAAAAACACGGAAATCCGCTTAAAAACAGAAAAATATCATCCCTGATACTTGTACCACACGGTGTCAGCGTCCAAGACTGCATAGTCCGATGGTTTTCAGTTTCAGCTCTTAAATATTTTATTATAGATAAATATATATTAGAATGATCGTCGTAGAGGACCTATTCCAGTGGCCCTTGTGCCTCAAATCCTATATCGGGCATTAACAACTCAATAGCAGTCAATGTGATCAAAAGAATTATGCCAATGAGTGAAACATGTACAAGTAATAATCGCTATGACCACAACCCCTGGTTGCCATGGTTACTAACCTGGTGTACTCTTCCTCCAGGAGCCCCGGGTCAGGCGTGTAGAACTTGACCAGGAACCGGAAGTTGAGTCCGCTGGTCGGTACCTGCTTGATGATCGGCTTCTCGTGGTCCAGCCAACACTAAGGATAGAAGCAGACAGGCTGCATCAAACACTGATGCTCCCGGTTGGTTGTGCATTTTACGTCCTGGCAACATCTAAGGCCATATCAGGACGGGTACCGACTTGCGACAGTGCGCACTCATGGCGACATTTATAGTGCTGCTCCACTGAAAGACCAGTCTGACAGCACCATGACCTGATATCCCACTCAGTCACATTATCCTAACACTGAGTCAACCAGTCCTTGGCCTATCCTAATAATGGTAAGCACCTGGTTAGGAAGCAACAAGTATCAATTTTGTAAGTCATTGGTTTGACATGACCAGGAATTAAACTCCCAATCTCCCGCACGGGAGGCCTGCGCTCTACCCATTCGGCCACCACGTCCGAGGCTAATGCTCCCAGAGTCAACATGGCAACGTGGCCCATTTCAATTGTTTCATTTCAAAATTAGATCATGGTATCATGGGTTCGAATGTGGGTCGAGTCAAACCAATGACATAAAAATTTATACTTGTCGCTTCCTAGCCAGTCGCTCAGCATTATTAGGATAGGGCAAGGATTGCTTGGCTCAGTATCAGGTCCTGGTGCTGGTGGCTTGTCTCCCAGTGGGGCAGCACTATAAAGTCATCATGAGTGTGCATGTCGGTAGACGTCCTGATATGACCTTAGATGTTGCTAGGACATAAGACAACAACAAAGAGACACTGGGTTCATACGCAATTCAACACGGGTCTAGTCGGGTTAAGATGATGGTTTTGAGTTACTGATAGATTTTGTTAAAAGATAAATATATTAGGTTGATCTGTAGAATCTATTTCGAAATAAAACTTCCCCCATGAAATAGAATCGCCCTGACACAAAATTCACTCTCTCTCTCTCTCTTTCTCTCTGTGAATAAAACCGCGAGTATATTTGCATACATGTGTGTGCATGTATATATGTGCGCATATATATTTATACAAATATACATATATATGGATATATAGATTAGTTAGACGAATCTTACCTGGGTATAGATGATGGATAACTATTGTTTTACCGAGGTAGAAGCCTCGGTTAGACGTGGGCGAGGGAGAAGGAAGCACATCCGGGTCCAGCAATCTTTACCTACTAATTCAGGATAAAAATGATTCTAAAAAACAACCTAAGGTCAAGTGACCTCATGCTAAATTGAGTGATTGACTAGACGTGGCAGGGCGTGGTGGGTGGGCCCTCGCCCACGTCTAACCGAGGCTTCTACCTCGGTAAAACAATAGTTATCCATCATCTATACCCAGGTAAGATTCGTCTAACTAATCTATTTTACCTCGGTATGCCGCCTCTGGCTAGCCGCAGGCTAGGGAGACCTTTACGTAAAATAATTTTTATCCTGATATTCTTGTTTTGTTATTATTCTTTAGTGATTATGTCTTATGTATGCAACAATGGAAAAGCGATTTGTATGGCAAAAAAGAGGAAAAACCAATGTTTTTCTTACCTCTCTCTTTCAGTTGGTGAGTAGCCTGTGCGCTATCGGCTGAGGCTTCTCTAGTCGTTTGTGGTAATGTCTAGCAAACGAAGTAGCGGTTTTCCATCCCGCGTGAGCTAGGATCCGTTTAACGGAGATGCCTAGCAATCTTGCCTTGGACACCATTGCACCACGTGTAGAGTGCGATGAGTACCTGTCTGTATTTACTCCCGCCAGTTTTAACACATTCATTGTCCATCGGGCGAGGGTATCCCTGAAATGGCCAGTGTGGGTGTGTTGGTAGTGTGGTGTGAGCGCCAACAGACTGCAGGCTGGGACCCAGCTTCAGACAACAGAGCCAGGTATATTAATATGGTTAACCTGTCAGCATTAATGTGCACTACCGTGGTAGTAAACAGTATGCTCTCCCCCAAATCGACCAGTTGCGGGCGGACAGACTAATCCGCAACCATACACTGTGGGGTACTAGATCCAATCCCCCCGCCTTAGGAATAAAGAGCGGTCAGTGGAAGAAACATCATCCACTGCTGTCCCCTTTAGTGTATACATTATGCTTATCAATCACAGCGTAATAAACATTAATATATGCCAAAAGAAAAATTGGCCGTTGATAATAAAGGGTCTCAGATTTTATTTAGTCAATGTGACCATGACTAGTTCTGCTTAATAACGAACTGTTTTGTGACACACTAGAAAAGATAAGTTAGTTCCGTGACCCATTCGCACAGGAACCTCTAAATAGTGCGAAGGTCCTTTACACAGTTCACGAATTAATATATGAACATCTCCAGAATTGTCCAGACCATGCATGACGCATTAACCCATTCAATGACCTTGTTAATATTGAAAGTTCTTGTGATTTCACCTATAACATTCATAATTTATTAATATTGGCTTGTTCCCGCCATTCTTTAAATATGAACTTTCATTTCGGAGGAGCGGAAATTAACTAATTATGCACCGAAGTGTTCTGTTATAAATCATATTTTAAAGTAAATATGTTATACTGCATATCTTAGTGTGGGAAATTATGAAACTGCCTCGTCATAGAATCAAGCAATATAGACGTATATTTGTTTAATTAATGTTTTCCTTTTGGATATAAACCAACCAAGAGCATGGCATTTTCCATTACTAATGAACAGATTTGTCAGTACAAATTTCAAGATCCCTTTTACAATTCACCAATTTGCACATGAAAATAAAGCAAGTAAGTAAGACGATACGTACATAGCCCTCCGGTATGCAACTTGATAAGGAACTTTTTCCTCTTGAAGCTGAGCTTGCGAATCTTGGCCCATGAGAAGGTGTTGATCTTGGTGGCGTTTTGGTAAACGAGACACGCCCATGTGGGCGATACCGCCAGGTGTAAGGCTCACCCCCCTCGTGATCCTAGGGGACAGAACAACAGTAGCCATGAACCAGCAGCCAAGCAACGCCTACAACCTAGCAACACCTACCACATAGTAATCCTCATAACCTAATACCACCTACAACTTTGCAAACTTCCCACAAGACAGCAATGCTTCACAACCCAGCAATGCTCGATCCCCCAGCAATTGTTCACAAACCTAGCAGTGGCATACCAACTAGCAACGCACACACAACTAGCAATGCATAAAACCTAGCAATGCATACAACTTAGCAACGTATACAGCCTTAGCAACGGACACAACCCCAGTAATCCTCATAACCCCATATAGCACCGAACGTGTAGCAACTGCCACAACCCAGCAACGCCCCACAACCTAGCAATGCATGCTACCTAGCGACTCATACAAACTAGCACTGCATACAACCTAGCAACGCATACAACCCAGCAATGCACCACAACCTAGTAATCCTCAACCTAATAACACACCACAACTTTAGCAACTCCCAAAACCCAGTAATGCTCACAATCCAGCAATGCCCCACAACTAGCAATGCTACAACCTAGCAAACCCATAACTCATAAGCGCCCCCTGGACAACCTAGCAAAACAAAACCTTAATGAACATCATAACGTGAACAGCAGCAACTCACACACACAAATTAGGAAAGGGGATATAATTATCAACCCCTGCCTAGAATGTAGTGTTCTCTGTGACGGAGTGGTGAGAGTGTCTGACTTTTATTCTGGTCAAGACTCCTAATCTGAAGGTTGGTGGTTCGATTTTCCCCATGCCCCCCACCCTCTGCCAATTTGGATTTTTCCACCGCTGTGGATAACTAACAGCGTCATCAAAGGCCAGTTGCTCTCATACCATGGTCTATGTGGTTGTGGGAGGGTTAGAAATCCCTTGGGTTGGTAAAAGTGTAGGCTCGGGCTTTCTATCGCCAAACTGTCTAATGGTGATAAACAAGTCTATTTAGAATTATCTATAAAGGCAGTATAAATCTTCAAGAAAATAAAGAATGATTATAGTTTATATCACCAGTGGTTCCATACACCGGTTGACAGGTTCGAATGTTTTATCATACCGAGGTGTTCCTATTAATAGACACAATATCTAAGTGTTCTGGGACACAGATTTCACTCCACATATAAACACAGTTTTCTACTGTTTGAAGATGAGATATTAATATTGGATGGCTGCACACTCAGGAACATCATTCTGATGATACATGACTCTCCCACATCGTCTTCCCATTCTGGCATAATTCAGTAACGGCTGGTGAAGCATAACAGAAATTGTTCAATTACAAAACTTATTCTCTAGATTTAAAACAGCCAACCACTAGGCTGTATTAAACATCAGCCAGGACATGATTAATAAATCCCTTTTTTAAAAATATCAACGCACAAAACAAATCCAGGTATAATAACATAAAAATACTTTATAGGAGCTGATATAACATTAAACTAACCACACCCACACCTGGCATCCTTAGTAATACTGGCATGTAAATTTAGTAATGCTGGCATATTAATTTCATCTGCCAAAAATAATATCGGTCAGTTATTGAACTTGTGCATACAAATTACCTGGAGTACAAAAGACTACCAACACTCACAGTTACCTGTCCTTACCAACACTACCATCACTCACTAGTTACCTGTCTTACGAAACACTATCATCAGTCCAGATTTTAACTCTGTCTTACTAACACCTACCATCACTCACAGTTTACCCGCCTTACCAACACTACCATCACTCACAGTTACCTGTCTTACTAACACTATCATCACTCAGATTTACCTGTCTTACTAACCTACCATCATTCACAGTTACCTGTCTTACCAACACTACCATCACTCATAGGTTACCCGGTCTTACTAAGTACCATGTACTGAGAGTAACCTGTCTTACTATCACTATTGTCATTCAGTTACCTTGCTTACTAACACAAACCATCATCCACAGTTCCCTGTCTTAACCAACACTACCATCATGTAGTGACCTGTTTACTACACTCTACCATCAACTCACAGTTAACCATCTTACTAACACTATCATCACTCAGATTAATCTGTCTTACTAACACTACCATCATTCTCCAGTTACCTGTCTTAACCAACACTACCATCACTCATAGGTTACCTGTCTTACTAACACTATCATCACTCAGATTTACCTGTCTTACTAACACTAGCACCATTCACAGTTCTCTGTCTTAATCCAACACTACCATCATGTAGTGACCTGTCTTACTAACACTCTACCATCACTCACAGTTACCCGTCTTACTAACACTATCATCACTCAGATTAATCTGTCTTACTAACACTACCCATCATTCACAGTTACCTGTCTTACCAACACTAGACCCATCACTCATAGATTACCTGTCTTAACTAAGTACCATTACTCAGAGTAACCTATCTTACTAACACTAATGTCATTCAGTTACCTGTCTTACTAACACAACCATCATTCACAGTTACCTATCTTACCAACCTACACTACCATCATGCCAGTGACCTGTCTTACTAACACACTACGCATCACTCAGCAGTTGCCTGTCTTTACTCAACATGAAACCATCACTCACAATTACCTGTCTTACAAACACTACCATCACGTAGAGCTACCTATCTTACTAACAGTATGGTCACTCACATCATACATGCATACCTGTGTGAATCTAACCCCACATATTGTGTTGGGTCGTGACACAACACACGTTAAACACTCAGTGTAAAGTAGTAACCCGTCTTCAACGGACACCTCTGCATCCAAGCCAAAGTGCTTCTGTGCCAACGGAGGGACAATCAATCAAGTGGAACACAAATAATATTTACATTGAACAAATTTGTCTGCACATGGCATGGGGTCCGGCCGCTCAGGTGTCATCGAAGACAGGCACTACTGTAAACATGAATAGATCTACAAGTGCCATGTTGTGCCAATGCACACCAACCTGTATTATATATAGATAATTTTAGCACATTCAAACCGTTTTATCACGAGACTGCGGGGTTATTCGATACAGACGTGAATGTGTGTGGGGGATTTAGGATAACTTTATTCAGCTTTTAGTGTTGTTAAGTTTTCTCCCATGAACCCTGCCCTGAGTAAGAAAGGGAAAGAAGAGGATGGGTGGGACTGGTAAAAATTGTATGTATGCTGGACAGCACCAACGCACCCTAGAGCACGGGTGTAGAGTGGGTGATAGCGTAGTGCAGAAAGGATCCGCCAGGGGTGATGCTGTAAAGTTATGAAGGATTCTTGCACAAAAACCGACAAATCCATTTTAGGTTGTTTTTCTGTCAAATAGAATTTATTGTTTGATTTCCAGTTAAAGTCTATCAATTTCGTATTGAGTAGGGAATTATGATAGGGATTGTGGCAGCTTCCGTGAAAAATATCGATTTGATTATCGGGAATGATGGCAGCTTCAACACTAAACGTGGTAGTCCATGGTTTCATTTTGGCCTGGATGGCGTTTTGTTGGTTTTTGCGCCTGAACCCTTCACTGTCATTCCCCCTAGCGAATCAATCACAATTCACAGGCTTTTCAAGGCCTTCAAATGGGGCAAAATGAAGTTCAAGACTGTTCATGCCCCGTCGGACCTTGCCACTTATTGCCCGACATATAGCTTGAGATACTGGGGGGTGGGGTGGGGGGGGGGGGGGGATGTGGCGGTTTTTCACATGCGGCAAAAACGAGCTGGGGTAAATCACATTGGTATGAGGGTCTCAAACCCCATCTGGGCAATAAGGAATTGATTCAATGCAGTTGTCTACGCAATTAACTCGGGCCCAGTAGATAGTGAACCATTTCAATATGTGCATATAGAATTCATCGTAACAAAACAGGAAAGTGATATTGGAACAAAGGGCCGGTGTGATATCATCCTATTGGTGCAATGCAAACAAGGAGGGACTACTTTAGCGTGTGGTCTAGCAGGACTTTAAACCTAACCCTAACCCTAAACAGTTTGTTAAATAAACATTTAAGTCAGGTCAGATGGCGTCTTCTAGGATCCCTATTTAAATAACGTTTTACGGTTAGGGGTAGAGTTGAAGTCCCGGTAGAGCACACCCTAAAGTAGCACCAACAAGGGTATCACAAAGAATGGTGCACACCTCCATCTCAGAATTACTGAGAGCGGTTGACCTATTTACACATCATCTCGTTAACTACACTAAAGACTTGGAATAACTCAGTCGCTATGTACACCAACTCGGCACCAACCAGTTGTAAAAATATGCGGCTTTTGGTTAAATTCTAAAGTGTCATGTATAATTAATAGTTGTAATGATATGTGTAAAATGATTAATTATGTAGGGAATGGTACTCTGCAGCCAATGGGCTGCCGGGTACAAGTTATGGTCACCTGACTTGCACCCTTATTTATAGGTTTAAATCTGGGTAACAGTCAGGTAACCCTAGCTTGTACCCAGTAGCCCATTGGCTGCAGAGTAACAATGCAGCTGGGTACCAGTCAGGTGCCCCGTCCTGATATGACCTTAGATGTTGCTAGGACGTAAAACAACAACAAACAAACAAACCAGTCAGGTGACCCAGTTAGCTGGTACCCGGTGGCCCACTGACTGCACAGTACCAATGCAGCCGAGTATCAGTCAGATGGCCTAGTTAGCTGGTACCCGGCAGCCTGTTGGCTGCATCAAACTAAATAAAAGTCACCCAGAAATTCCCAAATATTTTACAGCGATAAACAAGAAAATACCCCTCCCCACACACACAAAAACATGAGTAAAGTGATCGCCAGGAAAACAAACAATGTCTTTTAAAAGACAGGAATTGGCAAGGAACATAAAATTAACTTAACAACAGAAGCACACAAGGCTGGGGGGAGATGAGTCAAGCTTTGTGCCAGTTAAAAGAAAAATTCCTTTTAAAAGAACAGCTAAAACAAAAACAAGAGGCCAAAAGAAGCTTTTGAGGACAGCCAGGATTTCATGACAAGTCCAAAGTAGGTTGCATGTGGCAAACTTGGTTTCACCTGATTTTACTAAACAGATGCTATGTGTTGCTATTTCGATGCTACCTTAGTCACTTAAAGCTGCATAATCCAATGAAAGCATTTTTTTGTTAAAGGAAAAACATTTATCTACAGCCGAACCTGCATATCCTACTTCGATAGTGATGCGCTCATTGATGCTTTCTTCTGAGTTATTAAACCCCTCAGGAATGCCAACTCCCTAGTTTTGGCATGTGACACAGTGACCTAATTAACGCAGCAATGGCATATTCCACTTGGCTTCAATAGATGAACACATACAAATCTTTTTGCATGCTTTTACTAATAAATATCTACAAAATTAATCAATTATCATAAAGGCCAAACTAAAGCAGGCCAAACTAAAGCAGACTAGAAAGAAACCTAATATATTTATTTCAAGCTGCACAGCCCGATGGGGCATCAAATTTTCAAAACCAAAACAATTATCTAAAATTGATTCTATATATCTAACTTAGATACTGGTGCACTTATTAAGCATTTGTCACCACATAGAAGGGAATACTGAAGCAATTTAATAGAATATGTTACTCCAGAAGCATATGGTGTTAGAGTTTTGGCATGCTTGCCGAAACTAATTGAACATGTTTGCACTTCAAATTTGTCAAACCATAGTCAATTTAAAATAAAAGTTACTTCAACCTAAAGTAAAGTAGATTATAACGATCAATCTAACATATTTATCTGAGAAAATAACAGAAACTTAAAACCATCGGCCTATGCAACTTTAAATAAATATCTCAAAAGTTTGTCAATTATCATAAAGCTTAGGCCAAACCTAGAAAGAAACCGAATATATTTATTTCAATATTATATTTATTTCATTAATATGGAATAACATTCAAAATCAATGGATTATGCAACTTTAATGGCGGTAGCTCATCTCATGGTGCTATCGTATACAGGTGTACAGCTTGTTAAGTAGGATCCAAGCGAAACCACCGAAACCACGGCTTGTCAGATAACAAGAGTCCAAACGAGGTTACTTCCGAACTGGAACGGGATTGGTTCATTTAGATCACGTGACGTGAACTAAGGCAGGTGAACATTGAGAGTAGGCCAGTCGATGGATAACAAGCTCTCAATAAATTACAAATCCAGGATTCAAACTGTTTTCCTCTTCATTTATTTTAAGTGGAAATGAGTGGTGGATCGGCAGTATTTGGATAGCAATGAGAAGCTTCTTCAACGGGAAAGAAAAAAAAATTGGGAGGAAATTAAAGAAATGTTCAAAGTACCTAAATACCCGCGATACGGTTGCTATTGTGTGAATTATGAATATTAGAGGGTGGGTTCGACTGATTGCTGGTAACTTTCGCTATTAATTGATTAGAGGTAAGGCCATTTTTGGTGTCGCAAACATGCTGCCGCAAAACCTAGATGTACTCACTCCCCATTCTGTATCATTGTCGACGTCGAACTCCTGGAAGACAATCACAGAACCAGCCATAGAGCCCAGCAGGCGTGACGTCACAATCCAACACCGAAGGACCTTTCTCCCCCGGGCACCTTTTGGGTGCTGAATCGAGTGTTAGCTACTCAAATATAACACAAGTCTCTTGAGGTGAGGTAGTCTCTTAAGGCAATTCGTCGCGGTGCTTTTCGTCGCCTGTGACGGATTGCTTGCTGTAGCTTTGTGAAGCAGCGAGTTGCAGATGCTACAGAACGAGTTGTCGCAATTTCCTATGTTGCAGCATCAGAGTATCTAATAGCACCTCTATCTACCTATGCATTAAACATCTACCACTTAACCAATTAATTAGCTTAATTATTGCCATTTCCATTTTAAACACACAAAAACTGACACACATAAAAAAAAACAATTAGCACAAATATTAAACCAGTGATTCCATCCCTGTCCCACACCTTAAAAAGAAATGTTTTTCTTTACACCATTAGAACCAGAACGAGGCAAATTTTCAAATTTGCGACGCCACCATGCAATTTTAACTAAAATTCCCGAATTTCCTTGAAAAATAGCCGTTAGAATTAGATCTTATATGAGTAAAATAATTGTAAAAGCCACCCATGCTACTGCAATTCGATCTGTTTAAGTAGACTTAGATCATCCCTGCTACCAACAAACACCGGCACCACTAGCACCACCAGCACCACCAGCACCACCTGCTACCAGGGAGAAGAACACCGGACGCGGTGGCCGAATCGGTAGAGCGCAGACCTCAGGTCTGGGAGATCGGGAGTTCGATTCCCGGTCGAGTGAAACCAATGACTTATACAAAAAATTGATACTTGTCTCTTCCTAGCCTGGCGAGCGGCATTAATAGGATAGGGAAATGACTGGTTTGCTCAGTGTCAGGATAACATGGCTGGGTGGGGTTATCGGGTGATGGTGCTGGTGGCCTGATTTCAAAGTGGGGCAGCACTATCAAGTTGCCATGAACGCACACTATCACAAGTCGTTACCCATCCCGATATAACTTTAGATGTTGTCAGGACCTAAAACTCAACAACCAACCAACCAATAGGTGAGAAGCTATCGCTTTCTTTGGCATCTTAGATACCCTGAATGCCAAAAGGAATGCAGGCAAGGTACTGGCAAAAATAAAAAAAGGTTTTCAATTTGTCTAAATTATGCCGGAGGTTGGGGGGGGAGGGGGGGGAAGGAGGTGTCCATGCGTCGGCATAGGCCCCCTAGCGGGATCAAGGGTGATCTTGTAGGGTTCTGGGGAAACATCCCCTGAAGCTATTCAACTTACAAGATTTTAGAGATATGTTGAAGCTTCTCCTGAGAGCTTTAAATCGTCAAGCTTTTTGCACTGCTGGTACTGCCTACGCTCCATGGACAGATAATGGTGACAGCGCATGCGTGGAAGTTACCATACACATCCCCCTTCCTCTCCCTTAGCCACCGGGCGTGGTGGGCGAATCGGTAGAGCGCAGACCTGGCGTGCGGAAGGTCGGGAGTTCAATTCCCGGTCGAGTCAAACCAATGACTGATAAAATTGATACTTGGCGCTTCCTAGCCAGGTGCTCAGCATTATTAGGAGAGGGCAAGGAATGGTTGGCTTGGTGTCAGGATAATGTGACTGAGTGGGATATCAGGTCATGGTGCTGGCGGCATGGGGATCCCAGTAGGGCAGTACTATATAGTCGCCATGAGTGCACACTGTCACAAGTCAGTACCCGTCCTGCTATGACACCTTAGATGTTGCCAGGACGTAAAACTGCAATCAGGCCAACCTCTCCCTTAGCATGATATGATGCACTGGCACAACATGCACTCACGCCTAGAAAACAAACAAAAACCAAGGAACCCCCCCCCCCCCTCGGGCCCAATTTCTTTGGATGCTTTTCACGACATTCCGAGATTTCGAGGAGGAGGAGTACCATGCCTGAAATATAACTTCTTACAAAGAAAGCCAGGACAAAGTTTGGGATATAAATCCTCATGGGGGATATAGCATTAGAGATCGTGAAAAGAAAAGCTGCAATTAAACATATTTTCCATGAGAAAGTGACTGATGAGAAAGAGCGGATTGTGCATGTTGACGTAACATGTTTAATTCGCGGGTGGAGGCAGGGGAGGGGCGGGGCCCCACCAGGAATACCTCGACCAGACTCCACCTACCGAATACAACCGAAACAACAAGACCCCAGTGGCCCAACCTACCAGGACCGGTGGAACCACCCTGCCCGGTTACAGGAGGAACCGAATCAAAACTCCCGCCAAAAACACCACATGACCAGATTCGAACCTAACCGCCTCCACGGCCACAACTCCTCCAGCAGCCGACCGGACTACACCACCACCATTTTCTTCAGAAGGGCGGAGGGTTGAGAGTTCGGTCTCCCGGCCCACTCTACATCACGGACGAGAATCCCGAGGGAACACCCACACCATCTGGACTGACACCCCTGAAACTGACCTGTTCCAAAAAGCTAATCATTGTGAATCAGTAACAAATAAAGACCATTGTATACCACTTCTGCCTCCGCCTTCGTGAATTACATGTAGTTCCTAATAAGCTTTATACTAACATGCTTTCCCCGCCTCCTCAATCAACTTTTTTAAGTGGCTACCGTGTTGCAGGTGAATTCAGGTGCACATAGACTTGATTGATTAATTGGTGGTTGCTTTACGCCCTGTCGGCAGCATAGGCCATATTCACGGCGAGGCACACATAGACTGTAAGCGAATGAAACTCATGGGTGGATCCAGTCGCTCCCAGCCCCAAAGGGTTAAGGATTTAGCGACATGAGCCAGACATGCATGGGAGACCCACAGACATGGAGGGGAGGGAGACTTCTGGAAATATTACAAAAATAAAATGTTAATAAAACCACCCAATCTGAGATCTCATTTTCAACTATTCCACCTTTCATATCTATGCACACACAAAAAGAGGCATTTCAAATTCAGCATGCTGTTCAATTTAAAATGTCTAGCAATTTTGACAAATACTAATTGTTGAAGACATTAACGATGACAAGTTATATTTTACGGGACGTACACCCATCTCCACTATTCAGAAGCAACGACTGTCGAGTGCTCTGGTTGGTTAGTTGCTGGAGTTTTATGTCCTGGTAACATCTAAGTTAATATCAGGATGGGCACTGACTTGTGACTGTGTATTCATGGCAGCTTTATAGTGCTGCCCCACTTGGAGACCACGCTGCCAGCACCATGATCTGATATCCTACTCAGTGACATTATCCTGACTCTGAGCCAACCCCTCGTTGCTCTATCCTAATAATGCCGGAGGTCTGGCCAGGAAGCGACAAGTATCAATTTTTAAATCATTGGTTCGGATCCATGGGTTCGAATCCGAATCCCATCATCTACCAAAATGGGAAACGGACGCTTAACTCATCCGTCTGTTCTTGGAATGCTTTGAGTTAGCAGCTCATCCAGCCACCCCACCCCGACCCCCACCCCAAAATTAGTTAAATATAGGTGAGCCTCAGAAAGGGCCAGCCTAAGCATGCTAAAGAGCCGCGGGGCTCAATTGGGAACATTTTTGGTGGGGCCTCCAGGTTCACAGCCAACGTCTGTTTTAGTGAAATGATTTACAAGACTAGAGTAGATTACCCTAGCATGGCGCCCCCTTGGGTGCGGGGCTTAATTGGGAGGAATTGATCCAATTGGCTTAAAGCCGGCCCTGCCTCAGAACAGCCCATGTTTGTTAGGCTTACACCATCATTAGGAAATAGATAGATATTCCACCGTGGTATCACATTTGCATCTTACTTCATGACCATCTTCACTTTATCTTCATGACCATCTCACGATATTATCCCTGCATTGGATCAACAATAATAGTCAGGTAACTCACAACATAAAGTTAAAACACCATCCCAAAGTCTCTTTCTTTTTTATCGACACCTTGAAGTAGACTGTTACTTGTGTTAGCCCCGTACCCGCTACCTAAGCTGAACGCCTAGCGTCAACGAAATGAACTAATAATCGAGTGTGCCGCCACCTGGTGAAAGTGTTAGACACTGCTGGGCAATGTTGGGGTTTTCACCTACATTAAGTGGTCACAATGCAGGGAGGATCAGGGGTAGTTTTTTGTTGTTTTGATTTAGTTTTTGTTGGGGCTTTTTGTTCAATCGAAATGATCTATCACTAAATGATATTAAAGCTGCATGGTCCGATGAAAACATCAAATTTTCAAAACCAAAACAATTATCTAGATTTGATTCTACATATCTACCTTAGATACTGATGCACTTATTAAACATTTACCGGGACACAGAAGGGACTACTGTGTCAATTAATAGAACCTGTTACTGCAGAAGCCTATGGTGATAGAGTTTTGGCAAGCTTGCCCAAATTAATTTAGCATGTTTCCATTTCAAATATCTCAAAAGTTTGCGATTTAAAATAAAAGTTACTTCAAAACTAAAGTAAGGTAGATTATAATGAACAACCTAATATGTTTTATCTCAGAAAATGAGAGAAACTCAAAACCATCGGACTATGCAACTTTAATTATTGTGATTAATTACTGGACAGACAAAAGTAGGTACTCGCACTTAGTACAATAGCCGAGTCAGTAACCGTGTTGGGGGATGGGGTCGGGGGGGGGGGGGGGGGGGGGAGCGGGGCAACGGATGTTGTGGTGTGCTCATCAGACAGTGCGGGTAATGTGTAAGCGTTTTTATCAAATACAATTCTAAAAGACAAGACAGTGGAGCCTTTTCTTACTGTTACTAGGTTAGTTCTATCAGTAAATGTGTTGTCTTTAGCAATCAAATATGGGACAGTCACATATATGGTTTTGGAATGGTTTTCAGAACACGCATCTCTGAATATATACATCTCAGATTGGTATGCTTGATTTGATTGGTTGATTGATTGATTGGGGTTTTTAGACCATGGCGAAATATATGGAATTGTATCCATTTTTGACATCGCGCACTCATGGTGACTTTATAGTGCTTCAACACGGGAATCCCGCCCACTGGAATCACCATCCACTATATATAACTCACATTATTCTGAAACCGAGCCAATCCACCCTCAT
This sequence comes from Branchipolynoe longqiensis, assembly GCA_030323885.1. Lineage (NCBI taxonomy): Eukaryota > Metazoa > Annelida > Polychaeta > Phyllodocida > Polynoidae > Branchipolynoe > Branchipolynoe longqiensis. The sequence continues at coordinate 29,926,671 of CM059197.1, forward strand.
CCTATCTTAGTAATGCCGAGCGCCAGGTAAGATATAGACAAGAATCAATTTGTTATTTATAACTCGTTGAGTTTGACCCAGTGGGGGACTGATCCCAGTCGGGAGATCGCTCCATCGGCTTGCCGCACAAGAAACGGACGCTCTATCCACAAGGCCATTTCGTCCTGTCGTGTGTGAGTGTGCAGGCAAGTTTATGCATGTGTAAGAGTGCAGGCAAGTTTATGCATGTGTAAGAGTGCAGGCAAGTTTATGCATGTGTAAGAGTGCCAGTGTGACTTTGTGTGAGAGTATTTGAGTGCCAAGTGGGTCTATGTGAGAGTAACTGTCACACCGTATAGCTAGCTACATTGTGGGCTCACGAACGTGAATCATAACTTTAACCTAACGGTGTGTAAAGTGTACAAGCGCCATGACCCCTTCAGAAATAAACTCATTACAGTGATACAACTAAAGCACTCTGTGGTCTGTGTAGTTTCTTCCATCTATAACAAGCCAAAGTAACAACTTACAGGGTCCGTACACATCTGAATATATGGAATTCAAGGCTTTTAAATAATGTTTTTTTATAGGAATTCAATACTATTTTCATTTGGATTTCAGTGCGAGGGGGGGGGGGGGTATGACGAACTGCGATTTCGGAGTCATTTAGATCAGTGGGGACAGTTTAATGAAATTCAAGGCATTTCAAGACTAATTCCCCAAAAAATTCAAGGCTTTTCAAGGCCTTGGAATGGGGCAAATGAAGTTCAAGACGTTCCAGGCCACATACGGACCCTGAGCTCCAGTGAGCATCTGGTACAGCCAGACTGTTGACTGCATCGTGCATGTGCGTACCCCGAAACTTCTGGATAAGTACATCTGAAGCATCACACCCACCCAGCCACCTCTCGCCAACACGCAACATGGATAATCCGAGTTCCGCTGGTCCCTCAAGAAGGACGGAAGATATCACCCAGCACGCCGGGTCACAGCTACAGCTTACCCGGCGGAAAGTTGGGAGGTGGTGAATACGCATACACAAAGTGGTATTTTATCTAATGTAAAATATTTGCCAGCATAATTTCACTGGAATCTACATTAGAAACAAATGTATGATGAACACTGTGCCGGGTTTGGTCATCAGGAGGTTGTGTTTACAGGTGCAAAGTGAGCTGTATTGAAGGATAGACCTGGGATGGGGGATAGTTACTCCCGCACCGCTGTCTCTGAGACAGGGCTTCTGAACAACCCATTAGAAAAAGTGGAGAAAGGCTGGGTAAATGAAATCAGCACATAAATTCTTAAGGGCCTGTCACACTACGACGTACGGCGTCAGCGCGTGACCAACGTATGACAATTTGCCAATACGTCGACATTCATCGAACTTTGCAGGGGCGGGGGATAAAAATGGGCGTACACACAACGTACAAAACGCTCGAATACGCTCACGGTACGCTGACCAACGTTACGTATGTTACTTCATTGCTAGAAGTATGGCATATACGTTAAGTATGCTGGAGATACAGTGGGCATACGTTCGAAGTATGTTAGGAGTACGTTATGCATCTGTTGGCTGTACGCGGACTGCACGTTCCCAACAGGCTGAACATACGGCTAACATGTTCCAACCTATCCCGACCTACCCCTAATGTGTGCATAACATACACTGAAGTACACCGAGCGTATGAGAAACGTATGAGCCATACGGTGACATACGTTGACAATTTTGAACATACACAAAAATTGTTTAGCGGCTCGACCTACGCCAACCTATGACGCCATGTCCTGAGCGTACTCGACATATGCCCAACGTATATGTAACATATGACGCCGTATGCCAACGTTGGTCGAAAATCGCATACATTGGCAAGACCATACATCGGAGTCTGACAGCCCCTTTAATTTAAGAAGCAAAACATATTCTTCATATACATCTTCATATTCACCTGCTACTTTTGAGTTGAAGAATATAATAAAACGTGTAGTTTAATAGAGCGTGAAATCGACAGCATTCTGTGGCCGCCATCTTATCTTGTTGTATTCTCTCCCATTTCACCAACTTTGTGCCGATATAAGTAGCCATTAGATACTGGAACCAGGAATTCCACTTCCTGTTCCATACTCAAGCAATTTTCACTTGTATTTAGACGACGTTGTCATTCATCGCTACTCTGCGGAGGGGTGGATTTCTTTTATCTAGAAGGGGCTCCAACCCTACTTCCTGTGTGTCAGTTGTAGCCGCGACTCGGCATGCTGGGTCACAGCTCCAGGTTTCACTAGGGGAGACACGCAACTCGGAACAAGCGTATTGCTGAGTGCGTGAACCTGTCCACCTTTCATAACAGCCGACAGCTGCTGACATTGAGGATGACCTTGTGCCAGCCGCCACTCACCTTGGCCTGGTGCATTCGTATACCGTAGAGTTCCACCTTTCGAGCCGTGTCCAGCAGGTTAAACTCGGCCTCTGCAGGCGACTGCCCTCTAGTGGAGAGAAGGGGAAATCACTTAGCAAAGAAGCAGCAGATATTATTCCATGAATAAAATTGGTGAATCAAAATGTGGTGAATCAAAATGGCGAGTTTCTATCATTAGCAACAAATTATGCCATTATGTTCCTGGCCCGCTACATTTAATTGGTTTGGAGGCTTTGTTTACATGTTTAATAAATAGATAGATAATCGGTTGGTTGCTGGAGTGTTATATCCTGGCAACATCTGAGGTAATATCAGGATGGGTACCGACTTGTGACAGTGCGCACTCATGGTAACTTAATAGTGGTGCCCCACTGGAAAATTAGGCTGCCGGCACCATGACCTGATATCCCACTCAGTCACATTATCCTGACATTGAGCTAACCAGTCCTTGCCCTATCCTATCAGCGCCTTCCCAGCCAATCGCCTGGCTGGGAAGCGACGCGTATACATTTTTAAGTCATCGGTTTGACTCGACCAGTGTTCGAACACGTGGCTTCGAATACCATGATCTACCAAAACGGGAGACGACGCTCAACTCATTCGGCCATCTCGTCTGCAAGAAGATGATAATTATGATGATGATAATGACGAATGACGACGACGATAATGTGCACCTGTTGGTTGAATCACAGAGTAGACTTACATGTGTTCCTTGTGGTGTTCCATGATCTTGATCTGCAACTCTTCACTTTGGTTTGGTAACAGTCTGAGGTTAGTAAGGTATGTGTGGTCACAATACTCATCGTCTAGAAAGTCGCCCAGTTCGGCTGAAAAAATGCAAGTCATGGTCAGTGCGTAGACAAAGCGAAGAGTGGCATTTTGACATTTAAAAAAAGAAGGGGGTGAAGAGGACGATTATTCCAAAAAGGTTCAATAATATTTATAATTTTTTTATGATTTGTAATTGGGATAAATTTATTATTTAGCCCCCAGCACACCAATGGGAGTGAAGTCTACTATAGAAGACAGGGCGAGAAGTTGAGTTAGTTAGTGGTGATTGCTTAACGGCGTGTCAGCAGCAAAGGCCATAATCACGGCGAGAAGTGTTCAAATCTTATTCTGTCATATTATTATCGAGCCATCGCTTTTTAACAAAATGTAAAATCACACAATCAACTATATGCCCAGAGACACATTTAAAGTTAAAAGTTCACAATTGCAAAAGAATTTAGGCCAGGTAAAATTCTAGACAAAAGTAGGGTGTGATTATTCGAGTGTTTAGTTGGGGCTTTATGCCCTAGCAACACCTGGGTGGATACCAACTAGTGGCAGGGCACAGTGACACTGAGCCAAACAGGCCTTATCCTATCGGTCCAACACCTGGCCACTTGGCGACAGGTGATAATTCGGTTACGGTTTTCGTTGAATCGGCCGGGGATAGAACCCACGACCTTCTGCACGAGGAGTACACACTATACAATTCTGTATTTAATTTCACAATCAACGCCGAATGGGGCCGTTTTGTGAACCATGGGAGGTAATTTGTCGTTAGTTGGTTGGTTGGTTGGTTGGTTGTTTGGAGTTTTACATCCTGGCAACATCTAAGGTCATATCAGAACGGGTACCGACTTATAACAGTGCGTACTCATGGTGACTTAATAGTGCTGCCCCACTGGGAAATCAGTCAGATTATCCTAACACTGAGCTAACCAGTTCTTGCTCTATCCTATTTCTGTCAAATAACTTATGTTTAGTATCAAATTATCCTGACATTGTGTATTTTCTGAGTAAGAACTACTTCAAAAGTGATATTTCTGCGTCAAATCATTTCAGAAATGGAAAAGAAAATAATCCCTGCTTTTCATATATTTGTTTCTTGTTTTTCAATGATTTATTGGAGGAAATTTAGATTGCGGACAGTTGGTCTTCCTCATTCGACTGGTCCGTGCCATATCCTAGTAATGCAGAGCGCCAGGTTAGGCTGTGACAAGCATACAATTCTTAATAATAAAAAAAAGAACAACTGTGATGCTGCATTAAATAATTAACGCAAGTCTTTCCACGGCTTAGGTTTCAGAACTTAGCAATCATAGGCTGATATCAAAGTAGACTCAGCCGCTTCGTGGTTTCATCTCTCTTGTTGTTTATTGATTTAGAATACATACATGTTTCTTTTTGTTTATTTATTTAGATGGGGAAATTTAAATTACGGACAATTTATCTTCTTCATTCAACTGCTCCTTGCCATATCCTAGTAATGCAGAGTGCCAGGCTAGATCGCGACAAGCATACAATTCTTAATAAAAAAAAGAACAACTGTGATGCTGCATTAAATAATGAACACAAGTCTTTCCACGGCTTAGGTTTCAGAACTTAGCAATCATAGGCTGATATCAAAGTAGACTCAGCCGCTTCGTGGTTTCATCTCTCTTGTTGTTTATTGATTTAGAATACATACATGTTTCTTTTTGTTTATTTATTTAGATGGGGAAATTTAAATTACGGACAATTTATCTTCTTCATTCAACTGCTCCTTGCCATATCCTAGTAATGCAGAGTGCCAGGCTAGATCGCGACAAGCATACAATTCTTAATAAAAAAAAGAACAACTGTGATGCTGCATTAAATAATGAACACAAGTCTTTCCATGGCTTAGGTTTCAGAACTTAGCAATCATAGGCTGATATCAAAGTAGACTCAGCCGCTTTGTGGTTTCATCTAGTTCGATATCAACCCGCAATATGTGCAGTACATCCTGAATGCAGCTAGACCCAGTTACACATACATGCTATTAGGGTTCCCACTCTTTTTCTGGGTTCTTTTTTAATTACTTTTTAAGTACTCTTTACGACCATTATAACTGGTTTTTAAGGACCAAATGAAGAGATTCCACAGCTTTTTCAGGATGCAATAATTCCAGGTTTTGAATATGCTGCACTAGTGTTATTGCCCATCAGGTGGGAACAAATTCCAAGGTAATCTTTGGAGGACAGCCAAGGTTAGCCCAAAACCATTGTCTGTCTGCAGTTATTTCAAAATGGCACCTTTCAAAGAACAAGTGTTCAACCTTGATATAAGGACAAGTTGCAAAACAAAAATTTATAAGCCAACCTAGAGTTACTGCATATCGGCAATTAACATGGCCTAATACCCCTGTCACACTATGATGTAACGAGCCAACGTAAGCCTGATGTGGTAATTTTTCGTCATTACGTTGACATAAGTTGGGTTACATTATGACGTTAGACTGACATCGAGCTACGTCACGTTACGTCATGTTACGTCGGCACGCGTCAAGGTTTTGAACCTGTTCAAAAGTTTTGACGTGACTCGAACGTAAGGGTTTACATTTGCCGTATATTCTGTACAAGTTCAGAGAACGTCAATGACGTTAAATGGACGTTAGTCAAACGCTGCTCACTACGTTCCACTATGTCGACCCACATTAACGCCGGTGGAAACATCCACACGGCGTAATGGGAACATCAGGAGAACGTCAGGAGAACATATGCCGAACGTACGTCCAATGTACGTTCAGCGTTTCACCAACGTTTAATGACGTAAGTAACGTAAGGTAACATAAAGCAACGTAGTTCTGGCGATGGAATAACGTTCATAACGTTCGGTGAGCATCATTACGTTGTCCTCTCTCGTTGAATGATGATATCACTACGCTTTACCAACGTTACGCTCTCGTCAACTATGCTGCATCCATGTTCAACTTGTTCCAAAATTTGCATACTACGCCGAGAAGTTCGACGTTTTTCATGTCCTCCTTACGCTGGCGTCGTTATGTCGTAGTGTGACAGGGCCATAACAAAAATGCCATGAAAATCTGCTATGAAATGCAAGCTATGTGGTGAAAGTCAGGATAAACAAAGTGAGATTCCTCACGTCAGCATTCTTGGTGCTACCTATGAATCAAATTGTTCATGTTTTGGTGTAACTTTTAATGAATTATAATACTTTGTGTATAATTATAGGATTTTTCAGTACTTAATTTTTGCATTTTCCAAAGTTAGTACTTTATATGTTTTTTTTTTTTAAATGACCAGTACGAACCCTGGTTATGCTGGAATACCAGGCTGCGTGCGCTACTCACCTTGCACTATGAATGAGGCGAGCAGCACAGCCGTGTGTTCTTGACAGGGCATGGAGCTTGAGGCCAGGTCCCTCCGCACCTGCAGTGCAAACTGGTACCTGGGGCGGGGAGAGGAGCGCGGGGTCAGTCACGTGACAGAGGTCATGTGGCAGAGCAGGTGACAGTCATAACCCCACAGCCTAGATAGACTATGGGATGATAGTGGTTTCAGGTACACAAAAAAAGCTGAAATCAAGCCCAGATTATTATCCCGACAGCAAATGTCTGTCCTAGAAGCTAGCTACCGTACCCCATTACGTATTTTAAAAAATGCGCCCAGGCTGTGAAAAAAACACGGAAATCCGCTTAAAAACAGAAAAATATCATCCCTGATACTTGTACCACACGGTGTCAGCGTCCAAGACTGCATAGTCCGATGGTTTTCAGTTTCAGCTCTTAAATATTTTATTATAGATAAATATATATTAGAATGATCGTCGTAGAGGACCTATTCCAGTGGCCCTTGTGCCTCAAATCCTATATCGGGCATTAACAACTCAATAGCAGTCAATGTGATCAAAAGAATTATGCCAATGAGTGAAACATGTACAAGTAATAATCGCTATGACCACAACCCCTGGTTGCCATGGTTACTAACCTGGTGTACTCTTCCTCCAGGAGCCCGGGTCAGGCGTGTAGAACTTGACCAGGAACCGGAAGTTGAGTCCGCTGGTCGGTACCTGCTTGATGATCGGCTTCTCGTGGTCCAGCCAACACTAAGGATAGAAGCAGACAGGCTGCATCAAACACTGATGCTCCCGGTTGGTTGTGCATTTTACGTCCTGGCAACATCTAAGGCCATATCAGGACGGGTACCGACTTGCGACAGTGCGCACTCATGGCGACATTTATAGTGCTGCTCCACTGAAAGACCAGTCTGACAGCACCATGACCTGATATCCCACTCAGTCACATTATCCTAACACTGAGTCAACCAGTCCTTGGCCTATCCTAATAATGGTAAGCACCTGGTTAGGAAGCAACAAGTATCAATTTTGTAAGTCATTGGTTTGACATGACCAGGAATTAAACTCCCAATCTCCCGCACGGGAGGCCTGCGCTCTACCCATTCGGCCACCACGTCCGAGGCTAATGCTCCCAGAGTCAACATGGCAACGTGGCCCATTTCAATTGTTTCATTTCAAAATTAGATCATGGTATCATGGGTTCGAATGTGGGTCGAGTCAAACCAATGACATAAAAATTTATACTTGTCGCTTCCTAGCCAGTCGCTCAGCATTATTAGGATAGGGCAAGGATTGCTTGGCTCAGTATCAGGTCCTGGTGCTGGTGGCTTGTCTCCCAGTGGGGCAGCACTATAAAGTCATCATGAGTGTGCATGTCGGTAGACGTCCTGATATGACCTTAGATGTTGCTAGGACATAAGACAACAACAAAGAGACACTGGGTTCATACGCAATTCAACACGGGTCTAGTCGGGTTAAGATGATGGTTTTGAGTTACTGATAGATTTTGTTAAAAGATAAATATATTAGGTTGATCTGTAGAATCTATTTCGAAATAAAACTTCCCCCATGAAATAGAATCGCCCTGACACAAAATTCACTCTCTCTCTCTCTCTTTCTCTCTGTGAATAAAACCGCGAGTATATTTGCATACATGTGTGTGCATGTATATATGTGCGCATATATATTTATACAAATATACATATATATGGATATATAGATTAGTTAGACGAATCTTACCTGGGTATAGATGATGGATAACTATTGTTTTACCGAGGTAGAAGCCTCGGTTAGACGTGGGCGAGGGAGAAGGAAGCACATCCGGGTCCAGCAATCTTTACCTACTAATTCAGGATAAAAATGATTCTAAAAAACAACCTAAGGTCAAGTGACCTCATGCTAAATTGAGTGATTGACTAGACGTGGCAGGGCGTGGTGGGTGGGCCCTCGCCCACGTCTAACCGAGGCTTCTACCTCGGTAAAACAATAGTTATCCATCATCTATACCCAGGTAAGATTCGTCTAACTAATCTATTTTACCTCGGTATGCCGCCTCTGGCTAGCCGCAGGCTAGGGAGACCTTTACGTAAAATAATTTTTATCCTGATATTCTTGTTTTGTTATTATTCTTTAGTGATTATGTCTTATGTATGCAACAATGGAAAAGCGATTTGTATGGCAAAAAAGAGGAAAAACCAATGTTTTTCTTACCTCTCTCTTTCAGTTGGTGAGTAGCCTGTGCGCTATCGGCTGAGGCTTCTCTAGTCGTTTGTGGTAATGTCTAGCAAACGAAGTAGCGGTTTTCCATCCCGCGTGAGCTAGGATCCGTTTAACGGAGATGCCTAGCAATCTTGCCTTGGACACCATTGCACCACGTGTAGAGTGCGATGAGTACCTGTCTGTATTTACTCCCGCCAGTTTTAACACATTCATTGTCCATCGGGCGAGGGTATCCCTGGAAATGGCCTTGTGTGGCTTAATAAAGCTGACCAAAAGCTGTCTTGAGTTTCTTATTAATCTTGTCTTGGATATATAATTTCGTATCGCAGATACGACACATAACTTGCGATCCTGAGTGAAACTGGACACCCCTATCGTAGAAAGGGGGTCACCTAATCGGTTTGATTTTAATAAAGTTGATAAATCAAACGTGGCCTCTTTACTGTCAATTTCTAGACCATTCAGCGACAGGGCAACTATAGTTTGGCCTCTGTGTCCAGTGACCAGGAGAAGCAAAACTGCGACTTTGAAACCTAAAAGTTTAACGTCCAGAAACTTATTTTCTGGCCATTTCTTGAAGAGGTTGAACACTAGAGAAACATCCCAAAACCTATTATATTTGGGTTTAGGCGGATTCCTCTGATAAATTGATCGTATGATCCAACAAATAACATGGTGTTTACCCATTGTTTGTCCATTAACCCGCGGTAGGATTATCGACAGAGCACATCTGGCAGCGTTAATAGCGCCATATCCTAGGCCTTCGTCCTCTAGGTAACGTAGGAAGAGTCCTACCTGGGATACTGTGGGAGTCATTGGCTTGACTTTCTTAAGCAGGCAATAAATACCCCATTTCTTTAAATACGTAGTATACATTTTCACCGTTCCTTTTCTCCACGCATCATCAACCAAACGCTGTTGTGTAATTTTGTCTAAGCCAAACTGTTCTAAATATTTATTTAAAAAAGGAATGCCACTAACGGAGTTGTCGACACGTTTCCGTGGCGTTCTAGTGGTCCCTGATGTTTGAGGTTTCCTCGGAATCTTGGGAAGCGAAGGCTGCTTTTGGCTGTGGCTAGTAACGTCGGTAGCCACGGTTGCGTGTGCCACTCGGGGACGATGAGTATGGCGTGTGTCCCCTCCATTTGAATCTTTCTGGCGACTTTGCTAATGATAGTAAAGGGGGGGAAAATGTAAAAGAAATGATGTCGCCACTTTAGGGAGAAGGCATCAATGTGCCAAGCATTGGGTTCCGGGTGCCACGAAACATATTTTGGAATTTTAAAGTTATTACGCGAAGCGAACAAATCGATCTGAGGTGAACCCCATGTGTGACAAATGTGTTTGAAAATGGATGGATTAAGTGACCACTCTAAGTGATCATGGAACTGGCGACTCATCTTGTCAGCTAGACAATTTTGTGTGCCTGGAATGTGATTAACAGTTAACCAGACATCAAAGGTTTGAGCCCAGTTCCAAATGAGAAGTGCCATTGCATTACATTTAATCGATTTTGTACCTCCCATATTTCTGACATAAGCCATAGCTGTGGTGTTATCCGTGAGGATACATACATTATTTTTGGGTATTTTTACTAGACTGGTTAATCCCAAGTAAATGGCCCTTAGTTCTAGAACGTTAATATGATCGGGGAGTTCCGATTCTAGCCATCTTCCTCCTGTTGCTACATCATTTTGATGTGCTCCCCACCCTTGGAGAGACGCGTCAGTGGTAACGGTAGTGTCAGGCTCTCCCATTCTAATGGGATTGGGGGAATGGTCAAAGTGGTTTAGCCACCAATCAATGTCGGCTAGGCCGTTCTCCGAAATAAACATGGTCTTTTCAAAGTTTCCCTTTGCGTGGGCCAGCGCCAAATTTTTATCAATTTCGAGGGATTTTATGTGTGCCGCTCCGTATAGAATAGCTGGACTATACGAAACCATGACCCCGATAAGGACCGCGACCTGTCTAATCTTTGGCCTAGAAGTGTCTAACAGCTGTATCGCTGTGCGGTAAAGCTTATCTTTCTTTTGGCGTGTAAGCGAAACGGTCATAGCCGTGGTGTTCAGAATGAACCCGAGACACTTAAGCTCCTGAGTAGGAGAAAAAACTGATTTCTTGTTATGTATGAAGAAACCCAATTTGGTGAAAATTTTGCATAAATCTTTAACAGCGAGTTCACATTGCGTGAAAGATTGGCCCATAATAAAAGAATCATCTATGTATGGAAACATACAATGCCCCAATTTTGCCATGTGTGCAAAAATTGGTTTCAACAACTTAGTAAACAGACGCGGTGCGCAGGCCAAACCATTAGGTAAACATGTAAATTCAAAAAGTTGGCCATTCCAGAGAAAACGTAGGTATTTCCGATCTGTCTGGTGAATAGGAACGGTGTAGTACGCATCCCTTAAATCAACACTCGCTAGCCAACACCCTGGGGTAATTAAATCACGAGCTGTTTCTAAAGAAAACATTTTGAAATGTTTGTATTCAATGATTTCATTCAACTGAGTTAAATCTAAAATCATTCGGATTGAACCATCAGGTTTAGGAGTAGAGAAGATATTGGAAATATATTCCCCTTCAGTATGTTCAACTCTGTTGACAATGCCCTTAGACTCAAACAGTAGAACCTGCTGATCTAGCTGAGATTTTTCTAGTGAATTAAACTGATACGGAAAAGGCGCTCTCTTTTGTATAGGCAATTGTGTGAAAGGGATGTGAATGCCTTTAACAATATTCAGGACCTCTGGATTAGTGGTTAACTGTTGCCATTGATGTAAACAATTAGAAACATTCCCTGCTTGAAAAAGGCTTACTTCAGTTTGAGTTTCCTCCGTGACCATTGTAGGGTCAGGAGGCTGCACTGTTTGTGTGGAAATCTCTACTTGTTCCCTTGTTTCGGGAACTGGGGCTTGGGAACGAAATCCCTCTTGTAGCCGCGGTTGTCGTTCCAGTTTGAGGCCGGCCTGTCGCCTCGGCCCCTTCCTCGCTGGTTGAACTGGAAGGACGGTCCGCCCCTGAACGGCCTTCCTCCTCTGCGGAATCGAAAATCCGTCCTAGACTTTCTGAACCCTGCTGGGTTTTGGAAGCGACGACTCTTTGCTTCAGTGTTTTTAGCACTCTTGTAGTCGACCTCTACCTGTTTGTACAGGTAAGCTAGCTGACCCCCAAACATCTTGGATTTATCAAGCGGTTTGCTCTTGATAGGGGTAGGTCCGGAATACACGGTGTATTCCTTACCATCATGGTCCGTTACCTTCTTAGAGCGGGCAACCTCTTTTCCGGCATCTGTGGTGACCGATTTGAAAACGTTTTCAAATCTCCGATGGGTCATGTAGTTACTAGCGGCTGCTAACAAAGCTATGCCCCGGTCCATAACCCGCGCCAAAGACGAGAACTTGTTCTCTGTCTGCATCCTGTTAGCCACAGGGATAACAGACGTCAAGGCACCCAAAACTGCCTTATGGATCAGGCAGAGGGAAGTTTCATAACGACGGCGTTCGTCGGAAAGATGAATGCCGGAATCCATCTCTTTGGAAACCGAAGCAGGAATGCCCTTAACTCCTGAAATCTGCTCAGTCAACTTGTTGATGACTTCGATCGGTTTAAACGTAGTGAAATGGCCATTCACCGTTTTGCGCATCATGGTAGTGGTGCGCACTTTCTGAGCTTTCTTTTTGACAATCTTCTTGCCAGCTTTAACGCCTATTTTGGCGTAGACTCCCGCTCGTTCCGTGTCGGAATCCGACTCGGTGGAAGAAGAGTCGGACGACGAGTCTGAAGAGGAGTCCTTCTTCTTCTTCTTCTTCTTTTTGGACTTTTTGGAGCGCTTAGAGTTCGCTTTCTTTGTGAACTCGTCACCAGAACTGCTCACTGGGCGGCGTTTCTTGCCCCGCGCTTTCGGTTTCGGAACCTCAGGTGCCGAAAGCGTGTCCTCTTCGTCCTCAGAAAAGTCTTCCCAATCCTCATCAGGGATTTGGGAAGGATCTGGAAAGGTCTGCGCCTGGAAAAGGCGCATCTTCTCCTCCATCATCTCCGCCATTTTCGCCTCCCACCCCACTGGTTGAGGGGCGTGATCACTGTCTTGATCCGAGGCATGAGCCCCAGGATGTGGGGACGGCGGAGCCGTAGCCGGTGGAGACGAATCGTAATCCGTAGGGGGGACACCCACCGCTGCAGCGGGCGGCTTATTCCGGCGAGTGGCCATCGGGAACTGTAACGAAACCAAAGCATTACTAACCCGGAATCATCTCAACTACACAAGTGTAAGCCAGTAAACTGGGTTGAGGAACATGGTACAGAGAACGTGTTTTGCAACGTGTCAGTACAGGCGTGAAGCTAAATTTGCCGTAGGTGTGTGGTAACGAAACCAACCAAACGGAGGGCATCGATCGTGAGATCGGCCCCTCTCTCTGTTCCGTACACTTCTCCCACCTGTGGCTACAGCGCCAACAAGTTGGAGAAAATATTACGAAACTCGGAGGTTCGCCTTAAACCGGTCAGGGGTGTTTATAAAAAACACCCAGAAGCATCCCCAACATCATCCTCTATTAGGATCCGGGAGACTTTTCTTAGGAAATGAGCAACTCGGGTTGCCATTTCTCCCTGTCTGAAAAACAGGTGTCGATAGAACTCAGTATCAGTTTCGTTTGTGCCAGCGGCACGCAATGTTCTATCCGTAAGTTAAAAAACGTACAAAGTCCAAACAGGACTGAAGAAAGTTCTGAACTTTCATAAAAAGATGCTATAGAGCATGATAAACAAAGTTATCGAAGAAAACAGTACTTACTTTTGGATAAAAGCAGTAGTAGTAGATAAATCCTGTGGAGCAACTCACAAACGTCCTCCCGTTGTGAGTTACTTATGCTAATTGCTGGACCCGGATGTGCTTCCTTCTCCCTAGCCTGCGGCTAGCCAGAGGCGGCATACCGAGGTAAAATAATCAATTATACCCGCGGTTTTATTTTGGAGGTGGGAGGGGAGGGAGGGGGAGGGGAGGAGGGCGACGTGTATAGGGAAGGGAGAGTGGGAAGTGGAGGGAGTGGGAGGAGGAAGGGTGGATGGAGGAGGGAGGAGGGAGGAGGGAGGAGGGAGGAGGGAGGAGGGAGGAGAGGAGGGAGGAGGAAGGAGGGAGGAGGGAGGAGTGAGGAGGGAGGAGAGGAGGGAGGAGGAAGGAGGGAGGAGGGACGAGGGACGAGGGAGGAGAGGAGGGAGGAGGAAGGAGGGAGGAGAGGACGGAGGAGGAAGGAGGGAGGAGGGAGGAGAGGAGGGAGGCGGGGGAGAGGAAGGAGGGGAGTGAAGGAGAGGGATGGTAAGGGAGCGAGTTATATTTTGAAATAAAATCTTAGGTCACGATTTTATTTCGAAATAGAACCGCTGGTAGGGGAGAACATTGGGCGGGGGGGGGGGGTATTTTGTGACACCGGCTTTCTGGCAGAGGGTGTGGAAGTGGTCAGCTCATAGGTCCTAACCGAAGGTTACCAGCACCACACATTAGGTAACCAGCGGATCCAGCCACGCCTTCATGGCCATAGTAGGGCCACATGGGCAGCCATTTAGGCTACCAGCCAACAACCAGCAACCAGCCAATCTGCACCAACTCAATATTAAAGTTGCATAATCCTCACAGTCAACAGAAACACTGCAGGAAGGAAGTATTCTAGGGGCGTATTCGATTAATCAACTCGGGTCACTCGAGCCACTTTTTGGCGCATGCGCAGACCCTATCTACATCCTCGGGTTGCACAATCGAACATGATCAGGGTGGAAAAAATGGTGGCTTAATCCAAAACTTTTTTTTTTTTTTTAAATAACCGATATAACTACAGCAAAATAGGATTTAAAATTAAAAGTATTTTTGATCGCATACTTTAGTTATATTTCCATTTCATTAAACTGAATTATTAAAAAACAAAAACATTACAAAAAGACATAGGACTTCTACTGCCAGTGCTACAGGACGGTACCAGCACAAATGTGACGTCATCGCTCCTAGCCAACCCCATCAAAGACGTGGGTTACTGGGGTCGGGTCGTTTTGCACATGGCACGTGTATTTTTCGACTCCACTCGCTGTGTTCGATTTGAAATTCTAACAACTCGGGTCACCCGAGTCGCCCGGATCGTGTTAATCGAATACGGCCTTGGAGTACAGCTCTTCAAGACAATGCCAGCTTACATAAGAAATCAATCCAACTGCAGTGTACAATCATTCAAAAGGCAGCTTGACAAGGTGTTAACAACAATACCAGATGAACCACAGATTCCAGGATACACCCAGCAAACACCAGCAGATTCAAATTTGTTGCAGCACATGATAGAACTGAACAGAGCGTCCCCACCACATGTCGTGGGCCCTGATGGTGGAATCAAGCCGAGACTATTACATCAACGGCCCATAGGATTAGCATTGTGAGGGAATCGCAGAAAAATGCCGGAAGTCACGATTCACCTATCTTTATTGTGACTGTATTATCACTCATGGATAACTATTTATCTGGGTTTGTTGTTCTTGCAACATCTAAGGTCATATAAGAATGGGATTTGCACTAACCAATTGTGATGTCATATAATGATATATATTGGTATTTTGTGAAGTTAATCGGTGAGATAAAAAGAAATTGCGGAAATCCGCGAAATCGCGGAGATCTTTCATCCCTGTTTAAAATCTCACTCGTTACTATTCAAAATGGTTAAACTTTGAAAGTTAGTGATTAATAATATGCCGTGTGTCCGGTGGCTCGGGTATCTGGAAAGCGGCTCAACTCACTCGATACTCCCGCCCGCATTCACATGGGCCTCAAACCCCTATCTGGCAACAACTACTTAATATCGTAGTCTGCTTAATATCGTAGACACACGTGCCTGGTCTAAATTTATGTCTGGCGACCTCAAGTTGGTCTATATTGGCCTTTGCACACCTTAGACAGTAATTGTCAGTTTGCGACTTTGTATAATCTGTTGGGTTAAAAAAATGGCATTTATATCAAATGTCTTAGTTAAAGTAGCATAGCCGATGCTTTTTGAGTTTTTGCTCTTTTCTGAGATAGATATATTATACTAATCGTTATGATATACTTTACTTTATTTTGAAGTAACTTTGATTTTAAATGGCTAAGTTTGGGGATATTTGCTGTCAAAACATGCCAAAATAATTTTGGCAAGCATGCCAAAACTCTGACACCATAGACTTCAGTAGTAACGGTTTCTATTGATTGACGTGTTATGCCCTTCTATGCTGCAACAAATGCTTAATAAGTGCACCAATGTCTAAGTTGAATATGTAGAATCAAATCTACATCAGTGTTTTGGTTTTGAAAATTTGATGTTTTCATCGGACTATGCAACTTTAAATATAACAGCTTCTAATGTAGCTCAGAGTAACCAGTTGAAGGTATGCATAAGACGCCATTGCTGCGCTAACTAGGTCATGCTGAAGCCAACAAGTTTTAATGTTAAGGGGCGGGGGAAAACCCCCCAAAAATTAACATAGTATCTAAGTTGGATACGTAGGGCCAAATCTCAGTAGATTGCTTTGCTTTGAAAATATCATGATTTCATCAGATTATGCAGCTTTAAGAGGCAGACTTGCTGGCGTCCTGCCAGTAGCAGTATGCGAATGTCAGAGGCCGATGGAACGCCGGCGTTCATATTACACCGGAAGTAGCGCACTCACCGTCACGTCCTGCGAGTCGATATACTCAAGGTCAAAGTAGTCCTGCTCTAAGAGCTCCAATCGCCGCACCACCTCCGCAAACAGCACCGAGCCCATCGCCTTTTGCTGCAAGACACGGACAGACACAAGGTTAGCGTAACATAAAGCGCACTCATAAAGCATCAAAAAGGAAAGCTTGTTTTATTTAACGACACCCCTAGAGCACATTGATTTTTACCACCGGCTATTGGACGTCAAACATATGGTCATTCTGACATATTTCTTTGGAGGAAATCTACAACCAGCACATAGACTACTCTTTCCGATAAGCAGCAAGGGGTCTTTTATATGCATTTTCCCACATACAGGACAGCACATACCACGGCCTTTGATGAACCAGTTGTGGAGCACTGGTTGGAACGGAAATTGTGTACAGTTTAATTTCAGAATTTACTTCACACTTCAATTTAGAGAGAGAGACTGAGAGAGGGAGGGAGGGAGGGAGGGAGGGAGGGAGGGAGGGAGGGAGGGAGGGAGGGAGGGAGAGAGAGAGAGAGAGAGAGAGAGAGAGAGAGAGAGAGAGAGAGAGAGAGAGAGAGAGAGAGCATGTAGTAGTCCGGAGTGTCGAAAACTCAAGTCTAAAATGTGTAAAATCCACCAGCTTAAGCTTAAGCGGCCCCCTAAACCCCCTGCAGAAATTAGGAGTAGACATCGTTAAAGGTCTAGCTAGGCCCCTGACACGCGTTAATCCATTTATAAGTAGTACACATGGAGTAGGAATCTGTAGCTGGCTCCAGTAGTGCATGGTCAAATGTAGCAGGCTACATCCAGGTATATGAGGAGCTGTCCACCATTGAGCAGAAAATGGTGGACATCGGCGAAAACGAGAAAATATTTGAGCCCATTATTCATAGAGACTCACATATATTATATAGCAGCACACCCAGGTTCAACCCATTCAAGCGAGGGTGGAATGGTGTAATGGTGTGAAATCATAAGCATTTTTCATGTTCAGACCGTGCGATTTTCTTGAACTCCGGTGGTTAATTGAATTCTGTTTGGAGTCTGTTGGTATTCAATAAAGTAATTTCAAATGTGCTTTCATTTACAACGAGTAACAGTCGAGCGCTGCGTGGGTGATACTTCATTTATTGATGGTTGGTTGGTTGTGTGTTTTACGTCCTGGCAACATCTAAGGTCATATCAGGACGGGTACCGACTTGTGACAGTGCGCACTCATGGCGACTTTATACTGGGAAATCAGGCTGCCGGCAGCATAACCTGATATCCCACTCAGTCACATAATCCTGACACTGAGCTAACCAGTCCTTACCTTAGCCGAGCGCCAGGCGACATCATTTATTTATGTCCAGCCAAAGTACATGCAAGTATGACATGACTAATTAAGATTTTAACCTACGCACCAGTGTGTTTACATAATTAAAAATCGCAGAATTCGAACTCCCGACCTTCCGCATGGGAAGCCTGTGCTCTACCTATTCGACTACCACGTCCGGTGGCTAGCCAGCACTCTTAACGGTTCGGTCAATCCGTCCGGTAGCTATTGTTGGTTGGTTGATTGTTGGAGTTTTACATCCTAGCAACATGTAAGGTCATATCAGGATGGGTACTGACTTGTGACAGTGCGCACTCATGGTGAGTTTAGAGTGCTGCCCCAGTGGGAAATCACGCCGCTGGCACCATGACCCAATATCCCACTCAGTCACATTATCCTGACATTGAGCTAACCAGTCCTTGCCCTATCCTGTTAATGGCGAACGCCATGCTAGGTAGCAACAATTATCAATTTTATAAGTCATTGGTTTGACTCGCCTGGGATTCGAACTCCCGACATTGCGCACGGGATCCACTTTGGGGAATTCAGCTGGACACGGCAATGGCAGGCTGCAGACACGGCGTAATCAGGCCCGGCATCCATAGTGCATGAGGTGCTTTATGGGTATTATTACCCTTGGGTACGTGCGCATGCGCACCGCGCTCTGTGCGACCTCACAACGTAAAAGTAGACACGCAGCCAGCTGTTCTATAGTACAAGGGCCAGTTGCTGGAGAGTACAAAGGCCAGTTGCTGGAGAGTACAAAGGCCAGTTGCTGGAGAGTACAAAGGCCAGTTGCTGGAGAGTACAAAGGGTAGTTGCTGGAGAGTACAAAGGCCAGTTGCTGGAGAGTACAAAGGCCAGTTGCTGGAGAGTACAAAGGCCAGTTGCTGGAGAGTACAAAGGCCAGTTGCTGGAGAGTACAAAGGTCAGTTGCTGGAGAGTACAAAGGCCAGTTGTTGGAGAGTACAAAGGTCAGTTGCTGGAGAGTACAAAGGCCAGTTGTTGGAGAGTACAAAGGCCAGTTGCTGGAGAGTACAAAGGCCAGTTGCAGGAGAGTACAAAGGCCAGTTGCTGGAGAGTACAAAGGCCAGTTGCTGGAGAGTACAAAGGCCAGTTGCTGGAGAGTACAAAGGCCAGTTGCTGGAGAGTGCAAAGGCCAGTTGCTGGAGAGTACAAAGTCCAGCTCACCGAGTCGCCGCCCAGTCACCCCTCTTGTGTCGGACTTCTTGTACTCACCCTCCTCCACACCACACACACTCACACTCAGACACACACACACACCCTCACACCAAACCTCCTCACAGTCAACAGCATTGCAAATTAAACACACACTTGACAGGTGTTACAGCATTGGCTTCGAGAGTTTGTCTAACTGCTCCAAGCCAGGCCCGATCAAGGCTAGTTTAAAAATGAATCACCTTGGTTGGTTGTTGGAGTTTTACGTCCTGGTAACAACTAAGGCCATATCGGGATAGGTACCGACTTGTGACAGTGCACTCATGGCGACTTTATAGTGCTGTCCCACTGGGAAATCAGGCCGCTGGCACCATGATATCCCACTCAGTCACATTAACCTGACACTGAGCTAACCAATCCTTGCCCTACCATATTAAGGCTGAGCGCCAGGCTATGAAGAGACAAGCATCAATTTTAAAGGCATTGTTTTGACTCGACCGGGAACCGAACTCCCGACCTTCCGAGAGCAAGGCCCGCGCTCTACCGATTAGTCCACACCGCCAGGTCATAAACATAGGGTACAGGAGGGTATAGTGCCTTGGGTATAGGGCATAGGGTACAGGCGTAGGGCCCCAAATTCACATATATTCAAATGATGAATATCACATTTCTACAGGAGCTTTATAAATGAATACATTCGATAACGGTAACTGCGACTTGCGGAAGATGACTGCTGGCATGTGTAAGCTTGTCCCTCTCCCCGGATACTTAGCTTCCAGTATTCGGAAGACGAAGACAGAATCGTACAGCGGTATTATTATATAAACACGCATTCACCTGCTAGCCGTACCATTCAGAATGATTCCCGAGTGGAAGACGACCTGCCTTCTTTTCCGGGTCCTACCTGTGTGTATCGGGAAGATTACAATGTCTAAGCACGCCAAAACAATATGCTCCCCCAGAAAATACACTTGGACCCCCCATACTAACAATCCAATCAACTCTACAAAGTAAACACTAACAAAACATAACAGTTTACTGAGTAAGTCTCTCCCCTATCAGCTCTTAGAAATACAATCTATTCTCCATGAAAAGTGGTGTTTGCAAAAGTACGGTTCGGAATGTCGGTGAGTGTTCGTAAGACACGCTTGTACTGGTGTGGCGGGCATGTCTGGAACTAGTGTGTGGGTGATAGTGTGGGATACGGCGTGTAGGAGGGCAGTGCGGCACACAGGAGCAGGATCACTGATGCCATCTGCGGTTCTATGTTTCAGGTAAGTGAGTGAGTGAGTGTGTTACTACCTAGAGCCTGCCACCCCAGGTATACCTTGTTATACAGGTGTGCAGCGGGTTACTACCTGAAGCCTGCCGCCTTGTTATACAGGTGTGCAGTGGGTTACTACCTGAAGCCTGCCGCCTTGTTGTACAGGTGTGCAGTGGGTTACTACCTGAAGCCTGCCGCCTTGTTATACAGGTGTGCAGTGGGTTACTACCTGAAGCCTGCCGCCTTGTTATACAGGTGTGCAGTGGGTTACTACCTGAAGCCTGCCGCCTTGTTATACAGGTGTGCAGTGGGTTACTACCTGAAGCCTGCCGCCTTGTTATACAGGTGTGCAGCGGGTTACTACCTGAAGCCTGCCGCCTTGTTATACAGGTGTGCAGTGGGTTACTACCTGAAGCCTGCTGCCTTGTTATACAGGTGTGTGGTGGGTTACTACCTGAAGCCTGCCGCCTTGTTATACAGGTGTGCAGTGGGTTACTACCTGAAGCCTGCCGCCTTGTTATACAGGTGTGTGGTGGGGTACTACCTGAAGCCTGCCGCCTTGTTATACAGGTGTGTGGTGGGTTACTACCTGAAGCCTGCCGCCTTGTTATACAGGTGTGCAGTGTGTTACTACCTGAAGCCTGCCGCCTTGTTATACAGGTGTGCAGTGGGTTACTACCTGAAGCCTGCCGCCTTGTTATACAGGTGTGCAGTGGGTTACTACCTGAAGCCTGCCGCCTTGTTATAAAGGTGTGCAGTGGGTTACTACCTGAAGCCTGCCGCCTTGTTATACAGGTGTGTGGTGCGTTACTACCTGAAGCCTGCCGCCTTGTTATACAGGTGTGGTGGGTTACTACCTGAAGCCTGCCGCCTTGTTATACAGGTGTGCAGTGGGTTACTACCTGAAGCCTGCCGCCTTGTTATACAGGTGTGTGGTGGGTTACTACCTGAAGCCTGCCGCCTTGTTATACAGGTGTGCAGTGGGTTACTACCTGAAGCCTGCCGCCTTGTTATACAGGTGTGCAGTGTGTTACTACCTGAAGCCTGCCGCCTTGTTATACAGGTGTGTGGTGGGTTACTACCTGAAGCCTGCCGCCTTGTTATACAGGTGTGCAGCGGGTTACTACCTGAAGCCTGCCGCCTTGTTATACAGGTGTGTGGTGGGTTACTACCTGAAGCATGCCGCCTTGTTATACAGGTGTGCAGTGGGTTACTACCTGAAGCCTGCCGCCTTGTTATACAGGTGTGTGGTGGGGTACTACCTGAAGCCTGCCGCCTTGTTATACAGGTGTGTGGTGGGGTACTACCTGAAGCCTGCCGCCTTGTTATACAGGTGTGTGGTGGGTTACTACCTGAAGCCTGCCGCCTTGTTATACAGGTGTGCAGTGTGTTAGTACCTGAAGCCTGCCGCCTTGTTATACAGGTGTGTGGTGGGTTACTACCTGAAGCCTGCCGCCTTGTTATACAGGTGTGCAGTGGGTTACTACCTGAAGCCTGCCGCCTTGTTATACAGGTGTGCAGTGGGTTACTACCTGAAGCCTGCCGCCTTGTTATACAGGTGTGCAGCGTGTTACTACCTGAAGCCTGCCGCCTTGTTATACAGGTGTGCAGCGGGTTACTACCTGAAGCCTGCCGCCTTGTTATACAGGTGTGTGGTGGGTTACTACCTGAAGCCTGCCGCCTTGTTATACAGGTGTGCAGTGGGTTACTACCTGTAGCCTGCCGCCTTGTTATACAGGTGTGCAGTGGGTTACTACCTGAAGCCTGCCGCCTTGTTATACAGGTGTGCAGTGGGTTACTACCTGAAGCCTGCCGCCTTGTTATACAGGTGTGCAGTGGGTTACTACCTGAAGCCTGCCGCCTTGTTATACAGGTGTGCAGTGGGTTACTACCTGAAGCCTGCCGCCTTGTTATACAGGTGTGTGGTGGGGTACTACCTGAAGCCTGCCGCCTTGTTATACAGGTGTGTGGTGGGGTACTACCTGAAGCCTGCCGCCTTGTTATACAGGTTGCAGTGTGTTACTACCTGAAGCCTGCCGCCTTGTTATACAGGTGTGCAGTGGGTTACTACCTGAAGCCTGCCGCCTTGTTATACAGGTGTGTGGTGGGTTACTACCTGAAGCCTGCCGCCTTGTTATACAGGTGTGCAGTGGGTTACTACCTGAAGCCTGCCGCCTTGTTATACAGGTGTGTGGTGGGTTACTACCTGAAGCCTGCCACCTTGTTATACAGGTGTGCAGTGGGTTACTACCTGAAGCCTGCCGCCTTGTTATACAGGTGTGTGGTGGGTTACTACCTGAAGCCTGCCGCCTTGTTATACAGGTGTGCAGTGGGTTACTACATGAAGCCTGCCACCTTGTTATACAGGTGTGTGGTGGGTTACTACCTGAAGCCTGCTGCCTTGTTATACAGGTGTGCAGCGGGTTACTACCTGAAGCCTGCCGCCTTGTTATACAGGTGTGTGGTGGGTTACTACCTGAAGCCCGACGCATTTTTAACAGTTATGGGGCGGCCCTCATTTGGTGAATTTGGTTAAGTTCAGCTTCACTGAATAACCTGTGTAGGACAATATCTTTCCAACATCTACTTAATTATCGACAGTTTGGTAACAAAAACACCAAATTGTTTGCATAAATCTATTTGGATATATTTAAAATGCGAGGACTAACTACACATGCAACAACCCTTATAGGAATGATTGATTTCTCATCAATAATTTTCGGCCATGTACCTATGTACGATCGATATTCATTTAAACTATGTACTAAGACTGGTCCACAGAACAACTATAAGTGTTCTAACGCAGTTCAATTATGTTGACTACCTACGTACAGCAGTACGTGTAACACTATACAGCATAGGCTGCTCCCCTACTTTTAATGTTCAGAATGGGGTGTGCTGCACAAAATGCAGCACATTTGATTCCTAGTCGAGTCAAACCAATGATTTACTAAATTTATACTTGTCACTTCCTAGCTAGGCACTCAGCATTAATCAGATAGGATAAGGACTGGTTAGCTTATAGTCAGGATAATGTGACTGAGTGGGATATCAGGTCATGGTGCTGGTGGACTGATTTCCCAGTGGGACACCACTATAAAGTCGCCATGAGTGTGCACTGTTACAAGTTAGTACCCGTCATGATATGACCTTACACGTTGCCAGGATGTAAAATTCCAACAACAAACCAACAACCCATGTCGTAACCTGCTTTCCCCTCTCCGTTGCAGGTCAGTCTGGCGGCGGCTGGCGGCCCTCAGCCCCGGCAGCTGCACCCCCCGATGCTGGGCCCTGGTCTACGTGGGCGCGTCGGCGCTGCTTCTCCTGCACTTCCTGTGGCTGTCCGTGAAGCTCACCCAGCCCCAGCCGCCGCCGGCGCCGCCCCTCGGGTCGTCCGTTGAGACCCTACTCAGGCCGCAGCTGCGTGCGTTGCATACCGCCGTCGACCTACTGCCGCTGAGGGAGCGCGGGGTCCCGCCCGCCGGCACCACACTCGTCGACATCCCGGACTTCTCGGCGCACTGCCAGGTGTACATGGCGCCAACCGGAAGTGACGTCACCAGGCGAGGCAATCGGTCAGCGCTGTTCAACGTGGAGTTGTTCGCACCACCTCCCCCGCCGAAGTTCACCCCACCGACGCCGGACTACAGGGTGTACATCTACGAACTTCCGGCCGAGTTCAACGCCGGCCGCGTCAGCTGCATCAACCGGAAGTACTTCCGGTCTGGCTGCGCCGACCTAGCATTCTGTGGAGCTGGGGTGCGGCTGGGCAATGACTCCTCTGCGCATCTGTATACGCACGCCACATGGCAGTTCTCGTTGGAGGTTCTGCTGCACCACAAGCTGCTCTACAGCCCCTTCCGGACGCGCAACGCGTCCGACGCGTCCCTACTCTACGTGCCCTACTACTCCGGGCTCGACTGCATCTGCGAGGCGGTGGCGGGCGCCGGAACCGGAGCGGGCGGCCGCGTGTCGGCGCGCATCGCCCGGCTCTTCAAACACCTCCGCGGCACCGGGCTGTATCCCGGGATGCACCCTGGGCTGGGTGGCGCGCCCCGGTCTCACCTGATGGCGCTCGCCAAGATTGAGCGCGAGCACTCCACGCCCGGCTGCCCACTGCTGCTCCACCCCGATGCGCGCAACTTCATCTTCGCCGGCATCGAAGAGGAGGCATCGCCGGCGGTGCGTCGACGCCTCTTTCACGGAGAGGCTGCCACCCCCCGCCCCATGGTCGTCATGCCCTACCCGTCCTACGCACACCTCAACAGCTTCTCCGGCACCCCGCCGCCGTCGCTGTCCTCCTCCCGGCGGCACGTTTTCGCCTTCCTCGCCGCCGGCCGCCGCCGCTCCAACCCGGTCCGGGCGCGGCTGCTCGACCAGTTCGCCGACCACGCCACCACAGGCAGCCCCGAGCAGCTCCCCGGACAACACCCCGAGGATCTTCCAGGGAAGCCTCCCGGGAACCTCCCGGGACAGCTGCCAGAGCGCGACAAGGTATGGCTGGTGACGGATGAGTGTCGCGGCAACCACCGGTACCACACGCTGCAGTGGATGGCACGCTCCGTCTTCTGCCTGCAGCCCCCAGGCGACTCCCCGACCCGCAAGTCCTTCTACGACGCCGTGCTCAGCGGGTGCATCCCCGTGCTGCTGGCGGCCGGTGCCCGCCCCGCGCCCCGCTACCCGTTCTCGACGCTGCACCTCCGCTACGCCGACTTCACCGTCACAGTGCCCGGCGACGTGCGCGACGTGACGCGCTTCCTGCGCGCGCTCCCGGCACGCCAGGTGCGGCGCATGCGAGCGCTCGTGCTCAAAGCAGCGCCCGCCCTGCAGTACAGCCTGCCCATCGCCAGCACCCCACACACCGACGCCATTAAGTACATGCTGCAGGAACTGCACGCCCGGCACTTACAGTGATAGCCACCCACCCCTCCACGACAATTCAACACTTCATTACAAAAAAAATCACCAGGGATTTGTGTTATGCTTAAAGAAAACAATAATGAGATGCTTGTGTCAAACAGTCATCAGCTGCTAACTGTACAGTTATTGCTTAAAGTTGCAAAGTCCGATACAAAATCACTTATCGAGATTTGAACCTAAATGCCTATCTTAGATGGTCCGACTGCTCTGAGTTTCTGTCATTTTCTGAGATAAATATTGTAGTGGTCTGCACTGACCTCTCAGGCAAGTAACCACATAGACAGGTAGGCGTGGGGAGTGTATTGATATCAGGGAGCCTAGGTGGTGTAATGGTTAGCACACTGGCCCGGAATGCAAAGAGATGTGGGTTCGAGTCCCGCTCTAGGCGCAGTATTTCCCATTTTCATCACCCCCCATGACACTGGTTGCCGTGATCAGGATCCTGTACAAGCTTTGCGCTGTATGGTTGTTGAACCTACCCTGTGTATGTATGTGTTAGTGCATTGCCTGTATGTATGTAATTGTAAGCATTACAAGACTTACAATTCCAGGGGGACGAGTGTAGTGGTCTGCACTGACCTCTCAGGCAAGTAACCACATAGACAGGTAGGCATGGGGAGTGTATTGATATCAGGGAGCCTAGGTGGTGTAATGGTTAGCACACTGGCCCGGAATGCAAAGAGATGTGGGTTCGAGTCCCGCTCTAGGCGCAGTATTTCCCATTTTCATCACCCCCATGACAATATATTAGCTTACTTTAGTTTCGAGTCAAATGAATGACTTACAAAATTGATTCTAGCCGCTCCCCAGCCAGGTGCTCGGCATTATTATAGTAGGGCAAGGACTGGTTGGCTTAGTTTGAGGATAATGTGACTGAGTAGGATATCAGGTGTTGGTGCTGGCAGCCTGGTCTCCCACTGGGGCAGCACTATAAAGTCGCCATGAGTGTACACTGTCACGAATCGGTACCCAACCTTATGTTGCCAGGATGTAAAACTCCAACAACTAACTAACCATCCAGAGACCTACAGTAACAATATTATAGGGGTAGTCGTTTTATTACGCATAATAAAGTGACTGGAGAGTCACTTTGTTACGGGAGTCAGAATATTATCTCACACCGGCAAGACAGACACATATCGTCCGGTGGCGCCCACAAGTGGGTAGTGCCAATTGCACGGACATAGGCGCCACCTTCCAGCAAGCTGGTGCATTAACAATTTCTCATTACCGATCCGGTTGTCATGCCATAAGTTCAGGTAGATATTGAGAATGCTGTATCAAGAAGGTACCGCAGCCAAAATAACAAGTATATCATTTTAGTGTTCTTTCGTTATATTTATAATGTTTTCTAGTGGAACAAGCTAATACAAGCAGAACACACACAAAAGTCTTCAGACATTTTTGATTCTATTTATAAATATAAAACTGTTAATATTTACATAGTCAATAATAATGCACATATGGAACTGGAGATCATTTATACTGTTTACTGGACCAAAGGTAATGTCGTAATGTGACATTTGTACATGTTCCTGAATTGGGCTTCTGACTAACTAAGAATTGACTTGGTAGAAACTACGATTCTATTGTTCTTTTAAAAGTACTTAAACCATCAAAAGCTTATAGCGCCGTCACACTACAACGTATCTCGCCGGTGTGCCGCCAATGCTCAAAATCACTTTTAATCGTCGAGAAAGGTCAAACTTTTCGGTGTCAGCGCAATGTATTGGTAGAGTGCCGACGACATTGTGAGAAAAAAAACAAAAAGGTTTGGCGCGCCGTCCTGATATGACCTTAGATGTTGGTAGGACGTAAAACAACAAACAAAAAAGCAACAGTTTGGCACAACGAGCCTCACACGCGCGCGGCGTGTGGCTACCGTTCACATAATTCTTTTCCAGTGCGTGCAATGTATCTCGACGTCCCCCTAACGTTGCCATAATGTTAGCACCCGCGCGTTGTCGCACGTCGAAAGTTTTGTGCAAGCACAAAACTTTGCCGATACTCTGACGCACGTCGCCGTCCATCAACGATTACCAATGCATGCATAACGCTTCCAGACGTTTCCCGACGTTTCGCCAAAAAGTGACACACGTCGATGCGTGTTGGCAAGAAACATCGTAATGTGACAGCACCATTAGACGGCCCAACTTTGATGGCTGACAACAGTTAGTGGGAGATACTACATAGCTCACTATTATCATTGACTATTACAAGACTCCATGGAAGTTCCAAGGCACAAATCTTTCGCATTCATCCATATATTATAGAGTAAAGCACTGGCAATGTAGTACTAGTAAGAGTGAAATAAAGAATATGGAATGAAAGAGAGAAGCATTATCTTTCTGGTACATACATATAAGGCGGTAAGTAAATTAAGTTCATGATCAGAGGCGAGTGGTGGCGCCAACGTCGGAGTTGAGGTTGAGTAGGTTGGAGCAGTAGATGACTAGCCCGAGGCTCCACCACCCGTTTACTGGTAGGTGGATCCGAGGAGCGAGTATGGAATTCCGGATTATTATACTTGTATACTTCTTATACAGCATATATATATGTGTGTATTATTTGTCTGACAATAAATAGATGAGTTATATGCATATATGCGAATAAAAAGTACATCTCAGACATGTGTCTCTGAAATTATGAAAATTCCAACAATTTTGCCGATATCTGGAATGTTTGTCATGCGAAGCGCCGAAATATAGAAGGAATAACAACAATAATATTAACAACAATAATAAGAACAATAATAATAATAATAATAATAATAATAATAATAATAATAAAAACCTTGACAAAAATATATTATTGTTTCACGCAAGCTGCTTATCCTAACATAACCCCCCAAACTGTTCTCAATGGATCTCCACGGATCTCAGGTGTCCCCCCCCCCCCCCACCCCAAAAAAAAGATATAGTCCGGATTCCGGATTAATCTGGAAAAGACACAAGTCTGGTACATATGTAGCGATAATATAAAGGACCTTTTATCATTTCAATGACAACCCGCAAACAAAATTTGACAAACTACACTACATTGTCACTGCTTCCGAGAGCAGCATGTTACTGTTAGTGATGACGTCGCCATGGAAATTGATGCAGTAGATTGGCAGCCATAGTAAAACCGTAGCCAACACGGCCCTGTCATAATACACAACGCAGTGCACACAACCCCCTCGCTATTTACACAGCACATCAGTCGGGATCAGGAAGAGACAGCGTCTGGCAGGGGCGCCACCTACAGGTTTCGTCTGGAACTAATTTCTCTCCAGATGGCGAGGCTGTGGTGATGCGCCTAGAGCTGCTTATAGACGGTGTATGGACTTGGAGGATCCAAATTATCTTAGCCTAGGATGGAGGGGTGTGGGAGAGGGAGAGGGGCACGGAAAGGGTACGGAAGAGAGGGTAATTAGAGGGGCGACAGAGGACAGGGGAAAAGGAGAAGGGGAGAGGAGAAGGGCGGATGGGGATGACGGGGATGACGGGGAGGAGAGGGGGGAGGAGAGGGGGGAGCGGATGGGAGGGGAAGGGGAAGGGGAGGAGAGGGGGAGGAGAGGGGAAGGAGAGGGGAAGGAGGAGGAGAGAGGGCGGGAGAGAGGGGGAGAGGGGGGAGAGGGGGAGGAGAGGGGGAGAGGGGGGAGAGGGGGAGGAGAGGGGGGAGAGGGGGGGAGGGGGAGGAGGGGGTGAGGGAGGAGGGGGTGAGGGGAGGAGAGGGGGGGAGGGGGAGGAGAGGGGGGGAGGGGGAGGAGAGGGGGAGGGGAGTGGAGGGGAGGGGAGTGGAGGGGGGAGGGGGAGGGGAGTGGAGGGGGGAGGGGGAGGGGGGAGGGGAGGGGGGAGGAGAGGGGGAGGAGAGGGGGAGGAGAGGGGGAGGAGAACGGGGCCCGGGGTAGGAGGGGGAGGTGGACAGGGAGGTGAACAGGGAGATAGGCCGCCTTATCGTCCGGCAGGTGGCGCCTGGAAAGCCCGCCCCGCCACGTGACTCCCCCCCCCCCCACCCCCACCCCCAACCACCCCGTCTCACCAGCTCTAACTCTCAGCCGGATAAGTTGGGGACGCTCCCAGACCGGAAGTTCCCCTTCCGATGCGCGGGCAACTCATTCGGCCACCCCGTGGTCACGGTCAAACTAATGAAATCACTTAAGAATATAGATGTAACCTAATACAGTATAAACCCGTTAAACCAAACTTGAAGGGACCCTTGAAATCTGTTTGGATTAACCGATCATTGGTTTAACCGAGCTTTGGCTTCGACTTTGACTTGGCTTGGCTTTGGCAAAAACATGAGTGCATTATGAATGCAATATACAATGCATGTGGACACTTTGATTATTGTTTTTTTTAATGTATATACAGCATAACGCCGTTAAACCAAGCTCGGCTAAACCAAACGATCGATTAATGCAAACTTTTTTCGGTGGCCTGGCAAAATACTACCATTTATCATATAAAAAAGTCTCAGATGACCTCATAACCACATGAATGTTTGGTTTAACTGTACCGGAAGTGGCCTAGGGCCCGACAATATTGTTTGGATTAACCGATATTTTGGATTAACCGACTTTGGTTTAACCAACTTTTTTTATATGATTTATGGTAGTATTTTGCCAGGCCGCTGAAAACAGCTTGGATTAACCGATTGTTTGGTTTAACCGAGCTTGGTTTAACAGGGTTGTACTGTAGTAGTAATAATAACAAACGGGTCATGAGACTTTAATTCAGAATCATATGGTGACTGATCACGCTGCCTGAGTTTGCACGGCATTTGGATTGACTGATTGATTGGTGGTTTCTTTATGCCGTGTCGGGCAGCATAGGCCATATTCACGTCGAGAATTGTTTGTTTTTTTATTCAACCATCGCTTGTACACAGAATGCAAAAGCACACAATCAATTATGTGCCAATAGACATTCATGAATTTAAAAAAGAACCTCACAATTATATCATTTATCGCCAAAGTAAATAAAATTCTCAATAAATGTTGAAAGTCTTATTGTTATTAATTTATCAAAATTGGTTTAATAGATTATATGAGCTGTCCTCAAAAAGGCTAAAATGTCTTCTTGTTTTATTTTAGTAAAAAGGTCACGGGGAGTTGGAATATGAGGCATTTGAAAATGAAGCCATGCCTGGCTCATACCTCCATATAAGGAGCGGTGTGGCGATGGGTGAGAGGGAGGGGTGGATGAGAGGGGGGGGGGGGGGGTGCGGTGAAGCAGAGGCTCACACGGTCACCTCTATCTCTTCTCCCAGGTAACACGCTATATATGGGCTCCACCTGGCGGACATGGATGGAGACCCCTCCGCACGTGGCGCAAAGAGATTACCGTCCACTTCACGTCGCCGCGTTTTGCTAACAAACCGTCAACGACTAACAGTTTGTGTCTCAGCTGCGTTTTACAGAATTGCCGTCAGCAGAGGAGGAAACGCCGAGTGACGGCATTTGTCACTTTGGAACCGATATTTCTCATCTGATCACCAAGGTCAAGCAGCACTGTGTGTCATCAATGGGTGTAGTGGGAAAAGTGCCTGTCAGACCGTACCGAATTGAGTACCGGACACAACCGGTCAAAGAATTTTCTAGTCCGGTGGTGTTCGGTATCAAAATGTACCGAAATGTTGCGCTTTCGGGTCAAAAGCCAACAGACGAAACAAACGCTAAACGGACAAGGAACGTACATTAATGAATAGCCACCGGACGATAACCGGACGACAACCGAATGTCAAACGGACGGCCCGCACACGTACTGGACTGTTCACGGAGGCGCCGAAAACATATACTGAGCGAATTCCCGCAAGGCGGTCAACGAACTCTGCAGGAAGCAAACCGGAGATGTAACGGATGGGTATCGGACATGAACCCGACAAAACAGACTGAACGGACTTAAAATTGACACCAACTGTACACCCTTCAGTCCGGCGGTGTCCGGTACAAGTTTTGTGCATGTTCAAAACTTGCCAGCATACACAACGGACACCACCGGACAGAGAACGGACATGCTGGATGTGTACCGTATATAAAACGGACATTGATGTATTCACCAGACAGTGTCCGTTTTCTATATGGTACCCCAATCCGGTAAGGTGTGACTGAGCCTTAACCAACCACCTCGCGGGGCTACTTTAACAGACCCGATGGGATGGCCCAATAAGTTGAGCATCCGTCTCCTGTCTGGGTAGATCGTGGGATTAGAACCCTGGTCAAGTCAAACCAATGATGTAAAAATGTATACTTGTCACTTCATAGCCAGGCGCTCGGCATTATTAGGATAGGGCAAGGACTGGTTGGCTCAGTGTCAAGATAATGTGACTGAGTGGGATACCAGATCATGGTGCTGGTGACCTGGTCTCTTAGTGGGGCAGCACTATAAAGTCGCCATGAGTGGGCACTGTCACAAGTCGGTACACGTTCTTATATGACCTTAGGTATTGCCAGGACGTAAAACATCAACAATCAACCATATTACTATAAGTGCTGCGACAGGTCAGACACAATGATGAGCCCACGTGGGTAGAGACCACGTGACCTGTAGCACGTGCCCTGGGCTAATGGCGTAGTGTAAGGATTAAGTGTGCTTATTATTTTTTAGGAAAAGAAAATAAATCTGCCTTAAATATATTGTGTTGACGCCCGCCCCCCCCCCTCACACCCACAAAAAAGTATGTAATTAAAAGGAATAGGCGTCAATTTCTTTATAAAATGTCAAAACTGAATGTCTGTATTATATTAGGGCAAAATAACATGACATTTAGTGCCCATGCTCACATACTGCTCCTTCAGTGAAAGCTCCAGCCTCAGTGGAACTCACTGACAGCAGACGACAATACAGCTAAAGCAGACTACAAACTAAACTAACCAGGAGCGGCATTGTACGGCACCTGTAAGTATTAAACTAGGTGGAATTACATGACATTTAGTGTGCACATACTATCTACCCCTTTAGTGAAAGCTCACCATATTCAGCTCAGTGGAACTGGCTCACATCAGACGACAATAGAGTTGAAGCAGACGACAACAACAACAACTAACCAGCGAACGGCATCACCATGAGAGGCATAACAAAGTTGGTTGTTGGAGCTTTACATCCTCGCACCCTCTAAGGTCATATCAGGATGGGTACCGACTTGTGACAGTGCGCACTCATGGTGACTTTATGGTGCTGCCCCACTCGAGGACCAGGCTATTGTCACCATGACCCAATATCCCACTCAGGCACATTATCCTGACACTGAGCTAATCAGTCCTTGCCCTATCCTAATTTATGTCGAGCACCTGGCTAGGAAGCAACAAGTATCAATTATTAAGTCATTGGTTTGACTCGACCAGGGTTCGAACCCCACGATAACCAACCAAAACGGGAGACGGGCGCTCAACTCATCAGGCCATCCCGTCTGGTCGCATACAGCAAAAATTGCAGGTACTAATCTAAAGTGGAATAATATTATATTTAGTTTCCACATATTGCTCCTTTAGTGAAATCCCACAACTACCAGTGAAAACAACTTCTTCAGTGGAATCGGTTGATAGCAGCCGAGAACACAGTTAAAGCAGACGACATCTCACTTGGGTGCGAGTGGGTTACCAGAGCTGCGCGGCCTGTATTACAGGCCGGCCTGCCTCGATGATGGATGGCGCGCTTTTTATCTCCCACACAGATAATTCATGGTAAAGCTAGATATGCATGCGCGACCACCACAACTACGTATATCTAGACAGGGTCCGTACACATGTGAAGATATGGAATTCAAGGTTATTTCAAGGCTGTTTTTATTATAGGAATTCAAGACTATTTTCATTCAGATTTAGTTCAAAATCGCCATTCCGAATGGCAATTTTGGACTAATTTAGATCAGTAGGGACAGTTTAATGGAATTCAAGGCTTTTCAAGACTAAATATCCTAAATAGGTTAAATTCAAGGCTTTTCAATGGCTTGAAATGGGCCAAATGAAGTTCAAGACTTTCCAAGACTTTCCAAGACTTTCCAACCCCCGAACGGACGGACCCTGTATATAGTTTATGAAATGAGCCATAGCACATCCGAATCAAAAGAAGCAGCGTGAAATGTTTAAAATCTTTATTCAAATACTCGGCTTGAATATTGCTTTGAAACCCTTATAAATCTTAATGTGTGGCAAGAAGAACTTTCATTTATGTGCACTGTCTTATCCTGGTTGCTGCATGCACCCTCATGTTGGGGGTGACCGCTAGACTGCTAGCCTGCTGCCACCTGTTGCTACGTCTTAGCAAATAGGGGTCAGGATTAGTCACCACCACCACTGGGTGATAGTGAGACTCATTATGGACCAGCACAATGTCGTTTCAGATGTATCATACAATGATCTAGATACACAGGTCTAATGACACTCGACAATTAAAGACCTAATAAATCTTGATGAGACTGGACGGCTGAATGAGTTGAGCGCCCATCGCCCGTTTAGGTAGATTGTGGGATTCGAACTCACGGGCTCGAACCTTGGTCTAGTCAAACCGATGACGTACAAATTTATACTTGTCGCTTCCAAGCCAGGCACTCGGCATTATTACTATTAGGATAGGGCAAGAACTGGTTGGCTCAGTGTCAGGACAATGTGATTCACTGGCATATCAGGTCATTGTGCTTGCAGTCAGGTCTCCCAGTGGGGAAGCACTATAAAGTCACCATGAGTGCACATCTTGATATGACCTTAAATGTTGCTACGACGTAAAACATACAAACAAACTGTACGGATTCACAGCGGCCAGACTCAAAACGGCCATTCTGTGTAGTGCTACAGGGATACACCAGGTGGCGGCACCACGCTGCCTGAGAACCAACCCGTGCGCTCAACTTGGATCATTATAGCCCTCAACTGTCTGGTGGACACCACGAACCAAACTCCTCACTCGAACCGACACCCTGACCCCTGACCCTACCCTGACTGACCTCTGACCCACACCCTGACCCCTGGCTGGCTCTGTTGATATCAGCGTGAACTGTGTGGCACAAGGTGACCGATGCTCAACTAGGGTTCCATCAGTGCTGGACAGTTCTGCCTCAATGACTGCCTGATACAGAAAGAAGATTGGTTGGTTGTTGGAGTTTTACGTCCTGGCAGCACCTAAGGACATATCAGGACGGGTACCGACTTGTGACAGTGCACACTCATGGCGACTTTATAATGCTGCCCCTCTGGGAGACCAGACTGCTTAGCACCAGGACCTGATATCCAACTCAATCACATTATCCTGACACTGAACAATTTATACTTATTGATTCCTAGCCTGGCTCTCGGCATTAATCACATAGGGCAAGGAGTGGTTAGCTCAGTATCAGGATAATGTGACTGAGTAGGGTCTCAGGTCATGGTGCTGGTGGGCCTGGTTTCACAGGGGGGCAGCACTATAAAGTCGGCATGAATGAGCACTGTCACAAGTCGATACCCATCCTGATATGACCTTAGATGTTGCAAGGACGTAAAAGTGGAGTCAACCAGTCCTTGCCATATCTTAATATTAAAAATGCCAAATGCCTGGCTAGAAAGCGACAAGTATCAATTTTATAAGTCATTGGTTTGACTCGACCAGGGTTCAAATCCATGGGTTCGAATACCATAACCTACCAAAGCGGGAGACGGACGCTCAACTCATTTGGCCACCCCGTCTGGTTGACTCAGAAAGAAGGACAAATGTGGCATTGCTAACTATTTGATAGAGGAGTGGCACTCATTTAAGAGCTGACTACCCCGCAGATATCATGCAATACCCGTCCTGATAAGACCTTAGACGTTGCCAGGACGCAATACTCCAACAACTGACCAACATGCAATAGTCTCACGCTTATGGCCTTGATACAGAAGGGACCAGACGGGATTGCCGATTGAGTTGAGCGTCCGTCTCCCATTTTGGTAGTTTGTGCGATTCGAACCCCTGGTCGAGTCAAACCAATGACTCAAAAATTGATACTTGTCACTTCCTAGCCAGTGCCCGACATTATTAGGATAGGGCAAGGACTGGTTGGCCAGTGTCAGGAAAATGTGACTGAGTGGGATATCCGGTCATGAAGCTAGCGGCCTGGTCTCCCAATGGGGCAGCACTATAAAGTTGTTATGAGTGTGTGCTGTCACAAGTAGGTGCCTGTCTTGATATTACCTTAGATGTTGCCAGGACATAAAACTCCAACAACGAACCAACAACCACAAGGTGTTTTTATGTTCGTGGACATAACCTGCACTGCAGGAAGCCAACCACAGTTCCACGGCTGCACATGTGCAAATTGTACACGCTTCCAAATTGTACACGCGAGAGTTCGAACCCCATCCGAGTTAAACCAACGGCTTATCAAATTGATACTTGTTGCTACCTAGCCTGGCGCTCGGCATCAATAGGATAGAAAAAAAGACTGCTTAGCACAGCATCAGGATAATGTTACTGAGTGGAATATCTGGCATGGTGCCAACAACCTGGTCTCCCAGTGGGGCAGCACTATAAAGCCGCCGTGAGTGCGCACTCTCACAAGTCGATACCCAACCTGATATGATCTTAGATGTTGCTAGGACGTAAACCAACAAAAAGCAAACAAACGGACTTGTCAGCATCACTATTGTCCTTATGGATGTATTTTAAAATTTATTTGGGTGGTTTTATTTTAGAGGGCGCTTGGGGTACAGTCCCTGTATGGATGTCCCAAATTACTAGGCCAATCCATGTGAGGCAACTAAACAGATTATATCAAAACCTTTTCCCTCTCCTTCCAGCCCGTAATACCAGCACTTAGTGGATGGTGTACTAATTACGGGGCCGCTCCAGGCATCAGTCTCCTCAACAGGGCAGCTGAGACGCTAAAGCTGTCTTACTGGGTTCCTAGCTGCAGTTTACTAACGTCTCCCCAACAGGGCATCTGATACGCTAAAGCTGCCATACTGGGTTCCTAGCTGCGGTTTACTAACGTCTCCCCAACAGGGCAGCTGAGACGCTAAGGCTGCCTTACTGGGTTCCTAGCTGCAGTTTACTAACTTCTCCACAACAGGGCAGCTGAGACGCTAAAGCTGCGTTACCAGGGTCCTGGGTGCAGTTTACTAACATCTCCCCAACAGGGCAGCTGAGATGCTAAAGCCGCCTTACTGGATTCCTAGCTGCAGTTTACAAAGTCTCTGCAACAGGGCAGCTGAGACACTAAAGCTGCCTTACCGGGGTCCTGGGTGCAGTTCACTAACGTCTCCCCAATAAGGCAGCTGAGACACTAAAGCTGCCTTACCGGGGTCCTGGGTGCAGTTCACAAAGTCTCCCCAACAGGGTAGCTGAGACGCTAAAGCTGCCTTACCGGGGTCCTGGGTGAAGTTCACTAACGTCTCCCCAATAGGGCAGCTGAGACACTAAAACTGCCTTACCGGGTTCCTGGGTGCAGTTCACTAAGATCTCCCCAATAGGGCAGCTGAGACGCTAAAGCTGCCTTACTGGATTATTGGGTGCAGTTCACTAACGTCTCCCCAACAGGGCATCTGATACGCTAAAGCTGCCATACTGGATTCCTGGGCGAAGTTCACTAACGTCTCCCCAACAGGGCAGCTGAGACGCTAAAGCTGCCTTGAGGATGTTATCTAACCATGCAAATGTGCCTACAGACAGCTCGTAGTGGTATTCAGGTCTTTTCAAATAAATGGTACAAGAGAGTAGGGTGGGAAAAGATCTCATTAACACCTGTTACAATCGTACATTCAAATTATGGTGCCACTTTTGTGTGTGGGCTACCTGGCCATTTACACTTCTACCTTCACTTAAACCCTAACCCTAACCCCTAACCCTAAACTTCAATTTGAGGAGGATACTGGGCCCGTATGCAGGAGTCGGTGGTAGCGGCTTTTGGTGTTAGCGCGTATCACCGTGTAGCTATTACCGACGTCAGGAACTGTCTCAAGTGGTATGCAGGAGCATGTAACACTTACATTATAGCTAAACGTGAAGTTATTTATAGATTGGGGAAATCCCTCTGCGTCTGTAGCCATATAATAGCCCCAAATCTATTCAATGCTGTCATATTTAACAGAATTACATACGCAATAAGTGAAATTTCATGAAATTAACCCTAAATTCAAAGTAATATTAATGCTGCCGCCGCAACGGCGGCAATATTAATATTTTCGAATCAGCGAATGCAAGCAGCCGCTGCCGCCAGTATGGAAAGCGACGTCGATGCGGCGGCGGCGATTTGTTTACTTTACATTCGTCGATTCGAAAATATTAATATAGCCGCTATTGCGGCGGCAGCGTTAATCTCGCTTCGATTTTAGGGTTAATTTAATCAAAATTTCACTTATTGCGTATGTAATTCTGTTAAATATGACAGCATTGAATAGATTTGGTACCTATCACCACCTGTAAACCTGCAACTTTTCAGGGGTAGGGTAACACCGGTTAAACTTTTGGTGTTAGGCCTATCACCGACTCGTGCATACCACTTTTCACCACTACCCGGGAAATTCCCGCCTACCACTGTT
Source organism: Branchipolynoe longqiensis (assembly GCA_030323885.1). NCBI lineage: Eukaryota > Metazoa > Annelida > Polychaeta > Phyllodocida > Polynoidae > Branchipolynoe > Branchipolynoe longqiensis. The sequence goes on from CM059197.1 coordinate 29,964,224, forward strand.
TTGGCTCGCTACCACCGAATACCACCGACTCCTGCATACGGCCCCTGATGTGGGTGTTCATTGATGTAGACCACACGCTAGCGGTAGACTGCACTCTAAGGTAGTACCCAAATTACTTCCCATAAACTAACTTCGGAGTAGCATCGAGCAAGACATAATAATATTTTGAAAAGAAGAACAGGTTTTCTTGTACTTTTTTTCAGGATTGTATTTGGCCAAAATCATAATTTCAGCTTCTGATGCCACTTTAATGCGCCGTAAATGCACTAAGCTCGGCTTTCCGCTCTGCCAATACCGATCCTCGAGATCTTCAAACAGCAAAGCCTGCCTGACCAGTTATTATTACTAAAGGTTTTACAGATGGAGCCGTTTAATACATGATTACCAGCCTAATATCAGTCATAATGTAGACTCGGGATTTTGACACGCGCATCACCAGACAGGATGGCCAAATGAGTTGAACATCCGTTTCCCGCTTTGGTTATTGTTTGTTGTTGTTTTACGTCCTAGCAACATCTAAGGTCATATCAGGATGGGTACCGACTTGTGACAGGGCGCACTTATGGCGACTTTATAGTGCTGCCCCACTGGAAGACCAGGCCACCAGCACCATGACCTGGTATCCCACTCAGTCACATTATCCTGACACTGAGCCAACCAGTCCTTGTCCTATGCTAATAATGCCGAGTGCCAGGCTAGGAAGTGACAAGTATCAATTTTAAAGTCATTGGTTTGACTCGACCAGGATTCGAACCCATGACCCCACGATCTACCAACACGGGAGACGGGCGCTCTAACTCAGTCGGCCATCCCGTCTGGTCCTCCCGCTTTGGTAGATCATGGGATTCGAGTTCGAACTCAGGTCGAGTCAAACCAATGACTTAAAAACTTATACTTGTCACTTCCTATCCAGGTGCTCGGCATTATTAGGATAGAGCAATGACTGGTTCACTCAGTGTCAGGATAATCTGACTGAGTGGGATATCAGGTCGTCATGCTGGTGGTCTGGTATCACAGTGGGGCAGCACTATAAAGTTGCCATGAGTGCACCCTGTCACGAGTCGGTACCCGCCCTGATGACTTAGATACTGCCAGGAAGTAAAACACCAACAACAAACGAACGGAACGCGCATCAATCTGGGCCTCACCTTGTATCCATAATCCCTACTCATTCCAGGGTACCTAGGGCCTCAAACCCCACATCGGGCCATAAATAACTCAAATATCATAAAAATGGACATATGCAAAACATTTATGACATACACATTTGACAGTTCCAAGTAACACAACTTGTGAAAGCACACACTCATAGCGGCTTCATAGTGCTGCCCCACTGGGAGACTAGGCCTATGGTACTATGACAAGCTATCACTCAGTCTCATTACCCTGATACTGTGCTAACCAGCCCTAGTCCTATCCCATTAATGCCAAGCATTAGGCTAGATACCGACAAGTATCAATTTTATAAGTCATTGGTTTGACTCGGCTGGGATTCGAACTTCCCAACCTTCCGCACGGGGAGCCAGTGTTCTGTCAATTCGGCCAGCGCGTCTGGTCGACAGACCGGGAATACCCAGAGCGGCCACTCTATTTAATATGGCAGGAATGCTCGACTAAGTACTGATAACACCTGTTATATTTAATATGGCAGGAATGCTCGACTAAGTAGTGATAACACCTGTTCTATTTAATTTAGCAGGAATGCTCAACTAAGTACTGATAACAAGCGCCCTGCTCGTGCCTGGTCAGCCTCCTCCGTTATCATCAGCCTGGCCTCCGTAGATAAGACACTATCTCATCCCGGACTGAAGGGCTCTTCTCCGGGCCCTTTCACTGCTAACTTACACGTCTGCTCGAACTAAATCTCGTCTGCTAAGAAATTTCAATGACTATACCGCGTAGTTTGACTGAACATTGTCTGTTTTCAGCTAGATAGTTCATGAGGAAATTAGCTGGTTTGGGAAATGCATGCTATCTGGGGCCGTATGCAGGAGTCGGCTTTTGGTGGTAAAGCCTGACACCGGGTAGCTATCTCCGACGTCGGGAACTGTGTCAAGTCGTATGCAGGACCGCGTAACACTTTCATTATAGCTAAACGTGAATTTATTTATAGATTTGGGAAATCCCTCCGCGTCTGTACCCATATATTAGGCTTAAATCTATTCAATGCGACCATATTTAACAGAATTACATACGTAATAAGTGAAATTTTATCAATTTAACCCTAAATTCGAAGCGTTATTAAGGCTACCACCGCATTGGCGGCGATATTAATAGTTATATTTTCGAATCGACGAACGTACAGTAAACAAACCGCCGCCGCCGCCAGTATGGAAAGCGACGTCGATGCGGCGATTTGTTTACTTTACGTTCGTCGATTCGAAAATATAACTATTAATATCACCGCCAATGCGGCATAGCCTTAATATAATAATAACGCTTCGAATTTAGGGTTAAATTGATCAAATTTCACTTATTGCGTATGTAATTCTGTTAAATATGGTCGCATTGAATAGATTTGGGCCTAATGCACTCGCTATACCTACTATCTATCAGGGGTAAGGTAACACCGGTTAAGGATTTGGTGTTAGGCCTATCACCGACTCGCGCATCCAACTTTTCGCCACTACCCGGGAAATTCGCGGCTACCACCGTTTCGGCTCGCTACCACCGAATACCACCGACTCCTGCATATAGGCCCTGAAGTCTAATAGCAATCAGAAACTAATATCAAGAGCATATTATCAGTAGGTACCGGCAGCGAAATTTTAAAATATTCCTATGGTGCAATATTTTTATTCCTTCCTGTAGACTTTGAAATTACAACCCCAAATCCAAAGACAGTTAGGGATATATATATTATTGTTAATTAAAGGTGGCACTTTGACCAAATATAATAAAAAGTGGAAGGATGTGAGGGGAGTTCTGCTAACCAGTTTCCATTCAACATATATAAAGGAATTTAAAGTGTCAATTGCTGATTCAATTAGTCAAGCAGATTCTTAATAAGACAATGTCAAAAAGTGCAATTTATAACAAAAGAAATCATTCTAATTTGGCCAAATAGCCATTTTCAAAGCTTTGTATTTTCTTGGAAAACTGCAACAGGACTGAATAAATGACATCCATGACGTTCTATCATGTAGTGCAAGAAAGCGCAAGCCCATTAAAGATACCCTGTTTTCAGAGTAGTTTTCATTGACAACAGTTATGAAGGAATATTCACTAAATACACTCATCAAACGAATGGATTTCTACTTAAATACAAACTCACTATATATTCAATCCAACAATAACATCGGATAGAAATATGTTGATCCTTTAGATTATGCAATTTCATCAACATCAAATACATACAGAAATAGTTACAAGCATGTGAATATTAATGAAAAAAGCACCATTCCTGCACTTTTTCATGCCGGTGCCGGTACCTATTATCAGTTATCACGTTAAAATACAATAACGGATGTTCTAATTTCCAGCTAAACATATTTAGACACGCCAAAACAAATATCTAACACATGGTGCAAGATACACATCTCAACACGCCCTATGATTTGTATGTGTGTATGTGTATATGTGTATGTGTGTATGTGTGTATGTGTGTGTGTATGTGTGTGTATGTGTGTGTATGTGTGTGTATGTGTATGTGTGTATGTGTGTGTGTGTATGTGGGGGTGGGGGTGTCTGTGTATAGGTGTGTGTATGTGTGTGTATGTGTGTATGTGTGCATGTGTGTGTATGTGTGTGTATGTGTGTATGTGTGTGTGTATGTGTGTGTATGTGTGTATGTGTGTATGTGTGTATGTATGTGTGCACGTATTTATGTATGTATGCATGTATGTATGTATGCATGTATGTGTATGTGTGTATGTGAGCATGTATGTGTGTATGTGTGCATGTAGGTGTGTATGCATATATATGTATGTTGATTGTTGGAATGTCACGTCCTGGCAACATCTAAGGTCACTCATATCAGGATGGGGACCAACTTGTAACAGTGCACACTCATTGTGACTTAATAGTGCTGCCCCACTGGGAGACCAGGCCACCAGCACCATGACCTGACATCCCACTCAGACACATTATCCTGATACTGAGCCAGCCAGTCCTTGCCCTCTCCTAATAATGCCGAGCACCTGGCTAGGAAGTGACACACATCGATTTGTAAGTGATTGGTTTGACTCGATCAGTGTTCGAAGGGCTACTGCGCATGCCCTGTGTTCAAATCCCACGATCCCACGGACGCTCAACTCATTTGACCATCCCGTCTGGTAGATATGTGTATATATATGTGTGTGTGTATGCATGCATGTACATATGTACGGATGCATGTATATATGTATGTGTGTCTGTATACATGTATCATGTATGTAGATCTATGTATCTATGCATAGCAGTTGGGTATTTAATTAAGTGGATATTAATTTTATTATTAAGAAACTATGCCTTTGAAATCCCACCATTTTAAAAATACACCCCTAATCACATCAATGTATGAAATGCTCCATGCTGCGAATTAAATACTATTCCTAGACAGATAATTAATATGTAATTTTCGAATTTGTGATGTCAGTGAATCCCACTATTTGAAAACCCCTCCCTTTTTCGGCCGGGGCACGTCTAACAAAAAACTCAGAACTGAGTCCAATCCGGGTACTTGTGATGAGCACCATTTATTAAAGCCCTTAACTAGTTTTACCCCACTGTATTTTACTTCTCTGAGTGACTGATAATTATAATTGAGATTCAAAAAAACAAAAAAACATAAATATGAAAAAATAAAATACATGTAAAACCTCCAAGCCACACACACTCATGAGCACCATTTTGTTATTGGTCGCTGAGCGATAATAGGAGACCTATGCTAGTGAATTGTTAGTTGCACATGCCCCGAACCACTGGCCAGACAGGCAAACCCCACTACTTACGGCTGATGAAGTGTGTGTGTGTGCGTGTGTGTGTGCGTGTGTGTGTTCGTGTGTGTTCGTGTGTGTTCATGTGTGTCCGTGTGTGTCCGTGTGTGTCCGTGTGTGTGTCCGTGTGTGTGTCCGTGTGTGTGTCCGTGTGTGTGTCCATGTGTGTGTTTTTGTGTGTGTTTGTGTGTGTGTTCGTGTGTGTTCGTGTGTGTGTGTGTGTGTGTGTGTGTTTGTGTGTGTTTGTGTGTGTTAGTGTGTGTTAGTGTGTGTGTGTTTGTGTGTGTTTGCATGTTTTCGCGTGTGTGTGCATGTGTGTTTGTGCGTGTGTGTGTGTATGGGTGTGTGCGCATGCGCAGTGGACAGCTTTAGAGGAAGCAAGCTAACATGGCGGTTATTGCAGTCATACACGGACCAAAGCCATTTGTACACAGAAGTGGCTTACAAACGACCTGCCAAGTAAACCGCAGCACGTGGGGAGTGCCCGCCCGCCCGCCCACCACTGAGCCGGCTGACACCAGAGGGCGACACGCCACAAGTCGAACCCAGCCCACCCACCAGAGGGCGCTAGGGCTGCAACTAACTGTCCAAGGCGGGCATTGTTGAAGTCACAGATTGCCACTTCCTGGCATAAGCTTATATGAATGGCTGTAATTGCCTTGGCACTGAGTGCTTTGTCGTTTTATGTCCTAGCAACATCTAAGGTGATATCAGGGCAGGTACCGACGTGTGACAGTGCACACTCATGATGACTTTATAGAAGTGCCCCACTGGGAGTCTAGGCCACTAGCATCACGACCCGATATACTACACAGTCACATTAACCTGATACTGTGAAAACCAGTCCTTGTCCTATCCTATTGATGCAGAGCACCAGGCTAGGTAGCGACATGTATCAATTTGATAAGTCAATGGTTTGATTCGGCTGAAAAACACTATATATATATATATTACTCAGATGAATAAAACTACATTGCCCCCAAAAAAACACCAAAAGCTCATAGCAGGTAATAACTGCGTAAATTAACAGGAAATATCTACTGGTTGCGACATGCACAATTTGACTGCTTGTTTATAACATAAAATTATACCATACTAATGCTACATTGGTAACCTTTGTTTGTTTGTATGTTTAACCGTTTGGCTAATCTGCCCCCGCTTAAGGCGAGCCTAACGTGTTAATTTTATGTAATACTATGTAATAATTTCCATGTGAGTTTCCTGGGCCTGCCGCGGGCTGCTGCGGCTCCTCCTCCCATCTGCAGTTAGTCCGTCGCCGTCGGTGTCCTCCCCGCGCTAAAGGCGGACAGCCAGAGTTTCGTCTACATACGCAATTTGCCATCGAGCGCATTTATCAGCCTAAAGTATCTCTAGTTCTATAAATTAGGTTATTTCAACTTACTAGCTGTCCCCTTCGCATTTCTGGGTTCTATTTATGTTACTGAATTGTTCCAGAAGTACGCGTCCAGCTAGAGATGACGCCGCTGTCACTGATAATCAGTCATACGTTAATGTCGTTAATTTCCGCCCGAAAGTAACACTACGTTAATTCTGTTAGGGTTTCGTCATTATATTCCCGCAGATGGGTTAAGTAACTGCATAAGGCTTGCGTAGGCTTAAGGCCCTTAATTACATATAAAGCAATCGAATATCAGGTTTTCCATAGCGGTTAATCTACAGTAATACTGGAGGATAGTAAAGAATGCAAGGAACGTCCCAATCCACCTTCACAAGAGCTCACGACTTTATTCTTACCATAACTAACAAGGATACCAGCGAGATGTGTATATCTATTAAAGGAGCAGTTAACTCCCTTTCCCTCCCGTGTGGTTTGATTACGTTAGTTTTAGAATTTAGATAATAAAAAGACCAAATATTGGCTGAAATGACAGAGCGTGCAAAAACACGTCTGCCGGGTCAGGCCCCGAACGCCCGACCTTCTTCCGTTGCTTAGCTAGTCGCCAAGCAACGCTTTACCCCTGCGAACCCTCTCATGCACAAGCGGAAGCAATTTGCGCGCCCGTTGGACGAGTGCGCAAATTGCTCAAGGCGAGTAGACACGCCCACTTCATATGCTTAACGAAACCCCAGCCCAAAAAGTAAACATCGGCTATGGGGGGGGGGGGGGGGGGCATATGGTGATTAAACATATCTGAATAAAAAATTACATTTCAAACAGGTAAAATAGAGCACAGAAATGTATGCCAAAAGAGCATACAACTGGTAAAACCACAAGTGGTATATGATAATTGAATTGAAACCATAGTAACCATGCCGATGCTTCACAAAGCTAGCTGGCTCGAGCAGGTTGTATGTATATATATATATGAGCCTGTCTCAAAAGGTGATAACTCTTTTTTGGGGGGTCCATTGTAACGATTGACACAAAGCAGTACAGAAACGGTTACACTGAAAACACAAGGACATTTGCTTCAAATCAATATGTATTCTATTGGGATTATGAAACACCATGTAAAATACAAATCAGAAGCAGATAGTATGTTGATTGTTACAATGGACAAAGTTTTGTCCCATATTGCTTAGCATCTTTTGAGACAGTCTTATATATAAGGTGCGATACATTACCAAGGATGAACAGAGGCGGCAGAAGTCAAATACACGTACCTGAAGGAAACAGAAAGAACCTGGGTGAGACAACAAGAAAGCAACAAAGTGGCGACCTCGACAAGTCGCAGAAGAGCATCGTGACAACAGACAACTTGTGTAATCAAATACAATCACAGTACACTCCTACTCCTAGTACAGAAAGGAAAGTTTGTTTTATTTAACGACGCCTCTAGAGCACATTGATTTTTATCATCGGATATTGGACGTGAAACATGGTCGTTCTGACATATTTATTTGAAGGAAACCTGCTGCCGTCATATAGGCTACTCTTTCCGATAAGCAGCAAGGGGTCTTTTATGCATTATCCCACAGACGGGACAGCCCATACCACAGCTTTTGATGAACCAGTTGTGGAACACTGGTTGGAACGGAAAATAGTCCAAACTGCAAATGTGTCCACTGAGCAGGATCGATAGGATGGCCCACACCTTCACAGGTGGTCCTAGTACAGATACATACAAATGTATACTATTACTTTGAGATGTTCTTAAAAGTACATAAAAAGTTGCACATACAGAAATGATCCTTACACAGCTGAGAGAAACATAACACAGGTATCGAACTTCATATCCGGCTTCTAGAAATATGGAATTACCAGAAAACCAGTTATTCCTTTAACTGGCTAGTTTTAAATTTCGCGGGTTGGCTGTGTTAATTAAAAACAGTTTTGTTCTTTACTTTTTCTAAATGTAGATTGATAACGATTAAACATACTCCTCTTTAGAAGTGTATTAAATCGTACCTGTATCTGTTAAATAAAATTGTGTTCTTTACTTTTGTTCGTTTAATTGTCATCCTAAATATATAATATATTATACTGTATACATGGTACAGCATTATATAATTTTAAGGGGATTAATATTATAATAAAGGTCAAACAGACCATGCTTTAGAACTAAAAGGGTATCGATTTGTATCTGTTAAATACAATTTAATTCTTTATTTTTCATTTTTATTTTATATCTTAAGTTTATATTTAGACTGTGGGGATCGGTTTGTATCTGCTAAATACAATTTAATTATTTATTTTTCATTTTTATGTTAATATTTAGACTGTGGGTATCGATTTGTATCTGCTAAATACAATTTAATTCTTTATTTTTCATTTTTATTTCATATCTTAAGTTCATATTTAGGCTGTCTCCAGTAAACCAGTAAACCAGAAAATCAAAAACTCCGGACAACTTCCAGTCCCAAGCTTGGTGGGTAATACACGTGCATGTACAGGCAATATTATATATAATATTGCATGTGCCTGTATAGACAATATGATATGATAAATATACATAATATATCATGTCAACTTAGACCCGCATTGACCACGGCCTAGCAACAGCTGTTTTCCCCCTCTGCCCCTGCGCGGCTATCCCTGCCCCTGCACCCCTGCACCTTCCCCTGCGCGGCTATCCCTTCCCCTGCGGCCCTTCCCCTGCCCCTGCGCCCCCCCCCCTCTCCCCCTCCTCCCCCCCCCAAAAAGGTTAAATTCAAGACTGTTTGTTTGTTGTTTGTTTGTTTGTTGTTGTTTTACGTCCTAGCAACATCTAAGGTCATATCAGGACGGGTAAATTCAAGACTAGTCAAGGCCTTGAAATGGGGCAAATGAAGTTCAAGACTTTCCAGGCCCCGTACGGACCCTGATGTTGGATCATTTCCTCAAAATAACGGTTGGGACTGAACCAACCCAGTTCAGATAATGATGATTGACATCATAGGGTCAGTTTCACTGATGGCAAATTAGGAAACACGGTTCGGCAACGCCGAGAATGTGTAGGCCTGGTTCATAGAGCGATCTCCATATACTACTTACTAAAGTAGTAGATGGAGATCCCCGCTGACAGTGACACTCAAACACATTTCACTAAGTTCCGTAGATTTGTTGGCCCTGCGCCAACAATTGTACACTGCAAACAGTATGCATGACCTTTTTAGTAAAAGTAAAACAAGAAAACATGTTAGCCTTTTTGAGGGCAGCTGGACTGTACAACCTCATATAGTTTACTAAATAAATTCTATCAATTATTAATCAAATTGTCTTTTTCTATGGGAATTTGTTTCCCTTGACCACAAATATATGATTGTGAGTTTTCTAATTTAATGAGTGTCTATTGGCACATAATTGATTGTCTGCTTTTACATGTAAAAGCGATGGTTTGAACAAAAAACAAACATTTCTTGCCCTGAATATGGCCTATGCTGCCGACACGGCAGCCCGTCCTGATATGACCTTAGATGTTGCTAGGACGTAAAACAACAACAAACAAACAAACAAACAAAGCGACACGGCATAAAGCAACCACCAATCAATCAATCACTTACTAAAGTCATGTAAAACATTGCGCATGTGCACAGCACTTCCGGTCTGAAACACTTCCGATACCTTGTCGGAACTCAGCCACAATCTGATCAACAAGGCACACGCCCACCGTGACTGCTCCCCCTCACGATATATTTATCAGAAAAATGACTCAAAACCATCGGACTATGTAACTTGAGTCAACGATTGGAACAAAACACACGCACCCACACATGCACGCATGATCTACCTTACATTAGTTTGATTGTTTGTTGGAGTTTTATGTCATGGCAGGTCATATCAGTATGGGTGCCGACTTGTGGCAGTGTGCACTGATAGGGTGTTTTTAGTGCGCCCCACTGGGAGACCAGGCCACCAGCACCATGACCTGATTTCCCACTCAGTCACATTGAGCCAACCAGTCCTGGCCATATCCTAATAATGTCTAGCGCCTAGCTAGGAGGCGACAAGTTTAAATTTTTAAGTCATTTGTTTGACTCGACCAGGGTTTGAACCCGGGTTAGAATCCCATGGCGACGGTCAATGAGGGCCGGCGACGCGCATCATCGCACGTCGAAAGTTTTGTGCTTGCACAAACTTTGGACATGCGATGACGCGCGGGTGCCAACATTATGGCGAAGCTAAGGGCGCGTCCAGATACGTTAAACGCGCTGGAAGATCGTTACGCGAACAGTAAGCACACGCTGTGTGCCCGCAAGGCTCATTACCACATGTTGTGCCAAACGGTTGCTTTTTGTTGTTTTACAGTCCTACCAACATCTAAGGTCATATCAGGATGGCACGCCAAACTTTTACCACAACATCGGCCGCACGCTACCAATACGTTGCGCTGACGCCGAAAAGTTAGACGTCTCTCGACGATTAAAAGTGATTTTGCGCGTTGGCGACGCGCCGGCGAGATACATCGTAGTGTGACAGGGCTATTATATATTCACAAAGACACGGTCTCTTGAACAACACCTTAGATGTTGCTAGGACATAAAACAACAAACAAACAAAACTTGAACAGCAGAAACAACTTCCGCAAAGTTGCATAGTCCGATGAAAGCGTAAAGTTTTTAAAAGCAAAACACTTATTTAGATTTGATCCAATATATCCAATTTAGATATACCAGAAGACTTAATATTGAGTATTTGTTGCTAGATGGAAGGACCACTAAGTCAATTTAATAGAACCTGGTACTAATGAAGCCTATGGGGTCACGGTTTTGACAAGCATGCCAACAAATTAATTGTGCATATTTATACTTAAAATATTTCCCAAGTTTGTTTAAAGTTGCATAGTCCGATGGTTTTTAGTCTCTGCTATTTTTCCGAGATAACTATATTAAATTGATTGTCATAAACTACCTTACTTTACTTTGAAGCGACTTTTGTTTTAAATGACTAAGTGTTGAGATATTTGAAGTGCAAATATGTTGAATTAGTTTAGACAAGCTTGCCAAATCTTGGACACCATAGGCTTCAGTAGTAACATTCTATTATATTTATGCAGTATCCCATCTATGTGGCAACAACTTTAATAAGTGCATCGTTATCTAAGTTAGATATGTAGAATCAATTTTAGATAGTTGTTTTGGTTTTGAAAATGTGATGCTTCATCGGACTATGCAGCTTTAAATCAAAGTTAATTCAAAGCGCAGTAATGTAGACTAAAGCTATCAACTTAGGATATTACATAAAGCTCAAAGCCATCGGACTATGCAACAGTACGCGGCGAGGTATATCAGGTTTGGTTCTGGTGGTGCCCGCTAGATGGCGCTGCGGTAACTACAAGATGCCACAAGTCTTTCGCGGGTCGATCAGCACCACTCAACCTAACACCGCCATAGCTCTTCAACTCTTCCCGCTGAAATCCACTTTTACTTTTTTATTCCGGATTTATCGATGAGCCTCGTTCTGCCTGGTAATTTGTCCATTGACCCACATCGCTGCACTCCCAGCATCCACTGCGCTCACGTTGACTCAAGCCCTTGACTCACATCAGGCGTTCTTCAGCCTCTTTGCTTTCCGCAACGTGTTTGCTTCATATTTTTAGTCTGACTGAGATCGAAACGTCATCAAGATGCTTCATCAACGGCTGGATGTTATAATGGCGAACTAAGAAGGGCATAAGAGGATGAACTAAGACAGGCATGGTGGCTGGTGGTGCCTTATTATCCCGTCCTTCACACACTTTGGCGAACTAAGAAGGGTACGGCTGGTGGTGGTGCCTTATTATCCTGCCTTTCACAGACGTGGTGAACTAAGAAGGGTACGGCTGCTGGTGGTGCCTTGTTATCCCGTCTTTCACAGACTTGGTGAACTAAGAAGTGCATGGCAGCTGGTGGTGCCTTATTATCCCGTCCTTCACACACTTTGGCGAACTAAGAAGGGTACGGCTGGTGGTGGTGCCTTGTTATCCAGTGTTTCACAGACTTTGGGGAACTAAGAAGGGTACGGCTGCTGGTGGTGCCTTGTTATCTCGTCTTTCACAGACTTAGTGAAGTAAGAAGGGCACGGCAGCTGGTGGTGCCTTATTATCCTGTCTATCACAGACTAGGTCAACTAAGAAGGGTATGGCTGCTGGTGGTGCCTTGTTATCCCATCCTTCACACACTTTGGCGAACTAAGAAGGGTACGGCTGGTGGTGGTGCCTTGTTATCCAGTGTTTCACAGACTTTGGGGAACTAAGAAGGGTACGGCTGCTGGTGGTGCCTTGTTATCTCGTCTTTCACAGACTTAGTGAAGTAAGAAGGGCACGGCAGCTGGTGGTGCCTTATTATCCTGTCTATCACAGACTTGGTGAACTAAGAAGGGTATGGCTGCTGGTGGTTCCTTGTTATCCAGTCTTTCACAGACTTTGGTGAACTAAGAAGGGCACGGCAGCTGGTGGTGCCTTATTATCCTGTCTATCACAGACTAGGTCAACTAAGAAGGGTATGGCGGCTGGTGGTGCCTTGTTATCCCATCCTTCACACACTTTGGTACACTAAGAAGGGTACGGCTGCTGGTGGTGCATATATATATATATGTTCCTTAGTATCAACATTATACCTCGATTAACCTGATCGCACATAACACGGTATTAATCTTAATGATTAAACTTAACATTTCTTTGCAAAAAAGCTCCAGCAAATAAATGATCAAACACAACCGATGCCTGCAGCTACTACCAGCGTGAATTGAACGGAATCGAAGTCAAATTGATCTAACAAACATTTAGGGACCAACTTGAGCCAATTTCTGATGCAAAAGTTCTCAAGTTATTGCCAGGACTAAACTTCATCAAATCAGAGTTTGTCATAGCTACATGCAAACTGCGTGGCCGAATCGGTAGAGCGCGGGACTCGCGTTCGCGAGATCGGGAGTTTGATTCCCGTTTGAGTCAAACCAATGACTTATTAAATTTAGACTTCGTCACTTCCTAGACTGGCACTTGGCATTAATAGGATAAGCCCCAGTCACACCTACCCGGACGAGCCCCGGATTTTGAGCCGGACCACCCCCGGACCAGTCGCCCGGACTGTCCCGGACAGCCCCGGATAAAATCTCTATTTTCGTCGTATTTTGCCTCGCAGTCACACGTACCCGGCCGGTGCGATCCAGGGCTGGTCCAGGGGTGGTCCGGGGGTGGTGCGGGTAGTCCAGGGGTGAACCGGGGGCCTGTCCGGGCTGTCCGGGGGTGGTCCGGGACTGTTTCACTACTACTACTACTACCATGCCGGATCGAGCCCGGATGCCCTGGACCGCCCCGGATGTTTTAAACATTTTAAAACATCCGGGGCAGACCCCGGACCAGGCACATATCACACCGGATCATGCCGGATCACCACAAATGAGCCACGGATCACCACAGACCACCCTGGATGACGGTCCGGGGCTCATCCGGCCTCTGATCCGGGTAGGTGTGACTGGGGCTACAGGGTAAGGATTGGCTAGCGAAGTGGTAGGATGATGTCACTGAGTGTGATATTGGGTCATGCTGCTGGCGGCCTGATTTCCCAGTGGGGCAGCACTATAAAGTCGCCATGACTGTGCACTGTCACAAGTCGGCAACCGTCCTCATATGACTTTAGATGTTGCTAGGACATAAAAACCCCAATAGCCAACAACCAACCATGCAAACTGCCTATCCAGAAGCAGGGTAGGCATCACAATACCGGAAACACGCAAAGAGTCAGGGATGAAAGTGGTCTCTGGCAAAAAAAAGTGGATATCAAGGCGACATCAACGGCGAAATTCCCCGAAAACTCGGATTTCCCACATAGGATTAGACCTGTCAGGGAATCGTGGGAAAATGCGGGAAGTCAGGTTTCAACTACTATTGTTGTGCCTATATTATTGCTCATCCCTAACTCATTCTGGTTTGGATTTTACGTTCTAGCAACAACTAAGGTCATATAATATAAGAAGCGGATTCAAACATATATATCCTGATTCCTTGGCATTTTGCTTAACCTTAATCGATAAATATGAAAAATCGCGAAAATCCGCGAAATCGCGGAGATCTTTCATCCCTGAAGAGTACACACAAGCATGCGAATGCCTTCTTATGAGCTGATGTACTCCCCTCTACACCACACACAAACACCACGCTATCTATGCCGGCTCCTTCCATATTCGCTGCTCCTGAGAGCGCTCGATCCGCTCAAACTATCAATCAGCTGAGGTGAGAAAAGTCGATGGTCTGCAGCCAGCCCTGGCTTGAACCCCCGAGCGAATCCTCAGTTACCAGCCAATGGGGGACATGTGGCGTAGTTAATTTTTCCGACACTTGGTGGCGCGTCGGTACTAGTGGGCCTAAACGGCCATTGACAATGCTGTGAGTTTGCAGGTACGCGCAGTGCAAAACGTTTATTTTATTCAAAATTAATAGAAATGCAGAACCCTAACCTTATAAATTTAATATAATCTATTCGTTGAATACGTTTTCTATATGTGTACCAAGCGGCGTGTCTCTAGGTGGTGTGGTTTTAGAGATATTTCACTTCTTCTGTATGAAGATTGCTCACGACCATTGACAATGCATTGAGTTTGCCGTGACGCGCAGTGCAAAACATCTATTTTATTCAAAATTAATAGAAATACAGAACCCTAACCTTATAAATTTAATATAATCTATTCGTTGAATATGTTTTCTATATGTGTTCCAAACAGTTTGTTTCTAAGTGGTGTGGTTTTAGAGATATTGCCATTGACAATGCATTGAGTTTGTCGGTATGCGCAGTGCAAAACGTTTATTTTATTCAAAATTAATAGAAATTCAGAACCCTAACCGTATAAATTTAATATAATCTATTCGTTGAATATGTTTTCTATATGTGTACCAAGCGGTTTGTCTCTAGGTGGTGTGGTTTTAGAGATATTTCACTTTTTCTGTATGAAGATTGCTCATAGCCATTGAGTTTGCAGTGTGACAGTGTGCCGAATAGGCCCACTCGTTCAGTGGCGACACGAACGGCAGGAAATTGAACTAAAAAGTCGGAGGTCCCCCATTAGCTGTGTAGGCCGAGCCCCAAAGACACGGGCCTGTCGCCCAGCCCACCACACTTCCACAAAACTCACCACTCACCAACCATAACCTTTGTTTTGTTTGTTGTTGGTTTACATCCTAGCAACATCTAAGGTCATATCAGGAAAGGTACCCACTTGTGACAGTGTGCTGTCGTAGTAACTTTATAGCACTGACCCACTGGGAGACCAGGACACTGGCACCATGACCTGATACCCCACACAGTCACATTATCCTGATACTGAGCTAACCAGTCCTTTCCTTATTATATTCATGCCGAGTGCCAGGTTAGGTAGCGACAAGTATAAATTTTATAAGTCATTGGTTTGACTCGGCTTGGATAAGAACTACCGATTTTCTGCACGGGAAGTCTGCGTTCTACCAATTAGGCCACTGCGTCCGGTGTCCAAAGATAACTATTAAGCAATACACACACAATAACTTATGGATCCGAGTGGCCTGGGTCAACAGGGGTCGGGCCACCGATAGGGACCAGGCAGGCTTTTCTATTTGAACAGATTACTGGATTTTGCAAAGTTGAAACTGTGTCTTTTTTTCTTTAGTTTTTGGTGGAGGAGGGGAGATATGAGAGGCCCTTCATTATTTTGAATAAAATGCTCAGGAAGCTATATTTTAATGAATTATTTACTACAAAAGAATCATATTTCGGAATATTGACTTGGGAGATTTCACCGAATTGGGTTACTAATTTCCATGCTTTGTTAAATAGAAGTTATCTCAGTGCTTAACAGACACGGGCAGAAAACCGCACAATAACATTTCAACCAACAAACAAAAGAACAGGAAGCCTGATTAAATGTGAGTTGCCAAGGCAAAACAGAACAAGGCATTTCCAGTTGTAGAAGATATTTGGAAGGGGGGCGGGGGGAGGGCAGGAAGGGGAGGGATGGGAGGGAGGGAGGGGAGGGGGGAGGGAGGGAGAGGTAGAAGGAAAGGAGCAGAAGAGGGGTAACATGAGAGGGGAAGAGGGGGGGGAAGAGGAAAGAACATGGGAGAACAGGGGGAAGAGGGGAGAACATAGGAGAAAAAGGGGGGGGGGAGTAAGGAAGAGGGTGGAGGGGAAGCGGAACTTGGGAGAGGGGAAGAGGAGGTAGAGGGGAAGTGGGTGA
This sequence comes from Branchipolynoe longqiensis, assembly GCA_030323885.1. NCBI lineage: Eukaryota > Metazoa > Annelida > Polychaeta > Phyllodocida > Polynoidae > Branchipolynoe > Branchipolynoe longqiensis. The sequence goes on from CM059197.1 coordinate 29,980,706, forward strand.
AGAGGGGAAGGATGGAGTAGAGGGTACCGGGAAGAGGGAGAAGAGGCGGGAAGAGAAGAAAGGGTGGGGGGAAAGAGAAGGAAGAGGAAGAAGGGTAAGGGATAAGAGGGACATGGAGAAGAGTGGAGGAGGGGGAACAGGGGAACAGGAGGAAGGGGAAGGAGGAAGAAGGAAGGAGGAAGAAGGAAGGGAAAGGGGAAGAGGGGGAGGAAGGGGAAGTGAGGGAGGGGAGGAAGAGGTAAAAGGAAAGTAGCAGGAGAGGGGTAACATGATGGGGGAAAGAGGTGAAAATAGGGGAAAAGAGGGGCAAAGGGACCAAAGGGGGGAAAGGGGAAAGGGGAAAGAGGGGAAAGAGAGGAAAGAGAGAAAAGGGGAAAGAGGGGGAAGGGGGGAAAGAGGGGAAAGAGGGGAAAGAGGGGGAAGAGGGGAAAGAGGGGGAAGAGGAGAAGAGTGAGAAGAGTGAGAAGAGTGGGAAGAATGGGAAGAATGGGGGCTCCCTGCGCTGAGAATGGAAGCCAACTGCTAGTAAAGCGGGCCCCAGTGGCGCTGGGCTCACCGGCTATTAAACAAGGGGCCAGAGTGACAGCGGACGCGACAAGGGGCGCGATAAGGGCACGGGTGATAAGAGTGGGCGATAACGGGGGGTGAGATAAGCCGTATTGCGGTGTGAACGGATAAAAGCGCCGAGACAAGGCCGTCACTCCATGCAACGGCGGCGCGGCGAACTAGCAAAGTAATCCAGAACTGCCCCAACAGAACACGTTTGTGAATGTGCTTCTTTAAATACATTACTTGTTAGTGTACCGGGCACGGTAGCCGAATCCGTAGAGCGTGGCCTCGCGTGCGGGAGATCGGGAGTTCGGTTCCTGGTCGAGTCAAACCGATGACTTATCAAATTGACACGTGTCGCTTCCTAGCCTGGTGCTCGGCATTAATAGGATAGGGCAAGGACTAGTTAGCTCAGTCTCAGGATAATGTGACTGAGTGGGATATCGGGTCTAATTTTCCAGTGGGGAAGCGCTATAAAGTCACCATTAGTGTGCACTGTCACAAGTCAGTACCCGTCCGGATATGAGCTTGGATGTTGCCAGGACGTAAAACTCCAACAACTAAACCAACCTAGCCGACCGTCTGTGATACCTGACACGGTGTGCCCATGGAAGGTTGAGCGGCTTTGGGAGGACCACCTTCAGAATGAGTGCTGTGTGAATCAATGGTCCACATCAACGTCCAGCCATCTGTTAGTGCTGCCCAAGTTGAGCCTGGTCCTCATGTCATAAGCCCCAGCTCACCCCATCCCACCTGACACCCCACCCCATCCCATCCCAACCCACCCCACCCCACCCCACCCCCACCTCACCAGAATGGCCGAATGAGTGGAACCCTGGTTGAGTCAAACCAATGACTTAAAAATGTATACTTGTCGCTTCTTAGCCAGGCACTCAGCATTATTACGATAGGGCAAGGACTGGTTGGCTCAGTGTCAGGATAACATGACTGAGTGGGATATCAGGTCATGGTGCTGATGGCCTGGTCTCCCAGTGGGGCAGCACTATAAAGTCATCATGAGTGCACACTGTCACAAGTCGGTACCTGTCCTGATATGACCTTCGATGTTGACAGGATGTAAAACTCACCACAACCAACCTCGACTACTCCTTTGTCAATGCCAATGTGAGAGCCTCCCAAGTTCCGCCCCACCCATCTCCTGTCATTGGGGCCCACCCCCCTCCCAATGGGACAGCATTGTACCGACACCCGCCTCCCCCACCCCCCTCGCTGTGAGGGCGGCGTCGTGTGTCGGCGTGATGAAACACGACGACACTCCGGCAGCTGGCCGTCATCTCAGGGGCGGGTGGCGCCACTACACTGCTCCTGCTGCCCCTGCAGCTTCTCCGCACGCAGCCCAGCTTGTGTTTACATGTAATGAGTGAAAAGCTGGTTGGTTGATGGAGTTTTATGTCTTGGCAACATCTAAGGTCATATCAGGAGAGGTACCGACTTGTGACAGTGTACACTCATGGTGACTTTATAGTGCTGCCCCACTGGGAAATCAGGCCGCCAGCACCATGACGTGCTATCCCACTCAGTCAAATTATCCTGTTACTGAGCTCACCAGTCCTTGCCCTATCCTATTAATGCCGAATGCCAAGCTAGGAAGCGAAAAGTATACATTTTGAAGTCATTGGTTTGACTCAACAAGGGTTCGAAACACAAGACGGATGCTCAAGTCATTCGGCCAACCCGTCTGGTCAGAGATGAGTGATCTGCTGGGAAGGAGCTACACCAAGACGCAGGCACAATGCGGTGTAATTTGGGATGTGAGAATGTTTACCTCCACGACTTGGGCATCGTCTGCGGGGACTAACTAAACTCACACAGTATTCTGATAACTCTCCCCTCAAGTGTGACTTGGTAAGACATCTGACTACCAAAAAAATAAAACACACAGGAGACGAAATATGCTCTAAATATATACACTTTTCTTTGCTGAGAAGACACATTTTTTCTGAATCTTAATGAAGTCGGTGCTCCGGTCGTGCCTGAATGATTGATTGATTGATTGATTGATTGATTGATGGGTGGTTGCTTTACGCCGTGTCGGCAACAGGCCTCCCGTGCAGGAGATCGTGAGTCCGATTCCGGGTGGAGTCAAACCAATGACGTACAAAAATGATACTGGTTGCTTCCTAGCTTGGCGCTCAGCATTAATAGGATGGGGAAGGACTGGTTAGCACAATATCAGGATAATTTGACTGTGTGAGGTATCAGGTGATGGTCACTGGGGCAGCACTATAAAGTCACCATGAATGCACAGTCACAAGTCAGTACCCGTCCTAATATGACCTTAGATATTGTTAGGACGTAAACCAACAATAAACAAACATATGTTCATATTATATCAACATATTAACTCAGATGTTCATATTATACCAACATCATATTAACTCATAAAAGTCCTACGTTAACACACACTCACACCTGTTTTACACCTTGATTGACCATGACTTTGGATGTCGCCTCACATTGTCACTATCCGGGCAATACTTGTTATTTTTATTACTAAATGAACCGTAGATTGTGAGCATAGAAACATGCCGAGAGATAGTTTGAGGCTTAAACAACGCTTCAAGTGCAGTGAGAACACACTGCTGTAGAAGGCTATATTTGGTGAGTTCAATCCACTCTTTACTGGAACCCAGAAGTTGGACTTCATGCAGAACTTATTCCAAACAACAAACATATAGGGGTCTGAAGTCAGTGCGGAACAGTAGCGAGAACCTCCACTAGGAGTCGCACAAGCAACTACCTCATATTTGCCTTCAATGCTTCTTGCATTACCACCAGCAGCTTCCATTAGCGGCTTTACGGTGCACCACTTCCAATTCTCTCAACACCACCAGAGGTCTAAACTCTCTGCCTCACTGCGCTGCGTCCCTGCCCACCCATCACCAGTTTGAGGCATGCGATACCCCGCCCCGCCCCATATGGCTTCACTGGCTGGTTACTGGCATGTGCTTCATCTGATTAATATATCCCCAGAGTAATGTGCCAAGTGGAACTAACATCAAGACGCAAACAGGCATCGGATATATTATGTTTTCAGTGCGTGTCAGCATGTATAACCGGAATGTCAATCATGAAGTGGTTGTGTTACCGATTGCTTACGAGTGTACGGCTGTGCAAGTGAATGCATTCAGCCGCGCATTGGTGGTTCTTGACAAATGACGCCCAGTGCAGGCTGAATGAAGCCCACAACCACTGGTTTCCTTCTCAGTGATCCCCAACTATCGGCACCTACATGGTATGCCAGTTGTTCATGGCCGCCCGAGCATTACCAAAGTAATCTCCTCCACAGCAAACGACCCCTGGTGGCACTTAGACTCATGACTACACTCTCTCTGGTCAGCCTGGGCCCAAGACCATGATGGCTGGGCTGGCTTTGCCATACACTATGATGCCATACAGGGTCAACAAGGTCAACAAGGTCAACTAGGTCCATCTTGCTTCAGGAAAATGGTTGCTGACACACAAGTAGTCAGCTTCGTCACATCACTAATTAATGTTCTTGTTTGTATCAATATTTTCACATAGACGCTGTTTTCCAATGTGCTTCACCAATCGCTTTGCTTTTTGACTTCGTTATCTTACCTATGATTGCTTCCAGGAAATTTGTTAACGCAATCAAATTCAACAGTGAAGCCATAACACAGCTTTGTACATGTGCATCTGGCTTCATCAAACAGCTTCATAGATTGGTTGGTTGGTTGTTGGCGTTTTACATCATGGCAACATCTAAGGTCATATCAGGACGGGTACCGACTTGTGACAGTGGTAACTTTATAGTACTGCCCCACTGGGAAATGAGGCCACCGGCACCATAACCTGATATCAAATTAATTTCGGCATGCCCATACAATTTCTGAAACCATGGAGTTTCAACAGTAACAGGTCCTATTAAATAACTTTTTATTCAACCATCGCCGTTACATCTAATGTAAAAGCATACAATCAATTATGTGTTAATAAATACTCATGAATTTGAAAAAAACTCAAAATCATATAATTTGTGGTCAAGGTAAATCAAATAGATTAAAGAATTAATTGATCAACATTGTTTTAATAAACTATATGAGGTGGTACAGACCAGCTGTCCTCAAAAAGGCTAAAATGTCTTCTCGTTTTACTTTAGTAAAAATGTCATGCATGATGTTTGCAGTGTAAAATTGTTGGTGCAGGGCCATAAAATCGACACAGTTTAGTAAAATGTGCTTGACTGTCAGTGGGGATCCCCCCTTGAGCAGGAAACTGACCTCAAGTAACCCATTCTAATCAGGGTGCAACATGTGATCATTACTAATACAAGGAATATACATGCCAATTGGGTTACACAGTAAACCAGCTACTGTGGATGGACGTATAATTCAACATACATACTGTAATGTGTAAAGCAGATATGACACATACCAGATAAATATCGATGCAGTTTTGAAATTATTTTTCAGCATTAATTTTATTGCAATACACGTTATTTTAATAGGCTCTAAACAGCAACTAGCCTACATAATGAACATTTTTACTAATATGTTGGTTTCCAGACGGGATGACCGAATGAGTTAGAGTGTCCGCCTCCAGTGTTGGTAGATCGTGGGTTCGAATCCTGGTGGAGTCAAACCAATGACTTAAAAATTGATACTTGTCACTTCCTAGCCAGACGCTCGGGATTATTAGGATAGGGCAAGGAGCAGTGGAATGAGGAAGACCAGTTGTCTGTGACTGAAATTTTCACTGCTTAAACAACTAATGTACCAACAAATAAATAAAAATGTCTCAGGGACTTTAGCAGATGTGCCAATTCACCCGATTTGGGGGAGGGGGGGGGGAGATCTCCCTAAATTATAGGAAAATAACTCAAATCTCCCAATATCCCGCTTTTAACTTGTAATTTATCACCAAAGAATCATTTTAGCTTGTTTTTTTTTGGTTTAAATTACGCATATTTTTCATCAAAATGCACCAGAAGGCACCATTTTGAATCACATTTTTCACTGTCCCCCGTTCAGCCATGCTATTTCTCCCTATTTACAAATTGTGTATTAGGGAGGTCTCTCTACTCACACTCTTAGCTCTTGGCATCTCTGTATTTGCATATAACAATTCCAGTCAACGATCGATTGTTTAGCAGTTATTTAAAGTTGCATAGTCTGTTGGTTTTGAGTTTTGGCCCTTTTTCTTAGATAAATATATTAAATTGTTATAATCTACCATACTTTTGTTTGTGGTAACTTTGATTCTAAATGGCTAACTTTGGAGATTTTTTTAAGTGCAAACATGCCAAATTAATTTTGGCAAACACGACAAAACTCGGACACCATAGGGTTAGGCAGAAACAGGTTCTATTAAATTGACTCAGTATGCCCTTCTAATTGGCAACACGTGCTTAATAAGTGTATCAGTATCTAAGTTAAATATGTTGAATCAAATGTAGGCGAGTATTTTGGTTTGACAATTTGATGCTTCATCAGACTATGCAGTTTTAAACTATTCCTTGGTGCCCAGTTGGTAAAGCGGAGCCCCGGTGACCCCAGGGGCCCCATATTTAGTTTAAATGCTGCCCCTCTCTGTGTTTTGCAGATAGGTGCGTGTGCCGCACATCTATGGGAGTCAGACCCTCCTAAGGACAGGGGCAGCCAGTTTGACGGCTTCTGTAAACATATTACCAGATACCCTGTTAACTGTGCCCTCCGCTAACCCCTGCCCTCTACCCTGGCAACAACATCCACACCATTCAGAACATGGGGTTTGTTAAAAGCATATCTGATTGTCACATTCTTTATATAAACAATATGCAATATGTGAAATGTCTATGGGCTTCAGAGTTGTTTGGTTGCTGGAGTTTTAAATCCTGGAAACATCTAAGGTCATATCAGGACAGGTACCAACTTGTGACAGTGCGCACTCATGGCGACTGTATAGTGCTGTCCAACTGGGATACCAGGCTGTCGGCTCCATGACCTGATATTCCACTCAGTCACATTATCCTGACACCGAGCCAACCGGCCCTTCCCCTATCCGAATAATCCCAAACCGCCTGGCTAGGAAGCAAGAAGTATAAATTTTTAAGTCATTGGTTTGACTCGACCAGGGTTCGAACCCGTGAGTTCGAATCCCATGATCTACCAAACTGGCAGATGGGCGGTCAAGTCATTTGGCCATCCCGTCTGGCTTTAGGCTTCATGGGGATGGGAGGTTAAGGCCCTGTCACATTACGACGCATCTCGCAAGCGCTAAAATCACAATACATAATGCTTTCAAACCCTCTTTGTCTGTATTATTCTCATCAATGCCGTCGGCACCAAAGAAACCTGTATGAAATAGAGCTATTGGACCAGACCTGGTCACATCGATGGCGGTGTAACGATTTCAACTTCCCCCCCTTCCCAAGTTCCCCCCCGGGAATCTGAAAACGTTTTTAACTTCCCTCCGGTGAAATTAAAAACGTTTTCAGATTCCCGGGGGGGGGGGGGGGGGGAACATAAAAACAGTTTTCAGATTCCTCCCCCTATTTTCAAATTCCCCCCTCTGGGAAATTAAAATTGTTTAAAAATAAAGAAAATTCCCCAAAAATGTAAAAGTTTTAAAAAGATCGAAAATTTCCCCAAAAAGATTTGTTGTTAATCGAACAATTTCACCTAAAATATTAACCAAAAAAATGTATATTTCACGAAAATAAAGAATTTCACACGAAAATTCTATATTTTTTTAATTATTCAAAAAAGCACAACAAATTGAAAAGTTAAACAAATCGAAAATTTCACGGAAAATTAAAAATGTCCAGACAATTTCCAGGGGGGGTAGGGGGGAGGGGGGAGGAAGGAAAAAGGCAGCCTAAGGAGCCCAACCACAGCCCTCTGATAGGGCCTGGGGAGGCTGGGTGGTTGGTGTAGTTTTACGCACATTTTCAAGTTCCCCAGGGGGAGGGAAAGTTAAAACGAGGGAGGGAACTTGAAAACGTTTTCAAATTCCCCTGGGAGGAATTTGAAAACGTTTTCAAGTTCCCAGGGGGGAACTTGAATCAAGGGGGAATTTGAAATCTTTACACCGGCGCCAGATTTAGGACAGCAAATCGGACTAGTTAAAGCAATTAGTCCCCAGAGAACCCTAGCAGTCCTCCCCACCACACACATTCCCTCCACCACACATTCCCTACACACACATTCCCCACCACATGCATCCCCCTCCTGCACACGCACATGTACCAGCCGACATCAGACGACCTTTGCGGACAGTTTTCCCGCCCTTTTAATTCCTATTTCCGGTTCGGCTGGTCGTGCTGATGGGTGAGGCACCACTCTGAGCTACAGAGGGGGCAGGTCGCGCTGCTTCTCGCTGGTTCTGCACCACATTCTTTGGTGCCAGTGCCAGTGGCAACCTTTGCACACCCGAGTACCAATGGCAGCCAACTCCCCTGTCACATCCAACCCCAGTCATATTCAGCCCCACAGTCACATCCAGCCCCACTATCACATCCAGCTTCACTGTCACATCCAAATTCCAACCCCACTGTCATACTCAGTCCCACAATCACATCCAGCCCCACAATCACATCCAGCCCCACTATCACATCCAGCTTCACTGTCACTTCCAGCCCCCCTGTCATATCCAGCCCCACTATCACTTCCAACCCCACTGTCACATTCAGCCGCAGACACATCCATCCCCACTTCCATATCCAACCCCACGGTCACATCCTACCCCACTGTCATGTAAAATCCAACCCCACTGTGACATCCAACCCCACTTCCATATCCAACCCCACAGTCACATCCTACCCCACTGTCACGTAAAATCCAACCCCACTGTGACATCCAACCCCACTTCCATATCCAACCCCACGGTCACATCCTACCCCCACGGTCACATCCTACCCCACGGTCACATCCTACCCCACTGTCACGTAAAATCCAACCCCACTGTCACATCCAACCCCACTGTCACATCCAACCCCACTTCCATATCCAACCCCACGGTCACATCCTATCCCACTGTCACGTAAAATCCAACCCCACTGTGACATCCAACCCCACTGTCATATCCAACCCCACTGTGACATCCAACCCCACTGTCACATCCAACCCCACTTCCATATCCAACCCCACAGTCACATCCTACCCCACTGTCATGTAAAATCCAACCCGACTGTCACATCCAACCCTACTGTCACATCCAACCCCACTGTCACATCCAACCCCACTGTCACATCCTACCCCACTGTCACCTAAAATCCAACCCCACTGTCACATCCAACCCCACTGTCACATCCAACCCCACTGTCACATCCTACCCCACTGTCACTTTAAATCCAACCCCACTGTCACATCCAACCCCACTGCCACATCCAACCCCACTGTCACATCCAACCCCACTTCCATATCCAACTCCACTGTCACATTCAACATTGTAATCCAGCCATCACCACGACCCACCGTCTGGATATACCCTTATATGTTGCTAGGACGTAAAACAGCAACAAACAAACATCACCACCATCCACACCTCCCAACACAGCCATCACCACGATCCACACCTCAGAACCCAGCCATCACCAACATCCACACCTCCCAACACAGCCATCATCACCATCCACACCTCAGAATCCAGCCCTCACCAACATCCACACCTCCCAACACAGCCATCATCACCATCCACACCTCAGAATCCAGCCCTCACCAACATCCACACCTCAAAGCCCACCCATCGCCACCATCCACAATCAAACACACCTCCAAACCCAGACATCCAAACCAACCCCATGCGAAAGCCTCATTCGCAGCTGCCAAGTTCAGTCTGAACTGACAGACTGCTTATACAGTTGTGACAGCATTCAAGTAGGCAAATGGCCCCCACATTTATTCCACTGCTCACACTCCGCTAGTTTCTACGGCTTTCAATTCATACCCCCAGGGAATTTTTACATCGAGTCTTCTAATTCTCATATAAAACCTAAATGGATTCACCCGAAAATGTTAATTTCGGACATTCCTTGTGAAAAGCTTTATTCCGTGTTGCTATGAGACGAAGGAGTAAGTGAGTGTGGCGCGGTCCTTTGCAGCACAATGAGAACATTTGTGGACAGCACTTCCCTTGCTTTGATCTGGTTGCTTCAGGTTTACGCCCTGGAAACATAACATCTAAGGTCATATCAGGACGGGTATTGACTTGTGACAGTGCTCACTCATGCCACTTGTATAGTGCTGCCCGACTGTGAGAGCAGGCCAGCAGAACCATGACCGGATATCCAACTCAGTCACATTATCATGACACTGAGCCAACTAGTCCTTGCCGTATCCTAAAGACGCTGAATGCCTGGCTAGGAAGCGACAAGCAACAATTATTAAATCATTGGCTTGACTGGGCCAGGGTTCCAACCTGTGGGTTCGGAATCCACGATCTACTAAAACAAGAGATGGACACTCAACTCATTCGGCCAGCCGGCTGGTCCTTTAATTCGGGGACAAGCAACACGATCTATACTATTATGGTGTCACCTCTGTTGGAATGTGAAAGAGTGGAAATGAAAGCTGTTAATGGTTGTGCTGGTGGAGGAGGCTACGTAAATTTCTTTTAAAGAATATTTTGAAAGTGAGCAGTGACAGTTGGCTCACAGTGTAGAGGAGGCGGGGAGGAGAGAATGCCCCCTCCACAGTGAATAACATGGAGGTTAAGGGGATTAGAGAGAAATATTAAAGGGCTGCCGTTATTTATATCCACATAATAAATTATATAGTACATAATTAATTTCTTTAAATAGTGGAGGAGAAACGTGTGTGATTAGAAGTATCCTTTTTAGTGAAAACACAGTTTCAGTAAGCCCACGTTAGTTGTTATGGTGGGTGGCTTAGACAGCAGACGACATTTAGTCAGGCCACACAGGTGGCGGTTATGAGATGATGGAGTGCAGCCATATAGGCGCTATGCCAGGTTGATGTATGGCGGGGAGGATGGCTGCAGGTTGCAGTATCAGTTTCCCAATACCCGGCGCACTACCCCCACGTGGGACATCCCGCCTACCGCTATCAGATCTCACTTGCAGACGCCCCCGACATTAACAAGCCACCGCACAAAATGCACAATATTATTCTGTCATTAACACGCCACCACCGTCTTTGTTAAGCTCCAGTCACACTACGCTTGCGACCACTTTGTAACAAAAAGGGCGATTGGTCGCCGACCACTCGGTGGCTGCTAAAAAATCAGTCGATAACCTCCTTGTGACCATTTTGGTCACAAGCAGGCTTTTCGTGAGAACCTGCAACCTCCTTGCAACCAAAATGGTTGCCCGGAGGTCACCAAGCATTTGCCGACCATTGTTTTTCCGGCCTTTACTTTTTGCTTTGGTCACACACATATCTCGGCTTTTGGTGTCAAAGTGGTCGCAAGCCATTATGACTGAGGCCTTAATGATTAAATAAATTCTGATCAGTTATTTCTTGGTAACAGTGATGTAATACTTATAATTATTTCCTAAGTTATATTTTATTAATCATTTTGATAAGCATATCAAGCGTAAAATAATTCTGATCAGTAAGTTATTTCTTGGTAACAGTAATTAAATACCTATAATTATTTCCTAATTTTTATTTTATTAATCACTTTGATGAGCATTATTTTATTTAGATTGTATTTATCATTTTGATAAGCACTTCCATATTTCCAGGTGCCCGGCATTATTAGGATAGTGTAGGGATTGGTTGGATCGGTGTCAGGATATAATGACTGAGTGGAATATCAGCGCTGGTGGCCTGGTCTGCCAATAGGGAAGCACAATAAAGTCATCATGAGTGTGCCATGTCACAAGTCGATACCCGTCTGTTATGACCTTTGATGTTGCCAGGACATAAAACTCCAAAAACCAACCAACCAATCACGTCAGTCACCACAGGGTACCATATGTAAGATTGGCGAGGGTCGATTAGTCAGTGTCCCCAACAAGGCACGGACCACCTGATGTATGCCTTGTGGTCACGTGGTCTTACGGTAATGAGTATTAAGAAGAACATGACTGACAATGAGCTACATTATTTCATTACACTACTTCAGGACAGGAATATCCCTGTTGACATCAAGTTTCTTGTGCACACCGCGATTACTGTATGACAGAAAGCTCAGATATATGTATCAGGTATCTGTTAGTGTAAATTCGAGGAAAGCTGAGCCTGAATCTGGCGCATACAACAGCAAATCACGGTTACCATATAAGTGTACAACCAACAATTTCAACTCACTTAGCTGTTATATAAGAGTGTTAATTTACGGAGTTGTAATAGTTACAAACTGTTCACCATTGAAGAGTAATTTTAAGCAAAGGACTGACACTTGTCACCATGGAGGTGAGGCGGGCCGAAGGTGGTGCCACCAGTACAGGGTTGAGTCTTAAGCGGCTGTCACACCTCGCCGGATTGAGCAAAGGACAGAATTGTCTAGTCCGATGGTGATAAGTATAACAATATATTAAAATGTGTCAAAATGTTGCGCTATCGGATCAATGGCCGCTGGACGAACGGACATGAAACGGACATGAACGGATAGCCAATGGACGAAACAAACTCAAACCGGACAAGAACCGTAGACATCAATCTGGCAGCATCCGTTCCTAGTTTTGTGCATGTTCAAAACTTGTACAGACATAAACCGGACTTTGTTTGGTTTATGTCCGTTTCCCCCAATCCGGTGAGGTGTGACAGGGCCTATAGGGAGTATAACAATATAATAAAATCCCCCTATGTATCTTTACACTCGCATAGCATGTTATACATCATATATATATATTTTATATATATATATAAAATTCTGTGCGCGAGTGACAGTATACGCGGCACTGGAGAGGTGGGGGTGGTGGCGCCACCGGTCCCACAATGAAGAGGGGTCACCCATAAAGTAGTACACAACATCAGAGTGGCCAATAAGGAATATTCCCTTATGCGACTTTATACTCGCATAAGTTTAATACATCACATATATGGGTCTCATCAAAATACCCTCTGGTTCTAATGGCATGGGCAAACACTGCACAGGGTCTGCATGGGACCAGGCAGGCTAGGCTGAAAGCCCATCCCAGTGAAGCAGTTAAATGTTAATTTGAAAAGTCCCTAACAGCCACACTTAGCCACATCGAGCACAAGGCTGATTCCGAAACTGGAATGAGCGGCAGTCAAACCTGGGTACAAAATTGCTAATTATCGCTACGTTATCTGACACTAGGCTCAGTGAGGGATCGAACATACTACAGTGAAACCCTGTTATAAAGCACCCCAATTTAAGGCGAATTCTGATATGACGTGATGATTTTATTGAACCCAGAATTCCTTAATTGAACAACAGGAACCCGATGGCTAATTAGAGTCCTTGGCTGGTCCTGTCCTGGTTGTGTCCTTTCCTCCTCCTGTGTCAAAGTGAGAATGTCTGCAGAGCGCGGCCTTATATAGGCTGAGAGCGGACTTAAGGCACTGGCAATTTTTGGTTCCAAAAGACTCAACGGGGGCGCTAGTGTCGCAACTACGCAGTAGAAAATGGAATTTTCCATGAATGACATAAAATGTTATGCAAATTGAAGAAGGAATTGCCTTGGTTACAGAGCAAGAAATGAGCCGCTAGACGGCGTATCAGTCGAATCACAAGATATCCGTCAGAGGGCAGCATCAGTGTCAACAAAGAAGTACATAATCTTGAACAAGGAGTTAAAGAATAACATGTTTAAGTTGAATAGGTTAATTGCAGCACATATGTCCATCAGGAGAAAGTCAAGCACAATATGAAGTTAGTGTGGAAAGAGATTGTTGAAAGTTCAAGTTTGCGTGAGTAAGAAGGCACGTAGTATATGCAAAAGAGTCCAGAGTCAGGGCGCAAAGGATCCCGAGTAGTCAATTACACATGTTGCAGCCAACTTGAACAATTTAAAGGCAATTCAATAAACTGAACCCCAATTTAGCGCGACCCCGCTGTTTTTGCGATGACATTTAACGGATCCAAACGGTCGTGTAATGACGGAGCTTCACTGTACATTCAGCATGGAAAGACAAGTGCCATAATCATTGGTCCGGTGGCTGCTTATAATTATAAAATGACTGATGGACCACACATAAATATATATGTATATGAATAACTATATAAATGCACATACCTGCCGGTTGACTCAGTATAAATATAATGTGACTCAGTCGGGTATCGGGTCCTGGTGTTGGCATGGTATCCCAGTGGGACAGCACTATAAAGTCAATCTGAAAGCAGCAGTGTTGGTTGGTGGAGTTTCACGTCCTGGCAACATCTAAGGTCATATCAGGATTGGTACCGACTTGTGACAGTGCACACTTTATGGCGACTTTATAGTATTAGTACTGCCCCACTTGGAAACCAGTCACCAGCACCATGACCAGCTATCCCACTCAGTCACATTACTCGGACACTGAGCCTTGCCTTATCCTAATAATGCCGAGTGCCTGGCTAGGAAGCGACAAGCATCAATTATTAAGTCATTGGCTTGACTCGGCCAGGCTTCCATCCAACCTGTGGGTTTGAATTGCACGATCTACCAAACCGGGCACGGTGGCGAATCGGTAGAGCACAGGCCTCGCGTGCGGAAGATCGGAAATTCGCGAGTTCGGTTCCCGGTCGAGTCAAACCAATGACGTAAAAATTGATACTTGTCGCTTCCTAGCCTGCTGCTCGGCATTATTAGGACAGGGCAAGGGATGGTTAGCTCGGTGTCAGGATAATGTAACTGAGTGGGATTTCAGGTCATGGTGCCGGCGGCCTGATTTCTCAGTGTGGCAGCACTATAAAATCGCCATGAGTGCGTACGGTCACAAGTCGGTACCCGTCCTGATGTGACCTTAGATGTTGCAAGGACGTAATACAACAACAAACAAACCAAAACGAGAGACAGACGCTCAACACATCCGGCCGTCCTGTCTGGTCCCAGCAGTGTTGAGGTGGTGCGGGTGGAGGGTGGGGTGCATGTCCCTGTGGCGTGTTTGTGTGTGTGTGTGGGGGGGGGGGGGGGGGGTGAGTGCGTGCAGGGGGGGGGGGGGGGGGGGGTGAGTGCGTGCAGCGGGGCGGCGTGTAGAGAGGCTGTGGGCGGACTGCTCTCAGGCCGGGTTAGTGGTGCTGGCCCTGGGCCCCATTACTGCCGGGCAGACGCACGGTTTGATGTGGGCTGGCATGTCCTGCTCGCTGATGAGGCTCACAGTGCACTCTGCTCCCCCAGGGGTCACCTCGGGTCCTCACCGACCGGGCACCGGCGGGAAATAGTAAACAGTTATTTACCCGCCAGAACCAGCGCCAAAAACCAGACTCATTAGGTACAGCGTGTTCTAAGACCAATCGGAGGGACCAGCAAAGGACGACCAGGCAGGTGGTGGTGGTGGTGGAGGTGGGAGGTGGTGGAGGTGGTGGAGGTGGTGGAGGTGGTGGAGGTGGTGATGACGGTGGGTAAGAGGGGTGGGAGGGGGACCAGTGCAAGAATAGGCAGGGGAAGCCATCATCAAACCAAACACGAGGACTGGGGAGTGTGGGGTGATTGGTTCTTGGTTGTTTTACATCCTGGCAACATGTAAGGTCATACACCGTCTTTTTAACAGTACGTTGGTTGTTGGAGTTTTACTTCCTGGCAACATCTAACGTCATATCAGGACGGGTACCGACCTGTGACAGTGCACACCTATGGCGACTTTACAGTGCTGCCACACTGGAAGACCAGGCCATTAGCACATTAACCCGATATCCCAAACAATCACATTATCCTGATACTGTGCTAATCAGTCCTTGCCCTATCCTATTATTAATGCTGAGCGCCAAGCTAGGTAGCGACAAGTATCAATTTGATAAGTTATTGGCTTGAATCGGCTCTGATTTTAACTGCCGACCTTCCGCATGGGAGGCCTGAGCTCTACGGCCACCGTATCCGGTGTGTATGTGGAGGGTGGCGGGTGGGGGTGGGGGAGGGGGAGGGGGCGCGATGTGTGACCATATGAGGAAACTCAGGTCAAGACCAGAAAGTTGGGGATGGTGAGTGGGGTTGGGGTTGGGGTAGAGCTGGACGCACAAGTTCAAGGCCGATCAGGAGAAAGCCACCGCAAGCCTAGTAGTGTGTATGTGTGTCGGCGGGGGTGGGGTGAGGGGTGGGGGTGGGGAGTCGCACAAGTTCAAAGCAAAGTAGTGGAGAACCAGCCCAAGACCAAACATGGGGGAGGGGCTGAGATGGAGGATGGGGGATGGGGACATGAATAGTGCCAATGATTTTCCGCGATCGCGGGAAAACGGACGGAAATCGCGGATTGTCAAGTTTGAAACGGAATTCATAAGTTGAAGCGGAATTCCGTTATTTTCATGTCAAATCCGTTATTTTGAACTAAAAAGTGACAGAATAAAGCCTAAATTGATCAAATACCACTTCTCCGTCGTCATGATCTCCAATCTAACATCAGTATTTATTTTTATTTTATTTGTCATTCTTTTGTGTGATGATCATGTTGCGATGTGTTACATTATTATTTCAATTGGTATCATTATAATAAAAGTGCAGTGTCAAGTTGAATGCTAAAGTCCGGTAAATTAATTCTAACATGACAGCAATACATAAGTAACATAATCAAGCATAAAATTAAACAGTGTAGAATGGAATTTGTTATTTTTTTCTGAAACGGAATTGAAACGGAATTTGTTATTTGGTGAAACGGAATTTGCCTTATTTTGAAACGGAAAATCATTGGCACTACATGAAGGATGGGGGAGGGGGTGCTGCTACAATTCTAGGGAGGTAGGAGAAGGGACCATGAACCATCAGGGGAAAAGAACATCCGAAAGCCAGGCTGGGGATAAACCAGTATCACATCACCTAGCGTGCATGTAAAGAAAAGACACTGGAAAGGGGCATGGTTCAATGATTACAGCCGTGCTCCTGAACTGAGAGAACACGCTGAATGATAGGTTGGTTGTTGGAGTTTTACATCCTGGCAACATCTAAGGTCAAATCAGGATGGGTGCTGACTTGTGACAGTGCACACTCATGGTAACTTTATAATGCTGCCCCACTGGGAAATCAGGCTACCAGCAAAAAGGCCCGATATCCCTATCAGTCACATTATCCTGACACTGAGCCAACCAGTCCTTGCCCTATCCTATTATTGCCGAGTGCCAGGGTAGGAAGTGACAAGTATCAATTTTATAAGTCATTGGTTTGACTCGACTGGGAACCAAATTACCGATCTGCCGCACACGAGGCCCGCACTCTACCGATTCGGCCACCGTACCCGGTGGCGCACTAATAAAAATGGTGATTGATAGAAGTGAGTGGGAGCTTGAGGGATGACCAGCGAGGTGAGAGAGACATAGTTCCAGGGTAGTAAGTGACAAGTATCTCTCCCCTAGACCAGACGGGATGGCCGAATGAGTTGAGCATCCGTCCCCCGTTTTGGTAGACCCATGGGTTTGAACCCTGGTTGAGTCAAACCAATGACATAACAATTTATACTTGTCGCTCCATAGCCAGGCGCTCGGTGTCAGGATAGTGTGACTGAGTGGGATATAAGGTCATTGTGCTGGTGGCCTGGTATGACAGTGGATTGGCTGGGTGCGCGCGCACCGTGCCCACCGTCCACTGGTGCAGTCTCGCATGTCGTCTGCCAATTTGCAGCCCCGAGAACAAACGAGATCGGACGAGACGTGAGTCGACGCCAAGCAGGATTATTTGGACGTGAGCTGCTCGAGCAAATCCGCCTTTTACCAACAGCTTAACGCCGCCTACTAGCACATAATCAAAGCTCTTTTATCTGTTGAGTTGAGTTCAGTTGGAGTTTTATCAAAAGCTGGATAGTCCTATTACAAAATAAAATTTTCAAAACCAAAACAATTATCTAGGCTTGATTCTACATATCTAACTTAGATACGTGTGCATTTATAAAATATTTGTGACCACATAGAAGGGAATATTGAGGTAATGTAATAGAATCTGTTACTGCAGAAGTATATGGTGTCAGAGGTTTGGTGTGCTTGCCAAAATTAATTTAGCATGTCTTCATTTAAAATATCTCAAAAGTTAGTAATTAAAGTTAATACCTATGCAAAATACATTGTTACAGTATGTCACCTTAAGTTCGAGAAGGCCCTTTTCACCATTACTTTTTTTACCCCAGGTCATCTATTCGTCTTCTTTTCCATCCCCCGTCCTGATATGACCTACAATGTTACCAGGACGTAACACTCCAAAAACCAAGAAATCTTTTCCAATCTCTTTTTCATCTTTTTCGCAATGGTTTTTTTTGGTCTTAATCTTTGTGTTTTTAGTCACCTTGACATAAAATACAAGTTACCGACTTGTGATAGTGTACCTTCATAGCAACTTTATAGTGCTGCTCCACTGGAAAACTGGGATTCTAGCACCATGATCCTATACCCAGAAATCCTATAGTCACTGATACTGAAGAAAAAAACCAGTCCTTGTTATATCCTATTAACGCCAATCGCCAGGATAGTTAGTGACAAGTATCAATTTTGCAAGTCATTGGTTTGACTCGGTATGGGTTCGAACCCACAACCACCCTGATAGGAAGCCAGCCAGTGCTCTTACCAAATCGACCATTCTATCCAGTGGACAACGACCTCTACCTCCCCAAAGCAGTCGATACTATCAGGCCGCAACCCAATGCCTACAAAGTCTCATGTCATTGGGCAACACATCGTTGTTGATTGGGAAGCGGTTGACTGCTGCACAGTACATTCACACGTAATAAGTTGGTTGGTTGTTGGAGTTTTACATACTGGCAACATCTAAGGTTATCAGGACGGGTACCGAGTTGTGACAGTGTGCACTCATGGTGACTTCATAGTGCTGTCCCACTGGGAGACCAGGCTATCAGCACCATGACCTGATCTCCCACTCAGTCACATTATCCTGACACTGAGCCAACAAGTCCTTGCCCTACCCTGATAATGCCGAGGACCTGACTAGTAAGTCAATCAAGCCATATATGATTCAGTTACCCCTCAACAATCTAACCAACCTTCGGGTGGAGAATAAAGGTCTGCGCTTTAATCACTTATCATTATGCATATGGCCTTTGTTGCCGACAATGGTGACATGGCGTAAAAATCAGCCTCAATCAGTCAATCAAGCCATATGATTCAGCTACCCCTCAACAATCGAACCAAACTTTGGGTGGAGAATAAAGGTCTGCACTTTAATCACTTATCATTATGCATATGGTCTTTGTTGCCGACAATGGTGGCATGGCGTAAAAATCAGCCTCAATCAGTCAATCAAGCCATATGATTCGGCTACCCCTCAACAATAGAACTAACCTTCGGGTGGAGAGTAAAGGTCTGCGCTTGGTGCATGCCTTTGAGGAAACTGGTTCCCGGCTGGCTATCGGGACAGCTGCAAACGACGGGTCGGGTACTAGCCCTCAACAATCGAACCAACTTTCGGGTGGAGAATAAAGGTCTGCGCTTTAGTCACTTATCATTATGCATATGGCCTTTGTTGCCGACAATGGTGGCATGGCGTAAAAATCAGCCTCAATGAGTCAATCAAGCCATATGATTCGGCTACCCCTCAACAATCGAACTAACCTTCGGGTGGAGAGTAAAGGTCTGCGCTTGGTGCATGCCTTTGAGGAAACTGGTTCCCGGCTGGCTATCGGGACAGCTGCAAACGACGGGTCGGGTACTAGCCCAGGACACTTTAACTGGCCTGTATGTACTCACCAAAGCCACACTGAACGCATTACTACCAACTCTACCAACAAACCAACTAACTAAAAAACCAACAAACATTTATTTCCCACAGCCAACACATTGGCAGCTCATTGGCTAGCAACAGTTTCGCTGCTGCTCAGCCAAGTCGATGTGATTGTGGGTCGGCTTTAGGTACACTCAACTACTCAAAAACGGTCCACTCAACTACTCAATAAGGGTCCACTCAACTACTCAAAAACGGCCCACTCAACTACTCAAAAACGGTCCACTTACACTACACATCTCTCTGTATTTGCGGAAGTGACCAGACGGGATGGCCAAATGAGTTGAGAGTCCATCTCCCGTTTTGGTAGATCATGGGACTCGAACCCATGGGTACTCGAGCCCATGGGTATTCGTACCCTGGTCCAGTCAAACCAATGACTAAAATGTATACGTGTCGCTTCCTAGCCAGGCACTCTGCATTATTAGGATAAGACAAGGACTAGTTAGCTCAATGTCAGGATAATGTGACTGAGTGGGACACCAGGTCATAGTACTGGCAGCCTGGTGTCCCAGTGGGGCAGCACCATAAAGTCACCAGGAGTGCAGACAGTCACAAGTAGGTCCACAGATGTTGCCATGACGCAAAACTCCAACAACCAACCAACCAATTTGTGGAGGCGGCCAGTGAAGTTTGAGTAGCCTGGGTCACTGGAACCCGCTGCTTCAGGCACCCATGGCGTCGCTTGGCGCGCTGCTCAATAATCAATTTGTCTCCACCCTGACGAGTCCTCCAGCCGCCGCTAGGGGGAGGCGCTGTCGGCATCTGTTAACGAGGTTTTCGGAAACCAGGAAGATTTTCCATGATGTAAATACACCTTTTCCACAGAACACGAAGCAAGCTCAGTATCAGTTCGCTTCCTAGTGAGGCTTGAGGCATTATTAGGATAGGGCCAGGACTTGTTGTCTCAATGTTAGGATAATGTGAATATCAGTGGGATATCAGGGCTTGGTGCTGGCGGCCTAGTCTCCCAGTGGAGCAGCACAAATAAAGTTGCCATGAGTGTGCATTGTCACAACTCAGTACCCGTCCTGATATGACCTTAAATGTTGCCAGGACATAACACTCCAACAACAAACCAACCAACAATACCAGTTCTTGCCACTGCCATGACATAGTGTGTTGGTGGTGGAAATCCTCTAGAAGGCCCTTCACACAGGGTGTGCTGCACAGTGAACTGCTGCTACCCATAACATTAGTTCTTGCAACTGCTGTCAGAGGGCGGGTTGGTGGTGGAAATCGTATATAGCCGCGTGCACAGTCTTTCAGCATGTGAATTGGTGTGGCATTGATTTACGCTTTACAATACGAGTCCTAATAGAGGGTGATGCCTCATCAGCAGTTATCCATTCACATCATGTGAATGTGATGTGTCCTATCTCAATTTGAATCCACTTTTGTAAAGCTCTCTCCGCACAAATGAATTCATTGTTAACGTGTCATTTTGTCCTGGCGTACGGACGCCTGCCGCCATCAACAGAGATTGTAATACCAGAGCGACTGTAATCGAATAGTCAGTGGTGCCTAATAATAGAAGGGATAGTTCTTAGCCAAGAGTTTTCAGAGTTGTCTAATATCCCAGAATTTACTATCGCAATTACGCTGGCCAGAATGTTGGGTATGTCTTGAGGTGCACTCATCTCCCCAGGTCCATACATACACAGGTATCCATGGGGGTGTTGACTGTATCAGAGAGTCTAGACGGTCTAATGGCTAGGACGCTAGCCCCGGGTGGCATACATGTAGGTTCGAGTTGCGCTTTTGGTGTAATGTTTACCTTCGCTTGCAACCCCCCTATATAAGTAGCAATTGAACATTGAGTGTCACCAGTCCACTGACTTGCTTGACACCCAGGTATTTCAACATTTAAAGGTGACATCCCAAATACTGACTTGTGACAGTGCACACTCTTGGTGACTTTATAGTGTTATTCCACTGGGAGACCACGCCACCAGCACCATGACATGATATCCCCTGCAGTCACATTATCCTGACACTGAGCCAACCAGTCCTTGCCAAGCGCCTGGCTAGGAAGCGACAAGTATCAATTTTTAAATCATTGGTCCAAATACAAAATCAAGTGCATTCTGCACATTCTGCTTAAGGTTCCCCCAGCCCTGCGTATTGGTTGGCTAAGCCACAGGAGAGTTTGTTTTATTTAACCACGCCTCTAGAGCACATGGATTTTTATCATCGGCGATTGGACATAAAAAATATGGTCATTCCGAATTATATTTCTTTGGAGGAAACTCACTGCCACCACATATGCTACATTTTCCGATAAGCAGCAAAGGGTCTTCTATACACACTTTCCCACAGACAGGACAGCACATACCACAGCCTTTGATGAACCAGTTGTGGATCACTGGTTGGAACAGAAAATAGCCCAAACTGCAAATGGGTCCACTGAGCAGGATCGATCAGATGACTCACTCACCCCTTCACAGGTTGACAATCTACTAACTGAGTTATGTCCTGCTCCATGCTAAGCCACAGCTGCAGCCTCAATTCAAAATGGACACTTCCTCATCCCGCATGAAAATGTTCACAGTAAGTTACCCACACTGCAGTGACGGCTTGTCAATTGACATGTATCACTACCACAAGAACTACAGAAAACAATCTGTCTACAGAATGAGCTGAATATAGTTCAACTTTGACCGGACACCCTTCGCGTATGGAAGGTCGGGAGTTCGAAACCTGACCGAGTCAAACCAATGACTTACAAAATTGATATTTGTTGGTCTCTCGCCTGGCGCTCGGCAATACTAGGATAGGGCAAGGATTGGTTGGCTCACTATCAGGATAATGCGACTGAGTGGGATATTGGGTCATGGTTCCAGCGGACTGGTCTACCAGTGGGGCAGCACTATAAAGTCACAATAAGTGTACACTGTCATAAGTCGGTACCCACCCTGATATGACCTTAGATGTAGCCAGGATGTAAAACCCCAACATCGGTATTGTCGATAGCAAGTGGTGGGGAGGGAGGGGAAGGGTAGGAAACCAGAGAACTCGTGCAAATAGGAAAAGGGAATAAAGAACACTTACAACGGAATACAGTAACTCTGCACCATTGCTCACAGCTCAATAGTATTGTCACAAGTTAATGTCCATGCCAGGAATTGACTCGACAGTGTACAGCTGGAACAGCAGATGACACCCTGTCGTTCAGCAGGTGTCCGCCAGGCGGCTGGGAAGGAAGAGCTGGAGCTGGGGCTGGAGCTGCTCGTGTTGTATTGGAAGGGGGGTACCGGATGCAGGGGTCGAATGGGTAGAGCACAGGCCTCCTGTGTGGAAGTTAGGGAGTTCAATTCCCGATCGAGTCACACCAATGACTTACAAAATTGATACTTGTCGCTTCCTAGCTAGGCACTCAACATTATTAGGATAGGGTTAGGACTGGTTAGCTCAATGTCAGGATAACATATCAGATCATGGTCCTGGCGGCCTGGTCTTCCAGTGGGGCAACACTTATAAAGTCGCCATGAGTGCACACAGCTACAAGACGGTATCCATCCTGATATGATCTTAGATGTTGCCAGGCCGTAAAACTCCAACAACCAACTTGTCGATGCGTAAACTGTTTTTGTTTCATTTGACTGTCCATCCACTGACAGGACGCCTGCTACATCAGGACATCATTAGGTTGGATGCTGAGCTGTCCTTTGACTAGAGGTCTTACGGTCTGCGAAAGTTTAGCTTCAACTAGATTACCCGCACAGCCAATACCACCGTCAAGGTCCTAGACGCTGACTGTGCTGCCGAAGCCGCGCTCAAACGGGGATAAAGAAGGAGCATGTACGAACATAAGAAGCGTCTATGGGACACAAGTGTCGTCTGCTCTGATTGATGGGTGGGTGTGAAGAGGTGGCGCCAAAGTGAGACCAATGACTCGCAGACAACAGACAGTTGGCTGGCTGCAGTCAGGTACAAGTGCCACTTCACTGGCAGGTACAAACCGACCGATCAATCACCAGAGTCATGAACAACAGCTACAACCAGCTGGAGTTACTCACGCAGTTTGTTTCTTGGAGTGTCCTGGCAACAGGACATAACACTAGGGGTGTGCAGTGTAGGGGTGTGCAATGTGGTCATATCACGATGGCTGGTTGATTGGTTATTGGAGTTTTATGTCCTGGCAATATCTAAGGTCATATCAGTACGGGTACCGACTTGTGAGAGTGCACACTTATGGCGACTTGATTTATACTGCTGCACCTCTGGGAGACCAGGCCGTCGGCACCATCACTCGATATCCCACTCGGTCACATTATCCTGACACTGAGCTAACCAGTCATTGCCCTAGCCTAATAATGCCGAGTTCCAGCCAGGTATCAATTTTGTAAGCCATTGTTTTGACCCGATCGGGAATCGAACTCCCGACCTTCCGCACGGGAAGCCTGCGCTTTACACTCACGCAGTTCAACCGCCGGAATGCTGGCTTCAGTAGACATCACAAGCAGTGCCCGACTTTAAGGTTTAATCAAGGCTCAGGCCATGCTAATTTGATCAATTTGGAACATATAGCCACTAATCCTAACATAGTATAGCCAGAAGGAGAATCAGATGACGATGCACTGTGAGTCGCCTGGCTTCGTGATTTGAGAGTCCCAACTGAAATCAACATGCATGAGATTAGGGTGCATTAGTTAGGGACCCGCTGTGGGCTCCAGGGTAGATAGCTGCGATCCGCCAGGTTACGGATGCTTCGGGCGGGGGAGTTGAGATGCCCGAGTCGGCGCCACAATCGAGATCGGCAGGTTCTAGTTCAATCCGCCAGGGGGCGTCGGGGTCCCCTTCCGCCTTGGCCTTGGTCTGGCCCGTCACTGCCCGCCTGTCCAGCACCATAGCCACTTATCGGTGCCCTCTCATCTTGGTTTTTTTTTTAGTGATCCTAACATAGTGTAGCCAGAAGGAGAATCAGATGACGACGCACTGTGAGTCGCCTGGCTTCGTGATTTGAGAGTCCCCACTGAAATCAACATGCATGAGATTATACATAGAATACAAGGGTCTGATATAACTAATATCGCAATAGATATATGGCTTCTGAATCTGTAGTCGCGTGAGTTGTCCTCACAATTCAGGGATGAAAATGCTCTCCGGCAAAACAAAAAAAAACGGAAATCTACGCTTAACTGTAAACCGATGGCGAATCTCCATGGGAAACTATCCACTTTTTCACTGTCAGGGAATCGCAGAATATTCCTGGAAGTTAGGTTTCATACATATTAGTACACACTGATCCTGATCGTGCCACAGCATTTGAACAACATATTGGCATATGCTGATAGTGCTGCGGGACTGCAGTACAGTCAAATAATAAGGCCCGCGTAATGCTTTCGAACCAACAAAAGTGGGCAAAACAATTGGCAACAAACATTTAAAATATATAGCTTTTCCATAGCGCATGCACAATGAGCGCTTACCAACCTTTAAATAGAGCGTAGGTTGGGAGTGGACAGACCTTTTCCATAGAGCATACTCTAAAGTGATTTGTGACCCACAATACTAGTTCTTCTAGAGGGCAGGTTGCTGGTAGAAATCCTTTATTCTGGTGTACTCCTTGTAAAAAACACATTATTATCTGAAGCCATAGAATGTTGTTGGCCTGTAAACAAAATCACATAACTGATGGACCAAAGCAAGTCGAATGGAACAATAATTACTTCAATCTCCAGTCACCAGCTTGAGCGGAGGAAAAAAACACTAAAAATAATTAAGATGCAATCCTTTTGCTGTGACGGTGGTCAAAGGGACTTGATCCCACACCCGACTTGTTCCGTAAGCAGGTCTAGCAATTCCTACATGCTTTTGTTTGATATAATTTTAATGTTTTCCAAGGAGATTCTTTCTTTTTTTGTTCTTTTTAGACAACTCTGAGGGAAATGCTGTGCACATTATTTTTTTGCAAACTAAAAGATTCATGGATTGTACCACAATGTTCAGATGATATAGAAATTGCAAATCCTATTTCTTGCCCTGTCGTGATGATGCCTTGCCATCATGGTGCCCCCGGGTAATTCCCACTTAAGCCCCAGTCACACATCACCGGATTGAGCAACAGACAGAATTGTCTAGTCCGGTGGTGATAAGTATCAACATGTATTAAAATGTGTCAAAGTGTTGCGATATCAGGTCAAAGGACGCTGGACGAACGGACATGAAACAGACATAACACGGACATGAACGGATAGCCAATGGACGAAATGAACTCAAAACAGCCAAGAACCGTAGACGTCAGTCCAGCGGTATCCGTTCTTAGTTTTTTGCATGTTCAAAACTTCTACAGACACAAAACGGACTTTGTTTGGTTTCTGTCCGTTTCCCGCAATCCGGTGAGGTGTGACTGGGCCTTAACTGGCACCACCTGGTGGTGCGTCTATTGGCTGGCCCTGGTGAAGCCCTCTATTGGCGGTCTCTAGTGGCTCCCCCTGGCGGTGCCTTGTGATGATGGTGCCTCCTGGTAATTCCCCTTAGTGGTGCCCCTAGTGGTGTCCCCTGGTGGTGCCTCCTGGTAAATCCCGCTAGTGGCACCCACTGGTGTTGCCCCCTGGTGGTATCCCCTATTGGCGCCCCCTGGTGGCGTTTTGTCCTGGTGGAGCCCCATCTATCGATGGTGATACTGTCGAGGCGTGGTGCCACGAGAGGGTACCGGTGGCTGCACCGTCCTGTATGCCATGGTGGCTGCTGGTTGACCTGGTGGCGCCCCCTGGTGATATACTGCGCAGTTACTGAGTGCGGCAGAGCGTGGTGATTACACCCAGAGGGATATATATGTAGGCGCCATCCGTGTAGGTGAGAGCATCTCAACACTAACTCTTATGACCAGTGCTATTTTATTAATTTGCTTTCATTCCTCTCTGAAAAACAAATGATGGCGTCACCCAAATCTTGATATTAGACTTTTGTTGTTGCCCGATATAGGGTTTGAGCCCCAAGTATCATTGCGGTGAATATTGAATAACAGTATGCATTTTCACATTTCCAGCATTTCCAACATTTGTATACTGCGCAGTAAATAATATAGGCAGCTATTCTACTCTACTGCAAAGCGCTTCACATTCCTAGCAACACCATAAGTAGGCCAGCTTCGACATAGAAGAGCTGGTCAGTTATATACTGCGCAGTAAATAATATGGGCAGCTATTCTACTCTACTGCAAAGCACTTCACATTCCTAGCAAAACCATAAGTAAGCCAGCTTCGACATAGAAGAGCCGGTCAGTTGTATACTGCGCAGTAAATAATATGGGCAGCATCATTATGCAATCGGACAATAACGGAACTATAATACTGCCAAGCTCCACACTTTTCTACTAGAGCTACACTATGTCACATTTAATGTGGTTGATTTCGAGGTTTAAGTCCTAACAACGTCTGAGGCCATATCAGGATGTGCACCGAATTATGACACTGCGTACTCATGTCAAAGTATAAATATTGTCTAAGTGGCTTGACTAAGCGAGGAATGGACCCACCATATGGAAAGCGGACATGGTAACCGATATCGTGTCTTTCCCACATTTGACATATAAGAGTTACAGGACTGATTCGACTGGAACGATACCATTTGTATTTCTTAGAACACCAAACATAAACACAGCAAATAAAACAAGTTTGTTTTATTTAACAATGCCTCTAGAGCACATTGATTTTATCGTCGGCTATTGGACGTAAAACTTATGGTCATTATGACATATTTCTTTGGAGGAAACCTGCTGCCTCCACGTAGGCTACTCTTTCTGATAAGCAGCAAGAGGTCTTTTATATGCACTTTCCCACAGACAGAACAGCACATACCACAGCCTTTGATGAACCAGTTGTGGACTACTAGTTTAAACACAGCAAAGTTAAATAAGTCCAATAAGATACTGGAAAATAAAGCTATTGCTTGAATATAAGTAATGTTTCATCTGAGTTTTACCAAAAATATTTCTTAATTTAAATAGGGGTGGGGGTACTGGAATTGGGACTCCTTCAGTTTCAAACCAATGACTTAAAAATCTATGATTGTCACTTCCTATCCAAGCACTAGGCATTAATAGGATAGGGCAAGAATCGGTTGGCTTAGTGTCAGGATAATGTGACTGAGTGGGATATCAGGTCATGGTGCTGGCAGCCTGGTCTCCCAGTGGAGCAACACTATAACGTCGCCATGAGGCCCCCCCCCCCATTAGAGAATAGTTGCATAACTGTCTACTGCGCAGTAGAGAATATAAGGATAGCACCATTACACACATCTCCTACCAAGCTCGCCACATTTCCACATTTCCACACGCTATAGGCATTTGGGCCCTGACTGTGCTCTCCGGCCTATACATATGATTGAACCCTCCTCCCAGAACGAGGCCAGGCAGAGACCCCACCCCAACCCTGCACCCCACACGGAGGACGCAGGGCTTACCCTCTATATTTACGGGGGGGGGGGGGGGGGGTGAGGGGGCTGGTGTAACAAACAATCTACCAACAATACTCACCAAAGTCAATCACACAACGAGTGTGGTCTTGGCACCCACGTGACCCATAAGAAGGGCTCACGTGACCATATTCAGACGATGGATGGACTGACCTCATACATATATATGTGTATGTAGGCTCTCTTAAATGTGGGTGTGTGTTGAGTGCGAGAAGGGATTATTGGGATGGGAAGGTAGATGGTGAAGCCCTGCTGTTTGTCTTTGAACACAATTAGATACTGTGAATGACTTGTAAACCTGCGCAGTGTAGGGGTGGAGGTAGAGGTAGGGGTGGAGGTAGAGGTGGAGGTAGGCGTGGAGGTAGGGGTGGATGTAGGGGTGGATGTAGGGGTGGAGGTAGGGGTGGAGGTAGAGGTGGAGGTAGT
This sequence comes from Branchipolynoe longqiensis, assembly GCA_030323885.1. Taxonomy (NCBI): domain Eukaryota; kingdom Metazoa; phylum Annelida; class Polychaeta; order Phyllodocida; family Polynoidae; genus Branchipolynoe; species Branchipolynoe longqiensis. The sequence goes on from CM059197.1 coordinate 30,008,847, forward strand.
GGTGTAGGTAGGGGCGGAGGTAGTGGTGGAGGTAGGGCTGGAGGTAGTGGTGGAGGTAGGGGTGGAGGTAGTGGTGTAGGTAGGGGTGGAGGTAGGGGTGGATGTAGGGGTGGAGGTAGGGGTGGAGGTAAGGGTGGAGGTAGGGATGGAGGTAGGGGTGGAGGTAGGGGTGGAGGTAGGGGTGGAGGTAGGGGTGGAGGTAGGGATGGAGGTAGGAGTGACAGTACGGGTGGAGGTAGGGGTGGAGGTAAGGGTGGAGGTAGGGGTGGAGGTAGGGGTGGAGGTAGGGGTGGAGGTAGGGGTGGAGGTAGGGTGGAGGTAGGGGTGGAGGTAGGGATGGAGGTAGGGGTGGAGGTAGGGGTGGAGGTAGGGGTGGAGGTAGGGGTGGAGGTAGGAGTGACAGTACGGGTGGAGGTAGGGATGGAGGTAAGGGTGGAGGTAGGGGTGGAGGTAGGGGTGGAGGTAGGGGTGGAGGTAAGGGTGGAGGTAGGGGTGGGGGTAAGGATGGAGGTAGGGATGGAGGTAGGGGCGGAGGTAGGGGTGGAGGTACGGGCGGAGGTAAGGGTGGAGGTAGGGGTGGAGGTAGGGGTGGAAGTAGGGGTGGAAGTAGGGGTGGAAGTAGGGGCGGAGGTAGGGGCGGAGGTAGGGGTGGAGGTAGGGGTGGAGGTAGGGGTGGAGGTAGGGATGGAGGTAGGGGTTTCTATATGATCACGGGGGTAATAAATCATCACAGAACACAATGTCCGCACGGCGCCTATTTTCTGCCCATTTTCTGGGGATCAATATGGATAGTTCCAGAGGAGACCATTATGGCCGTTTCTGGCACTGGAAGGGATGAGGGTTTGGTGTGGTAATATGGTGGTGGTGTGGTGTGTGGTGGTGTGTAGTGTGGTGTGTAGTGTGGTGATGTGTGGTGGTGTGTGGTGGTGTGGTGGTGTGGGGTGTGGTGTAGTGTGCTGTGGAGTGGAGTGGAGTGCTGTGGTGTGGTATGGTGTGGACTGGTGTTGTGTCGACTTGAGTGGAGTGGTAGGATTTTTGTTTGTTGTTTTATGTCCTAGCAACATCTAAGGTCATATCAGGATGGGTACCGACTTGTGACAGTGCGCACTAATGGCGACTTTATAGTGTTGCCCAACTGGAAGACCAGGCCACCAGCACCATGACCTGATATCCCACTCAGTCACATTATCCTGACACTGAGCCAACCAGTCCTTGTCCTATCCTAATAATGCCGAGCACCAGGCTAGGAAGCGACAAGTATCAATTTTTAAGTCATTGGTTTGACTCGATCAGGGTTCGAACCCACGACCCCACGATCTACCACCATGGGAGACGGACGCTCTAACTCATTCAGCCATCCCGTCTGGTCGAGTGGTAGGGTGTGATGTGGTGTGGTGTGGTGCATAGTGTAGTGTAATGGGGTGTGATGTGGTTTGGTTTGGTGTGGTGTGATGTAGTGTAGTGTGGTGTGGTGTTCTGTGTGGTGGTGTGCAGTGTGGTGTGATAGTATGCGATGTGGTGTCATGTGGTGATGTGCAGTGTGGTGTGGTGGTGGTGTGGTGTGGTGTGGTGTGGTGTAGTGTAGTGATGTGCAGTGTGAGGTGGTGTGTGGTGTGGTGGTGTGCAGTGTGGTTGTGTGCAGTGTGATGATGTGCGGTGTGGTGTCATGTGGTGATGTGCAGTGCGGTGTGACAGTGTGTGGTGTTGTTGTGTGGTGGTGTAAAGTGTGGTGTGATAGTGTGTTGTTTGGTGGTGTGGTTGTGTGCAGTGTGGTGATGTGCAGTGTGGTGTCATGTGGTGATGTGCAGTGTGGTGTGTCAGTGTGTGGTGTTGTGGTGTGGTGTGATAGTGTGCTGTGTGATGGTGTGATAGTGTGCTGTGTGGCGGTGTGGTTGTGTGCAGTGTGGTGATGTGCGGTGTGGATGTGCGGTGTGGTGTCACGTGGTGATGTGCAGTGTGGTGTGACAGTGTGTGGTGTTGTGGTGTGGTGTGATAGTGTGCTGTGTGGTGGTGTGATAGTGTGCTGTGTGGTGGTGTGGTTGTGTGCAGTGTGGTGATGTGCGGTGTGGTGTCATGTGGTGATGTGCAGTGTGGTGTGACAGTGTGTGGTGTTGTGGTGTGGTGTGATAGTGTGCTGTGTGGTGGTTTGATAGTGTGCTGTGTGGTGGTGTGGTTGTGTGCAGTGTGGTGATGTGCGGTGTGGTGTCATGTGGTGATGTGCAGTGTGGTGTGGCGGTGTATGGTGTGGTTGTGTGCAGTGTGGTGTGGCGGTGTGTGGTATGGAGTTATGTGGCGTGGTGGAGGTTAAGTGGGATCAGTGCTATAACGGGGCCTCTGCTGCAGCATAGATTGGGGCAGATACTTCACCCATCTCCAAGCACAGCTTACCACTTGTATAGCTTATACTGAGTTATAGCTTTCCTAGCCCCGGCTGTTCTAACATCCCCTCCCCCCCCCCCGACCCCAACCGCCCACCCAAAGTTCCAAATCAGCCCAACTCCCACATAGTGACGGGTCCAGCTCAGGAAACTCATGCATGACCCTGCTTAATTAGACACCAATACCCAGCCCCCCCCCCTCCTCCTCCCCAGCCTCCAGTGATCTATTCCACACAGCACCACGGCATCCTATACCTCCCTATATACCACGTCACAAACCCTACAGCTGCAAGCCTACTTGAATCAAATCCAGCCTGTCCCCGTCTCTTTGATGGCAGAAGTTCTAACATAGAAGTGTGCCACTCTGGACTAGAATGGAGTGCAACTAACATCTGAAAGTCACCCTCTCACTCCAGACATCGGACTTCCCACTTACATTACATAGGGAGTCTCGCCACTTTTCCCACCAACAGCCAACTAGCTCGGCAGCATGCACAATATTTGTGGGAATTGCGCCTTTGAAAATACAAGCATGAGCTTGGGCACACTGTTAGAGCATGAGATAAGAAAGAATTGTAGCTATAGGGCCATCTCAGATATATCCAATGGCCATAATGGCACTCATTTGACAAAATGGTTGCACCAGTTGTTATTTTACCAGTAGGCCAAGTTCTAGACAACCTAGGGTCTTGATTCTGGTGGTTTATCCTATATTTTCAAGGTTGAGGGATGTAGTGCTATTATTTACATTCTAGTAATTACGTAACTACATATATCTACCATTCAGGGCACTAAACATCGTAAAACCATCAACATAGGCCAAATTTGCGATGGCCCTATAGCAAAAGAATCGTCCTTAGGGCATGCTCTAATAGTATGCCAAAGCTCATGTTTGTATCGTCAAATGCACAATTCATTCACATATCTGCCGGATTAAACCACCCACCATCATCATCATCATCATCATCATCATCATCATCATCATCATGCTGTCGGTCACGATGCGACAAAGACTGCTTTCATTACTTGATTATCACTCTCCACTTAGCTGTCCATTAGTCGGTCTTAATGTCCATTTCATGAAAGTTGCCTGCAAAAGTATTGAAGTGCTGCTGGCTTTTGCAAGTTACCAGCGGCACTCTCTCGGGGAGCAAATAGAGGTCTCACACCAGCAAGAACATGTCCAGACAGGCGCAAAACTATTTGTCCCTGCAGTGGCTGGTTGGGAGATGTTGGGAGTTCCATACATCAACCGCCCTTGATGCTGCTACAGTGACCTGGTTTTCTATTTAGGGTTTGCTCCCTTAGGCTTCGGTTCTGCCAGGAACCTGTACCACAAGGCAGTGGTTTACAACTCTGCAGGTCAGGGGTGTCAAACTCCCTGAGGTATTGCAATACCTGCATACCGGGTATGGTCATTAAACATGATTCCTTTACACCCCCAACGTAATATCCACATTACTCCTGAAGTACTCACTAAACCACTTCATCTACCATTTACCAATGCGAAAGGTCAATAAAAGTACTCAAACCATTGATTATATATATATGATTGTACTGTAGCAGACCAATCATTGCCATGAACAAATCTTTGCTGCCTCAAGTAGCAACTCTTACTACAATCACGGTTGTTTTCTGTCACTGCTGTGTGGTGAACTAACATATATTGATATAAGAGTATATTACCATATCATGTTATCAAAACTATATGTTTGTATATATCTATGGCTGAAAGACCAGTGCCTCGGCGCTAACAAAAAATAATGGTTAAGCTGAATAAATATATTAGCACTAAAAAAAATGAAGGGCGACATGGATAATTGTTACTAAAATGGAACGATGAGATCAAGATTTCAGTACCTCTCTCTACTGCTAACCTAAGCAATGTGTAACACTCTCAGAAGTTGTGAGAAGTACTAGGTGTGACAAGTATTAGGTGTGAGAATCACTAGGTGTGAAAAGTATTTGGTGTGAGAAGGACTAGGTGTGAAAAGTATTAGGTGTGAGAAGCACTAGGTGTAAAAAGTATCAGGTGTGAGAAGCACTAGGTGTGAAACGTATTAGGTGTGAGAATCACTAGGTGTGAAAAGTATTAGGTGTGAGAAACACTAGGTGTTAGAAGTATTAAGTTGAGAAGTACTAGGTATGAGAAGTACTGGGTGTGAGAACCACCCATCTGACAGACCAGACTGCAAGGAATGAGTATTAATGTAAAACCACTAATTACAACCCACACTCTAGCATATTTCCCCCTCAATGTTTCTTATCTGATCACCAACACTTGACTAGCCTGGGTGACTGACTACCCGGGAAATACGAAGTGCCGCGGACATCCTGATACATGCCTATAACCTATGAAATCAGTAATGGATAAGTGATGCTTCTAGATGACCCCGTTACAAGTGGGTCCGATGGCGCGGACACCCGCTAACCTCGCAGTATAATGTTTCGCTGCTCTAACCCAACCATGGCTTCCCCGCTGGGTATTCCTTAAGCATGGCGCCGCCTCGTCTATACCCCATCTCCCGTGCTTAACATTGTGATACAGGCCTATAACCTTCGAAATCAATGATGGAAAAGTGATGCTTCTAGATGACCCCATTACAAGCGGGTCCCATGGCGCGGACACACGCTAACCTCGCAGCATAATGTCTCGCTGCTCTAACCCAACCATGGCCCTTCCCCGCCGGGCATTCCTTAAGCATGGCGCCGCCTCATCTACACCCCATCTCCCATGCTTAATCTCCTGCCTACCCACCCAAGCGGAACTGACCCGCATCGATCCAGGGCCGTCTTATCACACACTCCACACACTCCCCAGCTATGGTAATACGGCTACCCATCATCCTTCCAACAAAACAAACAAAAAAATACAACAAACCAGAAGAAATGCATTATTCATTCTGGGAGTTTCCATGAATTAGAGAAATGGACATCCATTCCCTTCTTTAAAATGTAATTTTTCTTTATTAAATTATAAAAAGAAAGAATTTGGATTCTTTATTTAGATAAGAGAAAAGCGTTGTCTTCAAGTAATACAGAAGGATGGTGAGCGAGGGGAGACATTTTACTGCCACGTCCTTGAAAATAATTCAAATTTATCAAGAGCACGGTAAAGAGATGCACTTCTTCTTTCTTCTGAAAATTGTCAGCTATATACATATATTTTTATGTTACATTTTTCTTTCCATAAATTGAATTGAATTTTGTCAGTGCAAAGTCAAGTTTAATTAATATTGTCTCTTACTTTGCATTTTCTATCCCTAAACACAAAATAATAAGTATTGGTTGTCACTAACACGATCAGGATGATGCATCATCTCGGGGCAGTAGTAGCGCAGCAACCAGGCGAGGGGAGGGGAGGGGAAGGGGAGGGGGGGGGAGGGGAGGGGGAGGGGGGGGAGGGGAGTGGGAGGGGAGGGGAGGGGAGGGGAGGGAGGGGAGGGAGGGGGAAGGGGAGGGGGAGGGGGAGGGAGGGGAGGGAGGGGGAGGGGAGGGGGGGGGGGGAGGGGAGGGGAGGGAGGGGAGGGAGGAGGGGGAGAGGGGAGGGGAGGGAGGGAGGATGGGAGGGAGGGGAGGGTAGATGGGGAGAGGAGGGGGAGGGAGAAGGAGAGGAGGGGAGGAGGGGAGGGGAATGGGTGAGGGGAAGCGGAGGGGAGGGGAATGAGGGAAGGGAGCGGAGGGGAGGTAGGGAGGGGAGGGAGTGGAAGGGGAGGGTAGGGGAGGGAGTAAGGGAAGGGAGGGCAAGTGTAGGGGAAGGGCGGTGGAAGGGTACGTGTCCTTGAGTGTTTTTCCGGTTGACGGTTCGTGCATTTTTGCGTTTCTTTGCCGATCCCGCTTGCTTGGGGGGGAGGGTCGGGGCGAGGGGGGGGCATGAGTGAGCGTGGCAAGGGGCGGGATCAGTGGGGCACGGGACGTAGGTCTTTATTGGGCGGCTGCAATGTGAACCGACATCTGTTACGTTATTAAGGTACGGCTTCTTGCACTCTACGAAGATACAGGCCACAGATTGTAGGGCCTCACTTACAAACAAGCCCACCGGCAGTAGGGTCTGTGAAACTAACACTTCTGCGGCTAAGATGTAAGAGAGTCTGTGTACAGGACAGACGCATGTAGGGCTCATGCCACTAACAGGACCACAACATGAATGATGTTTTACTCACAGGACTGGAACGCCTGTCAGATGCATTTTACAACAACAAAAAGTGCCACGTATGCTCTATTAAGAGGGCCGAACCGCATGAATGACCCGGTTCACCAACAATACACCTAGTCGAATGTATTACTAACAAGCTACCAGCTATAGGACAATGCGGGTAACTATAGAAGTCTCGCTAACCCATGTCCACCAATTTAAAAATAACAAACTCAATGTGGCGATAATCCTTACGTGGCATGGTTAGAAAAGTGATCATAACCAATGCATATTTCTTGCACAGATACAGCTTTGATAAGCAGTCTCGGTTGTCTCGGTTGTCTCGGTTGCTTAAATTACTTTATCTGACTTTGCTGAAATTACCTCCCCCCCCCCCCCCCCCCCCAATCCCCCACCTAATACGGCATGGTGGAGTGTTCTGTAGATATATGCAGCCCTGGATCACACATTGGTGGTTTCAAGTAGAGATAAGCAATGCCTCATTTGCATAAAGCAGGTCCATGCTGAGACGCTGGGTATGTGTACTAAGAGGTAGGTACCACGTGACCAGGCCGGACATTTAAAGTTGCATGGTCCGATGGTTTTGAGTTCCTGTCATTTTCTGAGATAAACATATTAGGTTGATCGTTGTAATCAGTTTGAAGTAACTTTTATTTTAAATGGCTAACTTTGAAGATATCTTAAGTGCAATCATTATACAACAACGTAGGCTTCTGCAGTAACAGGTTCTATTGAATTGCATCAGTATTCCCTTCAGTGCGGCGACAAATGTTTAATAAGTGCACCAGTATCTAAATTAGATATGTGGAATTAAATCTAGATAATTGTTTCAGTTTTGAAAATTTGATGTTTTCATCAGACTATGCAGCTTTAGCATTCGAGATGGGCCACCACTACCTCCACCACCTTTACCACTACCCCCACCATCACTACCACCTCCACCTCCACCCCCACCCCCACCACCTCCATCTCCAATACCTGCACCATCACCACCACCTCCACCCCCCCCCCCCCCACCACCATCACCTCCAACCCTACCACCTCCGCCACCACACCACCACCACCTCCACCCAACCACCACCTCCACCACCACCTCTGCCACCACCACCACCTCCATGACTACGACCACCACCAACTCCAAGACCCCCACCACCTCCAATACCCCCACCACATCCAATACCCCCACCATCACCATCATCTCCACCTCCAATACCCCCACCTTCACCATCATCTCCACCCCCACCACCACCACCTCCGCCTCCACCACTACCACCTTCACCCACCACCTCCACCACCACCACCTCCAATACCCCCACCACCTCCAATACCCCCACCAACACCACCCCTCCACCTCTACCACCACCTCCACCACCTCCAAGACCACCTCCAACACCAACAGCACCACCACCACCACCTCCACCTCCACCTCCAGCTTCCCCTCCTCCCCACATCGGTACGCACAATTACACGGCAACCGACACGCAACAGATAAAAGGATACCCCTAGCGTTCAGCACTACCCCCCCCCCCCCCCTCAACCGCACCCTTCCCGTCCATTATACATGCGTCATATACATTGCACAGTAGATTGTCTCTACTTCCGGTGTGTAAATGTCATAAGGCACAACGGCAATCTATCCCATCATCCCTGCGTGATATGCATCCCATAATAAGCCAGGCCTATCCTGTAATGCTTGTGGGCACCATCCCATAATTCGGACGCCCCGCCCTGCATGCGTGCCATTACGTTGCGAGTATGAGGTGGCAACATCATTGCGCATGCGTCCCGCCTTTAGTACTCTCCAAGCACCGGGCCTGGATTGCTGATCACGCACTCCACAGGCGAGCCAACATCGGGTAGCAACAGGAATATGTGCAGGGTTGCCAACATTGAAATGAAAAACCGGAAGATCTTAAGGGTTGTTATATCGGGGGGGTTGAGGGGTCTTGGGTACTCCCTCAGAAAAAAAAGTAAAATCTTAGATGCTCTGTGGTGCATTTTGGACACAATAATCTCTAAGATTTATATAATTTTGGAAAATGAAATACCGGAAGATTGGCATAAGGTGATGATGGGGACATTAATATTGTACCCCTTCCGAAACCATAAGGGTAGGCCACCCTGCATTTGTCAAATACAAAAATAGGAAGGGTACTATTTTATATCAACGATGTCTTTCTTTTGTTATTTAAAGCTGCATCTAAAACTGTAATCTAACGAGCCAATATTTAGTAAACTCTTATCCAGTAATGTCTTATGTAGTGAACCCTGACCCCTGTCCAACATGCTAAATTGATTTTCTATCCCTAATTAGGTTTAACACGGCGCTGCGGTGCAACACTTCGGGTCCCCCCAAAAATACTGACTTGTGGGTGGCGCCCTCTGGATGGCACTGCAGGAACTAATGTGATAGGGATGCCAAGCCAAGACTAAGAATTACTGTGCCACAGTGTGTACAAGCTGAATTGATCGATACAGTCATCACCATGGTGACAGAGCAGGAGGTTAATGAAGACTGTCAGTGTGACGGTGATTGAATCTTAATTGATCGATACAGTCATCATGGTTACAGAGCAGGAGGTTAATGAAGATTGTCAGTGTGACAGCAATTGAAGCTGAATTGATCAATACAGTCATCACCATGGTGACAGAGCAGGAGGTTAATGAAGACTGTCAGTGTGACAGCGATTGAAGCTGAATTGATCGATACAGTCATCATGGTGACAGAGCAGGGGGTTAATGAAGATTGTCAGTGTGACAGCAATTGAAGCTGAATTGATCGATATAGTCATCATGGCTACAGAGCAGGAGGTTAATGAAGACTGTCAGTGTGACGGTGATTAAAGCTGAATTGATCGATACAGTCATCATGGTGATACAGCAGGAGGTTAATGAAGATTGTCAGTGTGACGGTGATTGAATCTTAATTGATTGATACAGTCATCATGGTTACAGAGCAGGAGGTTAATGAAGACTGTCAGTGTGACGTTGATTGAATTTTAATTAATCGATACAGTCATCAGGGTGATAGAGCAGGAGGTTAAGGAAGACTGTCAGTATGACAGCGATTGAAGCTGAATTAATCGATACAGTCATCATGGTGACAGAGCAGGATGTTAATGAATATGGTCAGCGTGACAGCGATTGGAGCTGAGAGGTGATCGATACAGTCAGCGGTAACATCAATTGCAGCCTAAACATGTTAGCAAGACGCCTGACAGCCCCGACTAGTCCCCTCCGGTGCCGGCGTTGGACACAGTGCATCCAGTATTCATGCAGCTCCCGCCTACAGGGCATGCACACTACACTCCGGCATCCACAGAACATGAACGTCTTAATGACCTTGCAACCCTCCGAGGCACAAGTCGGTCAGGTTCACCTTCTGAAAGGGTGTCGAGTCGCACAGTGCATCCAGTAGACGTCAGCCTACTCAGTATTAGGTCCCTAATTGTAACCGCATCACTTTTCAGTAGCGCTTGAGAAAAGGAAGGATATATATGTCCATTCAGACATGCATGGCCCTCTTCCCACACACAGCTATGTTTGGTTGGTTGTTGGAGTTTTACGTCCTGGCAACATCAAAGGTCATATCAGGACGGGTACCGACTGGTGACTGCGCAATCATGGCAACTTTATAGTGCTGCCTCACTGGGAGACCAGGCCACCAGTACCATGACCTGATATCACACTCAGTCGCATTATCCTGACACCTTGCCAACCATTTCTTTCCCTCTCCTAATAATGCAGAGCGCCTGGCCAGGAAGCGACAACTGTCAATATTGTATGTCATTGGTTTGACTCGACAGGGAATTGAACTCACGACCGTCCGCACGGGAGGCCTGCGCTCTACCGAATCGGCCACCACGTCCAGTTACACAACCGATTAGCACCCTGTCAAGGCATTAGTGTCTGCATCCACCGCCACCATTCACAGGAAAGACCTGGACATTGCTGGATACTCAGAACAGTCTGGGACCATAACCATCTCTCAAATGCTTCAGTCCTCCTGGTGTGAGTAGAAATGGTTGTAGAAGAAACAAATTAATTGCTTGTTGTTGCTTTATGTCCTAGCAACATCTAAGGTCATATCAGGAAAGGGTACCGACTTGTGACAGTGCACACTCATGGCGACTTTATAGTGGCAGACTAGGCCACCAACACCATGGCATAATATCCCACACAGTCACATTATCTTGATTCTGTGCTAACCAGTCATTGTCCTATCCTATTAATGCCGAGCTGTCAGGTTGGGTAGTGACGAGTATCAATTTTATAAGTCATTGGTCTCACTCGGTTGGGATTTGAACTCCCGACCTTTTGCATGGGAAGCCTGCACTCTACGGATTCACCCACCGCACCCGGTCGAAACAAATGAATGAATAAAGAGATAAATAAATGAATAAATATATAGCTAAATAAATAGATAAATAATGAGATAAATACAAAGATAAATAAATAGATAAATAAACCGATAAATAAACCGATAAATAAAGAGATAAATAGCTAAATAAATAGCTAAATAAATACCTAAATAGATAGATAGCTAAATAAATAGCTAAATAAATAGCTAAATACATAGCTAGATAAATAGATAAATAAATATATAAATAAAGAGATAAATAAACATATAAATAAAGATATAAATAGCTTTAACAAATAGCTAAATAGATAGATAGCTAAATAAATAGCCAGATAAATACCTAGATAAATAAATAAATAGATAAATAAATAAATAGATGAATAAAGAGATAAATGAAGAGATAAATAAAGAGATAAATAAAAATAAATACATTAAAATAACCGGGCGCCAATATTCATTTGAAACCTATAGTAAATAAATATGTTGATGGTAGTGGGAGGGGGACTTTATATGACAAGATAAAGATAACTGACTAGATGTGCTCGGTCGGCTGCCGTCAGCCTGGTTAGAGTATTCCATTACCGGTATTGTTTTTAACATGTAACTATGCCGATAAGCGGCGGCCTGCTGCGGTACATGATATCTGGTGATTATTTCTGTAGCTGGCACTCCTCCCTGCACAGAAGTGGTCTAGTCACGTGTACTGCAGCAAAAATAAAAATAAAATAAAGCCACACAAAAAGCCACAAATCAAACTGGCTTCTCCATTACAAAGTCCAATCGTCGCATGATCCGGAATGCTCAACCTACTTAATACATCTATCATATCCAGCGCCCCCTCCCTCCCCCTGCCCAGACTCTACCGTCATTCAGCGGCCAAATGGTGAAATTGCACAATCGACAGCCCTATTTACATTTAGAAAGACAAAATGTATATGTATGTGTGTGTGTGTGTGCGGGCATGTGTGTGTGTGGGTGATGTATAAGTATTATGACAGTATAAAGGCGCGGAAGATAATTATGTTATTATATTATTATTACAAATATTTGCTGCTGATACCTGCATGCAACCTGCCACACTGATGACTGGTGGCGCCACCACCGCCCCCCCCCATGTCCCAAACGGCGCGTCCACATGTTCACTCGTGCCGGCGGATTTTCTCTGTATATATATATATATATATACACATATATATATAATACATATAATATATATAATATATTTAATATATATAATATATATAATATATATAATATATATAATATATATATATTATATATATAATATATAATATATATAATATATATAATATATATAATATATATAATATACATGCATACATGTTCTAAAACTAACACCCATCATGTCATGGAGTAACAACAATCCCAATGAATGAAATAATTAAATAAAAGGTGCCAACAATAGTGACAGTAGTTAACTAATTTAGTTAACTAACTTAGCAAACTTCATGAGTTTCATTTAGATTTGTTTTAAATAAAAATTGCACCACAAAAAAATTATGTTGATAATACATTAAGCATACCAGGAAAGGCTAAGACAATACATTACCACAGGCATCAGTATAGGGAAGAGACTGTTGGAAGATACATACCTGCAAAGAAAGGAAACACCCATTAGTTTGTGGTCGCACAGAAACAGGTACAATGTTACCCACTAGAATCTGTAGCTGAACTGCATGCCAGGCTGCAACCATGGGTCGCGTGTAATTGGGTCATTCTCAGAAACCACTTTTGTCACACGGAAACCAAAATTGAGAACATTCCAAATAATAGCGGATAACATTTCAAATAATTGCAGAATCGATGTTCATATGAAGGTGTGCATATGTCCAAGATGATTTGATTTTTTTCACTTTATATTTTGATCTTATATAAATTGAGAAAGCTGCTAAAATTAACCATGTAACATCCACCCATAACATCATTTTAACACACATCCATAAAATCATGTTAACACACTCAAGACATTGAAACAAGATTTTTTTTTATTCATTACAATTAAGCCAAAAGAATTGCTTCTTATGAGAAAAAAAAGTTGAAAAAATGTTTGGGTAGATATAGATGTTGCTATACAGATTTTCATATTTTCACTTTAGCACAAAATCACATAAGCATATTTTGGATACATTTTGTGGGATAGATTAAATACATGTAGATTAAAAATAGCTATTTGACTTACTACCTCCCAAAAAGAAGGCAAAACCATTAACAATGTTACATGGAAACCAAAAATGTTTTACACAGTTTCTGAGAATGGCCGTCTTGCCTGACACAGATCCTCACTTCCATGTACTACTAGCCGTGGATAAATTATAGGACAAAGGTCCCACACACCGGTTTGGCCTGCTGGCAGCAGTTCCATTTTAGACACTACTTGCATTTTGTAACATTTACAATAGGCGATGGTTCACAAACACTACTAACATATACAATTACTATTATTAGTATTACTAGTACTACTAGCAACAGGTGCATCTTAAATATTACAGTGGTGACTGTTTACAGCGACCAAAGACCCTATAATACTAAGATGGCTCACTCCCTATCTCTCCAATGGAAATGTAAATTTTGCAGTGCCACCTTGTGGTGGGTTTGATCAGCGGGCTGCTGGTTGGTGTTTCACATGTAAACACATACAATTATTTCATACATGAGATAGCTAAATATGAATACACAACAATATGAAATTGCTATGAACAATACATCCATACATCCATACGTCCATCCGTTCATACATACATATATACATACATACGTACATACATACATACATACATACATACATACATACATACATACATACACACACACACATACATACATACATACATACATACATACATATGTACGTATGTATGTACGTACGTATGTACACATACGTTCGTGTATTTATGTACACATACGTGCGTACGTACGCACGTACGTATGTACGGTGGTTAAGAAATAAAAGCAGTCTTTGTCGTACGTACGTACTGTCGTATTGTCGTATTGTCATGGGAACTACTATATCACCAACAATACACAGTATGAAAAGAACGCCAAACAGAACAACACCGATTCTGTATTAACCGTATCACGGCTTCCTGCACCCTACTGAATGACTGCTTAGGGCACCCGCTTCTTGTGCAGGTGATTGGTTCGATTCTCGGTGAGTCAAACCAAACACTTACACAATTCGATTATTTTCGCTATATAGCCTAATGCTGGGTATTGTTAGGATAGGGCAAGGACTGGTTAGAATTGTGTTAGGAAACTATGACTGCGTCCAGTAGTGTTCGTAGATTTTAAAAGTTGGTTATTGTTGGCAGATATATTTGTTTAATATCTAATCAATGGTTAAACACTGTTGGTTTAGTACATCATCATCATCATGCTGTCGGTCGCAATGCGACATAGACTGCTTTTATTTCTTAACCACCGCTATTTCGTGTGGTTGTGCATTTCATAAAAGCTACTTGCAAAGTGTTGAAGTGCTGCTGGCTTTTGCAAGTTACTAGCAGCACTCTCTCGGGGAGCAAATAGAGGTCTCACACCGGCAAGAACATGTCAAGACAGGCACAAACTATTTGTCCCTGCAGTAGCTGGCTCGGAGATGTTCGAGTTCCCTTCATTACCGCCCTTAATGCTTCCATGGAAGCACGGTTTTCTGTTAGGGTTTGCTCCCTTAGCCTTTGGTTCTATCAAGAACCTGTACCACAAGGCAGTGGTTTATAACTTTGCAAGGCAGGGGCGTCAAACTCGCTGAGGTATTTTAGCAGATTGGTACTGCATTATCTGCATTACCCACATACCCCTGGTTTAGTACACTGTATCGTTAAATAATAGTTTCTAATGAAATTACCGTTGTTATGTGACTATCAACGCTAAAGTCTCTGTCACACATCACCGGATTGGAGAAACGGAAAGAAACCGAACAAAGACCGTTGATATCCGGCAAAGTCCAGTTTGTGTCCATTGCATATCCGTTGTATATCTGTTGATATCCAGCCCATTCCGTTAGAAGTTTTGAACATGCACAAAACTTGGAATGGATGCCGCCGGATTGACGTCTACGGTTCATGTCCGTTTCATGTCCGTTTCATGTTCATTCGTCCAGTGGCCTTTGACCCGATATCGCAACATTTTGACACATTTTAATACATTTTGATTCTTATCACGCCCTCGGATACATACCCACCGGACTAGACAATTATGTCCGTTGCTCAATCTGGCATAGTGTGACAGGCACTTTAAGAAGCAACTCAAAAACTCACATAGCTAACGACGATGGGATAACACTAGAATATTCCTATTGAACTGACATGTATATATACTCCTTGTTCAATTCCAACAGTTTGTTTGTTGTTGTTTTACGTCCTAGCAACATCTAAGGTTATATCAGGACGGGAGAACTTATTACAAGTATACCGACTGAATACAAAAGATAACTTCTGCTTACATTCTAAATACCATGAAAATACTCATATCAGTCGGTCCATCAAACATTGATGTATTCATCTATAAAGCCTGGTACACACCTCCCGTATACGATTCATGCGCTAAATCTGACTGCCTGACGGTACCCGTTACAACCACTCGTCCCGTTTCCCGACTAAAACTGCCCGATTCATTTTTCGAATCTTATAAAACCCGGTACACACCTCCAGTATAAAACCTAAAACTGAGTTTTAAGTCGTGAATCGGAAGGTTCTGGTGTGATAGGGGGTCACACACCTAAAGACTGAAACCGACTAAAACTCAAACTTTGTCGCGAAACGGGCAGTTTTAGATTTTATACGGGAGGTGTGTACCGGGCTTAACACTACTGTTGCCTTGTTGCTGTGGAACTTGTAAGTGACTATCAGAAATCGATTGTGATATATGAGCCTGTCTCAAAAGGTGATAACTCTTCTTTTTTTTTTGTCCATAATAACGATTGACACAAAACAGCACAGAAACAGTTACACTGAAAATACAAGGATATTTGCTTCAAATCAATATGTATTATATTGGGATTATGAAACACCATGTAAAAAACAAAGGAGTTTATCCTGAGCAAATGCATAAGCAGATAGTATGTTGATCGTGACAATCGACATAGTTTTGTCCCATATTGCTTAGCACCTTTTGAGACAGTCTCATATGCTGCAAATTTTGCTTTCAACAGCTATTGTTAGCTCACTTTATATACCTCACTCTATGTACCATTTTTGTTAGGTAATCCTCATTTGAAAAATGACTTGAAGACCCGTGCCACGTCATTGACAGAGGAACTTATTCGATAAAATAAATATATTTACCAAAGATAACCACCCCCCCAAAACAACAAAATTGAACAGCAAAAAATGAACAGCTAAGAATGATAAATTTCAAGTTTTCTAACACCAGTTCGTCACATATGTTCTGGCGTTAAACATTTGGAGTCATATTGCCTCCAATCGCATCGACGTGAAATTGCCTAACAATGCCCAGCTCACACCCATAAATGTGTTGTTTAGATATATATATGGAGAGCGCCGATTTGAATGAAACAAAAAACTCAGCTTTATATATAGAGAGTGGCATGTGGTGCACTGTTATCCTTAATTAGATTGGATCCCTAGTGTGGTTTTTGCTGAGACGCAGGGGACCCTATATGTCATGACTGTTGCATTGTGGGAATCACCCACTTGAAAAGCTATTCCCTAGACTCGGATCAGAGCCCTGCTACCTTTGAACATACAGAATAAGTGTGAGGTGGCTACTAGGAAGTACTTAAGGCTGAAAAAACATGGCTGTGATTGGTCGATGTGAGTGATATTTCCATTGGTTTGTCCTGGGCCTATGCCTCTATTATGGTATATTCAAAAGCTCTCTTCTACTGTGAACTTGTAAAAGGACACAAAAATCAAGGTGGTTTAAAGTCGCCATGAGTGTGCACTGTCACAAGTCAGTACCCGTCCTGATATGACATTAGATGTTGCCAGCATGTAAAACTCCAACAACCAACCAGCCGACCACCGTCAACCAGGCACACAACTTGATCTGTGTATTTAGTCAAACCTTGGCAACTTCACCTCATTCATATACAGACTCACCCTAAACACCTGCCCTGCTCCCAAATATGTACATTACCGGCATCCATGCGCCCCAAGCGCCACTTCCAGTGTTCAGGGAGACCACGCACAAGCATCACTCACTACCTACATTGGCTCAATTCGGGTCTAATACACAGCAATGCACAACAAGCCTCGAAACCCCACTCACATGCCCATAGCATGCTTTTGAAGCTAGAATTGTGGAGAATAATGTGCAGTCACCACTGAAACCTGGGAAATAGTGGCCAAGGACAGGAGTTCATGACTTGCTTCTATTCGCAAAGGCACAACACAGTTTGAAACTGATCATATATCTCAAGCTAAATAAAAGCGTCAGCAGAGAAAATATCATCTCCTTCACCTACCAGACTCTCTGATTGCAGCTCTACACACACGTCCAATGTGCCCACCGCACATTCTGAGCACAAATTGGACTCATTGTCCATCAACGAGTTCACAATAAATGATGAGTTGCTGTCATCATCACCACCACCGCCGGACAACCTAGAAGATAGTCTGACTCTGCACATTATTCTGCACGCTATGGGCATGTGAGTGGGGTTTCGAGGCTTGTTGTGTATTGCTGTGTATTAGACCCGTATTGAGCCAAATGTAGGCATTGAGTGATGCTTGTGCGTGGTCTCCCTAAGCACTGGAAGTGGCGCTCGGGGTGCATGCACACCAGTAATGTACATATTTGGGAACAGGGCAGGTGTTTAGGGTGAGTCTGTATATGAATGAGGTGAAGTTGTCTAGGTTTGACGAAACACACAGATCGAGTTGTGTGCCTGGTTGATGGTGGTTGGTTGTTGGAGTTTTACATCCTGGCAAGTTCTAATGTCATATCAGGACAGGTACCGACTTGTAATAGTGCACACTTATGGTGACTTTATAGTGCTGCTCCACTGGGAAATCAGGCCACTGGCATGATGACCTGATATCCCACTTAGTCACATGATCTGGAGACTGAGCTAAACCAGTCCTTGCCCTAGCCTATTAATGCCGAGCGCCAGGCTAGGGAAGCGACAAGTATCAATTTTATAAGTCAGTGGTTTTGATCGACCGGGACCAAACTCCCGATCTCCTGCACGTGAAGCCTGTGCTCTACCGATTCGGCCACCGCACCCGGTGGTTGACGGTGGTGGGGAGGGGGGGCTAGCTGGAGGAGGTGGTGGTGTCTAACCTGCTTAGTGCCGGCACCTGGTGGCGGGCGCGTCTCTACGCCCTAGTTATTTCCCTCACGTGACGCCCTCATACCCGGGCATGCGCCGCGGGGTAATATAAGTTTTTTTCCTCCGATCAATCTCTAATACCTTGTCAGTACAGTCACTACGTCATGCGCTGAGGCACCAAGTATCCTGACTTGGCGGGAGATCTCCCAAAGATATAGCAAAATAACGCCAATCTCCCGATTTCCCCTTTATAATTTGTCATTTGTAATCTCCCGCCAAAAATAATTTGATCTAGTTTAAAACAAAATGTACCCATATTTTTTCGTCAAAATGCACCGGAATGAACCACTAATGTATCTTTATTTTTTTCTTAAAAAAAAAAAATATATGTAGTGGTCTGCACTGACCTCTCAGGCAAGGAGCCGCATAGACAGGTAGGCGTGGGTAGTGTGTTGATATCAGGGAGCCTAGGTGGTGTAATGGTTAGCACACTGGCCCGGAATGCAGAGAGATGTGGGTTCGAGTCCCGCTCTAGGCGCAATAATTCCCATTTTCAACACCCCCATGACACTGGTGCCGTGACCAGGATCCTGTACAAGCTACGCGCTGTATAGCTGTTGAACCTTCCCTGTTTATGTATGTAAGTGCATTGCCTGTATGTATGTAATTGTAAGTATTAAAAGACTTACAATTCCAGGGGGACGAGTGTAGTGGTCTGCACTGACCTCTCAGGCAAGGAGCCGCATAGACAGGTAGGCGTGGGTAGTGTGTTGATATCAGGGAGCCTAGGTGGTGTAATGGTTAGCACACTGGCCCGGAATGCAGAGAGATGTGGGTTCGAGTCCCGCTCTAGGCGCAATAATTCCCATTTTCATCACCCCCATGACATATATATTCCCCTCCCTCCCACTCTCGACCGCCTTTGGCCATGCTATTTCTCCCTATTTACAATGTTTGTAAATCTCCTTACTCACACTCTACTTGGCACCTCTGTGTGAGGCCATGCGTGTGCCACCACGTGTTTAGGTATCGGATGCGCTGGCCTAATCGGTACAGTGCAGGCTTCCCTAGCAGAAGGTCGGGAGTTCGATTCTCGGTCGAGTCAAATCGATGACTAAAATAAATTGATACCGCTACCTAGCCTGGCGCTCTGCATTAATAGCATAGGGCAACAACTGGTTAACTCAGTGTCAGGATAATGTAACTGAGTGGGATATCGGGTCATGGTACAGGTGGCCTGATTTCCCTGTGGGGAAGCACTATAAAAGTCACCATGAGTGTGCACTGCCACAAGTCAGTACTTGTCCTGATATGACCATATATCTTGCCAGGACTATAAACTCCCACAACCAACCAACCAAGCAAGCGTTTAGGTATAGAGCGGGTGCACTGCTCGCTAAGATTCTAAATGACACTGGCCTTGTCAGCATGGGTGGTTCCCACATTCTTAGTCTACAATGAGTGACCCCGGCCACGTGACCACTGACGTAACATCATTTATTCACCACGTCCGCCTTCTGAAGGAGAATGTCAGGAATATGTGTGTATGAGTGAGCATGAGTGAGCATGCGTGAGCATGCGTGAGCAATATTGTTTGCGGCAGAGGTGCAGTAGACTGGTGGGCTAGACATGTGGGGGAGGGGAGGTGGGGGGGGTGGGGGGGGGGGGGTGGAGTAGACAGTGAGGCGCGCGCACCCATCAAGACCGGAAATTGAGCACCACTTCCGGCGGCCTGCCCTCTGGCGAGGCGGGGAAAGTGACGTCACGCCGGGAGGGTGACTGGAGCACTCCTGGTGAGAGGACGCGATACTACCCGTCGTATTTAATCAGCACAGGCGGACACTGGAAGCATTGAGCTGCTCAGGAACTGTTCATGTTTACTGCGTTCACTAAGAGCTGCTCACTCGGAGAAGGACCAGCTCTGAACTTCCAATATACCAGACGCGATGGCCGAATAGGTAGAGCGCGGGGCCTCGCGTGTGGGAGATCGGGAGTTTGGTTCCCGGTCAAGTCAAACCAATGACTTATAAAAGTGATACTTGTCACTTCCTAGCCAGGCACTCTGCATTAATAGGATAGGGCAAGGACCGGTTAGCTCAGTGTTAGGATAATGTAACTGAGTGGGATATGGGGGTCATGCTGCTGGTGGCCTGCTTTCCCAGTTGGGCAGCACTATAAAGTCGCCATGAGTGCACACTGTCACAAGTCGGTACCCGTCCTGATATTACCTTAGATGTTGCCAGGATGTAAAACTCAAACAAACACAAACAAACCGACCACAGGGTCGCTGCAAAGACCCTATAATACTAAGACGGCTCACTCAGCCTGTATTATGTAATCAAAATGATCAAACCCACCACCTGGTGCGCTGGCTGTTCTCTTGGTTAAACAGGTGCTATATTATATGTATAAATGTATATATGAATGTGAAAGATGTGTGATGATGGCGATGCTGATGATGATGCTGATGATGATGTGTATTGGATGTATTTATGGATGTATGCGTGTATGTATGCGTGTATGTATGCGTGTATGTATGTATGTATGTATGTATGTATGTATGTATGTATGTATGTATGTATGTATGTAAGTATGTATGTACATGTATAAATGTATGCATGCATGTATGTACATGTACATACGTAGTTCTTTTGTTTTTGTTTTACATCCTAGCAACATCTAAGATCATATCAGGACAGGTACTGACTTGTAACAGTGCGCACTAATGGCAACTTTATAATGCTGCCTCACTGGGAGACCAGGGCACCAGCACCATGACCTAATATCCCATTCAGCCACATTATCCTGACACTGAGCCAACCAGTCCTTGCCCCATCCTAATAAGCCAAGCGCCTGGCTAGGAAGCGACAAGTATCAACTTTTAAGTCAGGATTTCGAACCCAAAAACCCTTCCAGATCCCCCGATCGCCCAAACAGGACACGGCGCTCAACTCATGCGGCCATCCCGTCTGGTACTGTATGTATGTATGTATGTATGTATGTATGTATGTATGTATGTATGTATGTATGTATGTATGTATGTATGTATGTATGTATGTAAGTATGCATGTATGTATGCATGCATGCATGCATGCATGCATGCATACATGTATGTATGTATGTATGTATGTATGTATGTATGTATGTATGTATGTATGAATGTATGTATGTATGTATGTATGTATGTATGTATGTACGCATGAATATGTATGCGTGTATGCTATGTATGAATATGCATAGGATTGATTGGTTGGTTGGTTGATGGGATTTGTTGGTGGATGGGAGTTTTACGTCCTGGCAACTGCTAAGGTCATATCAGGATGGGTGCCGGCTTGTGACAAGACACATTTATAACGATTTTATAGTGATGTCCCACTCGAATACCAGGATGCCAGCACCATGCCCTGATATTCCACTCAGTCACATTATCCTGACACTGAGCCAACCAGTCATTGCCCTATCCTAATAATGCCGGGCGCCTGACTAGGAAGCAACAATTACAATTTGTACGTCATTGGATTGACTCGACCAGGGTTCGAATCCCACGATCTACCAAAACGAGAGACGGATGCTAAACTCATTCGGACATCCCGTCTTGTCAATATGTATATATATGAATATACGTAAGCATGTGTATATGAATATATGAATGAATGTATGTATACATATGTATGAACATGTATATATGCATGATATATGTATGAATATATTTATATATGAATGCATTTATGAATGTACGAATATATGTATATGAATAATATGCTATATATGAATATGCATGTATGAATATATGTATGCATGTATGTATTATATATGTATTAAATAGTAGTATTATGCATGTTCATATGTATCTCATGTTGCTTCTGCTGTGTTCTTTGACTCCCTCCCACCCTGTGTGGTGGAGTAGCTATATTACATAACCATCCCTGCTCTAGGGACCGCAGCAGCATGCACGCACGCACCACTTTCACACCGCTGCTCACCAGTCATCTTCAAATTTTGATTTTAAATATAAAGGGTAGGGCCTTTTTGTAGATGCCAGCCAGAAAACTTCTCACCCAAACCATGCCTTGTCTTTCTATCTCTAACGTAGGAGTTAAATAATTCAGTATGTATGGCTGTAGCCAGCCCCGTCACCATTATTTCGTGTGGAAAGAGCACTATTATTCTGAGTGCAAGTTGACCATCTGAGTGCAAGTTGGCTACAAGACACGCGGCGACAATTATAGCTGGGAGTATCGATTTTCCGGCCTTGATTACGGGGGTGCCTTCTTTATGACTCAGTACATTACAATAGCTGCTGGCAGGTTGCATTGTGCTTATCTCCAAGTCTACGCTCTCCCACATCCTGGCAGCCCTCACCCAGTCCAATACTGGTTAGCTTACTCTCAGGATAATGTGACCGTGTGGCATATTGGGTCATGGTACCGGCAGCCTGATCTCCTAGTAGGACAGAACTATAAAGTCATCATGGATGTACACTGTCACAAGTCGGTACCCATTCTGATATGACCTGAGAGCTTGTTTGTTTGTTTGTTGTTGTTTTATGTCCTAGCAACATCTAAGGTCATATCAGGACGGGTACCGACTTCTGACAGTACGCACTCATTGCGATTTTATAGTGCTGCACCACTGGGAAATCAGGGCGCCGGCACCATGACCCGATATCCCACTCAGTCACATTATCCTGACACCGAGCTAACCAGCCTGACCTGAGATGTTACTATGATGTCAAACAACGACAAATAAACAAACTCAACACCGACAATCTGAACACAGTGAAAATGCGACAGATACCAGCTGCACCACACGTACCACTACACTAACACACCCTGACAGCCCTCACCCAGCCCAATCTGCGGTGATATTAATCATACACCGCCTCGGATTAGCCTCACCAGCTACTCCCGCTTGAGGTGATTACTACTTATTAGATCCTCGAGAAAACCGCCTTAATTACACGTAATGAGTAATTACCCTTACTTAGGGTAATGCAAAGCCCCCTATTAGTATTACGCAACCAGCCATCCTGGGCTCCGGACTTAATATTAACTGCCACATTTCTAGCCTCTGAGAGGCGGCAGCCATGCTGGAAGTAATCACTACATGGCCTAGTGGGAGGTGATTTATTGATTGATTGGTGGTTGCTTTACGCCGTGTCGGCAGCATAGGCCATATTCACAGCGAGAAATGTTTGTTTTTTGTTCAAACCATTGCTTTTACATGTAAAAGCAGACAATCAATTATGTGCCAATAGACACTCATTAAATTAGAAAGCTCACAATCATATATTTGTGGGAGGTCATGGGGTTGATACTATACTCGGTCACGTCAAAGCCAAAGACATATCCAAATTTGTACTCGTTGCTACCATGCCTGGCGATTGGCATTATAAGGATATCGCGGGGACTGGTTGGTTTAGTGTCAGGATAATGTGACAGCGTGGGATGGTGCGTCATGGTATCCTAGCGGGGCTGCACTGTAATATTGCCACTTACATACAAATGCCACAAGTGGGAATCCATCCTGATATGACCCTGTGTTTTTTGCTAGGATGTAAAGCACCAATCGCTCACTCACTTAAGCCCTGTTCACACGGGCAAAGTTTATGTCGACTTAGACAAGTCGTCGTGTCCACACACGGAGCGGTTTAAGGCGGAAATCGATATCTGCACATGAGCAAGTCCAGACTAACCAGCGCCAGTTTCGCTTAGTCGACGTCGGCACGAGAGAGTGTGGGTTCGACCTAGATATGTATAGACTGAATCATATTGTTTTGGAACCCTAAAAACTTCTGCTGGGCAGTGAAAACCTTAAAATAAATCATGAAAAAAACATCTGTGCACCTCTATCCGGTTCATAGACCAAATTATATAATATGCGCTTTTCATCGACTGGAAAGTCAACAAACTAAGGTCTCGACTGCGCATGCGTGTCACGTCCTTAATCCGCCTCAAGTAAGTCGGTTGAGTTCACACATGCCACTTACATCGATTTAAGCTAAATCGCTTCATCTATACTACCTCGCGAGGTGGTTTACTTGAAGCGAACTAGATGAATCGATTCAGTCCTAAATCGCTTTAGCGTAGCGTCCACATGGCGAATGTGAAGCGAACTAGGCAAGTCGATTTATATGATTCGAATTAACTGCCCCGTGTGAACAGGGCTTTAGTCTTAGGTGATGGTGATTCCCCCCCCCCCCCAATTACCACTGAGTGGCCAGATCGACGGCTCACTGAATGAGCTGCTCCCTGCACGTCTATGCACACCCTCTGGGTGCATCACAATGACCTGTAACTGGAGAACAGTAACACTCCAGCACTTTAATTGCCTTCTGTAATATGTATATCCTCCGATGTGACTGACACTTGTCAACATCCGGTGGAGGTGAGGAGGGCAGCAGGTGGCGCCACCGAAACAGTGCTGTCTTACGGAGTATAACAATATTAATAATAATTCCCTCACATATCTTTATATTTGCATAATGTGTTATACAGCACATATATAATATATATATAATATATATATGTACTATATAATTCATTATGTGGATATAAATAACGGCAACCCCTAAATGTTTCCCCCCATTACCATCTTCTTCCATGTTATTTGCTGCAGAGCGGGTCACTCTCTACTCCCCCCGCCTCCTATACCGTGAGCCAATTGTCACTATGCTCACTTTAAAACTGCTGCATAAGCCATGATACGAAAATAATAAGCTGCAAGATCCATCCACTCCCCTGCCACTAAGTCATCGGCTGGTCACCTACTCATTAGGACATCTATTGGTACCACATGACCTACCCAAATGGTGCCACCTGCTCGCCCATGCCTCAGCGACCGTTATCCTCACTCACTGTACTGCTGAAAATTTACATATATATATATATATGTATATAGTATAGTTATACGAATCTTACCTGGGTATAGATGATGGACAACTGTTGTTTTCCCGAGGTATAAGCCTCGGGTAGACATGGGCTAGGGAGAAGGAAGCACGTGAGGTACCAGCAATTTTAACCTACTTATTCAGGATAAAAATGATCTTTCAATACAATGGATACTATGATTTTCCCGTAATGGTACACCAACGGGAAAGACGTGGCAGGGCGTGGTGGGTGGGCCCTAGCCCACGTCTACCCGAGGCTTATACCTCGGGAAAACAACAGTTATCCATCATCTATACCCAGGTAAGATTCGCATAACTATACTATTTTACCTCGGTATACAGCCTCAGGCTAGCCTCAGGCTAGGGAGACCTTTACATAATTCATTTTTATCCTTAATATCATCCATTCTTATTATAATATTCAACGTTTTTGTTCTCACCTATTCTTGTTAGTTGGCGAGCAGGCGCTTTGCAATGCCGGTAGGCTTTTCTAGTCGTTTGTTGTAATGTTTTGCAAACGACTTAGCCGTCTTCCAGCCTGCATGCGCTAGTATTCTTTTCACAGAAATACCTAGCAACCGTGCCTTGGAGACCATGGCACCTCTAGTTGAGTGGGAAGAGTATTTGCCCGTATCCACTCCAGCCAATTTCAACACCATAATTGTCCATCTGGCAAGGGTGTCTCGTGAAATTGCCTTATGTGGCTTTATAAAGCTCACTAATAGTTGTTGTGATGCACGTAAATCCTTTGTCTTAGATATATAAGCCCGTATGGCTGACACAACACATAATTTCCGATCATTCAGAAAACAGTCTAAGTGAACCGTAGATAAAGGGTCACCTAACGTGTTCGATTTGAGCAATTGTGCTAAATCAAACGTAGCTTGTTTCTTGTCTATTTCTAATCCAGTTAAGGATAAAGCAACAATCGTCTGTCCTCTGTGTCCCGTTACTAATAATAACAGGACCGCGACCTTAAAACCTAATTGTTTTATATCTAACCACGAGTTGTGAGGCCAAGCCTGATACAACTTAAATACTATAGAAACATCCCAAAACCGACTATACTTTGGTTTTGGAGGATTCCTTTGATAAATTGAGCGAAGTAGATAACAAAGGACATAATGTTTTCCAACTGTTTCGCCATCAATTCTAGGTAATATGACTGATAATGCACATCTTGCCGCATTGATCGACCCAAAGGATAGTCCTTCATCCTCTAGAGAACGAGCTACTTGTGAAATTGTTGGATTTGTTGGCTTGACTTTCATTAACAAACAATGTACACCCCATTTCTTTAAATAGGTTGTGTACATTTTGACCGTTCCTGGCCTCCAGGCATCAGATACTATCCTATTCTCAGTAATTTTATCCAATCCAAATTGCTGCAGCTGTTTCCTTAGAAAAGGAATGCCAACAGGGGCGTCGTTGACACGTCGCCGTGAACCACTAGCGGTCCGTGGTGCGTCAGATTCCCGAGTTTTCTTGGGAATCGTATATGTTCTTTTGCCAGTTGTGAAACTGCTGGCAGCCAAGGTTGCGTGTCCCAATCGGGCACCACCAGTATAGCATGTGTCCCTTCCAAGCCGATTTTCCTCACAACTCGGCTGATAATGCTAAACGGTGGGAAAATATAAAAATAATTATTTTCCCAGGTAATAGCAAATGCATCTACTTTCCAAGCCTCCGGTTCAGGATGCCAAGAAACATAACAAGGTAATTTGTTATTATTTCGTGATGCAAACAAGTCAACTTTAGGTGTACCCCATTTTTCACAAATGAAGTTAAACAAAGGTGTAGAGAGAGACCATTCTAAATGGTCATGGAAATTTCTACTTTTATGGTCTGCAAGTGTATTTTGTGACCCTGGAATATGCGCTACAGTCAGCCAGACTTGTTGAGCCTGTGCCCAGTTCCAAATCAGTTTAGACAACTGATTGCAAGGCTTTGATTTGGTTCCACCCATGTTACGAATATATGCCATGGCAGTAGTATTATCAGTTAGTATTCTAACTTGTGATTTATGTATCTTTACTAAACTACATAAGCCCAGATAAATAGCACGCAATTCTAGCGCATTAATATGGTCTGATTTTTCATCATCAAGCCATCTACCTCCTGTTGTGACCCCATCACGATGAGCTCCCCAACCTTCTAACGAAGCATCAGTAGTAATTACCGTATTAGGTTCCGCCATGCGGATTGGATTTGGTGAACTTGCTATATGTTGCATCCACCATGCAATATCCTGTAGCCCTTCTTGCGAAATAAACATCTTTCGCTCAAAATTCCCTTTAGTTTGTGTTAACGCTAAATTTTTATCTATTTCTAGAGATTTAATATGGGCCTTCCCGTATAGAATAGCGGGTGCATACGATATCATTATCCCAATAAGGACTGCGACCTGTCTAATTTTAGGTTTTGGTAACTTAATAAGCTGGGTCGCTGTATTCATAAACTTAAATAGTTTTTGTTCTGTTATCGACACTGTAAGAGACTGTGTATCCAGAATAAACCCTAAACATTTCAGTTGTTTTGTTGGTTTAAGCACTGACTTTTGTGGATGTACATAAAACCCCAGTTTAGTGAGTAATGCACATAAATCCAAAACTGCATTCACACAATCAATTTGTGTTGATGCTATAATAAAGGAATCATCTATGTATGGAAACATTATATGACCCTTCCGCGCCATTACTGAGAAAACAGGTTTAAGCAGTTTAGTGAATAAACAAGGGGCACAAGCTAAACCATTCGGCATGCAGGTAAACTCATAGAGTTGGTTATCCCAAAGAAACCGAAGAAATTTCTGGTCTTTTCCCTTATGGGAAGCGTATAATATGCATCTTGTAAATCAACACTAGCCATCCACGCATCTGGCGTAATCAGATCTCGTGCCGTATCTAGCGAGAACATTTTAAAATGTCGATATTCAACCATTTTATTAAGGATTGTTAAATCCAGGATCATTCGAACCTCGCCATTAGGCTTTGGTCTCGAGAAGATGTTTGAAATAAACTCTCCTGAACAGTATGTCACTTTTTGTATAATTCCTTTCTCAAAGAATTTTTGTACCTGTTTAGTTAGTGCCTCTCGTTCAACCGGTTCAATGTTATAAGGAAAAGGTATCCAGCCTTGTACCGGAATTTGTGTGAAGGGAATGTGAACACCCCTAACTATTTGTAAAATTTCTTGGTCACTAGTAATTTTGTGCCACTCAGAAATATAATTATTAATATTACCAGCCACAAAGTCGCTTACAGTTTGTGTGGTTTTAGAGGCTGCAAGAACTTGTAACGTCTGTGTTTCAACCTCTACTTGGACCCGCCCCTGGGGAAGGGTCTCGGCGAGTTGACGCCTCGGCCTAGTGGCCGTGCGGTGTTGTCGGTCCAGCCTGAGCGAGCGCCCCGGCCCCGAAAAGCTTGACCGAAGTTTGAGCCCGGTCTGGTTCCCCTGGTGAACCGCCGTGGACGAAAATCCCCTCGTGACCTTTTGAAACGAGGAGTTTCCTGTTTCTTCTTACCATCCATGTTTTTGCCACTCTTGGTTGCAGTTTCTACCTCTTTATAGAGGTATGGTAGTTGACCGCCAAACATTTTCGTGTTATCTAAAGGTTTCCCTTTAATCGGCTCTGGAGCGAGAAAGAGCGTAAACTCTTTCCCATCATTATCCGTAATCTTCTTTGAACGAGCCACTTCTTTGCCAGCATCTGTGCAAACCGACTTGAAGACATTTTCATATCTTCGATACGACAGGTACCTGCCGCCGCCAACAATGCAATTCCTTTGTCCATCGTCTTAGCCAAAGACGAGAACTTATTTTCTCTTTGCATTCTATTTGCCACAGGAGCAATAGCTGTTAGGGTGCCAAGCACCGCCTTATGCACTGTGTGCAACACACCCTCAAATCTCTTACGGTCATCGGTCATATTGACATCTCGATCCATCTCCTTAATGATGGAGTTGGGAACACCTTTAATGCCTGTTAACTCATCTCCTAACTTGGAAATAATCTCCGCCGGTTTAAACGTGCGGAAAAGGCCATTAATGTTCTCGCGCATAAGCGTAGTGGTTTTCACAAGCTTAGCCTTTGGCTTCTCCACTTTCTTAGCCACTTTGCCACCAATGGCAGCATAGACACCTTCATATTGTGTGTCTGAGTCTGATTCCGTGGAAGTGGAATCTGTGGAAGAATCGGAAGAAGAAGAATCTTTCCTCTTCTTCTTCTTCTTCTTGGACTTGGTCTTCCGCTTTTTGCGAAGTCCAGTCTTCCCCCGTTCCTTGGTGAAATCATCACCAGAAGAAATGATATGTTTCTTTTTCTTCCTCCGTTTAGGAGAAGGAGGAGGAGGAGCCTTAAGCTCCATCGCTGAGTCTGTCTCCGAGAAATCCTCAAATGAAGACTCATCTTGGACACTCGGCATTCGCCGTTTACGAGACACCGGTGGCTTGAGAGACATAATATGACTCTCCATCGCCGCAAACCGAGTCTCCCACTTTTGAGCCGCGGCGCCGTCAGGCACCATGTCCTCGTCCGCCTCGGAGAGAATATGCGGCCCGGGCTGTGTCGAAGGCACTGCCGACACCACGGGTGAGGAGTCGTACTCCTCGTCCAATCCACTCGGAACACGCCCCTCGGCTGCTGCTGCACCGCGCTTACTCCGCTTCGTGGCCATCGGGAACTGAAACAAAGATTTTTGGTCAGTCCCGGTATATATATATGTCACAATATGGTTGTTTCAAACTCATTTGGACATCTAGTGGTGTTAGAGAACGTGTTTATACCGTTATAACACAGGCGTAATAAGCTAAATTTGTGCGTGGGTTGTGGGTCAAGCCCAAACCTTATGCGGGGTCGGGACCAGTGTATCGTCCCGCCCATCCCTCTGTTCCGCACACTTCTCCCACCTGTGACTACTACGTCAACAAGTTGGAGAAAATGCTACGAAACTCGGAGAAACGCCTGAAAAAGTTTGTGGGGAGTCTATAAAAGAAACCCAGGAGCATCTCCAACATTACTCTCTATTAGAGTACGAGAGAATTTCCACAGGAGACGAGGCAGAGCCCACATCTCTACCCATAATCACACGGTGACTCGGGTGTTGACAGAACCGCTAATGATCGGTTTCAATCCTTCGAGAAGGAATTCTATCCTTGGTTTTTTATAACCAAATAACTCGTCCAAAATGGACCAAAGAAAGTCTAAACTTTCCATAATGATGCTCTAATGCATCATGATTAAGCTAACCACAGATTTATTATACTTACTGCGTATTTGCTTGTATGTAGACTAAATTTGCCGGAGCAACCCAACGACACGTAATCCAGTCGTGAGTTGTATATGCTAATTGCTGGTACCTCACGTGCTTCCTTCTCCCTAGCCTGAGGCTAGCCTGAGGCTGTATAGCGAGGTAAAATATATATATATGTATAATATATATATACTACGGGATGTCTGTGTCGCACCTCTCCTACGGCACACTGGCTACTTTATTACTGACCTCGGTGCATCTATGCCAAATGAGATTCTCTTCCAGTGCATCAACAAACCACTCCTGCAGGGTATCGATTGCAAACAGGCAACTATCTCTATTCCTTCCCGCCCAACATGGCAATATCGACCAGCCCGTCCAGCGTCTGTTTATATACTTTATTCAAGAATTAATTTCTTTTCGATGAGGTATTTAAGTGTGCAAGTATGAGGCATGAATAGACTCTTCACCTATAGAAGTCGGGTGGGTAGAGGCCTGTGTAGAATTGGAAATAGAGAACAGTGCTTTAAAAAGAAACATGAGGCAAGATCTAAACTGCCTCCACCACATTGCAGTGAAGGGCAAGTAAATTACACAAAAACCAACACACACGCACACACCTTTAATTACCCTCTCCATCCCACTTGTCCGGGGGTGGTTTACTAATGCATAATCGTGAAGAGAAATTTGCATCATCAAATTATCTTACAATCAGCATATGTCGCAGTAGATCAGGGTTCCCACTGTTTCTCGTGCTTCTTTTGTAATGACTTTCTATATACTTTTTAGCACCATTAAAACTGTTTTTATAAGGACCAAAATGAAGAAATTCCGCATCTTTTTCAGCATGCAATAACTCCAGGTTGCGAGTAGGCTCCACTAGTTCTATTGCCCATTAGGTGGGGGAACAATTCCAATGTAATCTTTGGAGGCCAGTCAAGGTTGGCCCAAAACTGTCTGTAATTGGTGTGTGATGAAGAATGCACAAAATCTGGAATGTTAGGATATCTTCTTTTCTTTTAAACAAAATAAAGATCGATTTTTAGAAACAAGACGATCATTTTGAAAAAAAAATGTCTAATATACTGATAATTTGTAATGAGTTATAATACTCCTTGCATAATTGTAGGCTTTTTCAGTACTTAATTTTTGCATTTTCAAAAGTTAGTACTTCTTAGGTTTTTCATGACCAGTGCGAACACTCTAGATACAGTTTGAGTTTACTCAGGTCAGCAATGTCCGAGACAGAGCCACATGGACACATGGACCACGCAGGGCAGGACAAGTAACTTTTTTCCCCACTTGTCAATTGGGAAAGTGACTGAATTTTCTACTTGCCCGAGTGGCAACCGAGCACTCCTTATTGTCATACCCTGCCATGTAACTACATCTTGGAAAAGCCGTAAAATGTTATTAAAACTGATCACGCCCATTCCTCTTCCTTCGTCACTAGATAATTGCATTCTTCTTAGCACTGAGAATGGACGTGCTGTGCTCAGCACTTACAAGTAACTCAGGGTGAACCCGGCTACAGATGTGAACCATACAGCTGTCACGATGTAGTGTGTGTTGATCACACAGCTATCACTATGCAGCCTGTGCGCTGACGAGACAGCGATCACACTGCACTCAGGGTGAACCCGGTTACAGATGTGAATCATACAGCTGTCACTATGTAGTGTGTGTTGACCACACAGCCGTCACTATACAGCCTGTGCTCTGACCAGACATCTGTCACACTGCACTCAGGGTGAACCTGGCATGAACCATACAGCTGTCACTATGTAGTGTGTGTTGATCACACAGCCGTCACTATACAGCCTGTGTGCTGATCAGACAGCTGTCACACTGCACTCAGGGTGAACCTGGCTACAGATATGAACCATACAGCTGTCACTATGTAGTGTGTGTTGACTACACAGCTGTCACCACTATACAGCATGTGTGCTGATCAGACAGCTGTCACACTGCACTCAGGGTGAACCTGGCTACAGATGTGAAGTATACAGCTGTCACAATGTAGTGTGTTGACCACACAGCCATCACTATACAGCCTGTGCGCTGATAAGACGGCTGTCACACTGCACTCAGGGTGAACCCGGCTACAGATGTGAACCATAAAGCTGTCACTATACAGCCTGTGCACTGACCAGATAGCTGTCACACTGCACTCAGGGTGAATCCGGCTACATATATATGAACTGCACACAGCAGTCACAATGCAGTATGTGCACTGACCAGACAACTGTCACTGTGCACAATCTGTGTACTCACCATACAGCTGTCACTATGCAGTTTGTGCACTGACCAGGCAACTGTCACAATGCACAATATGTGCACTGACTAGACAGCTGTCACACGGAAGTCGCAGTGAACCCATCTACTGATATGAACTGCACACAGCTGTCACGATGCACAATCTATGCATTGCCCGGACTGCATTATGTAAGTACCTTTACTTAAAGGGCGGGCCCCAATTTTAACACATCTGCAGACCAATATAATATAGTCACAAGTCACCATGCCCTTTTCAACATGTTATAATTCGGAAGCGGGTCATAGCTCCGGAAGTAGAGTGTCCACCTGTGAAGGTTTGGGTCATCCGATCAATCCTGCTCAGTGGACACATTTGCAATTTGGGCTATTTTCCGTTCCAAGCAGTTGTCCACAACTGGTTCATCAAAGGTTGTGGAATGTGTTGTCCTGTCTGTGGGAAAGTGCATATAAAAGACCCCTTGCTGCTTCTCGGAATGAGTAGCCTATGTGGCAGCAGTAGGTTTCCTCCAAAGAAATGTCAGAATGACCGTATGTTTGACATCCAATAGCCGATGATAAAAATCAAGGCACTCTAGAGGCGTCGTTAAATATAAACATTTTGTTTCATTTTATAATTTGTTCTACTCGGCCATCCAACACCCATAAAGTTTCATGATCCAATGGTTTTGAATTTCTGTCACGGTCATTCTGTCATTCTGAGATAAATATATTAGGTTGATCATTATATTCTACCGTACATTGGCTTGAAGTAAAATGGCTAACTTTGGAGATATCTGAAATGCAAGCACTCAAAATTAATTTTGGCAAGCACCGGCTTCAGTAGTAACAAGTTCTATTAAATTGTCTCAGTATTCCCTTCTATGTAGCGACAAATGTTTAATAACTGCCTACAGCTGTCACTATGTAGTGTGTGTTGGTCACACCGCCGTCATTATACAGCCTGTATCTAAGTTAGATATGTGGAATAAAATCTAGATAATTGGATTGCGTTTGAAAATTTGACGTTTTCGTCGGACTAAGTAGCAGCTATAATAATTCATAGCCAGACATACTGAAACTGCCCACGCTGCGTGCGTTGACACCGTGGATGGTCGAGTGTGTGGCAGTGCGACACTAAGTGGTGCGCAGTCTCATTACGCGCCGAGCGCCGGGTAACGCACAAGAGCGCAGTAATTACAACGTCACCCTGCGCACTCACTTAGCGCCTATTTAATTGGAACACCCGCAATTCCAACAACTATAGAACCAAGCCGCAAGAAACGGTGTCTCGGGCTCTTCTGGCTAGTCTAGCATCTCCTACTATTGCAAACATCAGCTAATTACTACATAGTACTCACAACTTCTTTTTTTCAGATGCACTTTAATTGTACATGTTATAATTAACATGCGTAATTCTCGGCGGAGACTGGACGAAATGATGCCGCCACCTGGAGGAATATAATTTAGTTCCTGACCAACTCGATAGGTGGCGCGATTGACCTGAACTCTGCCGGCGAGATGTTTACGTTATCTGCCTCACCCGTGCAAAACGCCCCGAACCATCGCAGCTGCCGTCCGCCTAACTTCGACCCGACTTTCTTGCGGTGCTGGTTCCTGTACATTGACTTCAACTAAACTGTAACTGTGAAATTCTGAAGATTAAAAAACCCATTATACCAACTTTGTCTCCGTTCTGTGAATTATTAACATATTGTTAAGCAGACGAGTATGTTTATATTAACATTTCATGCCCTACCTTGAAAAATATAAATAATCAAATTATATATGTGAAGTATAAGTAATTATACTAATGTAAACAGCGGAGAGAGGATCCTATTTATTTAAGCAGCTGGAAGATGTAACCAGTCGCTGAGTCAGGCGCACACCAATATTCGCTGTGGTGGTGGTGCTCTGAGTCTGAGGCGCCACCAGAGGACGAATCGATAACTGACCAGTGCTCTACAGTCATTCGGCCAGATAATTTTGCTTATATATATATCGATTATTTACCTTTTTAATATAAACATACTAGTATCCTTGAGAAATCCATAAGTTGGTGGGTTTGAATCATGGTGTTCTCTGTGGCGGAGTGGTTAGAGTGTCTGACTTTTTCTAGGTCAGACTCCTAATCTGAAGGTCAGTGGTTCGATTCCCTGTGCCCCTGACTCTGCCAATTTGGATTTCCACCGCTGTGTATAACTTACAACATCATCAAAGGCCAGTTGCTCTCATACCATGTCTATGTGGCGTGGGAGGTTAAAAATCCCTTGGGTCGGTAAAAGTGTAGGCGTGGGCTTTCTAATGGTGAAAACAAGTCTATTCAGACTTATCCATGATAGGCAGAATAAAAAAGACAAATTCAGATATAACCTGATGATCTATTCGACCAAGAATTCTTTAAATCAAAGATAATTCAGTAAACTGAACCCCAATTTAGCGCGACCCCCCTGTTTTTGCTATGAGATCGTATGGACTCAACAATTGCGTTATAATTACTGTATATGTATAAATGATTGTGAGTGGATGTGTCTAGTATTTTATATATTCGTGATGGCCTGACGCAGAGGTCACCATTCAGATACTACTTACACGTCAATTTTGTTGCTCAGTTTTGTTATTAAATTCGTTGATTAATTTAAACATATGAAATTTTAACTACGGACAATTTATCTTTCTCATTCCCTCACGTCTAGTCCTGTCGCATTAATGTAACCACCAAAAAGTATAATCTGTTAAGTCCTTGGTTTGGCCTCCTCCCCCCCCCCCCCCACACTTCATCCATGCTATTTCTCCATATTTACAATTTATGTATTAGGGAAAGATCTCCCTACTCACACCCTTATCTACTTCAAGTACTCAGCACCTCTGGTTAATATTTATTTGTAGGGTTTGAAAAAAATTGAAATTAGAATTTGTACTTGAAATAATAAGTTAAAAGAATAATGATGTGATTAAAATGTAATTTGCCTTCAGCAGGCAGCCTCAAACATCAGGATTTAAGCATTTGCAGAATAATGAAAAATGTGTGTAAAATTAAGGGCAAAAATTAAATATTAAAAATGTCATAACCCAGGGATTAATAGACCAATTTTCCATTATTATATAGATTTGTAATCAGAATGATAAGAGCTTTCAAACTGTGCCATTTGCAAATTATCTTCATGAAAAGAAAAATTCAGTTTGGAGTACATATTATTTATTATTCACTATCGCTTGTCCCCCACGAGGAGCAGGCATCGCCTGCTACCCACTGAACCATACATTCCAATACCTAGCCCCACATTCTGTCTACGGTCACTGAATGTCGTCTGCCGCATGTCGCTACATACGTTAGACAGCAAACACATAAACCGTTACTGAAAATAACACGCTGGTGGAATATCTCATTTCCCGCCACACGACTGATTAGCTCATTGTCAGGATAATAAGACTGAGTGGGATATGGGGGGTGGGGGGGTCATGTTGCTGGTGGCCTGATCTCCCAGTGGGGCAGGGCTATAAAGTCACCATGAGTGTGCACTGTCACAAGTCGGTACCCGTCCTGATATGACCTTAGATGTTGACAGAAGGTAAAACTACTACAACCAACCAACCTACCACATTCTGCCATCACTGAATGTCGCTACACTACAGACGCCAGACAACAAAACACACAGAAACTTTCACTGAAAATAACACGCTGACGGAATATCTAACTACCCGCCAGACGACATTTAACGGCAACAACTAAAATACCCTGCAAGTCTTGAAGGAGCCCTTTCTTCGGCTCAGCGGCAGGGCAATGGCCCCTTCACACACAACTGCTGCTGGCTGCTTCCCCTGTTTCCGGCCGACCTGGTGTTTTACTTCCCATCTCCGCCCTACCCTACGGCAGCCTGTCACCTACATTCAACTATATCCCCCTCAACATCCCCCCCCCCCACACACACACACACACCCACCCGCCCGCCCGCCTTCAAGTTCCCTTCTCACCAGGCGGCTTTTAGGGTCGAGTTTGCGGGTGTCGCAGTTTGAGAGGGTACCCGGTTTAAAACGGGGCTTTTCACGATGTGCATGCGCATGCATTTCTGCCTGATTGAGATTGTACCCACGTTTAATAATTTGTTAATTGTTTGTTAACTTATTAGTGCTGAGGATAATATATACTATCAAGCATAAAATATTCACTACAATGATTCCTGAAGGAATCCTTGCTTGTCTCTCCCTCCCAGAATAGAAGCAAGCCAGAAGTTCAGACAAGATTTCAGGCTTAACATTCCAGTTTGACGCATGCGCATTGCGAAAAGCCCCGTTTTAAACCGGGTACCCTTTAAAACTGCAACACCGATCTTGGCGAGGCACACTAATAAATAGCCACCCGAAATTCAACTCCATGTGGGTTAACATCTACACAGAGAAATCACAGACTTGTTATGATCAAATAGAGCAATGATGGAGCAATGGATGAGCGTGTATATATATATATATTGTGGTTAGTACTTGTAGGTGCCGCTCTGAACAGTTCTTAGGCTTTTTGTGCCTCTGTGTGTGTGTGTGTGTGTGTGTGTGTGTGTGTGTGTGTGTGTGTGTGTGTGTGTGTGTGTGTGTGTGTGTGTGAGTGAGTGAGTGAGTGAGTGAGTGAGTGAGTGAGTGAGGGTGTGGGTGCGTGCGTGCGTGCGTGCGTGCGTGCGTGCGTGCGTGCGTGCGTGCGTGCGTGCGTGCGTGCGTGCGTGCGTGCGTGCGTGCGTGCGCGTGTGGTTTCTTTTTGGTTAGTGCTAAAAGTTAGTAAAAACCGGGACCTTCCAGCGTCCGTCTAACGTAGACGCAATCCATTAAAGAAGGTGCGGGGATCAATCACATCATCGGGAAACGACACCCGCAGTGCGCGCGCGACAAAACCTTGCCTTGCTCACACCGACCCGACAGCCCTTACCTGCCATCACCGACCCGACACCCCTACCCGCCAACAATGTACGCACACACCTACTCAAACTGGATGTGGTGGTCGAATCGGTAGAGCGCAGGCTTCTTGTGTGGAAGGTTGGAAGTTTGAATCCCAGCTGAGTCAAAGCAGCTACTTATCAAATTGATACTTGTCACTACCTCGCCTGGTGCTCAGCAATAATAGGATAGGACAAGGACTGGTTAGCATAATATCAGGATAATGTGAATGTGTGTGATATTGGGGTATGGTGCTGGCAGCTTGATCTCCTAGTAGGACAACACTATAAAGTCACCATGAATGTGCACTGTCACAAGTCAGTACCCATCCTGATATGACCTGAGATGTTGCTATGATGTAAAACAACGGCTAACAAACAAACTCAACACCCACAATCTGAACACAGTGAAAATGTGACAGACACCACCTGCACCACACTTATAGTGCAGTCACACTATGACGTTTCTCCCGGCGTGCCGCCAACGCGCTAAATATATTCAACGCGTCGAGAAACGTCAAACTTTTCGGCGTGTTTTGAGAAAACTCGATGCAGCGCAGCGTGTTGGCAGCGTGTTGCTGGCGTGTTATTGGCGCCAACGTGTTGCGACGTGCGGCGGAACAACATGTCAACATCCCGCCAGCGGGTTCCCAGCGTGCCATCGGCGTGTTGTCGGCGCGCTGGCGGCGCGGTGACGGCGTGGGGGTGGCGCGTTGGTGTCGTGTTAGTACCGTGTCAACGCGTACATACCTGCCAGCAACACATTAGGATGCGCCCGCAGCGCGTCCACACCCGCCGCCAACGCGTCTTGGCGCGCCAGCAACACGTCCAACGCGCCGAGAAACGCTGGAGCAATGCCAATAGCGCGCCGGCTACCCGTCGATGGGACGTTACCGACGCGTTGACGGAACGCTCGCAGTTTGAGGGAAAAAAGCCAACGTTAACCGACGTTGATCAACGGTCTGCCAGCGTTAGCCCGGCGCGCCGCCAACGGGTATCGATGTCTTAGTAACGTGTCCGTAACGCCCCCTCCAACCCGTCGGTCCGCGCCGAAAGTTTTGTGCAAGCACAAAACTTTTGACGCTGCCCGATGCGCGTCGACGTGTTGGTTCAGACTCAACGTGTACCGACGTGCCGCTAACGCGTTTGTAACGCGCCGGTAACGCGTCCTGATGCGTCCCGAAATTTCGCCCAAAAACCCAACACGTTGTAGTGTGACTGCACCATAATATATTACCAATAACAGTAACACACACACACCATGACACACCATGACAACTTTAAGAACTCTGGATACTCTCCACCAATGGTTGCAACCCACAGAGTCACTTTACACATAACTTTACCGCTACCACTGTGCATCAGCAGTGGAAACCTTAGTCACTTTACACATAACTTTACCGCTACCACTGTGCATCAGCAGTGGAAACCTTAGTCACTTTACACATAACTTTACCGCTACCACTGTGCATCAGCAGTGGAAACCTTAGTCCCGTCATGCGTAACCTTGCCACCACCACTGTGCACCAATAGTGGAAACCTTAGTCACTTTATGCATTTATAACCTTGACGCTACCACTGTGCATCCACAGTGGAAACCTTAGTCGCCGTATGCATAACCTTACCGCTACCGCTGTGCACCAGCAGTACCTTAGTCACTTTATGCGTAACTTTACAGCTACCATTGTAGGTCAGCAGTGGCAACCTGAGTCACTTTATGCATAACCTTACCACTACCACTGTGTACCAGCAGTGGTAACCACATACTTACCTTACACACCTTTCCGCTAATACTGTACGCTCAATGAAAACACCCGCAGGCACCAACTCTGGACCCCAACGCTACAACTCGCTAACACTATATGTACACAATGCAGCCATACAAACAGATCAAAACTTGAAACACTGTTCACTAACTGAGCATATGCCGAACGAGCCATCCTTGTGGACACAGTGAAAACCGCCTGTGTGACTCAAGTTCACTAATCCAACACGAGGCTGTACACATTCCAGTGTACACACCTGAAACTTGTAGAAACCTACAAAAGAATGTCTGGCCAACCTGAGGACACAGACAGCCTTGAGGGTTGGTTGGTAGGTTGGTTGGAGTTTTACGTCCTGGCAACATCTAAGGTCTTATCAGGACGGCTACAGACTTGTGGCAGCGCGCACTTATGGCGACTTTATAGTGCAGCCCCAATGGGAGACCAAGCCACCAGCACCAAGACCTGATATCCCACTCAGTCACATTATCCTGACACTAAGTCAACTAGTCCTTGCCCTATCCTAACAATGTCGAGCGCATGGCTAGAAAGGGGCAAGTATAAATTTTTAAGTCATTGGTTTGACTCATTCAGGGTTCGAAGCCCACAATCTACCAAAACGGGAGATGGACGATCAACTCATTCAGCTTATACGTTATGGGCAGAGTAAATTAAAAAAAAATATATATAAAAAAAAAAAAAATATTCAGCCATCTGGTCGCCGCCTTGAGGGAAAACCACTCGTCCACGATGACTGTATCCCAACACAGCAGACACTATGGCAGTCCTCACACAGGAAAGTTAGTTTTTAACGACGCCTCTAGAGCTAGAGCACATTGATTTTTATCATCAAGCTATTTAGCGTCAAACATATGGTCATTCTGTCATATTTCTTCAGAGGAAACCTGCTGCCGCCAGATAGGCTATTTTTTCCGATAGGCCGCAAGGGGTCTTTTATATGCACTTTCCCACAGACAGTACCGCACATACCATAGCCTTTGATGAACCAGTTGTGTCACCACACAGAGGCACATTACACATGGAACAGACATCCACTCCATTCTTTATACTTCTTCCTTTAAAAAAAAACTACAAAGTTTCTACAGGTTTAAATCATCAAAGACTACCTCACAATGTCATTGATCTGGGATTCTAAGAATCGTTTTCGCTGTTCACCCATTTTTCACCTTAAAACAAATTAAACAAAAAACACCCAACCCTGCTCTACCGCACCGTACCTCACCCCAGTCCCACCCCAGTCCCACCCCAGTCCCACCCCAGTCCCACCCCAGTCCCACCCCAGTCCCACCCCAGTCCCACCCCAGTCCCACCCCAGTCCCACCCCAGTCCCACCCCAGTCCCACCCCAGTCCCACCCCAGGCCCCACCCGCCACCCCAGTCCCCCCACCCCAGTCAACCCAAGTCCCACCCCAGTCCCACCCCAAGTTCCCACCCAGTCCCACCACCCCCCATCCCACCTCCAGTCCCACCCCCCCCAGTCCCACTCCACTCCACTCCACGTCATCCCTCCACTCCACTCCCACTCACTCCACTCCACTCCACTCCACTCCACTCACCACTCCACTCACTCCACTCCACTCCACTCCACTCCACTCCACTCCACTCCACTCCACTCCACTCCCCTCCACTCCACTCCACTCCACTCCTCTCCACTCCACTCCACTCCACTCCACTCCACTCCCCTCCACTCCACTCCACTCCACTCCTCTCCACTCCACTCCACTCCACTCCACTCCACTCCACTCCACTCCACTCCACTCCACTCCACTCCACTCCACTCCACTCCACTCCACTCCACTCCACTCCACTCCACACTACGCCAGGTGCAGTATTCCCAGTATCTTACCCGCTATATATGTGGTTTGTTGATGTAATTTTTTTCCCCTTTCCCGACAAATCTGTGCTTCTGGTCGGTGAGTGGGTGGGGGATAAGGTGTCCATTGGTCCGGTCCACACATGCGGGCACTCACCCCTCCCCCCACCTCCCCTTCCCCCCCCCCCCTCCCCCACGCAGACTGCATACTGGACTAAATGGAGGCGTTACAACCAACTCCCTTCTAGCGTCTTTCCGTGGCCACGTGATCTGTTCACATGTCTTACTAACAGCTCACAGACCACGCCCTGTCAGTCGGTTGGCTTTTGGAGCTTTACGCCCTGGCAACGTCTAAGGTCATATCAGGACGGGTACCGACTGGTGACAGTGTGCACTCATGGTGACGTTATATTGCTGCCCCACTGGGAGACCAAGCCACCAGCACGATGGCCTGATGTCCCACTCAGTCACATTATCCTGAGACTGAGCCAACCGGTCCTTGCCCTATCCTAATAATGCCGAGTGCCATGCTAGGAAGCGACTAGTATCAATTTGTAAGTCATTGGTTTGTCTTGACCAGGGTTTGAACCCGTCGGTTCGAATCCCACGACAGAGTGAGGGTGGGGGGAACGCGCATCTTGCATCCCCTGCACGGCAACATCCAACGC
The DNA here is from genome assembly GCA_030323885.1 of Branchipolynoe longqiensis. Lineage (NCBI taxonomy): Eukaryota > Metazoa > Annelida > Polychaeta > Phyllodocida > Polynoidae > Branchipolynoe > Branchipolynoe longqiensis. The sequence continues at coordinate 30,050,570 of CM059197.1, forward strand.
TTACAGATCAGGCATTCTTATTTGCCCGATGGAGGTCTATTTTGCAGTGAAAGCTGGATTTTTTGTCTCAGCATTGGCTCAGGAAAATTTGCTTTAAAAAAACAACGTTTTAGTAGAACGCGCCACAAAGCCGCTAGCGCCACCCGGCGGACCAGACACGCATTAAGGCCCGCTTTGTTGTAAACCGGAAGTGGGCACAGCCCGAGGCGAATAACGTTAGTGCTGGTGGCATCACCTGCCGGGCAGTGACCGAGTGACCACCCAGAACCAGGCACTGTGTATACACGTACCATTGATGCTAATTTATGTATTTGTCTGTCTGTCTGTCTGTCTGGTCTGTCTTGTCGTGTCTTGTCTGTCTTTCCTTTTTTCTTTCTTTCTTTCTTAATTAAATTTTTTTATTATTATTTTGTTATTATTATTAATTAACGAAAGAGAGGTTAGAGCAATCCTAACTTCTCACACAATAATCTCAGTAGCCATATTAGTTATCTTTTCGGTAGAACAACCAATTAAATTACATAAGATGGTCTCGTGTTTTCCCATTTTTATTAGTTTGTCTTTTAATAGTGTGGGGGGACAGGAATGAGCAATATACATTTCGTGATGTATATTTTAATATGCCACTATTATTACTACATATATATATTACGATATATCACTATATTATTATTATTACAAATGAAGCATTGCTCCCTGGTTAGTTCCATGAGTCACCACTATACCAAAATGGTGCCCCCACCAGCCCCACTAGCCCCACCGCCGACCCGGTAGGCAATAGAAGATGGGGTGGGGGTGGGGGTGGGGGTGGGGATGGGGGGTGCCACCAAACTGCAGGCACGTCAACTTTCAGATAGACATACATCACCACTTACCAGATTTGTGAATTGTATTTACTTTTAAACTTGTTAAGCACCCATTTCTATATGACTAGTTTCAACTGCTAGCTCTGCAATCTGTAGATTATACATTACCAGTTCTTTTGAGAGGTGCATCACCAGGGTGACTACATACCTGCAATGGAGTGAAAAGAGATCACTTAGTACACAAACTGGACACATATGGTCACAGAGCTGGGTGCCTAGAGGTTGGTTGTGGAAAAAAAGAGAGGCACACAGGAATGTTTATATAACACACATGATTGAAATAGGAAATATCTTAAGTATAGATATATAGACCCCTTTCAATGTTTGTAAACATTGTGTATGCGCGTGCAGCTTGGATCCAGAACAAATGCACACTGCCACTGAGTATGCGCAGTGCAAAACCTCAGTTTTATTCAAAATTAATAGAAATCCAGAACCTTAACCGTATCAATTTAATATAATCTTTTTGGTAAACACGTTTTCTATGTGTATTCCAATCAGTTTGTTTCTAGGTGTTGTGGTTTTAGAGATATTTAACTTTTTCTGTATGAAGATTGTTCACTGCCATTGACAATGCATTGAGTTTGCCATACGCGCAGTGCAAAACGTCAGTTTTATTCAAAATTAATAGAAATCCAGAACCCTAACCGTATCAATTTAATATAATATTTTTGGTAAACATGTTCTCTATGTGTATTCCAATCAGTTTGTTTCTAGGTATTATGGTTTTAGAGATATTTCACTTTTTCTGTATGAAGATTGCTCACTGCTATTGACAATGCATTGAGTTTGGCGGTACCCGCAGTGCAAAACGTCAATTTTATTCAAAATTTATAGAAATCCAGAAGCCTAACCGTATCAATTTAATATAATCTTTTTGGTAAACATGTTTTCTTTGTGTATTCCAATCAGTTTGTTTCTAGGTGTTGTGGTTTTAGAGATATTTCACCTTTTCTCTATGAAGATTGCTCATAGCCATTGAGTTTGCAGTGTGACCGGAAGTTGTCCTGCAGCCAAGCAGCACGCGCACTGACCTAAATACATGTGCTGACGTCATATGAAATTGGTCAATAGACGCAAACGATACATTGCAGTTTTTTAAGAAGAATCTTTAATACGACCAATGTTTGAAAATGGAAATGAATAATGATTAGTTACTAGGATAGGCCAAGGATGGTTAGCTTATTATCAGGATAATGTGACTGAGTGGGATATCAGGTCATGGTGCTGGCGGCCTGATGTCCTAGTGAAGTTACCATGAGTGCGCACTCTCACAAGTCGGTACCGGTCCTGATATGACCATAGATGTTGCTAGGACGTATAACCCCAACAGACAAGCAAGTGAAACCTAAAAGCATGGGGCCTGGTTTGATCAATACCAGTTTGCCCAGGAGTTGCATTTAACTTTCAGGCTCTTGTCACTTTCGCGACTAAACGCACGATTGTATTGGACACTGATATGTCGGCTCAGGGCATCGGCTTAAGAGCATTGGATGGGGCCACAGAATTGTTGAAAAGGTAATCCTCAGATTTGAGCCAATATTGTTTAAAGGTGCATAATCCGATAAAAGCATCGTATTTAAAGTTGCATAGTCCGATGGTTTTGAATTTCTGTATTTTTTCTGAGATAAATATATTAGATCGATCACTAGCATCTACTTTACATTAGTTCAAAGTTACTTGTATTTTAAAAGGTAAACTTTTGAGATAGTTTGAGTGCAAGCATGGAAAATTAGTTTTGGCAAGCTTGCCAAAACTCTGACACCATAGACTTCTGCAGTAACAGGTTCTGTTACATTGGCTCAGTATTGCCTTCTACGCAGAAACAAACGATTAATAAGTGCATCAGTATCTACGTTAGATGTTAAATCAAATTTATATAATTGGTTTGGTTTTGAAAATTTGATATTTCATCGGACTATGCAGCTTTAAACAAAAACCAAAACACCTATCTAGATTTGATCCTACATGCAAACTTTAGATACTGATGCACTAATTATTTATTAATTTGAGGTTCACCTCCCCCCCCCCTCGAAATGTCAAAACTCGTCGGCTTTGACTGGTTGCTACGTGACCTAGTTACTTATTGCCCTGACCTATGATGTGGCAGATACATATTATTCAACTGGTTTGCACGCCTATTATTTTGCATGCTTTTATACTTCAAATATATCTAAAGTTAGTCAATTATCATGAACATAGTAATGCAAAGTAGGTTATAATGGTGACATTAATGTCTTCAAAAGCGATGTGAATTCAAAACCAACGGTCTATTTCCAGTTTACACAGACACCATTTCTGGTCCTTGAGGGCTACAATCCAGCTTAACAAGAGATGCTTGTAGAGGACACTCCACCTTAAAAAGAAAAACCTTAATCTTTTTCTTTTTTTAATAATACAAAATTAAATAAAATTGTAACCCATATATGCAGAGGCTGACAACTGCATTTCCAGATGTGATGGCTTGCTGCAGTTCTGCTGGGTTCAAAATGGCGGCATTTACAAATGTTCCCAATGTGAAAATAACTGGCTTTTTTAAAGAAAGGCAATTCGGAATGTCTAATTTGAACTATGTAAATGTGGTTGGATAAATTCAAATAGCTTAGAATCTATTTGTTTGTGGTTGTGTTCTCCAGTTCCTATGTCTTCCTTCAATGGAACAAATATCAGAATTGTTTCAATAAGTAAGGGGTATATTAGAGTGAAGTGCATTGCAAAGTGTATTGATAGCGACATTGCTGGGTACTTTTTTAAGTGGGTTGAGATGAGGTGCAAGGTGTGTGACACATTGTGAGGTACTTTCTAAGGCGTGTTGAGACATGAGGTACATTGTATGGCACTTTATGGCACATTACAAGGTGCTTTCAAAAGCGTGCTGAGAGATGTTACATTGTAAAGCACTTTGTGAGGTGCTTTCGGAGGCGTGCTGAGAGGTTGGGTACATTGTGAGGTACTTTCTATTGCATACTGAGAGATCGGTTACATCGCAAAGCACTTTGTGACACATTACGAGGTGCTTTCAAAGGCATGCTGAGAAGTGGGGTACATAGTGAGGTACTTTCTATCGCATACTGAGAGATGGGTTACATTGTAAAGCACTTTGTGACACATTACGAGGTGCTTTTGGAGACGTGCTGAGAGACAGGTTACATTGTAAAGCACTTTGTGACACATCACGAGGTGCTTTCGGAGGCGTGCATGAGAGACGGGGGTGCATTGTACGGTACTTTGTGACACATTGCGAGGTGCTTTCGAAGGCTTCCAGTTGAGGGGCTGGTGAGGGTGTGTGTGTCAGGCGGGGTGAGATGGGAAGTAATTGCCTGGTCACTACGGGTGATGAGGCTGTCCGTTATAAGGAGCGGATTTCTACCACCGCCCAATAGTGCATGCCAGATCGTAAGGAGGCCAGCAAGTCCACACCGGAAGTACCAATTGACCCGCTTCTTACCATCCCAGAACATCACAATAACACAATTTCCTCACCCCCAGCCCCATCCCGTCAGTGCCACCCTATTCCTGCTGCCCTAACGGTGGAGTTCCACACAGCCACACTCAATCATCACATCCACTGCATGCAACTACCAGAATGCACTGCGACTGACGCGGCACATACATTCTGGCTCTTGTGGTTATTGATCCCAGAAGGGAAGGTGGCAATCCAAATGCAGTGTTTGTAACAAGGCAGAAATAAAAATCCTACTTTTGTGCGACCATAATCTTAATTTTTCTTCCAGTACTTCAAATATGAAAAAACAAAGCTGTCAGACAATTAACCATATATATTCTGAATAAATTAACTTATTTCATTAGCATTCCAAAGAATTTATTAAATTCAAGTTAAGTTTTGAACAAGAAATGTAAACAAAATCCGATGGATTCGTCCAAAAATAATGCAAAATTATCGAAAATCTGACTTTATCCGACAAGTATGTGAATATCCGACTTTCGTTGGATAATCTGACTCTGTACAAACACAGCGAATGTTAAATATTTATTAGTTTCAAATCAGGTTGGCCGGAAACACCCAATGTAACTGCCTTGCTTGGTCCATTCCCGCAAATGTATAATAGTAGTCCACCCCCACATTGTCAAGGGAGAGGCTGCGTACGCACCAATCCCAATGCGAAGGGCTTTGGACTGCTTCACAAAGACAAGACCTTTCGCAGACCTTTTCGCAAAGACCGTTAATAATAACTGAGATCACGATCAATGGAAGAAAATCAGAGTAAATTTCTGCCGGCCGCCACTATTGTTCCTCTCTGTGTGTATTGAGTTCCAACAGCTGATTTCCGAAGGAACCAGCTAAAGTACACCAGAAACTATCTCCCTCAGTGCCACTCACCTCCCTCTCCCAACTATAATATTAATAACAGGGCGCTCACCACTCCCTAGTAACACTCACTCCAACATAAAGGAAGTAAAAACTCAAGGGGTTTTTCAAGTACTTTCCAGGTCAACTTTACCAAAATTACAGACCTTACCAAGCTAAAAGTGAAAAACTTTCTTTTCCGATATGACAACGGTATAACTTGGATCTCATGGCATCATGATTCTCGCATTAGCAAGATAAAAAAAAAAATTAACAAACATGTTAGGCGTTTATATTGTATCTTATATAATATAATTATCCTTTTCGAGGGTTTTTCAGACCGCAGCGCTTATGAACCCTGCTCCAAGTACCATTAGGACCCTGGACTTTTATATCACAATACATATCACAAACACTGTAACCATAAACACATCACCAAAGCTGTAAAACCACATGTAAAACTCAAGAAGCTTATGAAACTAACAATAAATGCCTATGCTTACAACGATAGCTAAACAAACATTGACAATAAATTGCACCCTTGGTTTCTTGCTGGTTTCAGTAAGGAGTGAACTTTTGCACCCTAAATGTAGATGGCCCAAAAATAACGCATGGAATATAACCTTTATATGCAACCCACCTTCCCAACCACTCCTACGGCCCTGGTGTTCTAGTCCTACCTAATAACCGGCTCAAGCCCGGCTCAGCCTGGAGACCCGCAACCCAGCCAGCAACCCACCCAACAACCCACCCAGCAACCTACCCAGCACAAGCAAGCCCGACCCCCCCTCACAGACACACCGCACCCCCCCCCCCCCATTCCTACTTCAACCAACCTACCCAATACTTAGTGAAGCCAGGTCCAATAATCAGCACAGCATTAGTCCTTGGGTGTGGCAAAGTTTGTCAAATCAATGCTTTAAGCCCCTATCACACCTCGCCAGATTGAGCAATGGACAGAATTGTCTAGTCCGGTAGTGTTCGGGCGTGATAAGTATCAACTTGTATAAAAGTGTGTCAAAATGTTGTGATATCGAGTCAGAGGCAGCCGGACGAACGGAGATGAAATGGACATGAAAAGGACATGAAACATACATGAACGGATAGCCAATGGACAAAACAAACTCAAACCGGACAAGAACCGTAGACGTAAATCCGGCGGCATCCGTTCCAAGTTTTGTGTATGTTCAAAACTTTTAATGGATCGGGCCGGAAATCAACAGATATCCACGGATATCAATGGATATGCAAGGGACACAAACCGGACTTTGCCGGATATAAACAGACTTTGTTCAGCTTCTTTCCATTTCCTCAATCCGGCGAGGTGTGACAGGGGCTTTACATAACCCAACTCACATGCCCACCTCCATACAGCTCACTACATCGATCTACCGCACCGCCTGGTCAGACGCTATAAATAGACTTTGCATAAGTTCTCCAATAAATACTCATTTACAAAGAAATTCCCATTTTCTCTTGGTGTTTCGGGGTGTTTTTATAGGGAGTACACGAGGTATTAAAATGACAACACAAGATTTAATATTAAGCACATGAAATCACATGACACATATATATACAGTAAAACCACCCTAACCTCCCACCTCCACTGATCGACCACTCCCCTATATCGATCGCTTTATTTGGGTCCCAACAATACCATTGTAACCACATTTTAACTCCCTAAACAGACCAGACATGTATAGGCCTACGATCCAAAGATGATCTGCCGGACCACTTAAAGTCGGTCCCAAGGTCGGCCGATTTAGAGGTATAATCTATTATAGTGATATATATATATAATATATATAATATATAATATATATATTATATATATATATATATATATATATATCAGGGATGAAAGTGGTCTCCGGGAAAAAAAGCGGAAATGCTGATATTCTCCCATAGGTTTAGCATTGTCAGGGAATCGCGGAAAAATACCGGAAGTCAGGTCTGAACTAAGCCTTGTTGTGATTGCAATATCGCCCATATCTAACAGTTTCTTGCTTAGGTTTTATGTTCTAACTACATATAAGGTCATATAAGAACGGGATTCGAACCACCAAACTTTTGTCATATACACACCATCTTTTGGAATTTTGTTTACCATTGATCGGTGGATATAAGAAATCCCGGAAATCCGCGAAACCGCGGAGGTCTTTCATCTCTGATATATATATATATATATATACACGATCGCTCTGCTGCTTTAAAAATAATTCAAAATGGTAGCAAAGGAAGACAAATTATGTCAACGTATATTATATAGATGTAATATGGCAAAATTTCAAAACCATTGAATTGTGAAAGTCCCACGCAGCCACGTTCTGTATTACTATTTCTAGACTGAGGCGGGAAAAGGACGGGCGGGACGGGGCGGGGCGGGGCGGGGCGGGGCGGCGGGGCGGGGATAAGGCTGACGCTATCTTCTACCGGTGCCTCCGCCGTGCCCAGGTCCCCCTTTGTGTAGAAGCACCTCGGGGAGCAGCTCGACGGTGCTCGGGAGGTGCTCGGGAGCAGCTCAGAGAGTAGGTCGGGTTTCCTTGCGAGATGCCTCATTACGAGCCCGCCAGCAACCAATTAGAGCCGTGTTCACAAAGCGCGCGCCCGCGGCGGGTTTTACGTGAAATTCACCTACCAGAAGCACCGTATTACTAATAAAACAGAGCTTTGTGCACATCGAGTAGAAAACTATCCGAACCTGCTCAGAGGGGTCCCCATCTTTATACTCATAGTCATAGAGCAGATTCTGGGAACTTAGGTTTTTTTAATTTATAGTGGGGAGCGGTGGAAAGGGATATATAATTGTTAATAAAACATGCACCCACGACAGTCAATTAGCAGGCGTCTTGTATCACGGGGCAACACTCCGCCTCAGCCAATCAGAGTGCGTGTAACACAGGCCAATCACTGTCTGTACCAAATCCAGAGCGGGATCCCCATAGCGTAGGGAAAAACCACCCACCCACACATACACCCACACGCGCCGTCCTCAGTACCGGAAGTAGCATCTTCAAGGGCCGCTTACCACCACAGCAACCATCGCACTGCAGATGGATAATTTAAAGTGGCCTTAATTCGTGCAGCTTCTAATCTGCCCGGCCCCGGCCCCGCCCCCGCCCCCGGCTCACCCCTTGTACGCCCCCCTCCCGCTCCAGACACACACACACACCCTGCTCCACGGTGCCTCCCTCTAACTGCCCCAATCACGATCAGCACTGCTCACCTTCCCGCATGCTTCCAACTTCCACTGAGCGATTTCGCCAAATTATTTACTATTCTTTTATCCGCTCCAAAGATTATAGTGGCTGCCTTGAAATCCAATATGGCTGCCATCTCACACAATTCCTGATTATTCCAGGATACTCCCTGATACTGAAAACCTTGGGTATTACAATACCACTGTTGGAAGTTTCATGCTTTCCTGAAGAAGTGCACAATTATTCTCCTTAGCCGCTGTACTTTACTGATTTGTTAACATATCAAAATCTCGCATTCCCAGGTGGTCTTGCCTATGCAAGAACTGATTAGGCTCAATGTTGCTCAATTTTGGTGATTTGATAGGAGCCAGTGTTTACAATGTAATATTAGCCTTGATCCTTAACTTTCATATTCGTAGATTCGTAAGAATCTAATACTAGGTACACACCTACCGTATATGATTCGTGCACTAAAACTCGTGACCCGACCCGACCCGACCCGCTTAAAACTGAAAACTGGGCGATTCATTTTTCGAATCGCGAATCGCAATCGTAAGGAAGCAGTTTTAGCCTTAAAACTGAGTTTGAAGTCGCGAATCGCAATCGGTAGGTGTGCTAGGGGAGCGCACACCTCACGACTTTTGGGCAGTTTTAGATCGTATACGGTAGGTGGGTGCGGAAAAACGGTAGGTGTGTACCTAGCATTAGTAATACCACAACTACAAGTAAGTCTAGTATAACTAAAATATTGTATACTTTTCCCGCAAAAGACTGTCTTCATACAAAGCTTCAGGAATAAAACTCCATATTGTTTAGCATAGATTAGGGCATACATGCAATAAGCACGGTGCGAATAGCACTCAGAACTATCATGTACCACTAATTTGATTGTGTGTGTGTGTTGATTTGTTGGTGATACGCGCACTCTGCCGTCCACTCACTAGCCCGCGTTCCAGCGGCCTCTGAAATGCAAAGCGCGATTAACCTTGCAAACTGTTGTTGCGACCTTGACGACGCGTCCACCACCCGGGGGTCGGCAGACATGCTCGGGCCGGCAAGTTTGCGAGTGGGGAGTGGCAGAAGGCCGTCAGTGGGTTTCGGGCCGGGGGCGGGCCGGGCCGTGGGTGGCCAGGGGGGTGGGTAGAGGAGGAGGAGGGTCCCGGCCGGGGCCGGGCCGGTGCCGGGGCCGGGCCGGTGCCGGTGCCGGTGCCGGGGCCGGGGCCGGGGCCGGGAGCGGGAGAGGGCCAGGAGCGGGAGGGGGGGCGGGCGGTGGCGACCCCGGGCAGATTAGAAGCTGCGCAAATTAAGGCCACATTAAATTATCCATCTGCAGTGCGATGGTTGCTCTGGTGGTAAGCGGCCCTGGCAGAAGCTACTTCCGGTACTGAGGATGCGAATTGCAGGAGTCGCTAGTGTAAGCCACTCACACATGGGGGCGCCACCCCCCCCCAGATTAATTAATGGCGACTTCTGTCGATATTAAAATCAGTTGCTTACACATTCAGTTCCTATGGCAAATCATTCACCCGTGGGAGTGGGAGTACTCAAGACTTAATAATTGTGAATATTGCATGACACATGTCAATTGGCAGATGTATCCATTAATAAGGAACGTCTAACTGTCATGTTTTAAACGCAGGATAACATATGTACTATGAAGTCAATATGCAGATACAGTAAATTGTAACAACAAATTATGTCACGACTGTTACCCCAGGCCATATAGACCCAATATTTGAACCACAGAATGTGTCTATTGATGAACAGGTCCTGATCTCATCATACCTTTTTCTAAACATGTGCTTGTTTCCTGAAAGAGCAGTCTGTAGGTTATTTGTATATTAGCTCCAGGGCTCATGATTTTGTTTTATGGATTATTTTATTTATAAGGGGCAGGGAGAAGACAACCTTGAATGTTTACACTGTTCCTGGAATTTCTATTTTTAACAGATTAGTTATGTTTGTGGAATAATGTATGGAAATTGTGAATAAAAAATGTGTGGTTTCTTTGGGAGCAAAAGCCTGTGAGTTTGTACGTGTGTGTTTATATGGGAGCAAAACCCTGTGAGTTTGTGCGTGTTTCTATGGGAGCAAAACCCTGTGAGTTAATGTTTATGTTTCTATGGGAGCAAAACCCTGTGAGTTTGTGTGTGTGTTTCTATGGGAGCAAAACCCTGTGAGTTAATGTTTTTGTTTCTATGGGAGCAAAACCCTGTGAGTTTGTGTGTGTGTTTCTATGGGAGAAAAACCCTGTGAGTTAATGTTTGGGTTTCTATGGGAGCAAAACCCTGGGTTTTGTGTGTGTTTTATGAGCACCCTGTGGTTTGTGTTGTTCTTGGAGCAAAACCTGTGATTTGTGTTGTTTGGAGCAAACCCTTGAGTTAATGTTGTGTTTATATGGAGCAAACCTGTGAGTTGCGTGTTTCTATGAGCAAAACCCTGTGAGTTAATGTTTGTGTTTCTATGAGAGCAAAACCCTGTGAGTTTGTGTGTGTTTCTATGGGAGCAAAAACCATGTGAGTTTATGTGTGTGTTTCTATGGGAGTAAAACCCTGTGAGTTAATGTTTGTGTTTATATGGGAGCAAAACCCTGTGAGTTTGTGCGTGTTTCTATGGGAGCAAAACCCTATGGTTTGTGTGTGTTTCTATGGGAGCAAAACCCTGTGAGTTTGTGTGTGTGTTTCTATGAGAGCAAAACCCTGTGAGTTAATGTTTGTGTTTCTATGGGAGCAAAACCCTGTGAGTTTGTGTGTGTTTCTATGGGAGCAAAAACCGGGTGAGTTTGTGTGTGTGTTTCTATGGGAGCAAAACCCTGTGGGTTAATGTTTGTATTTCTATGGGAGCAAAACCCTGTGAGTTTGTGTGTGTTTCTATGGGAGCAAAACCCTGTGAGTTTGTGTGTGTGTTTCTATGGGAGCAAAACCCTGTGAGTTAATGTTTGTGTTTATATGGGAGCAAAACCCTGTGAGTTTGTGCGTGTTTCTATGGGAGCAAAACCCTGTGAGTTTGTGTGTGTTTCTATGAGAGCAAAACCCTGTGAGTTAATGTTTGTGTTTCTATGAGAGCAAAACCCTGTGAGTTTGTGTGTGTTTCTATGGGAGCAAAAACCATGTGAGTTTATGTGTGTGTTTCTATGGGAGTAAAACCCTGTGAGTTAATGTTTGTGTTTATATGGGAGCAAAACCCTGTGAGTTTGTGCGTGTTTCTATGGGAGCAAAACCCTATGAGTTTGTGTGTGTTTCTCTGGGAGCAAAAACCATGTGAGTTTATGTGTGTGTTTCTATGAGAGCAAAACCCTGTGAGTTAATGTTTGTGTTTCTATGGGAGCAAAACCCTGTGAGTTTGTGTGTGTTTCTATGGGAGCAAAAACCGGGTGAGTTTGTGTGTGTGTTTCTATGGGAGCAAAACCCTGTGGGTTAATGTTTGTATTTCTATGGGAGCAAAACCCTGTGAGTTTATGTGTGTGTTTCTATGGGAGCAAAAACCTGTGAGTTTATGTGTGTTTCTATGAGTGCAAAATCCTGAGAGTTTATGTTTGTGTTTCTATGGGAGCAAAAACCCTGTGAGTTTGTGCGTGTTTCTATGGGAGCAAAAACCATGTGAGTTTATATGTGTTTCTATGGGAGCAGATCCCGGTGAGTTTACGTGTGTTTCTATGGGGGCAAAAGCCTGTGAGTTCATGTGTGTTTCTATGGGAGCAAAACCCTGCGAGTTTGTGCGTGTTTCTATGGGAGCAAAAAGCATGTGAGTTTATGTGTGTGTTTCTTAGGGGGCAAAACCCTGTGAGTCTACGTGTGTTTCTATGGGAGCAAAACCCTGTGAGTTTTTGCTTGTGTTTTTATGGGAGCAAAAGCCTGTGAGTTTATGCTTGTGTTTCTAAGGGGGCAAAACCCTGTGAGTTTATGTGTTTCTATGGGAGCAAACACATGTGAGTTTATGTGTGTGTTTCTCTGGGAGCAAAAATCCAGTGAGTTTATGTGTGTGTTTCTATTGGAGCAAAAACACTGTGAGTTCTAGGGGAGCAAAACCCCTAAAGAAATGATTAATGAATACATCAGTATCGGGATAAGTGCTTGGTTTTGAAAATATTATGCTTTCATCGGACTATGCACTTTAATGCAAGAATTGACAGCGCTTAAAGATTACACACATCAAAAAAATAATTATCCAAAACATTCTCAGAAGCAAAGTCCATCTTGTAGCCCTCAGATAAAGGTATACAGGCAGAAGCGAGTGAAAGCGGGCGAAAGTGGTTGAACCCTGTAGCTTCCTTTCCAGCAATGAACTAGATAAACCACCAACCTGCCCTCTGACGGCAGTGGGAAAAACTAAGTTCACCAGTATACCCATCTAAATCTATTTTCACAAAAATACTCAACAAACTGTTAGCACTTGAAAATGGTCGGTGAACTGTTACAGTGTTAGCAAAAACGTTCCTGCAGGACTACTCTAGGGCAGAAGCAGAACGAGCAGAATCAGACCCCAGGAGAAAACTTAATCCTGCCCGACCATTCAGCCGTTGGTCCCGGGCGTGTCCCCGGGGCGTGGTGCCATTAGAGCGGGCGCTCTATTTGAAACAATGTTAGTGCGCGTGACGGAGGAGGGTGAGGGGAGGGGGGTGAGGGGGGGACCGGCCGTGGTGAGGGAATGGGAGATGGGGAGAGGGGCGCATTATGACAAACTCCTCTCACCAGGAGGCTGCTGCGCACGCAGCTCTGCGCAGCCGCGTTCCCACAACACCCCCCACATCCGATTACCACGGCGCATGCGTGCAGAGAATTGCAACCACGAGGTTGGTGCGTAATGCTAATACTGTCATAGGCCCAATCAGTAGAGCACAGGCTTCCCGTGCGGAAGGTCGAGATTTCGAATCCCAGTCGAGTTGAAGCAATGAATTGATACTTGTCGCTATCTGGTCTGATGCACGCCATTACTAGGATAGGGCCAATGACTGATTAGCTCAATGTCAGGGTAATGTGACTGAGTGGGATATCGGGTCATGGTGCTGACAATATGCTATCCTAGTGGGGCAGCACTATAAAGTTGCCACGAAGCCGCACTGTCACGAGTCGGTACCCATCTTAATGACCTTAAATGTTGCCAGGACGTAAAACTCCAACAACCAACCAACTTACCTGAGAAGCAACCCTCTCTCGTAACAAAGAAACAAACATATTGGGCGGTAGCCACCACATGAGTCTCGGTACAACCTCTGGCGTCATCCATAATTAGGTAAACTTAGGTTGCCCATAACGTGAGCTGAGAGCAACGGAAATCTCTGACGTCATTCATCATTAATATTAGGTCACCTCCAGATGCCCACACCGCGGGCTAAGATCCACAGACATCATCCATAATTAGGTCACCTCCAGTACCCAACCCGAGGGCTGAGATCCACAGACATCGCCCATAATTAGGTCATTTCCAGTTTCCAACACGACGGGCTGAGATCCGCAGACATCATTCATAATTAGGTCACCTCCAGTACCCACACAGCGAGCTGGAGTTCCACAGACATCATCCATAATTGGGTCACCCCCAGTACCCAAGGGAAGTGACCTTTACGATCAGTGTTCAGCCGGCTTGCCTCTGGCTTGCCACGGGCTTGAAACGGGCTTGCCACGGCTTTCGTTTAGCAGCATTCACATGGATGCACGACGAGGGGGCCCTGAACATAAACCGATGGTTTTGAATTTCTGCTATTTCTTATATATATATACACCGTATGTGTCCCAATAGATGCGCACGGCGCTAGTGCAGTCACGTGGATGCGCATCTATTTGAAGTTAAAGAATTTCATGGATTTGTTTTTGTCGTGCTTCTGAAATGAAGTGGGATTGTCTTATTTTATGTGCTGGTTTGGTGAGTATCAGGATAATGTGATGAATATGATTGTACATTTTTATTTGTTGTTGTCGTGCCTCTGAAATGAAGTGGGATTGTCTTATTTTATGTGCTGGTTTGGTGAGTATCAGGAAAATGTGATGAATATGATTGTACATTTTTATTTGTTTTTGTTGGGCCTCTGAAATAAAGTGGGATTGTCTTATTTTATGTGCATTCAGTCTGAATATGATCGTACATTTATGTGTGCTTTCAATCTTAAAATAGAGTGTGTGCTTTTATTGGGTAGCGTGCTTCTATTGGGACATATACGTATGTATATGGGTCGTTCTCTGAAACTGGGTACCACATATTTGGTGACCATGTTATAATGGACATAATTCTTATTCTTAAAAGCAATAATTATTGTTGCCCCTGTGTATTAAGTATGTTAGCAATAATATATGTATTTAATCTATCGCACAAAATGTATCAAAAGTATATTTATATGATTTTGAGCTAAAGTAAGACATTTTGCCCTAAAATGAGAAATTGCACTCATTTATATTAAAATTTACAGAACCTTTTTTTCAGCTTTGTTTAAACTTAATTTTGTAAGACATCATTTTGTTTGCTTAATTAATCAATCAAATCTTGTTTGAATGTATTGTGTATGCTAAAATGATGTTATGGGTGTGTTTGATTTCCATGTTACAAGTGACATTTTAGCATTTCGCTCAATTTGTGTAAGATCAAAATCAAGAAGTGAAATAGCTTTTTTTCAACTCTGACATATCCACACCATGTAAACCTTCACTTGAACATGGATTCTGCTATTATTTGGAATGTTTTCACTTTCGGTTTCCATGTCACAAAAGTGCTACCCAATTTCAGAGAACAACCCCTATATATGTGATATATAAGCATTACGTGAGTATAAAGGGAACTATTGTTATCATTGTCCATTATCATTACTGTCCACCCCCCCACCCCCCAAATCACGTGACGCGCCACACTGTGACTCGCGCCTGAGGATACACATACATGTATACATACATCCACCCATCCGCCACCACTCTTATTCTTCCCTATCCATATGGAGGCCAGGGCCGCGTTCAGGGTCCGTCTCGGAGGCGCCTCGGCAAAGTCTCGGCGATGCTTTTTGGTCTATTTGCATTCAGGGTCCGTCTCGGCGACGTCTCAGCGACGCCTCCCTTTTCAGGCAGGAGACAAAAAGCGCCTCGAAAATGGCCGCCGCATTCAGTGCTTTCAGCCAATTAGAGCCCAGCTTGACCATTGCAAATGGCCGCTGCCTATGGAGGCCGCCATTTTCGAGGTGGCCAACAGCTAAATCCGTTCAGACTAGCCTGACGTCACGGGCGCCTCCGAGGCGCCCCCGAGACGGAGTCTGAACGTGGCCCAGATGTCAGTGCCTATATATAGTAACCAGTCAACATCCCACCTTGCTGAAAATAGGTAGACAATTGACACAGAATTTAAGTTTTAAATTGTCCGACACTCGACAATATTGCCTGTTGACCATCACACCAAACCCACTACTTTAGTCGGAAGGCGACAGTCTGGTGAAGTCAATCAGCTCAGTAAACCCTGCCGGGTACCAGCGGTGTCGGCGGAAATGTAAGCCGCCACACAACTCTAAGCCGGAAGTCGCCACATCATCAACATCAGCGGCATGCTGGGGGGCCCAATGCACTAACAGATCGGCGACCAGTTTCACTGATAGGCCGTTCAAAGTGTACTCCTCTTTGTTTGTTTGTTTGTATGTTTGTTTGAGTTTTACATCCTGGCAACATTTAAGGTCATATCAGGACGGGTACCAACTTGTGACAGTGCACACTCATGGTCATTTTATAGTGCTGCCCCACTGGGAGACCAGGCCACCAGCACCATGCCCTCATATCCCACTCAGTCACATTATCCTTACACTGAGCCAACCATCCCTTGCCCTATCCTAATAATGCTGATCACCTGGCTAGGAAGCGACAAGTATCAATTTTTACATCATTGGTTTCACTTGATCACAGTTTGAATCCGTGGTTTTGATTCCCACAATTTACCAGGAGACGGACGCTCGACTCATTCAGCAATCCCGTCTGGTCCACTCCTCTTTGTGCACAATTGATGCGTGCACTCCACTGAACAACCATGACCGCTGTGCGCATGTGCACAGTTATTGTGTATTGGTTGCAGAGATTTGCTGTAATGATATTGAAATTGCAGTGATTTCAGGAACTCCCACCGGGTGAGACTGGCCGAACACGCAGTCCTAACGGGTTGATACGTGTAGACATGTGCCTCGCCTGTGTATATGCCGGCTTCTTAGGGTAAAACTCAGCCTGTCCATGCATCAATATTTACGTGAGGTATAAAGTACTTATGCAAGTATTATTCATGTATGTAATACACTAGATAAAAGATTCACCCGGTACTTCTAGTACACGGGTGAACGACAACGTAGTGTAAATACGGGCGAAAATAGCTTTAATATGGAACATGAAGTAGAAACTGTGGTTCCATGATCAAATGGCTACATATATTGGCACAGATTTGGTGAAATGGGAGAGAAAGCAAAAATCCAAGATGGCAGTCATAGAACGCCGTTGATTTCAATTTTAAATCATATTATACTAGCTATTTTATTATATTTTTCAACTCAAAGGTAGCGGGTAAATATGAAGGCATCTACAAAGAATAAATGTTGCTTCTTAGATTGTGAAATTAAGCTCTCATTTCATTAACCTGCTTTTTCGACCGTTTTTATATAGGGTGGGTATTCACCCGTGTACTGCAAGTACTGGGTGAATCCTTTATCTAGTAATACTCCTGCTTTCTTATTATGTTGTTATATTCACTGCATCTACTCCTGTAACCTTCTTTGATATGTTCTTGCGTAGTCTGGATTACTGGAGGTTGGGTTGCAGATGATATCCCACTCAGTCATATTATCCTGACACTGAGCCAACTAGTCATTTCCCACTCTTAGGAATGCCAAGCGTCTTTGCCTTGACTCGGCCAGAGATTGATCGCATTCCCTTCCGCACTGAAAGTTAGTGCCCCATCCAGTCAGAGAGCTGACACTTGTTAGGTCCCTTTCGAAGAGAGTATTTGAACAACTGGACGCCACTGGCACCTGGCGGTTCCCACCCTACAGGAGGCAGGCGGCGTTGGTGGACGGCATTGGACTCTGCGCAAAGACCGAAGTGGTAATCACATTTCGAAATGTGCTCTTAATGATGCACAATCCGATGGTTTAGAGTGTATGCCTCTGTATTCCAATCAAAATAAGCATATTAGATTGAGCGTTATAATCTATTTTATTTTATTTTGAGGTAACTTATATTTTAACGTGTTAACTTTATGAGATAGTTGCAGTGAAAGCATAACAAATTAATTTAACTAAAGGTTTAAAAAGCTGCAGTCTGAAGAAGCGGAAAATTTTCAAAAACAAAATGCTCGCCTAGATTTGATTCTACATATCTAACTTAGATCAGGGATGAAAGTGGTCTACGGGGGGGAAAAGCGGAAATGCTGATATTCTCCCATAGGCTTAGCATTGTCAGGGAATCACTGAAAATTCCCAGAAGTCGGGTGTCATACATATTGGTATCCACTGATAGTGCTGTGGTGTTAGAAGCACGTATTAGTAGTATACGCTGATAGTGCTGCGCCGTTTGAAGCATGTATTAGTAGCATACACTGATAGTGCTGCGCCGTTTGAAGCATGTATAGATTAGTTAGACGAATCTTACCTGGGTATAGATGATGGATAACTATTGTTTTACCGAGGTAGAAGCCTCGGTTAGACGTGGGCGAGGGAGAAGGAAGCACATCCGGGTCCAGCAATCTTTACCTACTAATTCAGGATAAAAATGATTCTAAAAAACAACCTAAGGTCAAGTGACCTCATGCTAAATTGAGTGATTGACTAGACGTGGCAGGGCGTGGTGGGTGGGCCCTCGCCCACGTCTAACCGAGGCTTCTACCTCGGTAAAACAATAGTTATCCATCATCTATACCCAGGTAAGATTCGTCTAACTAATCTATTTTACCTCGGTATGCCGCCTCTGGCTAGCCGTAGGCTAGGGAGACCTTTACGTAAAATAATTTTTATCCTGATATTCTTGTTTTGTTATTATTCTTTAGTGATTATGTCTTATGTATGCAACAATGGAAAAGCGATTTGTATGGCAAAAAAGAGGAAAAACCAATGTTTTTCTTACCTCTCTCTTTCAGTTGGTGAGTAGCCTGTGCGCTATAGGCTGAGGCTTCTCTAGTCGTTTGTGGTAATGTCTAGCAAACGAAGTAGCGGTTTTCCATCCCGCGTGAGCTAGGATCCGTTTAACGGAGATGCCTAGCAATCTTGCCTTGGACACCATTGCACCACGTGTAGAGTGCGATGAGTACCTGTCTGTATTTACTCCCGCCAGTTTTAACACATTCATTGTCCATCGGGCGAGGGTATCCCTGGAAATGGCCTTGTGTGGCTTAATAAAGCTGACCAATAGCTGTCTTGAGTTTCTTATTAATCTTGTCTTGGATATATAATTTCGTATCGCAGATACGACACATAACTTGCGATCCTGAGTGAAACTGGACACCCCTATCGTAGAAAGGGGGTCACCTAATCGGTTTGATTTTAATAAAGTTGATAAATCAAACGTGGCCTCTTTACTGTCAATTTCTAGACCATTCAGCGACAGGGCAACTATAGTTTGGCCTCTGTGTCCAGTGACCAGGAGAAGCAAAACTGCGACTTTGAAACCTAAAAGTTTAACGTCCAGAAACTTATTTTCTGGCCATTTCTTGAAGAGGTTGAACACTAGAGAAACATCCCAAAACCTATTATATTTGGGTTTAGGCGGATTCCTCTGATAAATTGATCGTATGATCCAACAAATAACATGGTGTTTACCCATTGTTTGTCCATTAACCCGCGGTAGGATTATCGACAGAGCACATCTGGCAGCGTTAATAGCGCCATATCCTAGGCCTTCGTCCTCTAGGTAACGTAGGAAGAGTCCTACCTGGGATACTGTGGGAGTCATTGGCTTGACTTTCTTAAGCAGGCAATAAATACCCCATTTCTTTAAATACGTAGTATACATTTTCACCGTTCCTTTTCTCCACGCATCATCAACCAAACGCTGTTGTGTAATTTTGTCTAAGCCAAACTGTTCTAAATATTTATTTAAAAAAGGAATGCCACTAACGGAGTTGTCGACACGTTTCCGTGGCGTTCTAGTGGTCCCTGATGTTTGAGGTTTCCTCGGAATCTTGGGAAGCGAAGGCTGCTTTTGGCTGTGGCTAGTAACGTCGGTAGCCACGGTTGCGTGTGCCACTCGGGGACGATGAGTATGGCGTGTGTCCCCTCCATTTGAATCTTTCTGGCGACTTTGCTAATGATAGTAAAGGGGGGGAAAATGTAAAAGAAATGATGTCGCCACTTTAGGGAGAAGGCATCAATGTGCCAAGCATTGGGTTCCGGGTGCCACGAAACATATTTTGGAATTTTAAAGTTATTACGCGAAGCGAACAAATCGATCTGAGGTGAACCCCATGTGTGACAAATGTGTTTGAAAATGGATGGATTAAGTGACCACTCTAAGTGATCATGGAACTGGCGACTCATCTTGTCAGCTAGACAATTTTGTGTGCCTGGAATGTGATTAACAGTTAACCAGACATCAAAGGTTTGAGCCCAGTTCCAAATGAGAAGTGCCATTGCATTACATTTAATCGATTTTGTACCTCCCATATTTCTGACATAAGCCATAGCTGTGGTGTTATCCGTGAGGATACGTACATTATTTTTGGGTATTTTTACTAGACTGGTTAATCCCAAGTAAATGGCCCTTAGTTCTAGAACGTTAATATGATCGGGGAGTTCCGATTCTAGCCATCTTCCTCCCGTTGCTACATCATTTTGATGTGCTCCCCACCCTTGGAGAGACGCGTCAGTGGTAACGGTAGTGTCAGGCTCTCCCATTCTAATGGGATTGGGGGAATGGTCAAAGTGGTTTAGCCACCAATCAATGTCGGCTAGGCCGTTCTCCGAAATAAACATGGTCTTTTCAAAGTTTCCCTTTGCGCGGGCCAGCGCCAAATTTTTATCAATTTCGAGGGATTTTATGTGTGCCGCTCCGTATAGAATAGCTGGACTATACGAAACCATGACCCCGATAAGGACCGCGACCTGTCTAATCTTTGGCCTAGAAGTGTCTAACAGCTGTATCGCTGTGCGGTAAAGCTTATCTTTCTTTTGGCGTGTAAGCGAAACGGTCATAGCCGTGGTGTTCAGAATGAACCCGAGACACTTAAGCTCCTGAGTAGGAGAAAAAACCGATTTCTTGTTATGTATGAAGAAACCCAATTTGGTGAAAATGTTGCATAAATCTTTAACAGCGAGTTCACATTGCGTGAAAGATTGGCCCATAATAAAAGAATCATCTATGTATGGAAACATACAATGCCCCAATTTTGCCATGTGTGCAAAAATTGGTTTCAACAACTTAGTAAACAGACGCGGTGCGCAGGCCAAACCATTAGGTAAACATGTAAATTCAAAAAGTTGGCCATTCCAGAGAAAACGTAGGTATTTCCGATCTGTCTGGTGAATAGGAACGGTGTAGTACGCATCCCTTAAATCAACACTCGCTAGCCAACACCCTGGGGTAATTAAATCACGAGCTGTTTCTAAAGAAAACATTTTGAAATGTTTGTATTCAATGATTTCATTCAACTGAGTTAAATCTAAAATCATTCGGATTGAACCATCAGGTTTAGGAGTAGAGAAGATATTGGAAATATATTCCCCTTCAGTATGTTCAACTCTGTTGACAATGCCCTTAGACTCAAACAGTAGAACCTGGTGATCTAGCTGAGATTTTTCTAGTGAATTAAACTGATACGGAAAAGGCGCTCTCTTTTGTATAGGCAATTGTGTGAAAGGGATGTGAATGCCTTTAACAATATTCAGGACCTCTGGATTAGTGGTTAACTGTTGCCATTGATGTAAACAATTAGAAACATTCCCTGCTTGAAAAAGGCTTACTTCAGTTTGAGTTTCCTCCGTGACCATTGTAGGGTCAGGAGGCTGCACTGTTTGTGTGGAAATCTCTACTTGTTCCCTTGTTTCGGGAACTGGGGCTTGGGAACGAAATCCCTCTTGTAGCCGCGGTTGTCGTTCCAGTTTGAGGCCGGCCTGTCGCCTCGGCCCCTTCCTCGCTGGTTGAACTGGAAGGACGGTCCGCCCCTGAACGGCCTTCCTCCTCTGCGGAATCGAAAATCCGTCCTAGACTTTCTGAACCCTGCTGGGTTTTGGAAGCGACGACTCTTTGCTTCAGTGTTTTTAGCACTCTTGTAGTCGACCTCTACCTGTTTGTACAGGTAAGCTAGCTGACCCCCAAACATCTTGGATTTATCTAGCGGTTTGCTCTTGATAGGGGTAGGTCCGGAATACACGGTGTATTCCTTACCATCATGGTCCGTTACCTTGTTCGAGCGGGCAACCTCTTTTCCGGCATCTGTGGTGACCGATTTGAAAACGTTTTCAAATCTCCGATGGGTCATGTAGTTACTAGCGGCTGCTAACAAAGCTATGCCCCGGTCCATAACCCGCGCCAAAGACGAGAACTTGTTCTCTGTCTGCATCCTGTTAGCCACAGGGATAACAGACGTCAAGGCACCCAAAACTGCCTTATGGATAAGGCAGAGGGAAGTTTCATAACGACGGCGTTCGTCGGAAAGATGAATGCCGGAATCCATCTCTTTGAAAACCGAAGCAGGAATGCCCTTAACTCCTGAAATCTGCTCAGTCAACTTGTTGATGACTTCGATCGGTTTAAACGTAGTGAAATGGCTATTCACCGTTTTGCGCATCATGGTAGTGGTGCGCACTTTCTGAGCTTTCTTTTTGACAATTTTCTTGCCAGCTTTAACGCCTATTTTGGCGTAGACACCCGCTCGTTCCGTGTCGGAATCCGACTCGGTGGAAGAAGAGTCGGACGATGAGTCTGAAGAAGAGTCCTTCTTCTTCTTCTTCTTCTTCTTTTTGGACTTTTTGGAGCGCTTAGAGTTCGCTTTCTTTGTGAACTCGTCACCAGAACTGCTCACTGGGCGGCGTTTCTTGCCCCGCGCTTTCGGTTTCGGAACCTCAGGTGCCGAAAGCGTGTCCTCTTCGTCCTCAGAAAAGTCTTCCCAATCCTCATCAGGGATTTGGGAAGGATCTGGAAAGGTCTGCGCCTGGAAAAGGCGCATCTTCTCCTCCATCATCTCCGCCATTTTCGCCTCCCACCCCACTGGTTGAGGGGCGTGATCACTGTCTTGATCCGAGGCATGAGCCCCAGGATGTGGGGACGGCGGAGCCGTAGCCGGTGGAGACGAATCGTAATCCGTCGGGGGGACACCCACCGCTGCAGCGGGCGGCTTATTCCGGCGAGTGGCCATCGGGAACTGTAACGAAACCAAAGCGTTACTAACCCGGAATCATCTCAACTACACAAGTGTAAGCCAGTAAACTGGGTTGAGGAACATGGTACAGAGAACGTGTGTTGCAACGTGTCAGTACAGGCGTGAAGCTAAATTTGCCGTAGGTGTGTGGTAACGAAACCAACCAAACGGAGGGCATCGATCGTGAGATCGGCCCCTCTCTCTGTTCCGTACACTTCTCCCACCTGTGGCTACAGCGCCAACAAGTTGGAGAAAATATTACGAAACTCGGAGGTTCGCCTTAAACCGGTCAGGGGTGTTTATAAAAAACACCCAGAAGCATCCCCAACATCATCCTCTATTAGGATCCGGGAGACTTTTCTTAGGAAATGAGCAACTCGGGTTGCCATTTCTCCCTGTCTGAAAAACAGGTGTCGATAGAACTCAGTATCGGTTTCGTTTGTGCCAGCGGCACGCAATGTTCTATCCGTAAGTTAAAAAACGTACAAAGTCCAAACAGGACTGAAGAAAGTTCTGAACTTTCATAAAAAGATGCTATAGAGCATGATAAACAAAGTTATCGAAGAAAACAGTACTTACTTTTGGATAAAAGCAGTAGTAGTAGATAAATCCTGTGGAGCAACTCACAAACGTCCTCCCGTTGTGAGTTACTTATGCTAATTGCTGGACCCGGATGTGCTTCCTTCTCCCTAGCCTACGGCTAGCCAGAGGCGGCATACCGAGGTAAAATTAGTAGTATACGCTGACCCTACTGCAGCGTTTGAAGCCATTAGTAGTATACGCTGCTAGTGCTGCGACGTTTACACCACACATTAGTATATGTTGATGGTGCTGAGGCATGAAACAACGTATTGGTTGATTGTCCTGGTAACATCTAAGGTCATATCAGGACGGGCGCAACGTATTAGTATACACTTATAGCTACAGTAAAAATCCCAGAAATCCATGAAATCGCGGAGGTCTTTCATCCCTGTTAGATACTGATGTTGTAGCCACATAAAAGGGGACACTGAATCAATGTAATAGAACCTATTACTGCTGAAGGCTATTGCGTCAGTTTTGATGTGCTTGCCAAAATTTATTTTGTATGTTTGCACTTCAAATATCTCAAATGTTATCCATTTAAAATAATCATATACATATGTCAATCAATTTAATATGTTCATCTCAGAAAAATGGCAGAAACTTAAAACCATCGGACTCGGCAACTGTAAGAAATATAGGGAATGAACTCCGATACAGGCTGCAAAAGTCGTACCTAAACTGGGCACTTCACAGTCCAATATTCCAAACAAGTTTGTTTGATTTAACGCCGCCTATAGAGCACATTGAATTTTATCATCGGCTATTGGACGTAAAAGATTTGGTCATTCTGACACATTTATTTATAGGAAACCCACTGCCGCCACATAGGTTATTCTTTCCGATAAGCAGCAAGGGGTCTTTTATATGCACTTTCCCACAGACAGGACAGCACATACCACAGCCTTTGATGAACCAGTTGTGGACCACTGGTTGTCCAATATTCCATGGCATACATAATTCAGGAAGGGGGGGGGGGGGTACATTAAATCACGTCCTGCAACTCAAAACGTCAATTAGTATCACATTCTGCAGGCATAATCCACTGAACTACCCGACAGTGTGACCGTGCCGCATGGTTGCAAATCTGATGCAGGAGTAGTGTTCTGGCAACTAATTGCTGTCTTGCACACGATGCTACTTGTTAAAGAAGGAAACTCGGGAAAGTTGCCGTTGGTGGCGCCACACGGCGGGGCTTTAATGCGACATCTGCATGCCTCATCACGCAGCCAGAAAACAACAAATTGGCTACAGCCAATGTACATACATCCATCCAAAGGAGGGGGGGGGGGGGGGTCTCCCGCTAGGTCTGTAGATACAAATAGTAATTAGGGCAGGCGTAGAGAGCAGGGGCTCCATGAGCAGTTGAATTTATTTATGATACGCGCAAGAATTTCAGCCAAATTGTTCATGCGAAGATGCACATACCATGAGACGCGTCTGGCTGTGGTTGTAGTCACGTGACGTATTCATCAGTCAGCCCCTGCACACAGGCGCCACTTGGCACCTGGCGGGGAATTAGAGAGGAGTGGCTGCACGGTCAGTTGGTCGTTGTTGGTTGGTTTACGTCCTGGCAACATCTATGGTCATATCAGGACGGGTAGCAACTTGTGACAGCGCGCACTCATGGCGACTTTATAGTGCTGCCCCACTGGGAGACCATGCCACCAGCACCATGACCTGATACCCGACTCAGTCGCATTATCCTGACACTGAGCCAGCCAGTCCTTGCCATGTCCTAAAGATTCCAGGCACCTGGCTAGGAAGCGACAAGTGTCAATTTTCAAGTCATTTGTTTGATGTTATAAGGGTTCGAACCCATGGGTTCGAATCCCACGATCTACTAAAAGAGGAGACGGACGCATCCCGTCTGGTCTGCGGCCGGTGGTGGTTGGGGGTGGGGAGACGCTGCACGGTCATGTGTGAATACAGGGACGGGGGGGGGGGGGGGGAGCCTTTCTGGTAGTGAGGGCGATAATGGGGGCGGTAGGGTATTGGTGTGAACTAGCACTTTCTGCACCTCTACAGGCGTACCCGAGCGGCATAACTCACGGGGGGAGGGGGCGCATGGCTGCACGGTCATGTGCAGATACAGGGAGTGTGGGGGGGGGGGGGGGCTCTTCCTGGGGGTGAGGGCAATAATGGAAGCGGTAGGGCATTGGTGTGAATTAGCACTCCTTCTGCACCTCCACAGGCAAACCCGAGCCGCATAACTCACATGTATTTATTATCACCCTCCGCCATCGGCACAGTCAGCGCACCACAAGCCGCATACGCAATGCGCCAAGAAGAAACAGAACAGGATTTAGGGCTAAGAAGTGACACGTGTAGTATAGCAGAAGAACGTCGTCTCAGTCACGGACACCGCTACCCCTCACCCACCTCCATAATTCCCTCTGTTAGCTAGCAGTATTGTTTGATACAGCACTGGGTCAAAATGGGAGCTTACCTGGTTTTACCTCATCAGTGCTTTCAAAAAGTTGTGAAATAGGAGTTGGAATGCATCCCACCATGTGTCTATGTGTCATTTTCTAGGCTCTGCTTGCCGCCTTGAGTTGCTGATGTCTTTAAGCTGCTGTAAGTAGCTGATTTTGCCTGTGAGAGTTAAAATCGGCAGATTTGCACATGGAATCATGATATCGGAAAAGAGTAGCCAAAATCGGAGCAGTTAGCATCACTGAAATGAATGCGTGCTACCTCGTGGTGCATTCACGATATGAAGCCAGGTTGCGGTCTGAACACGCCGGCACAGACCACAATGCCTTTACCGCTCATGCGTTGCTGGCCTGCAGTCATGAGCGGCCATGTTGGCCAGCTAACCTTTTGAGACTACAGATGTTGGATTGCGAGGTAAGAACCGGCGTAACGTCATCACCCATCCTGCCCCCTCCCCCTCCCGCATAACAAGAGAATGCGCAAAAGGGCCTCAAGCCATTGCGTCATTCCAAGTCACGTGACCAGCAGTGAGCGCCCCGTCCACACAGCGCGCACCAGCGCACCCATCACCGGATTGCAGACTGGTTAGCTCAGTGTCAGGATAATGTGACTGAATGGGATATTGGGTCATGGTGCCGACGGCCTGACTTCCCGGTTGAGGAGCACTATAACGTTGCCATGAGTGCGCACTGTCACAAGTAGGTACCCATCCTGATATGACCTTAGATGTTGCCAGGGCGAAAAATTCCAACTACCAATCAACCGGATTGTTTGTCTGTTTTATGTCCTGGCAACATCTAAGGTCATATCAGTCCGGATACTGACTTGCAACAGCGAACCTCATGGCGACTTTATAGTGCTGCCACAATGGGAGATCAGGCCGCTGACCGGATTTATCCACTCAGTCACATTATCCTAATATTGACCTAACCAGTCCTTGCTCTATCCTAGTAATGCCAAGCAAACCGTGCTGCTTCTGCTCTGCTGCTGATGCTGCTGCTGCTGAGGTGGTGCATCCTGCCGCCGTCTCCATGGTTACATGCAGCATTCCTCAACAGCCGCTTCCTGTACAGGACTACGGGGCGCAGACCTCACACGACACGAGGATGTCCCTATGCAGAGAGCCTAAGCCGCAGTGCCCACATTACGCTGCGTATAAGTTATAGCATACTGTAAGTGAATTCCACACACGTCAAATATACCCAACCTACACTGGTCCCACCTTATATACACCTCGGATACTCCGCGATGTGGGCAGTCTCGCACCTCTCACTTGGTTTTGGTTGTTTTTGTTATTTTTTCTTCAGAGCAGCCTTTGAATAAAAAAAAAAAATACAGTGTACTATTGGGAATAGCAAACACGTTGAAAAGGGTTCGGGAAATACAGTGATCATGTGATCCACATTCCGGGTCACATGACGGCGGATGGAGTGGAGTGGAAAGAAATCGAGGGTAGAGTGACTGCATGTGGCCAGACAAGTTACCGCGTTTAAAGAGAGGGGGGGGGGGGGCACTACAATAGGCCTGAGGTTGCGTAGTCGACTTAAGCTAGGATTCCTTACACACGGTATGCGGCATGCGGCATACGCATGCGGCATGCGGTATGCGAATGGGAAGATTCCTTACACACGGCATGCGGCGTGCGGCGTGCGGTAAGCAGCATATAAAAGTGTGCACCCATGTGCCTTTCATTCTTTCTCTCACCACTCGTACCGGAGAACCATGGCAAATCAGTCGAAGTTGTTGAAGGCTCTATTGCGGCAGATGGAGGAGGAAGACAGTACATTCATTGGCCTGGCATATCATTTGCTTCAGAAGAAGAAACGTGGTAAAAGAAAACACCGCTGGTGGGTTCACAGCATACTACGCCAAAGGTTGGAACAAGGAGCATACCACAATTTAGTGAATGAGCTACTACTGCATGCGGATGGTGGCAAATTTAGAGAGTACTTTCGTTTAAGCAGAGAACAATTTGGACAGGTGCTGTGCCTTATTGAGGAAGATCTGGCGAAGTATTCGTTGAGCAGAGGGGTCATTTGCCCCAGACAACGACTGGCTATATGCTTAAGGTGAGTGTGACAAATTAAACAAGTATACTCCATAATGGACTGTAAGAATAATTTATTTGTTCCCAAGCAGATCTAGTCATGAACACATTTAAATAACCTCATGTCCGTCTCATGTTAACTGTTAACTGTTCGTATTTCTTACATCATGTATGACACATTTAAAGCTGTCGACACCATGTCTCCCGTATTTTCCGTACCTGTGTTACTGTACAGTGGTTCAGCGAGTTGCGCTGCGGCCGGGGGTTCTGCATAGTACCCCTGCCGCTGACGCTGTTGATAGTGCTGCTGTTGCTGCTGTTGTTGATGTTGTGGTAATGGGGTTATGGGGACAGGCATCAATTCGGGGTTTTCCGCATTAATAAATAGCTGCGATACTTGCAACTGAAGGAAGGCGCGCGTAGCAGCCGGTAGCACTTTGCTGCGGATAGCGCAACTGTCATAGAAAGCCTCTTCGGCTGTTTTGTCTATGGCTATTATTTGCTGTATGTCCTGCCGTGTTTTAGTGTTGGTTTTTATCATTAGTGTTAGAGCCTGCTCCATTTCGCTTGCCTCCCCTGCCTCGTTGTTTCTCCTCTTGTTCCTTGTCTGTCTTCTGAGTACTGGGTTGGCTTGGGCAGGCGTGAAAACTCTGGGAGATCCTACGGGGGTGCTTTGGTCTGTTCGTGGGCTGGGAGCCCACTGACTTTGGCCTTGGCTTTGGTCTGTTCGTGGGCTGGGAGCCCACTGACTTTGGCCTTGGCTTTGGCTGAAAATATAAGCAGTATTACAAATAAGCAGTAGCAAACATAAGCAGTATTAAATATAGTTAAGAATATTTGTTTAATTGTTTATTTCTTTATTTGTTTCAGATTCCTGGCCACAGGGGAAACCTTTCGTTCACTTGCCTTCAGCTTCCGTGTGGGAGCGACCACTGTTGGCACCATAGTATCTGGGGTCTGTCAAGTATTGTGGGACCGACTAGCTCCAATACACATGCAAATGCCACAGAACAGCAACGATTGGAAGGTCATTGCTGAAAACTTTGATCGCAAATGGAATTTCCCACATTGTCTGGGTGCATTGGATGGAAAACATGTTGTGATGAAAGCCCCGTGGAATTCCGGATCTCTGTATCACAATTATAAAGGTACTTTTTCGACAGTTCTGCTAGCATTGGTAGATGCTGATCTGAGATTTATCTCTATAGATGTCGGTGCATATGGCCGCAACAGTGATGGTGGAATATTTTCCAACTCGAATCTCGGCAAATCTCTGGTACGAAAAACATTAAACATTCCTGACAACGCTCCTCTACCAGGTGGCGCTCATCTAGGCCCTATGCCGTACGTGATGATTGGCGATGAAGCCTTTCCTCTACATACAAACTTGATGAGACCATTCCCTGGTAGAGGGTGTAAAAAAGCACAACAGATCTACAACTATCGGTTGTCACGAGCACGTAGAATTGTCGAAAACGCTTTTGGTGTGCTGGCAGCCAGATGGAGGGTGTATCACACAAAGATGGCTGTCAGACCTCAGTGGATCAATGCAATTGTGCGGGCGACATGTGTGCTACATAACTTCCTTCAGGTTGAAAGTACACCATCGCAGGTAACGACCTTGTTGCAGGAGGCAGCTGATTTGGACTGTGACGGTCTCGAGGCCTTAGGGCAGCATGGCAACAGAGCCGGTGTTGATGCAGTAAACATAAGAAATATGTTTGTGGATTACTTTGAGAATGTGTCACCTGTGTCCTGGCAAAATGACCATGTGAATAGAGGTATCTTCACAGAGTGAGCGGTACATACCTGGTGAAGAGACTGGAGGTGCTAGTGTTGGCACATTCATCGTCATTCGCTTCCGAGTTTGATCCGTCAAGTTGTTGGTTTGGTGGTGAGGGCACATTTGTGTCTGTGCTGCGAAATGTAGGAAAATACGGTACGTCACATGCTAAACATTGTAGTGGTGTAGGACAATGTGACGGTTTACATTGACCACAGTATAGATAATTATTACTATGAATGATATACCATATGTGGTGCGGCATCGATTGTAGATAATCGTGAAAGATACACCACACGGTGTATTATTTAGTGAATGTGTCACCTGTGTCCAACCGATAGTGTGGCTATGAGTAAAGAAAGGACAGAGATTTAGTTACGAGTAAATAAAGGAAATAGATTTAGATATAATATTGTGGTTTGTGTTACCTGTGTTCCTCTACATACGGGTCAAGGAAATTCAGTATGCCCAGATACTTCCACTTCCGTGCCTTTTGCGCTGCCTGCCCGCTGACTGTGTTCCTGAGCTCGCGTTGTTTCTTTACATAGGTGTCCCTCAAATTCCTCCATTTTTTTTTCCACTCCATAGCTGTAATTAAATAAACACCAGTAACCAACAAAGAATCCTTACTATTGAGCAATGATGATACCGAACAATATGTACATGTATTTGAACAATATGTACTCTATTTTAATAATATGAACATTTATTTGAACAGAACCGTCCATCTCCCGCTCATTATTACAATAATATGTACGTGTATTTGAACAATATGTACATGTATTTGAACAATATGTACTGTATTTGAATAATATGTACATGTATTTGAACAGAACCGCGCATTATTACTACCCCTAAAAGTGGTGTATTTACCTGGCATATTGTGGTCTTTGGCCATCACGTTCGCTATACTCGCCCACAAGTTGTACATCCTTTGAGCATCTTTGTGTTCAGGACATGCTGGGTCATAGAGTATTGCATTTCTTCGCACCAACTCAATGAATCTCTCACAGTTATCGTCGTTAACGGCACTCCTGGGCATCTTGAGCGAATTTTGAACGTTGCACACACGATGATGTGATGTGTAGTGTGTAGTGTACAGTGAGCGCTTGCAGTGGTCACAAGTTTGACCCACCCCAGCGGGCACATATCTCAACGGTTGATCAGCAGAGGCATCTGGTACCATTTTTACATCTGACATGATGACATATGACATGTTTACATAGCCTATAACCGTCCGCCTCTGTGGTGACCAGAACCCTTCTAGCCTGTGTTTGACCGTTCCGTAATGCTCAGTCGCCTCCCCTCGCCTAAACCTAATGGACACACCCGACTGAGGTTTTCTATTCGCATACAACGTGCCGCACGCCGCATGCCGGACCGATCGCTACAGGGACCGATCGAGTTGTCGCATTCGCATTCGCATTCGCATTCGCATTCGCATACCGCGTGTAAGGGTTGCACCTCATTGACTTCAAGGCGTTTCGATTTTTTGCCGCATTCGCATTCGCATTCGCAGATCGCATACCGCGTGTAAGGAATCTCAGCTTTAGGCCGGATAATAAATAACTGGTGTAAAAAGCTTCCAATAAATTATACTAGTATAATTCACGTCAAATATTTGCATAAATGAAGAGTTCAGGCGCAATTCCATGTAAACGCCAATTCAAAAATGTAGTTTAAATAAAAGATTTGTACCTGAAAATAATTGTAATTCTGACTACTACTTTTCTTATGATCACATTGTTATGGAGCAATGAATTAAAATGTAGGAATATTAAAAAAATTAACTTTTTGAAGGTTTGATTCCAATGTTTATCTCAATTTTTGGATTTGGGTAGCGATTGGATTTGCATTTTTGCGTGTTTTTTGGTGATGTTGTATTATGCTGCTCATGACGGCTAAGTCTAATGACTTGTTTTCGCCGTTAGACAGTAATAGTCTCATGGTTCCCCTTGTTTTAGTACTTTCAGTTGTTGTGTAGCTATCTACTGCATTCATTCTTTCTCTGTTTGTATGCATTCTTCCACATCTCAGACACTACTCATTATATATTATATATATAAAGTTAGGCTACGCTCTGGAAGACAAAGAACAAACATGGATATGGGTTGATCAGTTTAATACTAGTCTCTGGCTAGGCTAACTGCCTAACCGGTTAGAAAGCTTGAAAACCTGGTGCGCACTGGCCAAAACAGAGGGGCGCAGGGCACGAACACGCAGTGGCGCTGCAGTAGCAGGTGGAGGGATCGATCCCATCAGGCCATATTAGGCCAGACCAACTTAATTTTCGTTGTACACGCAAATAACCTACTGGGCAGTAATAATTCAGCCGATAATCGGAGATGAGCTGCTCCGCCTTTTTATACATTGATAAGTGATTATCCTATCTATAAAACCTCTCTAACCGACCACCTCCACAGATCGACTACTCTCCTATATCGGTCGCTTTATTTGGGTCCCAAACGATCGCCCAACAAGTTCTAAAACAAGTTATCTAGTAGCTGGATTTACTGGATTACAGTATAACCCCGTTAAACCAAACTTGAAGGGACCCTAGAAATTTGTGTGGATTAAACCGATCATTGGTTTAACCAAGTTTTTACTTTGACTTGGCTTTGGCAAAAACGGGGGTGCATTATGAATGTACAATGTATGTGGACACTATGATTATTGTTTTTTATGTATATATATACTGTTTAACCCCATTAAACTAACCTCGGTTAAATCAAACGATCGGTTAATCAAAAAAAAATGTCAGCGACCTGGCAAAATACTACCATTTATCATATAAAAAAAGGCTCAGATGACCTTAAAACCACATGAAAGTTTGGTTTAACTGTACCGGAAGTGGCCTGGGGCCGACAATTTTGTTTAGATTAACCGATACTTTGGATTAACCGACTTTGGTTTAACCAACTTTTTTATATAATAAAAAAATGGTAGTATTTTGCCGGGCCGCCGAAAAAAGTTTGGATTAACCGATCGTTTGGTTTAACCGAGCTTGGTTTAACGGGGTTATACTGTATAACATTGCTCACCTTAACTCTTACTTCCGATGAGATTGCTCTATTCCCACAGTTGCAGTTTGACTTGGTGATTTAAGGTTTGAAATCCTAGCAACAGGGGCTCTGACTTGTGACAGCAATCAGTGGCGGTGACTTCATAGGGTTTTGCTATTGGGATATCGCGGCACCATCATCATGTCCCACTCACTCACAGTATCCCCGACACTGAGCCAACCAGTCAGTCCTTGTGTTATCCACCGGACGTGGTGGCCGAGTCGGTAGAACGAAAGCCTCCCATACGGGAGATCGGGAGTTCAATTCCCGGTTGAGTGAAACCAATGACTTACAAAATTGATACTTGTGTCTTCCTAGCCTGGTGGCATTAATAGGATAGGGCACAATAAAGTCGCCATGAGTGCACACTGTCACAAGTCGGTACCCGACCTGATATGACCCTTAGATGTTGCCAGGACGTAAAACTGCAACAAGCACAATCTTGTGTTATCCCAGCAAAGCCGAGCAGCAGACTACTTTGTAAGGCTTGTTGTGTACAGTTACGAAGGCTTGTACAAAGAATGGCAGACGCAGGCACAGATGAGAGTGACACGTGATCTCACTTACACAGCGATACACACACTCTATTATTTAAAACTGGCGACTGTTCAGGCGATGTGATGTGGAGCCGGGTAATCCGCATCCATCTTGTTCCTGTGTGAACAGTGCATGTCATCCACTGCCCGGCAGCCATCCTTACACCCACCAACCCTCACCCGAGATCTCGTTATTTATGCACCATTTCCCCCCCCCCGTTTTTTGTGTGTACATTAGTTGATTAAGCAGGGTAAATTTCAATCGGTCTTCCTCATCCCACTGCTCCTTGCCCTATCCTAATAATGCAGAGCAACAGGCTGGGTAGTGACAAGTATTAATTTTAAAGTCAGTGGTTTGACTCAGGGTATGCAGGTATTGCAACACCTCAGGGAGTTTGACGCCCCTGCCCTGCAGAGTTGTAAACCACTGCCTTGTGGTACAGGTTCTTGACAGAACCGAAGGCTAAGGGAGCAAACCCCTAAACAGAAAACCATGTCACTGTGGCAGCATTAAGGGCGGTTGATGTATGGAACTCCCAACATCTCCCGACCAGCCACTGCAGGGACAAATAGTTTTGCGCCTGTCTTGACATGTTCTTGCCAGTGTGAAACCTCTATTTGCTCCCCGGGAGAGTGCCGCTGGTAACTTGCAAAAGGCAGCAGCACTTCAACACTTTTGCATGCAGCTTTCATGAAATGTGACTCATGGACATCACTCTCACAGCAGAGCTAAATGGAGAGCGGCAGTCAAGTAATGAAAGCAGTCTTTGTCGCATCGTGACAGACAGCATGATGATGATGATGATGGTTTGGCTCAACCAGGGTGTGAACCCATAGGTTCGAATCCTACGACCTACCAAAACGGGAGATGGACGCATGCAACTCATTTGCCCATCCCGTCTTCTTTGTTTGTTTTTTGGGGTGTTTTATTTTTGTGACAGTGTATTTATGCTGCCCATAACGGTTAAGTCCAATAATTTGTTTTCACCGCTAGACAGGTTGATTGAATGGTGGTTTCTTTATGCCGTATCGGCAGCACAGGCTATATTCATGGCGAGACAGTAATAGTGTCATAGTTCCCCTTGTTTTGTCACTTTCAGTTGTGTGGTTATCGACTGCGGGCATTCTTTCTCTGTATGTAAGCATTTTCCTACGTTCCCCTAACCTCGGTGAGTTTGTTAGTTCCACAATTGGTTCGTTGTTTGGTTAACTGTAGTTACTTTCCCTGACTGACTTTACATTGTTGTTATTGTTGTTTTACGTCCTAGCAACATCTAAGGTCATATGAGGACGGCATTGTTGTGTTAGTGGTGATTAGTTTTCGATTTTACAGTTTAAAGCTTACCTCCTGAGTAAATCACGACTGGCATTTATACTCCCCAAGAGTTTGCTTTAATCGGTATATTTTATTTTATCTAATAAAAAAAAGGTTGGGGTTAGTCTAGCATTGTTTTTAGCTCCGTTTGTAGCCTTGATAAACCTGGCATTTCTACGAATTGTCAAATAATACCATCACCAATATCATCACTCATGGCAGTCGGTCATGCTAAATTAACGAGCACAAAATGGCGACATTTAAATCACCATCATGCAACAAACATACACAATGCATCCAAATCCTACCAGAATTTTACTCAAATTTATACTTTGTAAATATTACACGGATGTGAAAATAAAGCCTTTAATGTGTAACGACAGTCGGTCATGTTAAAATCACAAATACAAAACGGAGACGTTTAATTTTAAATCACCATCATGCAACAAGCATACATAATGCATCCACATCCTAACTGCATTTTACTCAAATTTATACTTTGTAAATAACACACGGATGTGAAAATAAAGCCTTTAATGTGTAACGACAGTCGGCCATGTTAAAATCACAAATACAAAACGGAAACGTTTAATTTTAAATCACCATCATGCAACAAGCATACTTAGTGTATCCACATACTCACTGAATTTTACTCAAATTTATACTTTGTAAATATCACGCATGTGACACTAAAGCCTGTAATGTGTGATGACAGTCGGTCATGTTAAAATCACGAATACAAAACGGAGACCTTTAATTTTAAATCAACATCCGACAACAAGCAAGCATACTTAGTGTATCCACATCCTAACTGAATTTTTCTCAACAGGGATGAAAGTGGTCTTCGGGAAAAAAAGCGGAAATGCTGATATTCTTCCATAGGCTTAGCATTTGTCAGGGAATCGCGGAAAATTCCCGGAAGTCGGGTTTCATATATATTGGTATACGCTGAAAGTGTTGCACTGTTTGAACATGTATTAGTAGTGTACGCTGATAGTGCTGCAAAGCTTGGAGCATTTATTAATATTAGTAGTGTACGCTGATAGTCCTGCGGCGTCAGCACCACATATTAGTAGTACAGGCTGATGGTGCTGCGGGATTGAAAAATCCCAGAAATCCGCGGAATTGCAGAGATCTTTCATCGCTGCTCAAACTTATACTTAGTAAATAGCATGCATGTGACAATAAAGCGTGTAATGTGTGACGACAGTCGGTCATGTTAAAATCATGAATACAAAATGGAAACCTTTAATTTTAAATCACCATCATGCAACAAGCATACACAATGCATCCAAATCCTTCCCTAATTTTACTCAAATTTATACCTCGTAAATGTCAAAAGGATGCATAAATAAAGCTTTAAATGTGTAATGACAGTCAGTCATGTAAAAACCCCAAATGCATCCAAATCCTCCCCATATTTTACTCAAATGTATACTCTGTAAATGTCACACGGATGTAAAAATAAAGCCTTTAATGTGTAACGACAGTCGGTTATGCTAAAATCATGAATACAAAATGGAGACATTTAATTTTAAATCACTATCATGCAAAAAGCATACATAATGTGTCCACATCCTACCCAAATTTTACTCAAATTTATACTTTGTAAATATCACACGCATGTGGCAATGAAGCCTTTAATGTGTAATGACTGGCGTCACTTGGCCTGTAGGCAGCCACCCTGTGATGCCAGCAAACCAGATGTAATCCGACACTCGGCGCACTGCGCATTCACAGCTGCCAATGTGAGGCTCATTTTTAGATTTCAACCTGACCTGCTCACTGAGCTGCTCACCGAGCTGCTAACCGAGAGATCCGGGTTTCAGTAACAGCTCGATAGCAACAGCTACGGGCGGGTGGTTGTGCGGGTATGTGAGTGTGGGTATGTGAGTGTGGATGTGGGTGTTGGTGTGTCGGTGAGCGGGTGTGCGACTGGGTATGTGACTGGTTATGTGAGTGTGGGTGAGTGGCTGTGGGTGAGCGGTGATGTGACTGGGTATGTGTGTGGGTGGGTGTGTGTGGGTGGGTGTGTGGGCGGGTATATGAGTGTGGGTGAGTGTGGGTGGGTGAGTATGTACCTATGTATTTGAGTGTGGGTAGCTGTGTGTTTTGTTGTGGGTGGGTGAGGTGTGTGTGTGTGTGTGTGTGTGTGTGTGTGTGTGTGTGTGTGTGTGTGTGTGTGTGTGTGTGTGTGTGTGTGTGTGTGTGTGTGTGTGTGTGTGTGTGTGTGTGTGTGTGTGTGTGTGTGTGTGTGTGTGTGTGTGTGTGTGTGTGTGTGTGTGTGTGGTGTGTGTGTGTGTGTGTGTGTGGTGTGTGTGTGTGTGTGTGTGTGTGTGGTGTGTGTGTGTGTGTGTGTGTGTGTGTGTGTGTGTGTGTGTGTGTGTGTGTGTGGTGTGTGTGTGTGTGTGTGTGTGTGTGTGTGTGTGTGTGTGTGTGTGTGTGTGTGTGTGTGTGTGTTGTGTGTGTGTGTGTGTGTGTGTGTGTGTGGTGTGTGTGTGTGTGTGTGTGTGTGTGTGTGTGTGTTGTGTGTGTGTGTGTGTGTGTGTGTGTGTGTGTGTGTGTGTGTGTGTGTGTGTGTGTGTGTGTGTGTGTGTGTGTGTGTGTGTGTGTGTGTGTGTGTGTGTGTGTGTGTATGTAACTGGGTATTTGAGTGTGGGTATGTGAGTCGGCGTGTGAGTATGGGTATGGGTGCATAAATGAGAATGCCCTGACAAAAATAAAATCTGGAGAATATGTGTATGAATTGTTGGGACTTCTATTCTAAAGTGACGGGAGAAGTGGGACCGTCGGGGGGAAGGGGGGGGGGGGGGCATGTTGGTTCGACGATTGAATGGGCGATTTGTCCAAAATCCGGAATAGTCGACAATTTTGACCGTATCCGGAAAATAAATCGGTCAGATCAAAAATCCGGAATTGTAGGGAAAACATGCAAATTTAATGTTGGTGTGCACACTGAAATGATAGAATTTACTTTGCTTACCCATCTTAGATTGAACTGGAACACCACGCTTCAATCAATTAAATGTTTCATGGGTGCACCAATATCCAAATTGGATATGTAGGATCAAATCTAGGTACGTGAATTGGTTTATGCAGATTGACAATCAAATATACAGCTCTACACATATGTTTACCAAAAAAAAAAAATGAGGTGACTTATGAAGCGAGACTGTAGTGATCTCAGCACATAATGAACGCCCACATAAATAAATAAATAAATGAATAAATAAATACATAAACAAATATATATATATCAATTAATTAATTAATAATTATTTTAAACATAAATACAAATAATAAATAAATCCGGCCCGATTGTTTGAAACCAAATTGGAGTACTTGTATTAACCAAATACCCACTGACAATTAAAGGGCCTTGGTATGTTAAAAATAGTAATAATAATAATAAATAATAATAACTAAATAATAAATAATAATAATAAATAAATAATAATAAATAAAAATAAATAATAATATTTAATAATAATAAGAACACCAACAACACTACAACTGGCCAGCATTGAAAACAAGCCTGGGTACCCTGGCTTATATGCTATGGACAGTATGGACAATACAAAAATAATAATTTTTAAAAATTTTAAAAAGAAGGAAAGGAAGAGGGGGGGGGGGTAATAAAATAGGAGACCAGGTAGTCTGGACGTAAAAGCGCATCATTATATATATTTTTAGTGACCCCCCCCCCCCCCCCACACACACACACACAGCGCGCCACTAGCGGCGCCACCTAGCGGCTCCACACCTAACGCGGTAATAAACCTCCCGTCGACACCGCCGCGGGGCGCGGTAGATAACCCATAAACCACCGGCACAAGCTTCCTGTCTGCCCCAGCTAACAGTTCGTCTGCTGCTATTGCTAATCCACACATCAAACAGGGGTGCGGGCGGGGGAGAGTCTGCTTTCATTGAATTTGGTTGGCTATTGGAATTTTACATCCAGGGCAAGGACCAGTTAGCTCAAGGTCAGAATAATGTGACCGAGTAGGATATCGGGTCATGGTGCCGGTGTAGGACGTTCAAAACACTACCCCGTTCAAAACACTACGGTAGTGTTTTGAACCTAAGTTCAAAACACTACTCACCCTACTACAAATTAAAATGAATATGCAGCAATTATAACATCTTTTTAGAGTAGTGTTTTGAACTTACAGGATAGTGTTTTGAACTTATAGGATAGTGTTTTGAACTTAAGGATAGTGTTTTGAGCATGGCCACAGTAGTGTTTTGAACCTACCTTCAACTAAGTTGAAAACACTACCGTAGTGTTTTGAACCCAGGTTGAAAACACTACGGTAGTGTTTTTGTGGGGTAGCGCTTTGAACTTACTACACCGGCGGCCTGATTTCCCAGTGGGGCAGCACTATAAAGCCACAAGTCTGTAGCCGTCCTGATAAAACTCCAACAACCAACCAACTGAAGTACACTAGCGAGAAGAACGACCACGTGGGCTCCACGTCACGTGACGCTACCTCTAATGGCAGGGCAGACGCCGCCGACCTCCATCAGGGGGGCGTGGCGGAGAAGGACGCATGGGGCGGCGCGCACACCGACACACCGACACACCGACACACTGACAGTGGGTGGTGAGTGGGCTATTGGCCGGGACGAGGCGGTGACAGACGGGGGCCGGGCGAGTGGTTCATTCTGCGAGCCGTTGTCGGCCCGACGAATTAACGAGTCGCTACCGACAAGTAATCGGGCACATCCCCCCGCGCTGCCCCAGCCTCCTTCATTAAGGCCTGATCAATACGCCAGCCAGCATGCCCGCACCCGCCACCAGGTGGCGACGCTGGCCTTACGCCACGAGGCAGGAGGCACGCTGAACCTGCCGCCGGTTTAGTGCATGTGGTTGTTTGTTGAGGTTTTACGTCCCAGCAACATATATGGTCACATAAGGACGGGTACCGACAGTCGGTACCCGCCTTGTGACAGATATCGACTTGTGACTTGTGACAGTGACTTTGTAGTGCTGCCCCACTGGGAAACCAGGTCACCGGCACCATGACCCGCTATCCCACTCAGTCACATTATCCTGACACTGAGCTAGCGAGTCCTTGCCCTATCCTAGTAATGCAGAGTGCATGTCTAGGCAGTGACAAGTATTCATTTTGTATGTCATTAGTTTGACTCGACCGGGATTTTAACTCTCGACCTTCCGCACTGGAAGTCTGCACTCTACCGATTGGGCCACGACATCTGATTCCGGATTCAGTATCAGTAGCTTCTACATCCGCACCCCGCCCGCCCCCGCACTAAACCATATTGTGCTTGAACATATTTTTAATCACCACTACGAGATCTTAATTGAATTGAATTGATCTTCCTTACTGCAGGCAGGGGTATTTAGTGTGTATCAATTAACAAGTCCTATATATCAGTGATGCGGGTGTGATAGCATGGTGTATAATAGGGTTACATAATGCAACATAATCTATATAGGGGAGATGAGATGCAATCAGCGGTTTTGCCTTTATTTTGTGTGGGTCAATTCACATATCTCAACGGCAGCGATAGAATTATAACAGATTATGTAATATGCTTATATAAGCCAACGTAATTTGATAGTATAGGAGGTAAGGGTGCGTGTGGTGTCACCGCCTTGTCCAGGCCTATAGCCCACTCACCGCCCACTACCAGAAGCTACTCAACGTCCCTGGTGACAGATCACGAAGCTCTGAACAATATCCAGCAGCGCATTACCAAAACATACGTCGATGAGATTCCAACCACGGATGAGATGGCTAGAGCAATCACCAGCCTGAAAGATGGCAATGGGGGTGATGGAATTCCTGCTGAAGTATGGAAGCACGGAGGAGACAAATCTGTTCAACAGACTGCACCAACTAATGACCAATGCCTGGGAGGAGAGTTCTGTACCCCAAGCATGGAAGGATGCCAGCATTGTAACCATCTACAAGAAAGGTGATCGAACAGACTGTGGGAACTATAGAGGAATCTCTCTTCTTTCCATAGCAGGCAAGATCTTCGCCAGGATCCTCCTCAACAGACTATCTATTCACATAACACCTGATGTAGTTTGGGAGACACAGTGTGGCTTCAGAGGTTTTGTTTGTTTGTTGTTGTTTTATGTCCTAGCAACATCTAAGGTCATATCAGGACTGGTACCGACTTGTGACAGTGCGCACTCATGGCGACTTTTATAGTGCTGCCCCACTGGAAGACCAGGCTGCCAGCACCATGACCTGATATTCCACTCAGCCACATTATCCTGACACTGAGCCAACCAGTCCTTGCCCTATCCTATTAATACTGAATTGCCACCTACCGAATTGTTCAAATTAAACTAGACGATCGCATATTCTGAATCGTTGTATTCATGGTTATAATTCAGGCTTCCATTTTGTAAATAAGACATTCAGACTGGTGTCATCCATAAGTCCATATAACCAAGGATATATATCCCAATAGACCTCTATAAATGAGGCTCAATGTATGAATTCAAAATCTTTCTTACACAAATTACTTTTTTTCTATTTTTT
This sequence comes from Branchipolynoe longqiensis, assembly GCA_030323885.1. Taxonomy (NCBI): domain Eukaryota; kingdom Metazoa; phylum Annelida; class Polychaeta; order Phyllodocida; family Polynoidae; genus Branchipolynoe; species Branchipolynoe longqiensis. The sequence goes on from CM059197.1 coordinate 30,091,519, forward strand.
AAAATCTGACATCCAAAAGATGTACAGCAGTAGAAAGCCTATGGCAGGGCTCCGCTTTTTCGTGGAAATTCGCTGAAATCTCCAAATAGGCAGAAATCTGCCACCTCTGTTCCTATATGTCTCAGACAGTCAGAGACGCAATGCTGAAACGCCAGGAATGGCTGGCTTCCACTGGTGTCCAGGCTCTGAGGTTCAAGATGGAACAGGCTGACACAATCTGCACATACTCAACACATTAGGGTGCCATTCTCTGTCCGATACAAATACAGTGCTTCACCAGGTGGTGATTCTTTGTTACCACAATAAGTCATTGTTATTTTCAACGGTGGCTTCAACGGTTATGCCATTTGTTCCACTCGTCGCTTCACCTGGTGGCTTTGCCTATTGGCTTTACCTATTGGCTTCACCTGCTGGCTTCACATGCTGGCATCACGTGTTGGCTTCATCTGCTGGCTTCACATGCTGGCATCACCTATTGGCTTCACCTGCTGGCTTCACCTGCTGGCTTCACCTATTGGCTTCACCTGCTGGCTTCACGTGTCAATTCTTAAAGTATTTTATATCTACCTGTTTTTTCCCTCTTTTTGGTAGGTTATCAACACCAGCTCTTCAAGTGGCTCCCGGGGGGCTTCCCAAGTGATTTCACATTAGCGAGCTGCTGACGATGCTACCCATGTCCTGGATGACGTAATCAACAGCTGACACTTTGGACGTAGGGTAGTAATGATCCAGCACCGTGGTTTTATGGCTTCACTTCTTCTTTTTTGTCGCAGTTGACAATCATTGTCTTTAAATACCACTTACGTGTCCCAGCTTCTTTTTGTATCGCTGGGAATAATGCCATTTAGTCATTTCTCCACCTGGTTCAATACTTCACACACATTGGTTTATGCCATAGCCTGGGAAAATAAACGCATGGCAGAATTGTTTTTATACTTAAAATTTTTCATATTTAGTGAGATTATTATATGTCTCCAGCGGCTCGCCGCTGGAATTTAAATGCGCACACGAGGGGCAGCACACCGGGCGACAGCCCGAGCTGCTCCACCTGTCATCCTGAGGTCGGCCGGGGCGGCGCGGGGCGCTCCGCGGCGGCGAAGCGCGACTGCGCGCTAATGACCGTGACGCCCATTAAGATAGGCGGGAGGAGGCCTCTGCCACCCCCCCCCCCCGTCTGCGCAGCCCAGCTGCCGCCACTCGGCAGCCCGCGCGCAACCGATTCAGATGCCTAGAGCTGCTCAGCCTCAGCGCCATCTCAGCCTCTCCGCCCTCCCTCCAGCCTGCGCGCGTCCATCATGGCGGAGGACGGAGTTGACCTCTCCCTCCCACCCCAGGTTCAAAGGGGGGGGGGACACTGAGCGCGCGGGGGGAGGGCGCGCCGCCCACCGGCGGGCCGGCGTGCCACCCTTTCCCCCCTGCAGGTACTGGGTTCGGTACCCGAACATTTGACTTACTATTATGAACTTCAATTTTGAACTTTAATTATTATTCCTTATTGATTTAAATATTGCATTACATGTTATTACCTCACTGTGCGCGCGTTATGATTATTGCTTTGCATTATATTTTAGCTCACATTATTGGATTTAATTCCACTGCATTTTACCCGCGCCCATTGGGGCCATGCGCGCGCGCTTGTGCGCACACTCATTGCTTGTCTATGTTCACCTGTATAGTCGGACTTCAATAAAAAGTCCTTTTACTCCCCCCCGTGTGTTGGCGTCCATTTAAATACATAGGGCCAAGATTCAGTAAGATAGGTATCAAATCGTTTTTAAACATTGATAGGAGGAGATAAGTGGTCCGAGCAGCGTCCGAGGTGGAAGTGGGCTCTGCTCAAGGCCCGGAAGCCCGAGGAAGGGGAGGCCCTGAGGCACCACCTGATGGATTCGAAACCCAAGCAATAATCACTCATTTAACAGTACTACCCATTAACACCAGGGGAGGCCCCTGCGCTCTCCCTACACTGGCATATCTAGCGTATATGCGTGTGTATCATATTCTCCACACAGTATAGACAAAATAAAACAATAGATATTCTAGTTTGACGGCGCTTAATTTTGCACACACAAGAAATGATAGATTTAGTACATTGCATGTGACTTCAAATAAACTTCCAAATATAATTAAGCCAGAAAATGACTTCATTCTAAGTTAAGAATATGTAACTTTTGAAACTACTCGCTGGTAACAAGCAGGTTCTGTAAACTAATCATTGTAATTCGTGTAGAGGAAACAAAACCATTTTCACTGAGCAAAACAAACACACACAAAACATTCAATTATCTAATAATTAGACCGACAAAACTGGGTTGGCCCTGAATGAGGTCCTGAACACCCGTCCCGGCCCAACCTTTTGTAATTAGATTGAGATCAGCTCTGAACGAAATATAGCAACCACAATGCCCCTTCCCTAACTGAACTTCCAATGTAGGTAGGTGCAGGTAGGTGCAGGTAGGTGAAAGTAGGTGCAAGTAGGTGCAAGTAGGTGCCTGTAGTGTGCTAGGTAGACAAGTCAATTGGCAACGCCTGCACATCTTGGGTTTCATTTATTGCTGATGAGGCTACACATTATTATTAGTCCATCTGTCTCACATACTGGCTCATCATAAATTCGAACTACTGAAACTCAGAAACAAGTCTCCAGACTTTTTGTTGTTGTCGTAAATATGTTTATTCTGCAGAATAAGTTCTTTTGTCAGCCCCGAAGCGCCGGTCTTCCAGCCATTTTTCAATCCAGGATTATTTACACAAAATTTGTATACATTTTTCGATCCAGGATTATTTACACAAAAATTGTAGACAGTAACTGTTCAATACACAATTTGCAGGATATAATTCAATGGAATTCTGATAGCTATCTACACGTTCCACAGCAATATGGCAACAACGCCTTGAGAGCACATATCACTACATCAATATTAGTGACATATCACTACATCAATATTAGTAGGATCGATTTGAGTATTTTCATTGTATTTAGAATGTATTTTCACAGTATTTAGAATATAAGCAGAAGTTATATTCTGTATTCATTTCATAAAGTTGTAATAAGTTTTAATGTAGGGTCTGGTCAGCTGGAGTTAGACTGGCGGTATATAAGTGTCAGTTTGTTAGGAATATTCTTGTGTAACCCTACCGTGGTATGCGAGTTTGTTATTTGCAGTGTGTTGTTTACCCAGACCAATTTAGACTTCCCCTGAGGCAGCGTCTATCGTGTTCTATACCATCCCCCATCCACCATTGCCCACAAAGGATATTTCAGTTCAGAGTGACAAATACTCCATTGAAAGATGTCATTCCTTGCTGGACCATGTTCAAAGAGAGTTACTTCCCACATCTTGGCGCAGTCCTATTTGATATACATGATTGACATCTTCGTTCTACAATCCACCCCTTCGCCATAAGGAGCCTTTATATGGACAGCATGTCCCTTTATTTTGTGCACCTGACCCGGGGCATCGCCTGTAGCAATTCGATATTGTCTGCAGCATGGGAGTACATGCAGCAAATAGCCTTTAGCAATAAAAAGTCAGTCAGTGACTAAATACTAGTCTAAGTGACTAAGATTGATGATGATGAGACAACTCTGAAGAGCATCATTAAAAAAAGAAAAGTGGTGAATTGCTTTAAGTATCACCTCAAACTTGATGCATGAGGTTTGTAGACAATGTAGAAAATACTGAGTCATGGGTCTGTAGGCTACCTCAGTGGACCTGCTGTTGGAATATAATAATGGAGCCTTAATAACAACAGGTATTGATTACTCAATCAATCAATGGGTGCCGTCTTCTCGAAGAAGGTTGGGTGCAATGGACCTCCATTGATTACTATATTGTTAATAAAATGCTTTATTCCATTTAATAAAGGCGTTTGAAGAATTTGCAGAGAATCTTTTTCCTTTCAAGAAATCTTATCATCACTGCAATCAAAGATACCCTTTTGGCATATTCTCCTGTAAGAACGGGCACTTTCCATTGCCCTGCGCGTTTTCTCATGCTGGCCTAGGAATCAAAGTGATGAAGCCAACATGTATGTAATACTGTAACACTGATAGAACTAGAGGGGATGATGGTGGAAACAATTTGTAAAGTGATGAAAATAGAAATAATCCACACACCACTTTCAACCGCAATCTGGTTAAATAGAAACAATAGCTTGTGGCCACATATAATCATTGCAGACAGGTGATATTGGAAACACTAGTCTTGTTTTACATGATATATGTGCTATGCTCTCTCTGCTTGAGAGTGGTAGCGTGGAGGTTTTGAAAGGCAGTACGAAGGTATAGTGAGTGGCTGGTCTGACGCAAGCTGTTCCCTGCAGACACAGACCAATACTGAAGAAAGCAGCGTGCCGAACAGTAATGCCCATTTGATGGACTCCTGGCCATTTCCCAGCTCACTATGCCCTATTATCGCTCAGAGAGATCACGTAGTCAGCTTGGGCACTGCGGTACCCTCTATCACCATAAGATCAATTCAGCACCACCCCTGGTACTCGGCAGCATCAACACTACATCAATCATATACACATATAAGCTACTTATATTGAAAATCACAGATTCAAGGATTCATGCATAGAGTGCTCAAATTCATATGAATATATATCTTCATGAAAAAATGTTTAAAATTTTTTTTTTAGATTCAACTCCAAAGGGTGAGCGCACAAGGACCCATCTTTAGATGATCTATATATAACCCAGCCACACACCAGTAACAATAGAAAAGTCATATCTTTTTTTAGATCTGGGGCCGTAATTTTTAGTGAAGCGGCCCTCCCCCTCGATATGCACACCCTTTAGCGACTAGATGGTCGTTATGGTCACCACAGTCTGAACATGACACAGTGTGGGGTTATACAAGCAGGCAGTTGTAAGCCTGATAAGCCTGCTTCCACTACACAGTCGCATAGCAGTAATGTGCCAGTAAACAATGGCACAATTGGCATACTTGATGTAATTAACACCAATTCGCAACTACAGAAAATAACCTGGTGGTTGGTTGGTTGGTTGGCTGTTGGAGTTTTACGTCCTGGCAACATCTAAGGTCATATCAGGACAGGTACCGACTTGTGACAGTGCGCACTCATGGTGACTTTATACAACTGGGGGACCAGGCTGCTAGCACCATGACTTGATATCCCACTCAGTCACATTATCCTGACACTGAGCCAACCAGTCCTTGCCCTATTTTAGTAATGCTGAGCGCCTGACTAGGAAGCGACAATTATCAATTTTTAAGTCATTGGTTTGACTCTACCAGGGTTCGAACCCTTGGGTTCGAATCCCATGATCTACCAAAACGGCATTTCGACGTTCAACTCATACGGCCATTCCGTCTGGTTTTCCACCTAGAAGGTGTGCTAGTAGACCGAGTCCTCAACCTTTGGCCAAATACCGCTGCCTTCGGATATCGAGGTCAGAGTTCACACCATTCAAGGACTCCACTTAAGGCGCCAGAGTTCTGGACGGATGCCACTTCAAGATCACTGACCATCAGGAAGTCAGGCTAAGTGTTGGTACCCGCATACATGAATTCCCCCACCCAAATACCAAACCCCTACAAGCCTCACTCTGAACGTTTACTTCTTTATCAAAATAAGCCTATATATACACGCATATACATGTATATATATATACAGAAATATATAAATTACATTTTCAGAATTTTATAGCTCCCCCCCCCACCTCCCCGATAGTAGCCTCTGGGCTTTTTTTGTGTGTAAATATGTTTATTCCACTGAATAAGTTCTTTTATCAGCACCATAGCACCGCCATTTCTCAGTTTGGGATTATTTACACAACAATGGTATATAGAGTGAGGTATATAAAGTAAGTTAACAATAGCTGTTGAATACACAATTTGCAATGATTAGTGCAATGGATTTCTGATAGTTACCTATAAGTTCCACAGTTATATGGCAACAGTAATGTCTGTCATGTTGTAGAAAGGCTAAAGCTCAAATCGGTGGTTGTGTAGGCAGGCTATCGTGAAATCAATACCGAGAAAGAGAAAGGAAGAGTATAAAGGGTAGAAGAGAGAGTCCAGCCCTCTGGTTTATTATTTATATGGTACATGGGTTCAGTGTAGAGTATCACCCCACCCTTTTCCCCCAATGGGAAACAAGCATTCTTGGCTCTACCAATAGGGATCCAGCATTCCTGGTCACCATGGTTACCAGTGATCTGCCCACCACCAGCAAGCCCTGTGGCCCCCTCTGGCTTGAGCCTGAGTGTGGTGATCCTAACTAGCAGAGGGGGAGGGGGTAGGCTCTGAGTGCCCCTTACACACAGCCCTGCCAGCACCACTATGTCTATTTACATCTCACTCAGGCACCACCAGCACCTAGATATACACATACATGCACCTGGTCACGTATACCAGATCAGTAATAGAACATTTGCATTCCCCCACCAATGCCGTAAATCAGAATATTTCACAATGTGACTACATCAACATTAGATGGATCGATGTGAGCATTTAGAATGTAAGCAAAAGTTATCTTCTGTATTCATTTGGTAAAGTTGAAATAAGTTTTGATGTACGACATCCTAGCAACATGTAAGATCATATCAGGTTGGAACTGACTTGTGATTATTCAGTCATGCTGATATTACATTGCTGTGACACTGGTAGATTGGGCCACTGACACCATGACTTGATATCCAACTCAGTAACATTATCCCGATACCGGTAAGGAATCGGAAGGAATCAGACAACAATTTAAAGACTTGGAAAATAAGCCCAAAAAGAATTCGAAGGAATTAGAAGAAATCAGAAGGAACCCAATGAGGTCTACCCCAGTATTAATTATCCTGACAACATCTAAGGTCATATCAGGACGGGTACCGATTTGTGACAGTGTGCACTCATGATGACTTTATAGTGCTGCCCACTGGGAGACCAGGCCACCAGCACCACACCAAGCCCCACACCTACATTACCATAGTCAATATCCGTACTCACGAGTAGTTCCACAAGACCCCGCCAGGTTCTCCCCTGAGAGGTAAAGCCGCACGTCTGGGTTTTTATCTAATTACTGTTGGTCACAAGCAATAGCTTAGTTGTCGGGATCCTATTTGGACTCGGGCCTCTTTACTCCCTGTTTACATATGCGTATGAGTGTGTGATATATATTATATCATATATCATATATATAATATATATTACATTATGCATATATAGGGAACGGGACGTAGCTCAAGCAGTAGAGTGTCTACCTGTGAAGGCGTGTGTCACCCGATCGATCCCGCTCAGTATACACATTTGCAGTTTGGGCTATTTTCCATTCCATCCAGTGGTCCACAAGTGTTTCATCAAAGGCTGTGGTATGTGCTGTCCTGTCTGTGGGAAAGTGCATATAAAAGACCCCTTGCTGCTTATCGGAAAGAGTGGCCTATGTGGCAGCAGCAGGTTACCTCCAGAGAAATATATCAGAATGACCATATGTTTGACGTCCAATAGCTGATAATATAAATCAATGTGCTCTAGAGGGATCATTAAATTAAACAAACTTTCCTTTATATAATGAATGTATATATTAATTGGCGCTACTATAACCTGCCATCCACTGGGATTTCAACCATACCCCTACCCCTAAAAGGTTAGTTAAATAGGGATCACAGAATGGCCCACCTGACCGTACCTTCTCTATTTAAAGCTGCATAGTCCGATGAAATATCAAATTTTCAAAACCAATCAATTTTCTGGGTTTGATTTTACATATCTAACTTAGATACTGATGCACTTATTAAGCATTTGTTTCTGCGTAGAAGGCAATAGTGAGTCAATTTAACAGAACCTGTTACTGCAGAAGTCTATGGTGTCAGAGTTTTGGCAAGCTTGCCAAAACTAATTTTCCATGTTTGCACTAAAAATATCTCAAATGTTTACCATTTAAAATAAAAGTAACTTTGAACTAATGCAAAGTAGATACTAGTGATCGATCTAATATATTTATCTCATAAAAAAAAACCTGAAATTCAAAACCATCGGACTATGCAACTTTAACTAACTGTTTAGGGTTATGGTTAGAGTTAGGGTTAGGCGCCGTAGGACTAAATTCCTGGTAGACTACACCCATTAACTCTTAATTAGCAGTAGCTAGTGAGTACAACAGAACTTCTACACAGACAGAACTGGATTATATATGCACACAACACATGTAAAGGATAGCCGCTATATGGGACCGTCCACATATCAGGGATGAAAGTGGTCTCCTGCAAAAACAGCGGAAATCTAGGGTGAGGTTCTTCTTTATCGTGTCCTTCCACCAGTTATCTCAAGGAATTTTCGAGCAGAGGTATGATCTTTATTTGTGGGACGTGCTCTCGGTGGTGGATGGTGGTAGCAGGATTTGCAATCAGATAGCTGATTCCCAGGGACGTGATGTGGACGCTCCTGCTGTGGCCAGTTTGTCGATAGAAAGCCCGGGCCTACACTTTTACCGACCCAAGGGATTTTTAACCTCCCACACCACATAGACATGGTATGAGAGCAACTGGCCTTTGACCAGTCCTTTCCCTATCATAGTAATGCCGAGCGCCAGCCTAGGTAGCGACAAGTACCAATTTTATAAGTCATTGGTTTGAGTCGGCTTGGATTCGAACTCCCGACCTTCCACACGGGAAGCCTGCGCTCTACCGATTCTGCCACCGCGTCCGGTCCTATCCTAGTACTACCAATAAAATTAGTGACGTATAAATTATAAGTGTCTAGTTTGATTCAGTGCTGTATGGGTTATTTATTCTTCACCAATCACCACCACAATGACTCAATGCCTTAAGCTAAGATTCCTTATATGCGGTATGTGACATGCGAATGCAAATGCGGCATGCGGCATGCGAATGGGTTGATTCCACCCACATGGCATGCGGCATGTGGCATGCAGCGATTTGGTTTGATCTTTACAGTAACAACTTTAAAAAGTCCATATTTTCTTTAATATTAGAGCGATTTTCACAAATGAAGTGTCATGTTATTTAAAAGTCAATATACTAACAGGTGAAATGCATTAAATCAAGCTCAAAACTATTTTTGAAAATCACTGAATGTCGTATATGCGGCGTAGATATAATGCGGCGTAGATATATGCGGCGTAGATATATGCCAACCCCCAACATTTGTTGGGGTTTTTCCTCCAAATTTGTGAAGGAACAGTATTGTTTTCTATGGCAAATGCACCAGTATTCGCATTCGCATGCCGTACCGATCGGTCCATGGACCGATTCAGTTGCCGCATTCGCATTCGGACGTATGGAAGCACCACTATTCAGTTACATGCTTTTCGATTTTTTGCCGCATTCGCATTCGCATGCCGCATACCGCGTAAAAGCAATCTTAGCTTTAGTTGTTCTGAGGGGGCCATTGAAGACGTTGGAGAAGAGACATCATATAATAATACCCTACACACTAACACCCTCCATCACTAGCACCGTCAGGGAATCGTGGAACAATGCCAGAAAAGTCAGGCTCCAACTGTTCTTATTGTGACTGCATGATGAGGGTGCAGGCTACTTGGACAAGCCGGGGGAACTGCCGATAAGGCGGAAGTGACGTCATCAGTCCTATGCAAACCTGAACGCCGCCTCCCCGGTTAGTATATGATGTAGCTCCATAACAGTTGAGTTAGGGTGACCACCACCTCCCCTCCCAAAATAAAAATAATAAAAAAGGCAAAAAAAGGTCGCTGTATCAATGATACTGGCTGCTAATGTCAGTGCCTGCACGTGATATCAAGCGTCCGACTAGCACAGTCGCCAGCCTGTAGCATTTACTGCCCGTTCGCCACCCTTTACGTCCGTCCTCCCCCGCACCCGCCCACGTCTTACCAACAGTCCATCGAGCAGTCCCTCCAAAATAACCTAATCTAACATTCCCTGCAAACATGAAATTGCATGCAAACATGAAATTGCCTGCAATTATATTTTTTAAACAACAACACATATATATACAAAATGCATGTAGTGGAGTTAATCAACATAAGGCCAATGAAAAAAAGGGGTTGATCGTCCACGCCCGTGCCTGAAAAATCGCCCACCCCCGATTTTTTTTTTTTCTTTAAATGTTAAAAATGCATCGCGCTAGCAGCAATTCAACTTTTTTTAATCAATGTTTAAGTCATTGGTTTGACTCGGCCAGGGTTCGAACCCAGGAGTTCGAATCTAATGACCTACCAGAAAGGAGGGCGGACGATCAACTCATCCGGCCATCGCGTCTGGTTACGTATTAGGTATATGTCAAAAATAGAAAATCTAAATAAAAACCGCCCGTCTGACCCTTATTTTTATTTCAAACGGACGATGACCAATTTTTTTTTTTTTTGCCTAAGCTTCAGACTTTTGAATTTGTCGACTGTGTATGGGAGTTAAATTATTAGTGAAATGTGGCGATAAGATGATCGTGTGAGGTCCGAGCCGCTTAAAGAGCCGCCCACTAATTGTGCGTGGACATTGCGCCGGTCATTCGGCTCAATCATGGCGGTGGCGCTTTAAGAGAGGACGCTGTGATTATTCGATATGTAGTTTGTTATAAGCTAATGTGTCTAAAATAGTCAAATGTGTCAAGAATAACCGAAGAGATATATGATGTGAAAACGTGCTAAATTAATTGTTAATTGCTGAACAACACAATAAGTTCTGGTATAAATCACCCACCCCTACAGGCCTGTGTACATGTTGCCGAAGCAGGGTGTGTTAAAAAACCATAGAGGCAGCACCATAAAGTGTCACCTCCATAATTGGATGTGTACATTGCGCCAGGGATTAGTGGCCGGTGGCGCAGTCATTCAGCTCAATCATGGAGGTGGCGCTTTAAGAGCACTGCTATGGTTATTCGATATGTAGTTTGTTATAAGCTAAAGGGTCTAAAATAGTTAAACATGTCAAAAATAAAGTTGGAGATATATTATGTGAAAAGATGTTAAATTAATTGTTCATTGCTGAACTACACTGTAAGTCACCCACCCTACCGGCCCATGTGCATGTTGCCGAAGCAGGGTGTGTACATAAACAAACCATAGTGGCAGTGCCTTAAAGCGCCACCTCTATAATTGAGCTGAACGACCACGTCGCTGGCCACTAATCCACGGCGCAATGTACAAGCCCATTTATGGAGGTGGCACTTGAAGGCACTGCCACTATGGTCTTTGCACACACCCTGCTTCGGCAACATTCACACAGGTCTGTAGGGGGGGGGGGGGGATGACTTATACCAGAACTTATTGCGTAGTTCAGCACCTGATATTAATTTAACACATGTTCACATCATCTTATTTTTTAGACATTTGACTATTTTAGACACTTTAGCTACACATATCATATGGATTTATTTTATATATTCAGAGAACTAAAATAATTTTCCGATGGAAACAATTCCAAAAACCTGGTTGAAAAGACTATTTTATTCAGTGTCGTATGCCCTCTATTGCACTAACTTAATTTAAGTTTGGTATAACTACGAGTCCCCGCTCTCCGAAGTAAGAAATGGGATTCTACCATCGACCTGCAATCGACTCAGACCCAGGCGGATTCAACGTTATAACCACCTCCGCATCTGCACACTTTCTAACCTCCTATTGATTTCTGATGGCGTTCGGTGGTTATTGCAAAGGGGGGCGAGGGGGGTAGAAAACAACTTTTGTTTATTGTGTGCACTAAAATAACATCCAACGATAAAAGTAATTACAATTTAATCATTCGTTTTTATTCCTAAGTTAAGTGCGATGTAAGTGCTCGTGCAATGACAATTTAAATTAAATTAAATTAATAATAGTTTAGTGCAAAAAACTAAAATTTAATTATATAAAAGAAATTTTGAACAATGACTAAGTTGTTAAAACTGCATAGCCTGATGAAACCCATCAATTTGCTTTAAAATCCAAAACATTACTTAAATTTAATATAACCTGATTTTGCTGAAACCTAAGGCATCAAAATTGTGATGTGCAGACCAAAATTAATTTGGCATGTTTTCACTTCAAATACCTGCAAAGTTAGCCATTTAAAACACAGGTTCCTTGAAACTAAAGTAACGATCAACTTAATATAATTTTATTTTGATGAAAAACATAGAGAAGCTCAAAAACATCGGACTGTGCAACTATAAATGTATCTTGGGTAAATGTGGTTTGGGATGGGGCAGGAGGGGCATAAAAAAACGTTCCACATCACTGACAAAAAAGTGAGATTGCGCAACAACTGGTCACTATCTTATCACCCGTCCCTGTTCCCGCGAAGCAGTGTGTGTTGTTGTTTTACGTCCTAGCAACATCTAAGGTCATATCAGGATGGGTACCGACTTGTGACAGTGCGCAGTCATGACAACTTTATAGTGCTGCCCCACTGACAGACCGGGCCGCCAGCACCATGACCCGATATCCCACCGTCACATTATCCTGTGCTAAGCAGTCCTTGTCCTATCCTATTAATGCCGAGTGCCAGGCTAGGTAGCGACAAGTATCAATTTGATAAGTCATTGGTTTGATTCAGCTGGGATCCGAACTCCCAAACTTCTACATGGGAAGTCTGCGCTCTACCGATTGGCCATCGCGTCCGGTCCCCGCGAAGCAGTCACTCTGATGTCGGGTTATTATCTGGATAATGGCCACGCTTACTGATAATCCCTCCAGCAATCTCCATAATTCCCAGATCAACCAATCCTTCCGTGAATGGGATGATGGGGAGTCATGTGGTGCCTACTTGGCGTCACGTCATCAGGGCCCTGGTGGCGCCTTCACCGTGCTTTCGTGACATGCTTTGCGAGACAGCCGAATGAGTAGGGTTGGGAGCTCATTTCCTGCGAGGAAGGGTATGGGTTCGATTTCCAGTCAAACCAACAACTTCACAAATGTTGATACGTTGTTGATACCTTGTTCAGCACTCGACAGATTTTGTGCAAGGTGGAGTGGAATTAGGGATACTAGTTCATAATTCCGGCTGTGTATGCGCTGAAAACGGTGTCGAGAGCAAAACAAATTCCCGCAGTCATTGATTTTGGCAATACGCGCAGTGCAAAATGTTGATTTTATTCTAAATTAATAGAAATACACAACAATTTGTCATAAACATGGATGCACGAAGGCAATATAATAATATAATGAATATATTTAAGACACAACTATCCATAATTGAGCATTTTGAGCTAAGAAACATGCAATTCCCCACAAAACAATCAAGTCACTTCACAGGCTGATGTTTAATCAACATTTTTAATTGTCAAATGTGTCAACAGAAACTTGTTTCAAAGAAATATATAACCAATATCTGATTAACCATACCCATTTCCTAGCTCTACAGATGTTATTAGCCATAAATAAAAACATAAATAAAATAAGCAAAATTGACTGGCTATAGTTCTAACACTAGTCTGAGTGACCAGATTTGTCTAAATCTAAATGCAGATGGTATAGTTGTGCAGATTAGATTGATGTAAATGCAATGCTAGATAAAAGATTAACATCTTAATTTATTATAAATATTTTTATCATGAGGGTATCATGGACAGTCATGAAAAGTGTCATAGGTGACGTCATGAAAAGTGTCATAAATAAAAGTCATTGACAGCGTCGCAAACATTTATTTTAAATGGTGAATCTTGCAGGTATTTGAAATGAAAGCATGCCAAACTAATTTTGGTGTAGGCCTACACATAGAAATGCTAGATATTTTGTGGTTACTTTTTTTGATTAAGCAGGAGAAATTTTAACTGGTTTGTCTCCCTATAATGCCAGGCTAGGTAGGGACAAGTATAGATTTTCAAATCATTGGTTTGAAATTCAGCCAGGGTACCAGTCTAGCAACCTCCCAAAACAGGAAGCGAGCGCTTTTGATTGATATGTAGGATCAAATCCAGGTAGGTGTTCAGGTTTCGAAAACTTGATAATTTCATTGGACTATGCAACTGTAGAAGTCTGCACTGACCGCTCAGGCAAGGAGCCACATAGACAGGTAGGCTGGACAGTGTGATTGCATCAGGGAGCCTAGGTAGTGTGATGGTTAGCATGACAAGAAGTATGGATTCAAATCTTGCTCTAGGCACACTATATCCCATTTTCAACACCCTCATGATACTGGTTCCATGACCAGGAACCTGTACAAGCTAAGCATTGTATGGTTTCCAAATATAAGTGCATTGCCTGTGTGTATGTAATTAATTGGAAGCATTAAACGACTTATGGTTATACACCATTTAAAAGACTTGAAATTCTAGAGGGACGAGTGTAATACTAGTAGTCTGCAGTGACCTCTCAGGCAAGGAGCCACATAGACAAGTAGGCGTGGACATTTTGTTGTTGTTGAAGATTTATATTGCCTATCATGGATAAGTCTGAATAGACTTGTATTCACCATTAGACAGTTTGTTGATAGAAAGACCGAGCCAAGGGATTTTTAACCTCCCACACCACATAGACATGGTATGAGAGCAACCGGCCTTTGATGATGGTGTAAGTTATACACAGCGGTGGAAATCCAAATTGGCAGAGTTTGGGTGGCACAGGGAATCGAACCACCTACCTTCAGATTAGGAGTCCGACCTCGAAAAAAGTCAGAGACTCTAACCACTCTGCCACAGTTTGTTTGTTTGTTGTTGCCTTACATCCTAGCAACATCTAGAGTAATATCAGAAAGGATCGTGGACATGGAGATTGCATCAGCGAGCCTAGGTTTAGCACCAGAATGGCAAGAAGTGTGGGTTAGAAAATCTGCTTTAGGCAATAATATTTCCCATTGTCACCAACCCCCTCCCCCCGCCCACACGCCACAGCTTTAACTCGACCCCCTTCAGTGTATAGCCTGCACACACCAAGCATGATCGATATGCCGATAAGTGAGACTTGACAACTGTCACATCCAACAGCTCTGAATCTGCAGCCGTCCGTGGCCGATGGGATTAATTTGCACCCACTCATTTATTACTGGGATTTCCGTAAAGTCAAGATGCGGCATTCAGCTGAAGGATATTACTAATCAACAACTCATCTCTTGTTCGTAAAATAGTTAGACGTGTTAATATCCTGCGTCAATCCTTAGAGGATGTCGCTCCTAATGCAATTCCAGAATTCATGCCTAGCCCTTTTTACTGCGATTGGTCGGTATTGTGCATTAATCACATAACCAGCTGCTTTTGATTTGACAGATATATAATTGTCCCGATTCAAGAAAATCAATAATGAGGCTTACTAGAAATATGTTTGTTTGTGCAATTAATTATTAATGCCATTGGGATTTTAACAACTAGACAAAGTATGTATGCTGTTCGTACAGTTTTGTTTGTTGGGTGGTCTTATGTCCCAGCAACATATAAATTCATATCAGGACAGGCACTGCCTTGTGATGGTGCACACGCATGGCAACTTTATAGTGCTTCCCTGCTGAGAGACCAGGTCCTGGCACCATGACCTGGTATCCCACAGTCACATTATCCTGATACTGTGCAAACCAGTCCATGTCATATCCTATTAAGGCCAAGATCCGGACCTATTACTTAGTATTACTTTTAAACGTCATTGGTTTGACTCGGGCGGGATTCAAATTCCCAAACTTCCACACGGGAAGCCTGCACTCTACCAATTCGGCCACTGAGTCCGCTCGCTGTTCACATAGATGCATATGGACACTTCAGATGTCCTAACCAAAACGGTGGCTTCCTCGCTGCACAACTGATATCAAACTATCTAAGCGTCTTACCGCCTCAAGCGTCTGCATCACCATGGCAACATCGCTTACCTGCAAGAATAAGAAATGAAACACGCGTTCAGAACAAAACAAGTGTACACAGTGCGCATATATTGACATTTCCCTCAGAACTAAAGCTTACCACAGGAATCCTGAAATAACACATGGAGCTTATTTATCAAGTTACCAAAATTAGTTTTTTCCATCTTAACAAAAAATGGATGAAGGGAATCTGAATACCAGCATCTTACTCTCACTCACTCTCACCCACCCTCACTCACTCTCATTCACTCACTCACATACACTCACACAGACATACACCCACTCTCTCCACACACATTCAAAAAGCTATATTTGGATATATAATTAAATAGATGGATAAATTTAGAAAGATAATTAGATACATATATATTTAGATATATATATTTAGATATATATATATATACTTAGAGATATACATGATTCTATATATAGATGTGCATATACTTTAATGATCATATATTTATGACATTCTGGGAATCAGTCTCAGGCAATGTGTGTCTAGGGAGTAATATCTACGGAGTAATACTACATACCATCTATAACAGTATAAGTAACCCTGATGGATGTTCCTAACCCCCTACCCCCCCCCCCCCCCCCACACACACACACCGCTCACTCCCCGCGGCAGCATCTATCAACCACACAGCATCAATGAATAGACAGCACATCCCGTGGCTCTGTGCTTCCTGGCAGGGACCAGCGACAGGTGCTTTTATTTTCAGTGCATGAAAAGGGCCACATTACGATAAGACAGGTTGGTTGGTTGTTGGAGTTTTATGCCCTGGCAACATCTAATGTCATATCAGGACAGGTACCGACTTGTGACAGTGCGCACTCATGGTCACTTTATAGTATTACCCCACTGGGAGACCAGGCCACCATGACCAGGACCTGATATCCCACTCAGTCACATTATCCTGACACTAAGCCAACCAGTCCTTGCCCTATCCTAATAATGCCAAGCGCCAGAAAGCAACAAGTATACATTTTTAAGTCATTGGCTTGACTTGACCAGGGCTAGATCCCAATCGGTTTGAATCCCACAATCTACCAAAACGGGAGACGGATACTCAACTCATTCGGCCACTGTCGGGAACCAGCACCAGGTGCATTTATTTCAGCACCTAAAAGGGCCACATTACAATAAGACAGGAAGCGCCTTCGAACTGCGCAATGCCTAGTGTTCGGTGAGCCACACAGCACAGTAATATTAATACAAAGACACAGGTCTTCCCTACAAATCCATTCAGGGCTCATTGGCAGTGGAAGCGGAATGATAAAACACACTTTAAGCTGTCTATAAATCTTACAACCCAGCTGTGTGAGAATCGAAGCTGCAGCAGCCTTACCCCCCCCCCCCCCCGCTCCATCCCCACCTATTGGCTGTTAAGCACCCCGACGATCGTTTTGTGCGCGTGAAACCATGGCAACAAACACATTAAATCAGCAGCAACCGGTGGCGCCCCCAGTTCACGTGGAGGCAGATCGATATAACGCGGGCGCTCATTGGTCTGCAGCAGGGGGCGCGCTGATTGGCTGGCTGGCTGGCTGACGCATTCCCACTTCCGGCATGCATTGCGAATCGGAGCATGGTGGCACCAATTATGTGCCGGCTAAATAATCAAATGGTCTGCTGCCAGTTTTAAAACAAATTTAATTATTTTTAATCGACAAAATGGACCATTGAATGAAACTGCATGAATCCCACTGTGTTACCCCATCTTAGTGGAGAACGCGATATTAGAACAGTTATGTAAGATAGCATTTACTCTGAATTTGTTTTGATCCAATGAGATGTTTTTGTAAGGGTTCCCAGGTGCCAAGTCCCCCAATGTGGCTGGAGATTTCCCAAAAATATATCAAAATTACCTCAATCTCCCACTTTTAATTTGTAATCTCCCGCTAAAGAAATATTTTTGCTTGTTTTTAAAGAAATATCTTATGCATATTTGTCTTCAAAATGCACCAGAATACACCATTTTGTATCACTTATTTCAAAATTGTCCGAACCACCGAGTTGGAGGGGCTGACCTGAACTCCTTCACCTTCCCCGCTTCGACCATGCCATTTCTCCCTATTTACAATTTATGTATTAGGGAGATCTCCCTACTGCCACTTTTACTTACTTGGCAGAGATATTTAAATACTTTTCAATGCTAATGCTCTATGTTAGTTTGTTACAATGCCCATTAGCCGCTTCACATTCAATATCTGAGACTGAGAACCCACTGGATGGCAAGCTGATCCACATAAGTTTTGTACAGGAAATGGGGTTTAAATCCAAATTAAAGTTGCATAGTCCGATGCTTTTGAGTTTCTGCCATTTTCTGAGATAAATACATTATGCTGATCGTTATGATCTACGCTACGTTAGTTTGGAGTAACTTTTAATTTAAATGGCTAACTTTGGACGTATTTGAGGTTAAAACATGCAAAATAAATTTTGGCAAGCACGCCAAAACTCTGACACCATAGACTTCAGTACTAACAGGTTTCTATTAAATTGAATTATTACGACCTTCTATGCATAAATAAATGCTTAATAAGTGCACCGGTATCGAAGTTGAATATATAGAATCAAATCTAGATAAGTGTTTTGGTTTTGAAAATGTGATGTTTCATCGGACTATGCCGCTTTTAACAGTGAATCAACAAGAAATACTCTATATCCTTTTTTTCTATATGTATCCCGGCCATAGCCACCATAGCCAACACATACATTACTGTGTACAATACACTGACATATAGCACAGCTATCCTGATGTGTGGGCGATAAACTAGGGTTTTATGTCCCCGCAACATCTGAGATAATATCAGGTATAAATACTTGTGATAGTATACATTCACTTATACTTATAGTGCTGACATATTGGGATGAAGAGCCATCAGGGCCATATTCTACTCATTCATATTATCTGGACACTGAGCCAACCAGTCCTTTCACTAGCCTAATGTTGTTTGTCAGGCAAGAGAGCAACAAGTATAAATTTGGTAAGTCTTTGGCTTGACTCAGCCAGAGAGCGAACACATGATCTCTAACACAGGAAGCAGAGGCGTTATCCATTTATCCAGTATAGTTCTGTTGGTATCTAACTACCCGTGCACATTTAAAGACTTGTTTATGCGCACTCATAGCGAATTTATAGTACTGTCCCACTGGGAGATCAGGCCGCCAGGACCAGAACTCGATATGCCATTGAGTCACATTATCCCGATACTGAGCTAATCAGCCCTTGCCCTATCCTAGTGTCAGGCTAGGTAGCGACAATTATCAATTTTATAAGTCATAAGTTTGACTCGGTCGGGATTCAAACTCCCGACCTTCCGCACGGGAAGCATGCACTCTACCGATTAAGCTACTGCGTCTGGTGCACATTTAAAGACGAACCGGTGTCATGGTATAAAACCCCGGCCCGATCGCAACCCCTGCCGTGGCTTCTGCGCATGCGCGTGTCAGTGCCAGTGCATTGTCAATGACAATGGCCGTGAGCAATCTTCATACAGAAAAAGTGAAATATCTCTAAAGCTACACCACTTAGAAACAAGCTGCTTGGTACACATATAGAAAACATTTTCGACGGATAGATTATATTAAATTTATACGGTTAGGGTTGTGCATTTCTATTAATCTTTAATAGACACTGGCAGTGTGTATTCGTTCTGCAGCCGAGCTGCGCCCAATGTTTACAAACTCTGCGCATGCGCAGAAGCCACGGCAGGGGTTGCGATCGGGCCGGGGTTTTATACCAGGACACCGGCTTTGAAGGATTAGATAGACACAGCCAGCACCAGTTGTACCAGACAGCTCCAACAGCTTCTGCACTGGCCCCAGGCTCTAGATAAACTCGGAGTGATGTGCTCTGCACTGACGTCTCCCTGCTGGTAGTGTTCACATACATCTTCTCCCTTACTGAACCACTTTTCTTTCTTTTTTCTTCTTCGGGGATAAAGTGGTCACTGGCAAAAAAACGCGGAAATTAAGTCAATATCTTGTGGCCACCAGCAGAACTAAGCCATGGTTATTACATGGATGGCAAATTTCCGCGAAAATGCGGACATTCCCCTGTAGGATTAGCACTATCAGGGAATCGCACAAAAAAGCCGGAAGTCAGGTTTCAACTACTCTTGTTGTGACTATATTATCGCCCATACCTAACTCGTTCTTGTTTGGGTCTTATGTTCTAGCAACAGTAAGAAGGAGATTCAAACTAAACAACTGTTGTCATATACATTGTAATTCCTTAGCATTTTGCTAAATGTCAATCGATAAATATAACAAATCTCCGAAATCCACAAAATCTACTTCTTGTTTGTTCTTGCTGTTGTCGGCCTCCACCTTTAAATTGCCTCGTTCCCGACGTGGACTTCCTCAGTGGATCGTTGTGCATATCGTTCTAAATTAGAACCGTGTAGCTGACCTTAAATCGAATCTGGTCTCGCAAACTCTTGCGGCCAAATTCAACCACATCGCCATCAATTTTACTTGGTCCCTTTTGCGCTTGCTAAATACAAACTGCAGAGTACTATGAATATGTGTATTATATAATGTTTGTTTGTTGTTATTTTAAGTCCTAGCAACATCTAAGGTCATACCAGGATAGGTACCGACCTGTGACAGTGTGCACTTAGAGCGCTGCGGCGTTTGAACAACGTATTAGTAGACACTTATAGCTACTTGAAAAATCCCGGAAATCAAAAAAATGGCAAGGATCCTTCATTACTGATTCAGCCACCATGTTGGGTCCCCACCCACAAGGATAAGTACGCATTTACACTTATAATCTAAAATCATGTCTTTGATGGGTAATAACCATGTTGTTTTGATCCCTGTTCTTCGACTTGTGGCCTGCAGTACCTTTTCTCTGTTCCTATATTTGTGGCCTACGTTCTTAACGCCCCACATCACTGTAGTGCAGATAAACCTCACACAAAATGTCCAGATTTTGTTTGTTTGTTTGTTGTTTTATGTCCTATCAACATCTGAGGTCATATCAGGATTTTTTAGTCCTGCCCCACTGGGAGAGCAGGCCACCAGCACCATGACGTGATATCCCACTCAGTCACATTACCCTGACACTGAGCACACCAGTCCTTGCCCTATCGTAATAATGCCGAGCGGAAGGTCGGGAGTTCGAATCCCAACTGAGTCAAACCAATGACTTATGAAATATTGATACTTGTCGCTACCTAGCCTGGCGCTCGGCATTACTAGTATAGGACAAGGACTGGTTAGCACAGTATCCGGATAATGTGACTGTGAGGGAATTCGGGTCAAGGTGCCAGCGACCTGGTGTCCTAGTGAGGCAGCACTGTCAGAAGTCTGTACCCATCCTGATATGACCTTAGATGTTGCTAGGACGTAAAACAACACACACAGTTGATTACATGAACAAGTGGATTTTAAAGGATAAATAAGATACACCATTGGGTCACATTGGCACAGACTGACTACTGCTGTGGAGATGGGGGGGATTACCTGCTGAGGCAAGGCCTAGTCTACCTGTGTTGAGGTTATATATATACACATCTCCTTTAATGTACCTGAACATGGCCAGCGAGCGGTAGAATATGACCGAGTGGTAGAAAGCCCTACCTGTGTTGTGCGTTCACAGTGATGGAATCTTTCATCCGAGGCTTTAACCAAAAAGGAATAGCCAAACCAGATTGACCAGACTGGTTCTCAGTGTCGGGTTTAAACTGTTAAGAACACACATATCATTTGGTTTTTTACCTTCTAATTTAATTAATGCAGGTATTGCAGGTATGGCAATACCTCAGGGAGTTTGACGCCCCTGCCCTGCAGAGTTGTAAACCACTGCCTTGTGGTACAGGTTCTTGACAGAACCAACGGCTAAGGGAGCAAACCCTAAACAGAAAACCATGTCACTGTGGCAGCATTAAGGGCGGTTGATGTATGGAACTCCCAACATCTCCCGACCAGCCACTGCAGGGACAAATAGTTTTGCGCCTGTCTTGACATGTTCTTGCCGGTGTGAAACCTCCATTTGCTCCCTGAGAGAGTGCCGCCGGTAACTTGCAAAAGCCAGCAGCACTTCAACACTTTTGCAGGCAGTTTCATGAAATCAGTCTTTGTGGCATCGCGACCGACAGCATGATGATGATGATGATGAATTTAATTAAGTTAATTAATAACCAACATTTGTGTCAAAAATCACCTCAAATTGCCAATGCTTTATTTAAGAGCAGTATCACAGTGAAAAAAAGGAATAGGACTAAAGAACAAAAATGGATACCGCCCCCTCACCCCCACAAGGTAGACAGTAACCTTTTCCCCCACTTTCAAGTGACTGAATTTTCTACTTGCCCGAGTGGCAAAACTGAGAACTTCACCTGCCCAACCGAGTGAACTAGGTGCCCTGGTCAACCGGGCAGTCATTGTCTTACCATGGCCCCGAATGAATGTCCCATAACACCAATTTGATGCACAATTCATTTTTGCACAATTCTTCCCCCCCCCCCCCCAATCAACTGACATGCAGTAAATAGAGTTGTGAAGACCAACATGGCTTGTGCTGATTTATTCTGTGTACGGCTGTCATTGGCTTGATTAAAGCACTGCATAGGCCACCTATGCGCAATGCTCTATACTACTCAACACACGAATGTGTAGATGTTATCGATATACTCTAGACAGAAGGAAATAGTGAATCACAAAAAGGTGCTGATCACAGTGAATGGGTGGATACATGCCATTGGCATATCACAGCAACCATAGGGTGTATGCATACCTGATCCATAGGAGCAGGATCAGAATAGCAGCAGCTCATCGATTTCCTAACTGCGACTGTGATTTCATCGCAAGATTTCTTTTTGCTTTACGTTTTAAAAAACAAATAACACGCAGGTATAACTCACATCTGTGGTGTATACTGACTGCTGCCCAGCGGCTGCTAGCCGGCTAGTGCCAGCTAGTTGCTGCCCACCAGCTGCTGCCCACTGGCTTCTCAGTCTCTACAACATCCACAATCCTAAGCTTCAGACATGTATGCCTTGTCTGCTGACACTAAGTGAAATATCTTATGCATGGAAATCCCCAACAGGTTATCTGTAAATCTATGCAAGTATTCATTATCAGAATGGGCTGTGACAACTGTTGAGAACAGGTACTTGACCAGCCAGCATAATTGAAAAGAAATTGTCCTTTAAAGAAATTGTGTTACTTTAAGTCCCATACCGTAGCTGTACTTGATTGATCTTATTCATCCATAGTTTAAACTCACCACGGTTAAACTCAACTCAGACTGAACTAATTCTGCAATGTTTGAATACGCCAATCAGCACTTGATTAATCAACATTAAGTACCCCTTTTTTAAAGGGATTTCCATTAACGCATCTTCCTCAGTGCAGGTTGGCACATAGCATACATCTTTTTGTATTGTGTGCAAAAGTTTCAACAGTGGATTTAAACACTAGCATCACAGGAAGACACTGGGTGGCTTCAGTTGTTCACCAGGTGGCTCCATCCATTCACTGGATGGCTTCAGCCATCTGCTGGGTGGTTACAGATATTAACTGGCTGGTTTCAATAAACACTGGGTGGCTTCTACAGATACCGGGTGGCTTTACACAATTATCTATTGAACTTACATGCATTTATTTATCCCCTATGTGCCTCTAAAGCAAATTGCATGCTTTCTTGCTATCACTAGAGATGCAATGGTTAAGGAAGACGATAGAACTTGATTTGACTCGATGACATCAGCTACAAGTTACTGTACATCCAATACTTTCTACACATCGCCATCTCCTGGCCTGAAAACATGGCTGCTGCTCACCAGCTGCTGCCCACCGGCTGCTGCCCACCGGCTGCTGCCCACTGGCTGCTGTCCACCAGCTGCTGCCCACTGGCTGCTGCCCAAGAGCTGCTGCCCACCAGCTGCTGCCCACTGGCTTCTGCCCACTGGCTGCTTCCCACCGGCTTCTGCCCACCAGCTGCTGCCTCACCAGCTGTTGCTCACCAGCTGCTTCCCTCAAGCTGCTTACCACCAGCTGTTGCCCACCAGCTGCTGCCCACTGGATGCTGCCCACTGGATGCTGCTCCCCACCAGCTGCTTCCCACTGACTGCTGCCCACTGGCTGCTGCCCACTAGCTGCTGCCCACCGGCTGCTGCCCACCGGCTTCTACCTAGCCACACACACTGGATGGCACTTGTGTTTTACCAAGAGGCGTGGGAAATATAAATGTTCCGTTGTGGATGCAGCCAGAGCAGGGCAACAACACAAGCTGACAGGCAGGCAAATAGAACATGAACCCCAAACCTTGGCGCTAACAAACACTGGCTGTGGAGGGCTTGGTGGCGAAGAGTTGATGCTAGACGCCGAGCTGCTCCTACTGGTCAACTTAACTCACTCACCACAAACTCCATTTTGAAGGCCAAATGCCAAAACTACAAATAAACTAATCAGGACCACTTTTTTTTCGATGTTTTTTTAATTTTTTTATTGAAAGCATAGTCTGAGGACACTAAATGATACATTGTGTTAGGGCGTTTACAAAAATTCCACATATATATTTAGTGGGATCATGCAATGGTGCATACCATATGGTCGCAAATAAGAGGAACTTGCTGACTGACTACATATGGCCTTATGAATGGTGACTGGGCTAAGTGCAACAAAGAGCCCTAAAATAGACATCCCGCATTTAGTCCTGATGTGAAGGTCGGGCGGAAGGGGCAGAGCGGGTGGGGGAGCGGAGGGGGCATTCACTGTCGCCAATTATTCACCACTACAAAGCATCAAAAGAAAATAAATACTAGCCAACGATTCATAGCTGGTTACTTATTCTTCTTTTAGGGTGGAACGCATGGTTTGTAAATGTAGGGGTGTTTTGGAATTTAACAACAAAATTACGGTCACATTAGAAAAGACTTCTATGACAAACTAACAGAGGTGCTTAAAGCGCTAACATTTTCAAGAATTCATCAACAAATTAGTATAGTTGGGTAGGTAGAGGGGTAGAGGAGGTATGAGAGGGTTGGGGGAGGGAGAAAATTGCCATACCACCGCCTATAGGTGATGCCTGGTGATGACAGTGTTGAGTGCTGATACTCAGCGATACACAGTGATGATAGTGTTGAGTGCTGATACTAAATGAAAATCTGGTGATGATCATGCTGAGTGCTGATACTCGGCAATAACCTGGTGCTGACAGTGCTGAATGCTGATACTCGACGATAACCCGGTGATGACAGTGATGAATGCTGATACTCAGCAATAACCCAATGATGATAGTGCTGAGCACTGATACTCAGTGATAACACGGTGATGACAGTGTTGAGTGCCGATATTTGGTGATAACCCGGTGATGAGTGTTGAGTGCTGATACTTGGCAATAACCCGGTGATGATAGTGCTGTTACTCAGCAATAACCTGGTGATGATAGTTCTGAGTGCTGATACTTGGCGATGACCCGGTGATGATAGTGGTGACTGCTAATACTCAGCGATCCCTGATGATGACACTGTTGATATTCAGCGATACCCAGTGATGATAGTGCTGAGTGCTGATACTCAGCGATACCCGATGATGACAGTGTTGATATTCAGCGATACCCAGTGATGAGAGTACTGAGTGCTGATACTCGGTGATACCTGATAATGATAGTGCCGAGAGCTGATACTCTGTGATAACCTGGTGATGACTGTGCTGAGTGCTGATACTCAGCAATAACGCAGTGTATAGGCCTTCGACTGCCCAGACAAGCAACACGCCGAGTTGTGGACATGTTCTGCGCATGAGCACAGCCGGATAAGGAGGCCGGCGTGTTGATACTAGGGAGTACTTGGCGCGCTGGTCGTCATGTGGAGGTACATGCCGGTCACCAGCTGCGGACTGTGCTAATTAACAGATGCTTCACCTGCACGCAAGAGGTCAGCAAGGGTCACTGATGACATCACGTAACATTCAAGCACAGTGCACCTGCACCTGCCCCCTGCCCACCCCCTCCACCTCTACTGCTTGACTTTCACGACGGAAGGTCAAGCCTGTGCTTCAACTAGACACATATGTCTCCATAGCTGTTGGCGGCAGCAAACTGCAATCAAAGTGCAATCAACCAGCCTAGGCCAACGCAGATCAATGCCACACTGGGGTCAGTGTTGCCATTCCTTTCCCTCTCCCCCCGCCCCAAACAAACACACTGTAAACTCAACCAGTAGGAGACCAAAAAACCTATCTACAACGGAATGAGCCTGGAATTGATTCTAGTTGGATCCTACTGAGGTCCATGATTAATCAATATTAACCTACTTACTAACTCAATAGGCCCCACCTGAGATTACCATGAACACAAGTTCAATCACAAAGGCCCACCCTACATCCCCCCCATCACCCTTTCAACCAGTATGTTACTACTAGAAAGATAATCAGTTATGCCCCACCCCATAATAACGCCTACCATACTAGTCAAACATAGTTACCTCCCCGTATGTTTCTTTTTTCTCTTATCTTGTTCTTTACCTATCATTCATGTATCAATGTTTTGCTTATTTCCCTGTAATTGTCTATATTGTTGTAGATTTGTTTACTGTGTAGAGGCAATTGTGATTAGGGCTGGAAGACCAGTGCATTAGCACTGATGACATGTTATTCAGAGGAATAAAAACACTTGAACAAAAACATTAAAAAATCAAAGTGGTGGCAGTGGCCACAACACAAAAGCCAAAGGAGCCCCATCTGGTGTATGTGGCTGTGGCTGTGGCCTTGGAGGCAGTAGCAGTCGTGGCGACGGTGTGGTGGTGGTTCTGATGGTGGTGTTCATATTGGTGGTATTGATGGTCTTGTGCTCTTGTTGTGGTGGTGATGTGCGTCATATTGATGGTGGCGGTGGTGGTGGTGGTGGTGGTGGTGGTGTGAGTCTATGTGGTTGTCGTGGTGGTAGTCGTGGTGGTGGGTGTAGGAGGATGGTAGTCATGGTGGTGGTGGTGGTAGTGGTGGTGGTGGTGGTGGTGGTGGTGGTGGTGGAGATGATATGTGTGGTGATGGAGATGCTGGTCGTAGTGGTTACGATGTGTGTGGGGGTGGGGGTGGAAGAAGGGTGGGAGGAGGGTGGAAGGAGGGTTGAAGGAGGGTGGAAGGAGGGTGGAAGGAAGGTGGGAGTAGTGGTGACAATGTGGGTGGGGGTGGGGATGGAAGAAGGGTGGGAGGAGGGTGGAAGAAGGTTGAGAGGGTGGAAGGAAGGTGAAAGGAGGGTGGAAGGAGGGTGGAAGGAGGGTGGAAGGAGGGTGGAAGGAAGGAGGGTGGAAGGAAGGAGGGTGGAAGGAAGGAGGGTGGAAGGACGGTCGAAGGAGGGTGAAAGGACGGTCGAAGGAGGGTCCAAGGATGGTGGAGGGAGGGTGGAAGATGGGTAGACGATGGGTAGAAGATGGGTGGAAGGAGGGTGGAAGGAGCGTGTGTGCATTGGATGAAGGACATGTGGACACGTCCACTCAGAGGAGGTGTCATAAAAC